>JASDDO010000022.1:21444060-22130780 GCA_030015575.1 Agapanthus africanus
GGAAAATGTACTCCTTCGGCTCGAAGAGCTCGACGCCCTCGAAAAAAAGAGGCTCGCAGTACAGCAAAATCTGGAGTTGTACCGAGCCCAAATGTCACAGGCCTATAATAAGAAGGCCCGTCTCCATGCTTTTAAGAAAGGCAAATTGGTGTTGGTCTTCAAAAGATCGATCATCTCCAATCGACATGCCAAGGAAAAATTCGAGCCAAACTCGGAAGGACCATACGTCATCGAGAAGGTGTTTGATGGAGGATCCTACCAGCTGATAAATGCCGAGGAAGAAAGGCCCATACCACCCATCAATAGCTGATATCTCAAGAAATGCTACGCGTGAATGCTCCAAGTCGCAGGTGAATTGAGCACACCGGCCCTACGGTCTGGATCATACATCCTGTAAAACCGTATACAATTCACGGGCATACCCCATCTCTCCCAAGTCCTACCGGCGAGACTACATTTAAAGTCCCACCAGCGATGAAGATCTTCCAATGTAAAAAAAAAGGGGGTATATCCACAAGCAAAATGGGTACGGATGAAAACCCAAAAGGGCTCCGTGAGTAAAAACAGCAGGAATGCCGGCGGGTTTGTGAAAACCCGAAAGGGCGCAAACTCATGAAAAAGATATGAAATACACTCGCAAAGTCCTCTCGACTTTGTGAGGAGAAAATCCCTGCGTGAGATCCTTATGACTCACAAATTAGGAACACACTTAGGAATCCCTACGATTCCTGAGGAGAAATAAACCTGCGAGATCATCTCAACTCATAGGGAGAAAATTATTTTATGAGACCCTTATGGCTCATAAAATTGAAAAGTCTTAGGTGATAGAGATCTAAACCTGTCTCTTAAGCCATCGCTCCCCAATGTGCAACGGCAAATGATGAGTCGCTCCTGGCATTGCTTCAGTGTTAGCGGTGCTGATGCCGACCCAAAACCTAAATCCCAAGTCTTCCCAAAAGCAAATGATGAGTCGCTCCTGGCACTACGCTTCAGTGTTAGCGGTGCTGATGTCGACCCAAAAACCAAATCCCAAGTCCTCCTGGGGCAAATGATATGTTGCTCCTGGCATTATTCCAATGCAGCAATACTGATGCCGAACAAAATCCAAATTCCAAATTCCTCTCATATTCAAAAGTCTCACCAAACAAGGCAGAAATCAAACATATCAAATTAATGTCCCACACGGTAGCGCTTCCAAGCTTAAAGTCCCGCTGGACGGGTATAGAACTCCCAAAATAAATCAAATCAAATAAATCAACTCTAACACCGCAGAAAGCGGAGCAAGTCAACTTCAATCTCGACACCGCAAGAAGCGGAGTAAGTCAACTTCAACCCTGACACCGCAAGAAGTGGAGCAAGTCAAATCAAATTGCGACACCGTAGAAAGCGGAGCGGGTCAAATCAAGCACCGAACGTCCAAGTCGCAAAAAGGGCAGCACCGACCGTCCATGTCATGAAAAGGGCAGCATCGACCTCCACGACATCAAAAAGGGAGCCAAATCAAGTCAACCTCTATGCAAAAGAAGATCCATCAATTTCATGCACACAACCCATATATGTGGTGTGCATGTATTGATGGGGCACTTTGTTGGGATCAAAAGTTTCACCCCGATCGACCAAGTCAAAACCAAGGTGAACCCTAAGTCAAGTGGGGTCCAAGCCTAAGCTAAGTGGGTCCAATCCCAAATCAAGCCAAGCATGGAAGAGGCTAGCTCCATGCCAAAAAGAATGCAATAAATTAGTCTAAATGTAATTTTTATAAATAAATGAATGTAAAATGGGCAGAAAGCCAAAATTTTGTAAACCCCATGTCTTATGTGCAAAAAGAAATATGCACATAAGGCACGGGGTGGCACAAGTGCCATTTGGCAAAGCCCAAGGGGTTATATGTAAAGTGTGTAGCCTATAAAGTCAACATGATGAAAAAAATCAAAGAATAACTTTTTCTCTCTAAAAAAAATAGGGTTTTGTGCCTCCTTCCCCTTGCGCAAGGTTCTAAATCTTCTTTCTTTTTCTTAAATTAAATCAAGAGTTTCACTCCTGTTTTCCCCAAAAGAAATAGTTTTTCACCATGAAACCCACAAAGGGAAGCTCAGATCTCCTATCAGATCTCTAAAATGAGAGATTTTTAAGTCTCACCCCTCTTTTTCCCCCAAGATTCAGCCAACAGAGAGTTGGAAGAAAGAGATCCATATCCGAGAATTCCATTTTGGGAAGATCCAGGGCTCAAGGAAGAAGAAAGGGGTCCCATTTCATCAGCTCCAAAAATCTCTTATGAGTTTAACTCCACAAAAAAATAATAATAATAATAATAATAATAATAATAATAATAATAAATCCTTTTTTAGGAGTTTAACTCCAAAAATCAATTGGGAGTACAACTCCCAGTGCAGGAGCTAAGCCCCTTTGTCCCTTTTGTAGAATTTTAACTCCAAAAGTCAATTGGAAGTACAACTCCCGGCATGGGGGGGCTAAGCCCCCCTTTTATCCTGGCGCCCAGTGTCCGTGTACCAAGCACGTGAGGCGCTGGTGCCCAGCGCACGCATGCTAAGCACGTGAGGCGTTGGCGCCCAGCGCCCGTGTGCCAAGCACGTGAAGCGCTGGCGTCCCGCGTCTGCGTGCCAAGCATATGAGGCGCTGGCGTCCTGCGTCCGGCACCCGCATGCCAAGCACGTGAAGCACTGGCGCTCACGCGTCCTATGGACGCTATTTCTTTTTTATATATATGCACACACTCCACATCACTGTCCCCGTAAACTCTGTGAGGCCCCGATATACCCAAGACCATTCAAAACACAACACACGCACACTGCACATTGAGTTCGCATGACCAGTTTAAGCCGTCAATCGGAGATTCCCTCGCTCCAAAGGAGAGGGGTAATTAATGGCAGCTTAATCCGCGGCTGCCGGAGATTCGGATCCCCACAATCAATAAACCCCAGCCTACCCTAGGCAGGGGGAATCTGTAGTACGCCTGACAAGCGATGCGTATTCCTATCTCAATGTGGTGACGAAAAACATCCTACATACACGATCTCCAATGTCATTCCAACTTAGTGGTGAACGACACTTCCTTCCGTAGAGTGCTGTGAAAGGTGTCATTCCAATGCTCGTCTGATAGCCGTTGTTGTATGAAAACTCCACAAGGTGTACGTGATCTTCCCATAAACCTCCGAAGTCTAACACATAAGCTCTTAACATGTCCTCCAGAATCTGAATTGTTCGCTCGGACTGTCCGTCCGTTTGTGGATGGTAAGCCATGCTGAAGTTTAGGCTTGTTCCCAGGCTAGCCTGCAGACTCTGCCAAAACTGTGATCGGAATCTGGTATCACAATCGGAGACGATGCAAACTGGTACTCCATGTAATCTCACGATCTCCTGCATGAGTTCATGGGTATCAAAAATAGTACCTCTTGAGCATAAATCTTACTTTAGATTCATGCTTACCTCCATGTACTTCTTTGCTAACGTCTCGGTAGATTGGCCAACTCGAAAGGGAATAAAGTGAGCCGACTTGGTGAGTCGATCCACAATAACCCATACTGTTTCGTTACCCTTCGTGCTGCGAGGAAGGGCGGTCACAAAATCCATAGTAATGTGCTGCCATTTCTATTCTGGGATGGATAACGGCTGAAGTAGACCAGCAGTTCTGTGATGTTCAACCTTTACTTGCTGACACACCAAACACTTGGCTACACTTCTGGCTACTTTGTGCTTCATTCTATACCACCAGTAGTGTTGCCGTAGATCCTTATACATTTTTGTACCACCAGGGTGTAAAGAATAACGAGAGCTGTGAGCTTCTTTCATCAACTCTTCTCGAACTGAACCGTTTGGTACACACAATCGACTTCCATATCTTAAGGATCCATCTTCGTGGATGATGAAATTAGTTCGAATTCCACTTTCTACTTGTTCTCGGATCTTTTGTAGCTTGGCTTCATTTGCTTGAGCTGCTTTGATCTGATTAATAATAGTAGACTGGACTTGTAAGTTCATCAAATACGAAGCGTTACTTGGAATAACTACTTTGATCATCAATCTGTGCAATTCGTACTGTAGCTTCCACTGAGCGGTGAGATTCATTGCTAATGGCTGGCGGCTAGGTGCATCCGAAACTAGATCCACCTTCCCTGGGTGATACTGTAAGTTAATGTCGAAGTCCGCCATGAGTTCTACCCATCTTCTCTGCCGCATGTTTAATTCCTTCTGAGTAAATACATACTTCAGACTCTTATGGTCAGTGTGTATATCCACTCTTTCTCCCAGAAGATAATAGCGCCAAATCTTAAGTGCAAAGATAACGGTTTCCAACTCCAAATCATGTGTTGGATAGTTGCGCTCATGAACTTTCAGCTGTCTTGATGCAAAAGCTACAACTTTTCCATTCTAGTGTAGAACACATCCTAATCTCTTACCGGACGCATCACAATGTATTACAAATCCTCCAGATTGATCCGGTATTACAAGGATTGGAGCAGAAGTTAGTCTTGAGTTGAGTTCTACAAAAGCTTGTTCACATGCTTCTGACCACACGAATGCTTCATCTTTACGTGTGAGCTTGGTCAGGGGTGCTGCAATCTTCGAGAAACCTTCAATGAATCTTCGGTAGTATCCTGCTAATCCCAAGAAATTTCATATATCTTTTACTGTCTTTGGTGTCGGCCATTCGCTGACAGCTAACACCTTAGTTGGATTTACTGAGATTCCTTCGCCTGAAATGATATGTCCAAGAAATCAGACTTGATCTAGCCAAAATTCACACTTATTGTACTTAGTATAAAGTTGATGCTGTCGCAATATCTCCAGGACAATCCGTAAATGCTCGGCGTGTTCTTTCCGATTCTTTGAATACACCAGGATGTCGTCGATGAAGATGACAACGAACCTGTCTAAGTACTCTCAAAAAACATGGTTCATCAGATTCATAAATATAGCAGGTGCATTGGTCACTCCAAATGGCATTACAAGATACTCATAATGACCATATCGAGTCCTGAATGTCATCTTCGGAATATCGGACTCTTTGACTTTCACCTGATGATAACCCGAATGAAGATCTAGTTTCAAAAATACATAAGACCCACTTAGCTGATCGAAAAGATCATCTATGCGCGGTAGTGGATACATTTTCTTTATCGTCACTTCGTTCAGAGCTCGGTAATCTACACTCATCCTATATGAACCTTCTTTCTTCTTCACGAGCAAAACTGGAGATCCCCAACTTGAAGTACTGGGACGAATCCAACCTTTCTTCAGGAGTTCGTCCAACTGATTACGGATCTCCTTTAATCCCTCAGGACTTAGTTGGTACGAAGAGTTGATTACCGGTTATGCACCAGATATTAACTCAATGTTGAATTCAAGAGCTCGATCGGGAGGCAAACCTGTTATATCTTCAGGGAACACATCCTCGAACTCTCGAACTATCTCTGGCTTCTCTTCTTCCGCCGGTAGAGTAAACACTTCTGCATTCTTTTGGTTTAGCACGAGTGATTCCTGGCTCCAACGTTCTATCTCCACTCTTGAAGTTGAAGACTAGGTGATCTGGTATCTCAAATACTACCATCCTTTGATGGCAGTAATCGTAGCATAGAAAACTCCCAGCCAGTCCATCCCCAACACAACATCAAAATTTAGGATGTCTAGTACTTTGAAATTCGCGTAGAATTCTCGTCCGCAAACTACAACTGGACACTGATCAAATCCCAGAGTTGCCTTCAATACTCCATTCCCGGAACTGACATTCCAGCTTGAAATGAGTGGCTTTACGGGAATTGCATGTGTTCTCACAAATCGTTGGGACATGAAACAGTGTGACGCTCCAATGTCGAACAATGTGACTGCAGGAAGGGTGGCTACCAGTATAGTATCTAAGTTGTGTGATGTTGGTTTTAGATACAAGAAAAGTTATAGAGATATACAAGAATTGAAAAGATGTGAAAGGATTGGGAATTACCAGTGATCACTTGGCCAGTGGCTTCGGCTTCTTCAACCGTCATTGTGAAAGCCTGTCGTCATGGTACATTCCTCCTTGTTGGACGCACATTCCTTTGTCCTTAGGACATGTTTCTTTGCCCTTGAGGCATGTTCCTCTGTGCCTGATGAAATTGACGAGGAGGCTGTGCAGGAGGTCCACGTGGCGGTGGTGCAGGTAGAGCAAGACGAGGTGCAGGAGCCTAAATAGCTGGCCGCTGCAGGACTGTGATTGCGAGTCTAGGTGCTGGAGCTGGGTTGAGTCGATATGGATATACTCCTATGGCATGAGTGGATGCACTACAAACTAAACATAGGCCATTTGCATGCCTGTGGTCTTTCACCAGGTGTCCATTCCTCTTACAGTAGAAGCAAAAGTCTGGACTAGGCCGGTTAAATGTTCCTCCTGGTCTCCTCGGAGCAAAAGTTGGTCTGGAAGAGGCTCCTCCTGCCATCTGAGTGGCAGGGCATTTCATACCAGCAGTCTATGGTCTACCCTTCTTCTTTACAACTTCCTCATAGCATCGGGCAGCCTTCAAATCAAGATCATGGGTTGGAAAATCCCCTGTAGCGAGTGCAGCTTGGATTTCCGGGTCCACCCTTGCTGAAATCGTTGTGCCCAGATCTCAGCAGTCGGAATCAGGTGTGTCACGAACCTGTTACGGTCTTTTGTTAGCAGTGTAGTAAGTGATATCAAAAAATTGAATTTGAGACAATATCTTACCTGCTAAGCATGGTATACTCAGTATCGTATTCATTCACGGACTTACTCCACATCGATCCTTATTGTAAGTGGATGAACTGTTGTTTCATGTCGAAACGGGCAGTCTCAGAGAAGTACTTCGCGTTGAGCATATCGCGAAACGTTTTCCATTCAATCGGTTGGGCGAGTTGGCTTTCTTCAGCCTTCCACCGTATTCTGGCGTTATCTATTAGTTGCAGTTTTGCAACTCTCATCTAAGCAATCTCTGGCACTTGTGCTGCTGCCTGGTCATCTTCTATTGACTGAGCCCATTCTTCTGCCTCCAGTGGGCTCTCTTTCCCAGAGAAATGTTTCGGGTGCAGTGCCTGGAATTTCTTGACTCCAGGTGTCTCGACCTCTGGACGGTGCATGAGAATAGCGGTATGTTGCTGCTGACCCTCCAAGAGGCTCTTGATTGCCTCAAGCAGTACCGTTTACTCGTTGATGGGAGCTGCAACGGTAGGTGGTGGTAGAGTAGGTGGTAGAGTGTTGCCATTAGCGTTCGTGCTTGTGTTGTTCGGTGAATCCATGATCTTGATAGAAAAAGAAAAGTTAGAATAGATTCAAGAAATTTGAAATGTAAAGAATGTATAGTTGCTGATTCTTAAAATTCTTATGATATATTACTTAGGATTCCATGCAGAACGGACCTGCATGGGCCGCTAACAAAACCTGTCACGCCCCGCTTCCCAGTGTACGGAAACGGTGATGTGGCTGGCCCGCAACGTATTTACTAAGAAATAAATGCGTTAAGCGTAAATAAGCAATATATGTAAAAAAAAATGCACAAGAATGATAAGTGATATAAAATGAACAGCAAATTTTATTAACATTCAACTTTACAATGCAACTGTTTTAAAAAGGAAAGATACAATGATATAAAGCAATGCCTAAGCGGTGGCATACAAACTGAAATAAGTACAGGGTAAGTTAGAAATCCGGCTGGGCAGTGAACTGGTCCAAGTCCTCCTGTCTCAGCTCAATCTCCTGAGAGTCTGATCCTCCTGACGAACATTCCAAAGAAAGAAATAGACATGACTGTCGTCAGTGAACTAGCGCTCGGTAAGTTCCAAAAGAAATAATGGAATAGAACAAGTAATGTGAAATAGAACTGGTAAGTTGTACCGGTATATAGTTATTATTCTAACGTAGTTGTTTGTAGCTTGGTACATAAGGTATTTGTGTATACGAGAGGAGTCCATCTTACCCCGTGGACTATGATAACATGTAGTACAAGGCCCCGTCAAAACCCACAGGACAACAGCACAAGAGTTCTTGTAGGTGTCTTTTAGTGACCATCCCGTGCCACGTTAATACATTTCAAACCAATCTACCCCGTTAATCCCGCGTAATGTATTGTATAGATTATGTTTATAGTCATACCGAGAACATGGATACAAGTTGTTCAAGTAGTCAGGTTCAGAATGTACTTGTAGTCATGAAGTCATGTCAAGTTATAGCCATAGTTCGGTCAAGTCAAGTCAAGCATTCAGGTTTGATATTGAAGTTTAAATTCAAGTATTCAGGTTCATGTTCAAGTTATACATGTTAGAGTTTGGATTCATATTTGAATTGGACTATGATTTGAGTTTGGATTCAGGTTTAGATTTAGACTCAGACTTGAGTTTGACATTTGTAACTGATTTTAGATCCTGAATTAAGTTCGGGAGTTATCGGTAACTACTGCACATGGACGGCAGATTTGTGTTTTTTTTCCAAGTCAATTATCATTAATAACCCCGTTAAGTTTTCTACCTTAAATAGGCAAGCACTCACTTTCTCCGGCTCCCTGGGGCTTAAGAGAATTGATCCCGCTTAAACCTATATTTACTAAAATCCTTAAATGTTGTTTTATATAACTCGAGGGGTTCTATGAAAAATATTTTTAATATAGTTTCAAAATAACCTCGAGAAGTTATTTATATTATTTAGGGTTTTCCATGGATGTGAATTTTAAGAATTTGAGGTATTTTAGAGATAATAGCTTAGCTGGTTCATGATATTTTAATGTAAAACTTGTCTTATGTTGGTATTTTGGTGAAACTTGTAATTCTTTCACTTTAAAAAAAAATTATTATATTTTAAAATATATGGATTTTGTAATATTTATATAATTATTAAAAAGTAAATTTTTAATTAAGTAGAAAAATTCGTTTTTCTTAAGAACCGTATAAAAAACCTTTCAAGACCGAATGCTCCGTGATGAGGTCTGCATCTCGCTCTACTAACCCAAGGATGTGCGATAATCCTCACCATCTAATAGCGGGTCCCCTAAAGAGAGTTGTAAAGGCTTATTTGCAAAGGAATTTAAACTACAATTTAAAAGAAAACTGTTTTTTTTATAGTAAATGGTATTTTCTTATAATATTGTATTCATAACGCAAATTCCAACAAAAATATATCGTGCTATAGAACCATGTGTGTATGTGAGAGGTTGGTCGTTACCTCGTTTCCTGAAGGTATGTGCCACGCCCCACTTCCCAGTGTATGAGGATGGAAACATGACGGGTACGCGACGTATTTACTCAGAAATAAATACGTTAAGCGTAAATAAGCAATATATAAAATGTACAAGATATGACAAGAGATATAAAATGAACAACAACTTTTATTAACATTCATTTTTACGATACAACTGATTTGAAAAGGAAAAATATAATGAATAAAGCGGTGCCTAAGCAATGGCATACAAACTGGAAGGTAAGTACAAGTAAGCTAGTAGTCTGGTTGTGCCTCAATCTGCTCCAAGTATTCCTGGCTGGGCTCGGTCTCCGGAGGGTCCGGTCCTCCTGACGAACATTCCAAAGAAAGAAAGAGACAGGAATGTCGTCAGCGAACTAGCGCTCGGTGAGTCCGAAAAGAAAGGAAGGAATACAACAAGTAATGTGGAAGGAAACTGTCACGCCCCGCTTCCCAGTGTACGGCGAAGTGGACGTGACGAGACCCGCTACGTATATACTCAGAAGTATATACGCTAAGCGTAACTAAGCAATATAAGTAAATCACAAGAGACGAATAATATAGAAATAACAGCAACTTTTATTAATAACATTCTTTTTACAATGCAGGAAAAGAAAATACAACTGGAATGAAAAGCAATGCCTAAACAATGGCATAACAGGAAATGAAATAAACTGGAAAGAACAAGGTGCAATTATCTAAAGCTCTGGGTCTGCCTGGAACTGCTCCAAATCTTCACCGGTGGGCTCGATCTCAACTTGGTCCAACGCACCTGACGACATTCAAAGAAGAAAGAGATAGAATGTCGTCAGCGAACAGGTCGCTCGGTAAGATCCAAAAGAATAAGAAGAATGAGAATGATAGAGTAACAGTATTTTCTAAAGTATTATATTGTGAATATTATGGAACATTGTGTAACGCTGTTGTTTGTAGCTTGGTACAGAAGGATGCCAGTGTATACGAGGGGGATCTCTATATGCTAGAGATCAGGGCAAACGGAAAGTACAAGGAACCGTTATGCCACGGTACAACAGTAACAGGATTCAGGTTAGGTGTCTTAATCTGACCACCTCGTGCCACCTTTAACATCTTCCGTACCAATCTACCCCTTAAACCCCGTAATGTTTTAACAGTAGTGTAGTATTGGAATATGTAAGTTGGTTGACTGACCAAAACCATGATATCAGTAAATATGTTGCAACTGTATAATCAGGTAAATGGAATATCAGGATAATGGATGAATATCCATGGTTTGATTCAGTCAAAAAGAATATATTGTTAACTGGGTTCATGGATTCATGTATTCAAAGTGTGGTGGAATATAAAAGAATATAGATTGACTTGAATCATATTCGAGTCAGGAATAGTCAGACTCTAACCCGAGTCAGACTAAAAGAAGAGAATTTGAAGTTCAATATTAGTTAGGGGCCTTATTGTAATTTGTGAAACTTGAGGGGGTTTATGTAAAAAGTACTTTTGTATAGTTTTCAAAATACACCTCAAGTGTTTAATATTCGTCTTTAATTGTTATAATGAATGTAAATTTTATTTGTGTTATTCTAGTGAATATATCCTAATAAAAGTATTAATTATTTTATCTGAAGTTCATGGTATTTTAGTGTAACTTCTAATCTTGTAATTTTTAGAAAAATATGGAAATCTTATATTAGGATAAAATAGATGTTAAAATGATAATTATATATATATTAACACATGAATAATTTTTAAAAGAATATTTTATTTTCAAAGATCTCATTTTCCTTAAATATCGTATTTTAAACCTTCCGAGACCGAATGCTCCTTGCGGAGGTCTGAATCTCGCACTACTAGCCTGCGGGTGCACGATGAACCGTACTTTCCCTAACAGGTTCCCCAAAAGTGGGTTGTAGCGGCACTTTGCTTAGGTTTTATAAATACTTTTCATTTAGGAAAACGGTTTTATTAATATAGGGTATTTATTTGCAAAAAGTATAGTTTTCCGTATTTTTAGTTATTAGGGTTTCCTAAACCAACTAGCCTATTTCTAAGGTCTAAACGATGAGTCATTAGAAGCCTCAAATCGCCTCTTTACCGTCAATTGCGGCCAGGTAATTACAAGTGAGGAGGGAGGGATCCGCTCACGAATCGTGAAACGGGCCTTTTAAAGTTTGTCACGCCCCGCATCCCAAAATCTTGTGTGGTCAGAAACATGCGAGCAAGTTTTCGTAGAACTCAAGTCAAGACTGACATCTACACCTATTCTCGTCATACCGGATCAATCTGGAGGATTCGAGGTGCTTTGTGATGCATCCGGTAAGGGACTAGGATGTGTTCTACATCAGCACGGTAAGGTTGTGGCTTGGGAATAGTTCGTTCCGACTGACCATCTGTTTGTGGATGATAAGCCGTGCTGAAGTTCAGACTTGTTCCCAAGCTAGCTTGCAGACTTTGCCAAAATTGCGATCGGAACCTGGTGTCACGATCGGAGACAATGCAGACCGGTACTCCATGAAGTCTCACAATTTCCTGTATGAGTTCATGGGTATCAGAGATAGTACGTTATGAAGAGTTTAAATCTTAATTTAGATTATTACCTCCATGTACTTCTTCGCTAATGTCTCAGTTGATTGGCCAACTCGAAATGGGATGAAGTGAGCCGACTTTGTGAGTCGATCCACAATGACCCAAATCGCATCGTTACCCTTTGTGCTGCGAGGAAGAGCAGTTACAAAGTCCATCGTGATGTGCTGCCACTTCCATTCTGGGATTGGTAACGGTTGAAGTAGTCCAGCTGTCCTATGATGTTCAGCCTTTACCTGCTGACACACCAAACATTTTGCGACGCTTCTGGCTACTTCACGCTTCATTCCATGCCACCAATAATTCTGACGTAGATCTTTGTACATTTTGGTACCTCCAGGATGTACTGAATAGGGAGAGCTGTGAGCTTCTTTCATTAACTCTTCCCGAACAGGACCCTTTGGTACACACAATCTGCTGCCGCATCTCAAAGATCCGTCTTCATGGATGATGAAATCTGTTCTGAGTCCTTTCTCCACTTGTTCTCTGATCTTTTGCAACTTAGCATCGCTGGCTTGAGCTGCTTTGATCTGATTGACAATAGTTGATTGAACTTGTAGATTCATCAAATTTGAAACATCACCTGGCATGACTAGTTCAATCTCCATTTGATGTAAGTCTTGCTGAAGCTTCCACTGGGCGGTGAGATTCATTGCTAATGGTTGTCGACTAAGAGCATCAGGTACTACGTTCACCTTTCCTGGATGATATTGCAAGTTGATGTCAAAGTCCGCCATGAGTTCTAACCATCTTCTCTGCCGCATATTCAACTCCTTCTGAGTAAACACGTACTTCAGACTTTTATGATCTGTGTAGATGTTCACTCGTTCACCAAGTAGTGGCGCCAAATTTTGAGAGCAAAAATGACGGCTGCCAACTCTAGATCATGCGTCGGATAATTGCGCTCATGAGTTTTCAGTTGTCTTGAAGCATAAGCCACAACCTTACCGTGCTGATGTAGAACACATCCTAGTCCCTTACCGGATGCATCACAAAGCACCTCGAATCCTCCAGATTGATCCGGTATGACGAGAATAGGTGTAGATGTCAGTCTTGACTTGAGTTCTACGAAAACTTGCTCGCATGTTTCTGACCACACAAATTCTTCATCTTTTCTTGTGAGCTTGGTCAGGGGTGTTGCTATCTTCGAAAAGCCTTCAATGAATCTTCTGTAATATCCAGCTAAGCCCAAGAAACTCCGAATATCCTTCACTGATTTTGGTGTAGACCATTCGCTGACTGCTGAAACCTTTGCTGGATCTACAGAAATCCCTTCTCCTGATACGATGTGTCCAAGAAAACCAACTTGTTTTAGCCAAAACTCGCACTTGCTGTACTTGGCATAAAGCTTATGTTGTCGAAGTGTTTCCAGGACAATTCGTAAGTGCTCCGCATGCTCCTTCCGATTCTTAGAATATACCAGGATGTCGTCGATGAAGATGACAACGAACCTGTCTAAATACTCCCGAAAAACTTGGTTCATAAGGTTCATGAAGATTGCTGGTGCATTGGTCACTCCAAATGGCATTACTAGAAATTCGTAATGTCCATAGCGAGTTCTGAAAGCTGTTTTGTGAATATCAGCCTCCTTGACCTTCACTTGATGATAACCTGAACGAAGATCTAGTTTAGAGAAGACACAAGATCCACTTAGCTGATCGAACAAATCATCGATGCGCGGGAGAGGATACTTGTTCTTTATAGTAACTTCGCTCAAGGCCCTATAGTCGATGCACATTCTGTATGAACCTTCCTTCTTCTTCACCAATAGTACGGGTGCTCCCCAACTTGAAGTGCTGGGACGAATCCATCCTTTCTCCAGTAATTCGTCCAACTGTGTTCGAACTTCTTTCAAACCTTCTGGACTTAGTCTATACGGTGCTTTGATCATTGGTTGTGCTCCCGGTACTAAGTCAATACTGAATTCAAGAGCTCGATCGGGAGGCAAACCTGATATATCGTCAGGGAATATATCGTCGAACTCTCGAACTACCTCCGGTCTTGATTCTTCCTCTGCATGAGCTGTTGCAACTACTGCTTCCCTTGGCTTCGCTTTGTAAGTACTTGGCTCCAGAGTGCGATCTCCACTCTTGAAATAGAAGACCGGATGATCTGGAATCTCAAATACTACCCTCCTTTGACGACAGTCGATGGTAGCATAAAAGGTTCCAAGCCAGTCCATTCCTAGAACCACATCGAAGTTTAGTATGTCCAGTACTTTAAAATCAGTGTAAAACTCTCGACTGCAGACGATGACTGGACACATGCTGTATCCCATAGTTGCCTTTAGAACACCATTTCCAGAACTGACGTTCCAACTGGATACAAGCGGTGAGACTGGAATCGCATGGGTTCGGACAAACCGTTGCGACATAAAGCAGTGGGATGCTCCAGTATCAAACAGTGCAAGTGCAGGTAGTGAAGCTACTAGGATTGTACCTAAGGTATATGGGATAGGTTCAGGTATAGGGAAAGTGTGTAGGTAAACAAAACTAAAAGATGAGTTTGAGAAAGAAAGTTTACCAGTAATGACTTGGCCAGTGGCCTCAGCTTCTTCCACAGACATCATGAAAGCCTGGCGCTTCGGCACATTCCTCCTGGCCTGAGGAGCATTCCTCTGAACGTTCCTTTGAGCTTGATGGAACTGTCGAGGAGGTGGTGCAGCTTGTGGTCCCCTAGGTGGTGCAGGCAGTGCAAGTCTGGGAGCAGGTGCCGGGAGAGCTGGTCGCTGCTGATAATTATTTGCTGGCCTGGGTGCAGCAACTGAGTTCTGCCTTTGAGGATAAGATCCAATATCATGAGTGGCTGAACCGCAGATTAAGCAGAGGCGGTTGGCTCGACGGCAGTCCTTCATCATATGTCCAGTTCTCTTGCAGTAAGAGCAAAAGGCTGGGCTAGGACGATGAGTTGGTACTCCGGGTCGCCTCAGCACGAAAGATGGTCTAGACGTGGCTCCACCTGCCATCTGGTTGGCAGGGCGTTTGACTCCTGCAGACTGAGGTCTGCCCCTCTCTTTTATGACTGCCTCATAACTGCGGGCAGCTTCTAGGGCTTCCTCATGAGTCAAAAACTTTCCTGTGGCTAGAGCAGCCTTGATCTCTGTGTCCAAACCTTGCTGAAAACGACGGGCTCTGATATCGTCCGTCGGTATCAGGTGTGCCGCGAATCTGTTTAAAGATTGTGTTAGCTGTGTAATATGTGATATTTTAAAAATTGAACTATTTTGACAAATCTTACCGGCTCAACATAGTGAACTCAGCATCGTATTCATCTACCGATTTCTCCCACATTGATCCTTGCTGTAGATGAATAAACTGTTGTTCCATAGCGAACCTGGCAGTCACTGGGAAATATTTCGCGTCAAACTTCTCGCGAAATGTCTTCCATTCAATTGGCTGCGCTAGACGGGTTTCTTCCGCCTTCCACCAATTTCGAGTATTATCCGTGAGCTGTAGCTTCGCTACACGGACCCAAGCATTATCTGGCACTTGAGCTGCTGCCAGATCGTCTTCGATGCTTTGTGCCCATTCTTCTGCTTCGAGAGGGCTTCCTTTACCAGAGAACTGCTTTGGGTGCAAAGCCCGGAATTGCTTTACTCCCGGTGCATCGTTATCAGGACGGCTCAGAAGTTGTTGCTGTCCCTCGAGAAGACTGCGGATCGCATCGAATAGCATCGTTTGCTCAGTGGGTGGTGTGGTAACAACTGGTGTGAGAGGTAGTGCTGATGGGGTGTTGTTGACGTTGGTGCTGGTGTTGTTTGGGGAATCCATGATCCTGAAGAAAAATTTGGATTAGGACAGATTCAAATACATGAAATGATAAGATTCAAGGAATAGAAATTTGCAAGATTCAAAGAACATGAATTGTAAAGAATGTTTTAGTTGCTGGTTCTTGTGTTACATTGCATAGGTTGTTCACGCAGACCAGAACTGCATGACAGGGATTCATACAGCTCTGACCTGCATGGGCCACCAACAAAACCTGTCACGCCCCGCTTCCCAGTGTACGGCGAGGTGGACGTGACGAGGCCCGCTACGTATATACTCAGAAGTATATACGCTAAGCGTAACTAAGCAATATAAGTAAATCACAAGAGACGAATAATATAGAAATAACAGCAACTTTTATTAATAACATTCTTTTTACAATGCAGGAAAAGAAAATACAACTGGAATGAAAAGCAATGCCTAAACAATGGCATAACAGGAAATGAAATAAACTGGAAAGAACAAGGTACAATTATCTAAAGCTCTAGGTCTGCCTGGAACTGCTCCAAATCTTCACCGGTGGGCTCGATCTCAACTTGGTCCAACGCACCTGACGACATTCAAAGAAGAAAGAGATAGAATGTCGTCAGCGAACAGGTCGCTCGGTAAGTCCCAAAAGAATAAGAAGAATGAGAATGATAGAGTAACAGTATTTTCTAAAGTATTATATTGTGAATATTATGGAACATTGTGTAACGTTGTTGTTTGTAGCTTGGTACAGAAGGATGCCAGTGTATACGAGGGGGATCTCTATATGCTAGAGATCAGGGCAAACGGAAAGTACAAGGAACCGTTATGCCACGGTACAACAGCAACAGGATTCAGGTTAGGTGTCTTAATCTGACCACCTCGTGCCACCTTTAACATCTTCCGTACCAATCTACCCCTTAAACCCCGTAATGTTTTAACAGTAGTGTAGTATTGGAATATGTAAGTTGGTTGACTGACCAAAACCATGATATCAGTAAATATGTTGCAACTGTATAATCAGGTAAATGGAATATCAGGATAATGGATGAATATCCATGGTTTGATTCAGTCAAAAGGAATATATTGTTAACTGGGTTCATGGATTCATGTATTCAAAGTGTGGTGGAATATAAAAGAATATAGATTGACTTGAATCATATTCGAGTCAGGAATAGTCAGACTCTAACCCGAGTCAGACTAAAAGAAGAGAATTTGAAGTTCAATATTAGTTAGGGGCCTTATTGTAATTTGTGAAACTTGAGGGGGTTTTATGTAAAAAGTACTTTTGTATAGTTTTCAAAATACACCTCAAGTGTTTAATATTCGTCTTTAATTGTTATAATGAATGTGAATTTTATTTGTGTTATTCTAGTGAATATATCCTAATAAAAGTATTAATTGTTTTATCTGAAGTTCATGGTATTTTAGTGTAACTTCTAATCTTGTAATTTTTAGAAAAATATGGAAATCTTATATTAGGATAAAATAGATGTTAAAATGATAATTATATATATATTAACACATGAATAATTTTTAAAAGAATATTTTATTTTCAAAGATCTCATTTTCCTTAAATATCGTATTTTAAACCTTCCGAGACCGAATGCTCCTTGCGGAGGTCTGAATCTCGCACTACTAGCCTGCGGGTGCACGATGAACCGTACTTTCCCTAACAGGTTCCCCAAAAGTGGGTTGTAGCGGCACTTTGCTTAGGTTTTATAAATACTTTTCATTTAGGAAAACGGTTTTATTAATATAGGGTATTTATTTGCAAAAAGTATAGTTTTCCGTATTTTTAGTTATTAGGGTTTCCTAAACCAACTAGCCTATTTCTAAGGTCTAAACGATGAGTCATTAGAAGCCTCAAATCGCCTCTTCACCGTCAATTGCGGCCAGGTAAGTACAAGTGAGGAGGGAGGGATCCGCTCACGAATCGTGAAACGGGCCTTTTAAAGTTACCCAAGCTCACTTGCCTAGCCTAGACACCACAAGACAGTTTAGATAAACGATCGATGTCCATGACCAATCGTGTTTTCATTTTATTAAAATATTTTATCTAAAAAGTTTACAACTTAAAGCTTTAAATAAAAGTTATAAAGATTATGGTATTTTAGTGAAAGGTCCTGTAATCTCGTATTCTGTATTTTGATGTTTATCAATTAGGGTTATATTGAGTGTGTGTAGGGGTAGGTCATTACCCCGTGACTTATTTTACGTTTTGGTGAAATTTAAAGGTAAAATATGACAAGTTAAAGTTGAAGGTATTAAAGTGCAAGAATACGGTATTTAAAAACGTTATCATTTTATGTGTGAAATTTCATTCAAATTGAGTTATACAAGTTTTGTGATCAAGATAAACATATTTATGAGTGAAGCAATTGATTAGACTAAGAGAATTGAACTTCATGGTATTTTTATGAAAGTGATACGGTTTTGCAAAGAACTTATCATTTTATGTGAAAAAGTTTGATTAAATTGGTTTATGGGTGATTAATAATCAACATGGATATGGGTAGATAATATGTATTAGGTGACAAGTGGAATTTTAAAGAAAAACCGAATCGGAAATCGGTTTGTCCGATTTCCGTCGGGTTCCAAAAATCCATATTTTTATATGTATAGAAAAGAGAGATAGAGGGGATGGGACTTACGATTTGGACAAGCTAAGGAAGCTAGAGGTCGTGATGGTTGCCGATTCGTCGAAAGCGTCGCGAAGGTCCCGATCCGGTCGCCGGAATCCGTCGTCGATTTCGGCAGCGCTTCGCTTCTCGCTCTTCGTACCGAGTTCTCGAGAATTTGAGAGAGTGGACTTAGAGTTGTGAAGGGAAAAGGTAGAGGGTAGGGGTCTTTATATAGGGCTAGGCTAGGGTTAGGGTTTGTATTAAAAAAATATTTTAAAAAATGTAAAAATCATTAAAAATTCATTAAATTTTGTCTTAAAAGAGATTTAATTGAAAATGGGTAACAGTAGAAAAAATTTAGAGTATGCAGGTGAAGAGGCCAGGTCAACACGAACATTTTTCGTGTTGACGACTCGGCCGACCGGCCGAGTCCGGCCGGCGGCGCCGGCCGAGTCGGCCGAGTCGCGGCCTAGTCAAGTGCCGTTGGGTCGGGTCTGGTCTGGGGGGGATTTTGGTATACTCTAATTTTTCTGATTCGCAATGAATAGTGAGTTATGGCTGTTTGACCGTTTGACTTCTAAGAAAAATTAAAACAAAAAGATATAAAAATTATGTAGGTTATGGGATTCGAACTCGGGTGGCTTGGTTCAGCAATGCAAGGTGTTACCAATGAGCTACAAGCTCCTTCTTGTAATTATTGTAAGGAATTAGATACTTAAATTGTTTCCAGCAACATTAATACTCCAAGTGTATACTATATTTAAAGCAAATTTTTGGTATACAAAATTGGAGTTGTTACAGAAACTGTTAAGTTATATAGGTATCAGTTTGTTATTCTAACGTAGTTATTTGTAACTTGGTACAGAAGGTATCAGTGAATACGAGAGAAGTCCATCTTACCCCATGGACTATGGTAACATGTAAGTACAAGGCCCCGTAAAACCCCACGGGACAACGGCATGAGAGTTCATGTAGGTGTCTTTTAGTGATCAACTCGTTCCATTTCTAATATATTCTGTACCAATCTAACCTATTAACCCCATAATGTTTTGATAGATTAATTATCAGACTTGCCGAGACCATGGATACAAGTTGTTCATGTAATCGGGTTCAGGATGTAAACAAGTAGTCATGTAATCAAGTCAAGTTATACCCATGGTTCGGTCAAGTCAAATCATGTTTGCATGTTGATATTGTTCTGGTATTGAGATTCAGGTTCAAGTATACATGTTAGGGTTTGGATTCATGTTTGAATTGGATTCTGGTTTGAGTTGAATTCAAGATTGATTTAGACTCAGACTTGAGTCAGACATATAGAACTGATTTGGATCATGAATTAGGTTCGGGAGTTATCGGTAACTGCTGCACATGGACGGCAGGATTTGTGTCTTTTTCCAAGACAATTACCATTGATAACACCGTTAAGTTTTTCTACCTTAAATAGGCAAGCACTCATTTTCTCCGGCTCCCTGAGTCTCAAGAGAATTGATCCCGCTTAAATCTATATTTACTAAAGTCCTTAACGATGTTTTATATAGCTCGAAGGGGTTTTATGAAAAAATATTTTTAATAATAGTTCAAAATAATCTCAAGAAATTATTTATATTATCTAGGGTTTCCATGGATGTGTATTTTAAGAATTAAGGTATTTTAGTAATAATTACCTTAACTTGAATAGTTCGTGGTATTTTATTGTAAAACATGACATTCATTGGTATCTTGATGATATCTTGATGAAACTTGTAATTCTTTTATTTGAAAAAAATATAAGTTATTATATTTTGAAAATATATGGATTTTATAATATCTATATAATTATTAAAAATTAATTTTGAGTATTAAGTAGAAAATTGCGTTTCTCTTAAAAATCGTATTAAAAAACTTTCGAAACCGAATGCACCGTGAGGAGGTTTGCATCTCGCTCTACTAGCCGAAGGATGTGCGATAATCCGCACCATCCAATAGCGGGTCTCCTAAAGAGAGTTGTAGAGGTTTATTTGCAAAGAGTTTTGAAATACAATTTAAAGAAAACCGTTTTTTATAGTTGATGGTATTTTAATGTAATATGGTAACAAAAATATGCTCAAGGGACATGGTGCTATGGAAACATGTGTGTATGTGAGGGGTGGGTCATTACCCCGTGAAGTTTTCTAAAGGTAAAGTATTAACAACATACTAAAAGGTGATATGTAAAGTTCATGGTATTTTAACGAAAAAGTTAAATTGTGATTGTTTTACAAAAGATTCTTAGATAAAAATTTATTCTAGACATGAGTATTAAACTTATAAGTGAAGTGTTACAACTTGTTTGATCAATAGTTAAAGGAAGATGGAGTTATATGCTTTAGAAAAAAACATCGATAGTAACTCCATTTTATACCTATTTTGATTAAAAAGAATTTCAAGAGATAGGAAGAAAGATTTGGAGGGACTTACAAGTGAATTAGGGTAATGAAAGGTGGAGGAAAAGAAATTGGTAGTCGTGGCGTCGCGGGGTCCCGGAATAGCCTCGATTCCTTCCCGAAAGTTGGTCGTTGGCTAACTCATCTTCTACTCTACTTGTACTAAAGAAAATTTGAGGGTTTTGGTTAGAATTTTCAGAATGAGGAGAGGCTAGGGTATGGGATAGTATTTACAGTATGGAATTAGGATTTTGGGATTAAAAGAGTGGATTAAAATGCATTAAAATGTGATAAATTGGGCAATTGAGGGGTCTCAGTTTGATTGCAGAGTAATCAAACAGTGCAAGGGTAATGGGGGTAGGCCAAAGGACTTGTGTGCAAAACACGGGCACTTTTTACCACGGGGGGACCGTCGGCGCCGGTGGAATGGGGTGTTTGGCCGGTCGAAAATGAGAGATGGGCCGTAGGATTTGTGTTACGTGTACTCTTCTGTATTTAAACCCTTTTCCACATGTTTATTTTTCCAGACTTTTCATTTTTATGTGCATTGCACGTGTAAACTTTTGGGCTTCCAAAATGTTTAAAAATAAAATCTGGAAAAATAAATGTGTCTGATGGGATTCGAACACAGGGGCTACGTCACAGCAGTGCAAGGGCTTTACCAGTGAGTTACAAGTTGTTTCTTTCTGTTCTTAAACAAAAATTAACTTTTAAAGTGTACTCAGGCTTGTAAACTCCTTTCTGTATATTAAATTGAAAATTTTTC
This sequence comes from Agapanthus africanus, assembly GCA_030015575.1. Taxonomy (NCBI): domain Eukaryota; kingdom Viridiplantae; phylum Streptophyta; class Magnoliopsida; order Asparagales; family Amaryllidaceae; genus Agapanthus; species Agapanthus africanus. The sequence continues at coordinate 21,465,324 of JASDDO010000022.1, forward strand.
GTACAGTAAAATCAGAGTCGTTACAGTATGTTTAAACAAAACAAAAAAAGATAATATATACAAAGTTCATGGTATTTTAATGTAAAAGTTAAGTTAAAGTTATTTCGCATGATGTTTTTGATTAAAAGTTGGTTCCAAACATTGGTTTTATGATAACATGATGTAAGAATATGGATGAGCAATGTTTAAGAAAAAGTGGAATTTCTAGGGTTTATAAGAAGATGTCGGTAGTAACTCCACTTACCGACATATATTTTAAAATGAGATTTTCAAGGAAGAAGAAGAAGGATTGAGAAGGACTTACAAGCTAGTTAGCCTATGAAAAGATAGAAGAGGGAGGGTTAAACTTCGTGGTGTCGCGGGATCGTCGGAAAAGTTTCGATTCTTCGCCGGAAGTTGACCGCTTGCTAACTCCTCTTCTACTCCACCTGTACTTAGAAAATTTTGATAGTTTTGGCTAGAATTTTCAGAACGATGAAGAACTAAGGAATGGGGTAGTATTTATAGTGTAGAATTATGGTTTTGGAATTAAAATGGTGAATTAAAATGCATTAAAAAATGATAAATTGGGAATTGAAGGGACTTTGTTTGATTGCAGGGCAATCAAACAGTGCAGAGGAGTTAATGGTAGGGGAAAGGTTTTGTGTGTAAAGCACGGAGCTTATTTGGCTCAGGCTGACCGTTGGTACCGGCTAAAAATCAATTTCCGCCTACCGATCAAGGAGGTGGGGCCGCTGGATTGGAGCCACGTGTACTTGTATGTATTTAAATCCTTGTACACATGTTTGATTTTTTTATCTTTTCATTTTTGTGTGTATTGCACGTGTAAACTTTTGGACTTCCAAAAGTTTAAAAAGAAAATCAGAAAAAATTAATGTGTCTGATAGGATTCGAACACGGGGGCTACGTCACAGCAGTGCAAGGCTTTACCAGTGAGCTACAAGTTGTTTCTTGCTGTTTCTAAACAGAATTTACTTATAACTTGTACTCAGACTTGTAAACTCCTTTCTGTATGTAACACCCGAGCCCAATGCAACTAATTCATGTTACTTTATGAGGGAAGTGTGACCCTTATTTCATTTATCTTGCTTGTTTGTGACTTACTGTAAATTTTTACCCGGTAAATTCATTTCTGCATATAACAAATTTTAGCATCTAAAATAAAATTAAAAATATTCATCTTGGCCTACATGACACCCCTAACCCCGTTGTAGCGTCCGTGCATCGTGATCTCGTCCCGTTCAGTGAAACGGGCGAGTTTGGACGGCTACGCGCACGTACGTGTGTCCGTTTTGGGGGTATGCTTTTTAATCATAAAACACTTAATTTTAAAATTTGGAACCTGCTTAAAATCCTATTATTTAAATTTCAAATTTTTGGACCCGACCCGGGCGCGATTTGGAAATGTTTTATTTTGCGCCAAAATCCCAAATTTTATTAATTTAAAACGTCGAATATATTTTCCTAACCATATACATTTTTACTGTTTCCTATATCATTTAAATCTCTTAAAAAAATTTATATCAAAAACCCCAGCCAATCACAACACTCCTTTAATCTCCCGCGGGCCCCACCTCCTCTCTCCACTTCTCTCTATCTCTCTCTCACTTTCTGCGTCTCTCTCTCTCTCTATCCCCATAATCTCTCTCTCTCCCATAATCTCTCTCTCTCTCTCTTCTTTTTTTTCTTTAAATCTTTTGCCTCCTCCTCTATTTTTCTCACGAGAACCCATCGCGAGCCCATCGCAGCGAGCCCTAACCGCCTCCATCCTCACCGCCGCAGCCCCAACGCCGGCGACGCCATCACCATCACCCTTGCCTCATCATCCTCACCTCACCTAGCCCTTCTCCCTCCTTCTTCGAGCCACCTGCACACCCCGCCGCGGCTGCCTGCAGTTCCCTGCACCCGTTTCTGCGTCTCGCCGCCGACGATCACCTCGTCGTCGCCTCCGCCATCGTCCTCGTCTTTCCCTCACCATCCTCCTCCCTTCTCCCGGTGCACCCGACCAGACCCGCGACCACCTGCAACCCCCTTGCACACCGTCGGACTGCCTGAGTCACCGCCGGTGACCACCGTCCTCTTGTCCCCGACCTCGCACACTCCTCGGTAAGTTTCACCTCCCTTCCTCTCTTCATTTCTCCGTTTCTCTGCTATTTTCTGATCTGTAGAAACTTTCTTGAGTCGGTAGATCTCACCGCGGTCACTGTAGGCCACCGCCGGAGCCGTCGACCTCGTCGTCGTTCTCACGTCTCCCCTCTGGTTAAGCCACAAGAGCAGAACCCTTGTAAGCCTTCGCTCCTTCCTTGTTTCTTTTCTTTTCTTGATTGCAAGTCTTGACCATTCACTGTTCACTTTTCGGCCGGAATCCGGCGATGTCGACGACGTGATCCGACATTCCAGCGAGGTACCCCGACCCGCGTGGTTCTATTGTTCGTTGTTTGGGTTCAATCCGTGAACCGTGCGCCCGTCGCGAGTTTCCCCGCCGACGTTTACGTTCCGTTTTTCCCAGTTCACGACCCATCGAGGCAAGTAACCCTTGCTACATGCTATACAATATTTACATATATATTATGACACCCTAAACCTGTAAATTTAACTTGGTACGATCATTTCTCATTTTCGGTACAATATTGCATTATATCATTTTACCGTTAAACTTGGAACCTACAGTTGCAAATTGAACCTAATAACCATATTTACCTGTTTAATCACATTTTTAATGTTAACGTAGCTTATGGCATTTATCCCTGTAGTTCTGTTCCATTCGGACACTCGTATGCTTTTAACCTGAAATAGTTGTACTGAACCGTTACATAGATCATTGCACCTCTAAGGGTTCTTAAACCTGTTAACATGACTAAACTGCTATACTTGTCTTACTGCACTCTTGTAATCCTCTGTGTAACAAATTTGATAACTGTATTATTGAATGAAACTGCCTATTACTTAATTCATTGCTTATCTCATGTTGTTGATACCCATGCTAGATTATATAACTGATTGTGAGCACACCCACGATATTGTTTACATCTTGGCCTGACTTGCTACATATATATATAATGATATACCTGGCATGGTACCGTATACTGTTGACTTGACCTGATGTACCATGACCTGACCCGTTACCTGATCTTGTGTCTAATGCCAACAAACCTGACATGTAGTCCTCATGGACCGTTCCTGTTGTCTATCCAGACAAACCTGCTTTTACCTGATCCTGTGTTGGCATTAGTTCTTGATTACTGAATACCTGACTTAACATACATAACTTGGGGGTATGGGGAATTTAAAGGTGAAACCTGACTTGTAACTCAACAGTTCGATACCTGTTCTGATCAGTCTTACGGGCTAGGCCAGCCTCGGAGTGATGATGCTGACATCACTCGCCCATCCTGCTACCTGTTACTGCCTAGCGGCACGTCTCGGATTCAGCCCGAGAGTCTTGACCGTGGTCCCGGGCACGCACGGGATACTATTGAGTTACATCGACGATTCATCAATTGATTTTAAAGACTCTAGAATAGAAAACCTGATAGAACAGTTTAGTTACCCACTGCACACTACCCTGCACTGCTTGATTCACATTATTGCTACTCTCGTTTTATTCATGTTTATATTACATTGCCTACTACACTGTTCATATTATATTACTTGATGACACGACGCGCTGACGTCTGGGTTTTGCATGGCCCGGATTCTGTACCGCCGTCGCCGTCCGAGCAGGAGTACTTCAGCCAGCAGGCTGAGCTGTGAGGTGTCGGTAGTAGTTAGTTTTATTTCCTGCATTTACTTCCAAATGTAAGCCCGCATTATGGGACATACATTTCAGTTATTTGTATTGGATCATTTGCTTCCGCATTTATTTATTATTGACTCCTGTTATCTTGGATTATGGACATGTTTAGATAGTTTTATTTTGTTCTTGATATCTCTACAGCCGTAATGTGACTGTGGATGGATGCTTCCTACCCACAGATAGCATGGTTGGCTATGTCACGTGCCCTTTTTAGCGTACTCTGAGAAGCGGGGCGTGACATGGTTCTTTTGGTATCGGAACATAGGTTAGTTGGGTTGATTCTTTTGTAGTTGGGTATTGTACCCAATACACGAATCAGAATACCCGTGTTTAGGAAATATGTCTTGCCACTTTGCCGTTTACCATTCTTGAATCACATTCTTCCTGATTATATCTTTTACGATGTGCAAACTTCCTTGCATATCGACTCAAAAAACCTGATTTCTTATTATCTCTAGGACTTAGGCGACTTGGGTGGAGTTAAGTAATTGTGGCTATGATACCGCGGCATAGTTACAATGCGGTACTCTATTTAAGTATCTTGGAGTTCTAGCCTTGATCTATATATTGAATCCATCATCATGCTAATGTTGGGTGTTTTGATTTCAGGAATATGGCAGATAAGAATTTGTAGACGTACCAGAGGCGTGTGGACGAAGCCGCCATGCTTGGAGTGATAAGGGGAATGCTAGAGAATCAAAAGAGGCAGACCGAGCTGATCCAGCAGCAAGCAAACTCGTTTCAGGAAGGTTTGCAGATCGTTCAGCAGTCTGTAAACAATGTTGGAGCTAAACCAGTTGACCGAGTAGGGACCGTAGCAGATTTCAGACGTTTGGGTCCGTCTACATTTACTGGTTTGGAGGAGCCGTTGCTAGCAGAGCTGTGGCTAGTTGACACGGAGAATTTGCTTATTGCGGCACAGATTCCAGATGACAAAAGAGTTGATGTGGTACGCATTCAGTTAGTGGACTACGCCCGAGAATGGTGGCTTGTTGAGGAGACCCGCTTGCCCAAGCCGATCAAGTGGGCGGATTTTTCTAAGAGTTTCCTGGAGAAGTTCTTCCCGCGGACTGCACGGGAGGAAATGGAAGAGAAGTTTATTGGGCTAAGGCAGAATGGAGCACCCGTGGATGTGCATGCAGCAGAATGGACGAGACTCAACAGATTCGCTGGACCTTTAGTTGCCAACGATGCAGACAGGGCACGGAGGTTCATGCGCAGCTTGGATGTGGACATCCAGAGGCAGATTGTCTCCCTGGGTTTGACCACTTTCTCACAGGTTCTTACGGCAGCTAGGGAACAGCAGAGTTTATCTGGGATGAAAGGGAGCTTGCAGCAGACAGCAGTTGCGGCAAGGAAGCCCGCATTTGTACCTAACCGAGCTCATGGTCGCAGAGGTATTCCAGTGGACTGTCGAGGTGTAGCACCCATGAAGAAGCCTATGATCATTGATCGAAGGAAGAGCGTGATTTGTGACTACTGCCGTTTACCTGGGCACGTGCAGAAGGAGTGTCGAAGAAGACTGGGACTTTGTTTGGTTTGTGGAGCGGCTGATCACGCAGTTGGTGCTTGTCCGTCGAAGCTTCGTACGAGGGATGATATTCAGAAGCCTCCGCAGAGACCATTCCAAGGACAGAAACAGCTGACACAAGGACCTAATCAGGCTCGAGCTTTTACCTTGACAGCTGAAGAAGCTAAGGCATCAGGAGAAGTCGTTTCAGGTATTCTAATCGTTCATGGTTTTCCCGCATTAGCATTATTTGATTCTGGTGCATCCCATTGTTTTATGTCATCCAAGTTTGTGACCTCACACTCGATTACCTGCACGACCCTGTCTAGTTTCTAGGACATACACACTGGGAATGGGAAAATCATATCTAGTAGGGAATGTAAAGATTGTACGGTGTTGTGTGCGGACGGGAGCTTTTTGCAGATTTCTTGGTGATTGATACGGGCAGCTACGAAGTCGTCTTGGGAATGGATTTTCTTGGCACTTTCCCCGCTCACATTGATTGTAGGGCAAAGAAAGTAATTTTCCAGATTCCCGGACATCCTGGGTTTACCTTCACTGGAGGAAGCAGTTTTGTCGGGCCAGTCGAGTTTAGGGCTAGGCCGACGAACAATATTCTTGCAGCAATGGAAGTTGATAATAGTGAAGAGCCGGCTGTTATTCATGATTTTATGGACGTGTTTGAAGATATATCGGGATTACCGCCGAAGCGAGACGTGGAGTTCGCAATTGATCTTATTCCTGGTGCAGCGCCAGTATCCAATGCATATTATCTAATGGCACCAGTAGAGTTGGAAGAAGTTAAGAAACAGGTTGCTGAATTGCTTGAAAAGGGTTGGATTCGAAGCAGTAACTCGCCTTGGGGAGCTCCAGTTCTTCTAGTAAAGAAGAAGGATGGCACAAGAAGGATGTGCATTGACTATCGAGAATTAAACCGGGTGACTATTAAGAACAAGTACCCGATCACTCGCATTGGAGAACTTTTTGAGCAGCTTAGTGGCGCGAGGGTATTCTCGAAGCTGGATTTGCGATCCGGATATCATCAGGTCCGAGTGAAAACAGAAGATATTTGCAAGACGGCGTTTCGAACTCGGTACGGGCATTACGAATACTTAGTGATGCCCTTCGGAGTAACGAATGCGCCGGCAATATTCATGGACTTGATGAACCGAATCTTTTCACCGTTCTTGGATCAGTTCATTGTGGTATTCATTGACGATATTCTGGTTTACTCGAAGAGTTTTGAGGAGCATGCTGAGCATTTGAAGATCGCACTGCAGACATTGAGACAGGAGAAGCTTTATGCGAAGATGAGTAAGTGCGAGTTTTGGCTGGAGGAAGTAAAGTTTTTGGGGCATGTTGTGTCTGGCGACGGAATTGCCGTCGATCCAGAAAAGATTGCAGCAGTTCGAGATTGGCCGATTCCAAAGAATGTTGCTGAGATAAGAAGTTTCCTCGGATTGGCCGGATACTACAGGAGATTTGTGGAGAACTTTGCTCGTCTAACAGAGCCGTTAACCAAGCTTACGCGCAAGGAGGTACCTTTTGTATGGACGGACGGATGTGCGATAGCTTTTGAGACGTTGAAGCAGAAGTTGATAACCGTCCCTATTCTGACCGTGCCAGACAATTCCGGAGGATTGGTGATTCACAGCGACGCATCTGGGAAAGGATTGGGATGTGTTTTGATGCAGCATGGGAAGGTTGTAGCGTACGCATCGAGACAGTTGAAGACCCATGAGAAGAATTATCCAACTCATGACTTGGAGCTTGCGGCTGTGATTTTCGCTTTGAAGATTTGGAGACACTACCTTTTAGGCGAAAGGGTCGAAGTTTTTACAGATCATAAGAGCTTGAAGTATGTGTTCACACGGAAGGAGCTTAATATGAGGCAACGTAGATGGTTGGAGCTGATGGCTGACTACGATCTTGATCTTAAGTACCATCCGGGGAAGGTCAATGTCGTGCCGGATGTGCTTAGTCGGTTACCAGCAATTCAGGTGTTGACTACGCAGAAGGAGATCGTTGCAGACTTTCGAAGATTTGACTTGGAGATTGTGCTACCACATTCTACGGGACAGTTGATGCAGCTACAAGTACAGTCATCATTGATCGAGAATATTAAAGCAGCACAATCGCAGAATCCTAGACTGCAGAAGTTTCGAGGACAGGTTGAAGCCGGACTACGAACGGATTTATTGATCCACGAAGATGGTTCGTTGAGGTATGGTAGCCGTTTGTGTGTGCCAAAGGAAGATGTTCGTGAAGAGCTTATGAAGGAGGCACACAGTTCAGCTTATTCTGTACATCCAGGAGGCACAAAGATGTACCGAGATATTCGACAGCATTTCTGGTGGGAAGGCATGAAACGGGAGATTGCTCGCTTTGTGGCTAAGTGCTTGGTGTGTCAACAAGTTAAGGCTGAACATCAAAGGGTTGCTGGTTTATTGCAACCACTTCCGATTCCTCGGTGGAAGTGGGAACATATAACCATGGATTTCGTGACGGCTTTACCGCGGAGTCCAAAAGGCAACAATGTTGTATGGGTGATTGTTGATCAGTTGACCAAGGCAGCTCACTTTATTCCTTTTCGGGTTGGTCAATCAACTGAGACCATGGCGGAGTGGTACATGCAGGAGATTGTAAGATTGCATGGAGTACCGATGAGCATCGTGTCCGATCGTGACACTCGGTTCTTATCCCACTTTTGGCGGAGTTTACAGGAAAGTTTGGGGACTCGATTGAAGTTTAGCACAGCTTATCATCCTTAAACTGATGGTCAGTCGGAGAGAACGATCCAAACTCTTGAGGATATGTTGAGAGCATGCATGTTGGACTTCAAGGGTTCGTGGGAGGATCATCTACACTTGGTAGAGTTTTCTTAGAACAACAGTTTTCAGGCAACTATCCAGATGGCTCCATTTGAAGCTTTGTATGGTCGTAAATGCCGTTCACCTGTGTGTTGGGATGATGTTGGTGAACGAAGGTTGTTGGAACCAGATTTGGTTGTGCAGACAGTTGAGAAGATTAACACTATCAGGAATCATATGAAGGCAGCCCAAGACCGACAGAAGAGTTGGGCTGACACGTCAAGAAGACCTCTAGAGTTTGCCGTGGGTAATTTGGTATTCTTGAAGATATCACTGACTATAGGGGTGATTCGTTTTGGGAGTCGAGGAAAGCTTAGTCCTCGATTCGTTGGACCCTTTGAAATCTTGGAACGTGTTGGTGAAGTAGCGTACCGTCTGGCGTTACCGCAGTCCTTGGCAAATGTGCACGATGTGTTTCACGTATCTCAACTACGAAGGTATGTTCGTGATGAAACGCATGTATTGGATCATTCGGAACTAACAGTACGGGAAGACTTTACTTTTGAAGAGCGACCGGTTGAAATTGTGGATAGAAAGGAAAAGGTTCTTAAGATTATCCCCCTTGTGCTTGTTTCTTGGGGTAATCGCTCGCATGGAGAGTCCACTTGGGAATGAGAAGATGAAATCCGACAGAAGTTTCCTCACCTTTTCTTGTAGTTATCCATCTTTGTATTCTTGGAATTTTGAGGACGAAATTCTTTTTGTAGTTGGGTATAATGTAACACCCAAGCCCAATGCTACTAATTCCTGTTACTTTAAAAGGGAAGTGTGACCTTTATTTCATTTATCTTGCTTGTTTGTGGCTTACTGTAAATTTTTACCCGGTAAACTCATTTCTGCATATAACAAATTTTAGTATCTAAAATAAAATTAAAATATTCATCTTGGCCTACTTGACACCCCTAACCCCGTTGTAGCGTCCGTGCATCGTGTTCTCGTCCCGTTCAGTGAAACGGGCGAGTTTGGACGGCTACGCGCACGTACGTGTGTCCGTTTTGGGGGTATACTTTTTAATCATAAAACACTTAATTTTAAAATTTGGAACCCGCGTAAAATCCTATTATTTAAATTTCAAATTTTTGGACCCGACCCGGGTGCGATTTGGAAATGTTTTATTTTGCGCCAAAATCCCAAATTTTATTAATTTAAAACGTCGAATATATTTTCCTAACCATATACATTTTTACTGTTTCCTATATCATTTAAATCTCTTAAAAACTTTTATATCAAAAACCCCAGCCAATCACAACACTCCTTTAATCTCCCGCGGGCCCCACCTCCTCTCTCCACTTCTCTCTATCTCTCTCTCACTTTCTGCGTCTCTCTCTCTCTCTTTCTCTATCTCTCTCTCTCTCTCTATCCCCATAATCTCTCTCTCTCTTTTTTTTTTCTTTAAATCTTTTGCCTCCTCCTCTATTTTTCTCACGAGAACCCCATCGCGAGCCCATCGCAGCGAGCCCTAGCCGCCTCCATCCTCGCCGCCGCAGCCCCAACGCCGGCGACGCCATTACCATCACCCTTGCCTCCTCATCCTCACCTCACCTAGCCCTTCTCCCTCCTTCTTCGAGCCACCTGCACACCCCGCCGCGGCCGCCTGCAATTCCCTGCACCCGTTCCTACGTCTCGCCGCCGACGATCACCTCGTCGTCGCCTCCGCCATCGTTCTCGTCTTTCCCTCATCATCCTCCTCCCTTCTCCTGGTGCACCCGACCAGACCCGCGACCACCTGCAACCCCCCTGCACACCGTCGGACCGCCTGAGTCGCCGCCAGTGACCACCGTCCTCTTGTCCCCGACCTCGCACACTCCTCGGTAAGTTTCACCTCCCCTCCTCTCTTCATTTCTCCGTTTCTCTGCTATTTTCTGATCTGTAGAAACTTTCTTGAGTCGGTAGATCTCACCGCGGTCACTGTAGGCCACCGCCGGAGCCGTCGACCTCGTCGTCGTTCTCACGTCTCCCCTCTGGTTAAGCCACAAGAGCAGAACCCTTGTAAGCCTTCGCTCCTTCCTTATTTCTTTTCTTTTCTTGATTGCAAGTCTTGACCGTTCACTGTTCACTTTTCGGCCGGAATCCGGCGATGTCGACGACGTGATCCGACATTCCAGCGAGGTACCCCGACCCGCGTGGTACCATTGTTCGTTGTTTGGGTTCAATCAGTGAACCGTGCACCCGTCGCGAGTTTCCCCGCCGACGTTTACGTTCCGTTTTTCCCGATTCACGACCCGTCGAGGCAAGTAACCCTTGCTACATGCTATACAATATTTACATATATATTATGACACCCTAAACCTGTAAATTTAACTTAGTACGATCATTTCTCATTTTCGGTACAATATTGCATTATATCATTTTACCGTTAAACTTGGAACCTACAGTTGCAAATTGAACCTAATAACCATATTTACTTGTTTAATCACATTTTTAATGTTAACGTAGCTTATGGCATTTATCCCTGTAGTTCTGTTCCATTCGGACACTCGTATGCTTTTAACCTGAAATAGCTGTACTGAACCGTTACATAGATCATTGCACCTCTAAGGGTTCTTAAACCCGTTAACATGACTAAACGGCTATACTTGTCTTACTGCACTCTTGTAATCCTCTGTGTAACAAATTTGATAACTGTATTATTGAATGAAACTTCCTATTACTTAATTCATTGCTTATCTCATGTTGTTGATACCCATGCTAGATTATATAACTGATTGTGAGCACACCCACGATATTGTTTACATCTTGACCTGACTTGCTACATATATATATAATGATATACCTGGCATGGTACCGTATACTGTTGACTTGACCTGATGTACCATGACCTGACCCGTTACCTGATCTTGTGTCTAATGCCAACAAACCTGACATGTAGTCATCATGGACCGTTCCTGTTGTCTATCCAGACAAACCTGCTTTTACCTGATCCTGTGTTGGCATTAGTTCTTGATTACTGAATACCTGACTTGACATACATAACTTGGGGGTATGGGGAAATCAAAGGTGAAACCTGACTTGTAACTCAACAGTTCGATACCTGTTCTGATCAGTCTTACGGGCTAGGCCAGCCCCGGAGTGATGATGCTAACATCACTCGCCCATCCTGCTACCTGTTACTGCCTAGCGGCATGTCTCGGATTCAGACCGAGAGTCTTGACCGTGGTCCCGGGCACGCACGGGATACTATTGAGTTACATCGACGATTCATCAATTGATTTCAAAGACTCTAGAATAGAAAACCTGATAGAACAGTTTAGTTACCCACTGCACACTACCCTGCACTGCTTGATTCACATTATTGCTACTCTCGTTTTATTCATGTTTATTTTGCATTGCCTGCTACACTGTTCATATTATATTACTTGATGACACGACGCGCTGACGTCTGGGTTTTGCATGGCCCAGATTCTGTACCGCCGTCGCCGTCCGAGCAGGAGTACTTCAGCCAGCAGGCTGAGCTGTGAGGTGTCAGTAGTAGTTAGTTTTATTTCCTGCATTTACTTCCAGATGTGAGCCCGCATTATGGGACATACATTTCAGTTATTTGTATTGGATCATTTGCTTCCGCATTTATTTATTATTGACTCCTTTTATCTTGGATTATGGACATGTTTAGATAGTTTTATTTTGTTCTTGATATCTCTACAGCCGTAATGTGACTGTGGATGGATGCTTCCTACCCACAGGTAGCATGGTTGGCTATGTCACGTGCCCTTTTTAGCGTACTCTGGGAAGTGGGGCGTGACACTGTATATTAAACTGAAAAATTACGTACAGTAAATTCAGAGTCGTTACACACTTGTTCATTCTATCTTTCTCATTCTCTCTTCATTTGCTCTCCTCCATTTTCCTCAAACTCTAACCTCACATGCGTTGTGAATTCTAGGGTTTTATGAGATAAAATAGTCTAATTAACTCTCTACATCTTCTAAGCTATCTAAATTAGCCAACTAGGTACTTTAGTTACATCGGTTTTGAGGTTGGAGCTTGAACCATAAATTCTCGGGTGGATCGTCTTCGATACGAGGAGGCCGATGACCGAGCTAGATCTGCACCTTCTAGGAGCTCAAGAAAAGGAGGAGAAGACCCGTAGGACTTGTATTTAGGAGGTATAAAACTCTATCATAGTAGTTTAAAACCTCCTTGTGTTTAGCTAGTTAGGGTTTCTAAACGATCTTGGAAGTATGGTCGATGTTGCCTGACTTAAAAATCGTTTTTGTATATTCTGCCTCCCCACAAACCACATGGGGTGTGCGACATCGACTAACACTTCAGGAGTCCCGTATTAACCTATTTTTTGTTTTACTCGAATCTCAGTCGGGTCGACTCCTCCACAGCTTGGGGTCCCGATACTAACACATGAAATTGGCCCGTGTTTCCTTACTCCTGGGGGCCCACTCTTTAGCTCGTGAATACTTCTACAGCTGTATTGACATTCACACTTGGAATTTAACGTTAACATAATGACCATATAGAGACTTATAGATACATATACTCATATTCAGATCTACACACTTTTACTGGTCATTTACATTATTTGTATTATTATATACTTGTCACTTTTCACTCTTACCCTGCCTTTGGGTCTTACCAAACGCTAGTTCGCTGACGGGTATTCCATCCACCTTTATTTTCTTGGAATGTTTATCAAATACGGTCGAGACGGAGGAAGTAGAGATTACAGAGGAAGATTACGACCAGATAGCTACTTGGGATTAGCTTAGCCTCCTTTTTCTTTCAGCTTATGTATACCACATGTTTAGGCATTTTCTTTTATTGTATTTGCTTTCCAATTGGAACTCATGTACCTGTATATATTTCAAGTTAAATGTAAATAAAGATATTTGTTGAAAAATTTTACAGTCTAAATATGCCACGGGCTTGCCATGTCATCGTTTCTGTCTACTGGGAAGCAGGGCGTGACAATGATATGGAGATATTGTTAAGATATAGTGGTTACTGGAAGAATATTCCAAAAACTAAAAGGATAAAATATGAATATGGGTCGCAGAAATCCATTAGAGTGAAGATTGATAGGATAAACCTGAAAGATCTAATTGTTGAAATCAATTTGGGGTTGCCTTGGACAGGGAGATTTAAACTTCGATTTTCTTATGCTTCGCCAAATATCGATCATCCACAATACAAAACTGTTAAGACTGATAGAGATTACATGGATATGCTTCATGCTTATATGCATTTAGGGAAGTGTCAGCCATTCATGTCACATAAGGTGAAAATTTCTAAACACTCTCCATCAAAGCGATTGTATCCAGTGATTCTTTCTCCTAGAAGAAGTTCAAGATTGTCCTCAAGCACTTCATAACAATCTTCTCCTCAACTTTCAGTGCAAGCCCCTCAAGACCATCAAGCTTCAGTGCTAGGCCCTCAAATTTCAGTGCAAGCCCCTCAAACTGCAATGCAAGCCTCTCAAGACCTTCAAGTTTCAGTACATCAGGCTATTGGTAAGAGAAGAAAAAGAAGATCAAGTACAAGAGCCACTGATGGTCTAACCAGAGCTGAAAAGAAGAAACATAAAGCAGCTTTGATTGAGCAATTACAATATGTGGATATGGAAGATGAAGAATATGTGGATGAAGAGTTAGTTGAAGATGATGCAGATGATTGTTATTTTGAGGAAAACTACTATGTTCTTCCTGACAGTGATGATGACTAGATTGAGGATGATGATGAACCTGAAGTTGAGAATGTAGATAATTGTAAGAGTTTTGAAGGGGCAATATGAGATGTCAAAAAGGATGATTCTAAAATAGAAGTAGGGAGGAGATTTAAGGACATGAAAGAGTTCAGAATGAGTATAAAATAACATGCAATTAAACACAGTTTTCAAGCAAAGTATGAGATAAATGATAGAACAAGATGGGTTGTAATTTGTTGTGCAAAGAAGTGTCCATGGAGGGTAAGAGCTTATCAGTAGAGACAGGACAAAGCGACGGTGCAGATCACTAAAATGAATTCTAAGCATTCATGTTCAGGTATTAACAGGGGAGGGAATTCTTAAGCAAGTGCTAAGTGGATAGCTCATCAGATTTTAGGAAAAATCAAACAAAACAGAGACTTTCTACCAAAGAATATTGGAGTGTTTATTATGGAAAAATATTAGCTTGGTGGTATCCTTTGTAATAGATTGTGGAGAGCTAGGGAAAAGGCCAGGGAGATAGTTTTTGGGAATGTAGATGAAAACTATAAACATGTACCAAGTCTTCAGGTAGAGCATATCAGCAGAAATGAAGGAAGTCATGTTGTTTATAATATATGTGATGATATTGCCTTCTCAAGAATGTTTCTCTTTTAGACAATGTGTGTTGGGCTTCAAAATCTTGCGGGCCTTTTATTGGATTGAATGGTTGCCGTCTAAGGGGTAAGTATTTGGGTATTTTGCTTTCAGCCAATACTCTAGATGCAAATAATGGATTGTATACCATAGCTTTTGCTGTTTTTGAAAGGGAATGCAGTGAAATTTGGACATGGTTTGTTTCAAACTTGAAAAAAGTATTGGATGAAGATGTTCATAATCTAACGATAATAAGTGACATGGAGAAAGATTTAGAAAATGCTCTAAAGATTGTCATGCCAAAAGCTGAGTATAGAGTGTGCATAAGATATCTTTGGAAGCCTTTTAAAAAAAACATATCCTGGAGATTTCTATGAAAGAGTTGTTTGGACTGCAGGTAGGGGCTTTTTAGAAACAGAGCATGCACAAGTTATGATGGAACTAAGGGAGAAGTCAAATGATGGATTTGTAGAACTTACCAAGAAAGGGAAAGATAAAAATGGGAGCTCCCGATAGGAGTGGAGCAGATCAAAATTTAGAGTAAATTCAAAGAATCATATATTACTAACAACTTGAGTAAGAGTTTTAATGCATGGGTTTTGGATGCAAGAAGCCTACCAATATGTGATTTGGTAGATAATATAAGATCTAAAATGATGAGGAAGAAGGTGTTAAGAAGATTTCAAGCATAGAAATAGAAATGTGATTTAGTTCTAAATGCAGGTAGATGGATAAAAGAATACAGCAGAACACCCACAAATCATCAAGTCCACTGGGCAGGTGAACATGAGTATGAAGTGAATGATGACAATTTGAGAAAACTTGTGAACATTCAACTTAAGGAGTGCTCATGTAGAAAATGACAGATGACTAGGTTGCCATATTTGCATGCTATATCTGTGTTATGTGAGATCGGAAATATCGATTGGGCAGATTATGTGGATAAATACTATCATACATCAAGGTAAATTTTTTTTAAAAAGTATCTAATTAACTTAAATTTACTCATATTATACTGTAGCATTACATTCACTTAGTTTTGATGGCTTACCTTGGCTTGTCTTCAAATTTCTTCACAGCTTCATCTAGGCTTACATTAACCCTGTGAAGATACTTCCTTCTAAGAAGAAATGGATGAAACTAGACTTACCAAAGCAAATAGGTCCTCTCCATACTAAGAGACCTGGGGGAAGATCAAAGAATCAGAGAATAAGGGATGAAGATAAGCCTGGAGTGAAGAAGACTAGAAAAGCATATCGGTGTAGAAGATGTATGGGTTAGGGTCATAACAAAAGAGTTTGCAAAAACTTATCAATACTCAAGAGCATACCAACATTGATCAAACTCAAGCAAAAGAAAACAATTCCAGAGAGTCCCAAACACGGTTATGACTTTATTATGCCTATCTACTTCCACCAATTTTGAATTTTCATGAAGTAAATTTGTTCACCTCATACTTCTCTTTCTTATTTGTTAAGGTCCACTGCATCAAACAGAGGTGGGAGAAAATCAAAGAGGGGAACATCACAAACAATAAGGTATTCTCACATGTATCACAACATACTTAATAATGCAGTAAAGGACTAACATGCATAGCATGCCTTGAATATTTTAATCAAGGGTTGTCACGTACATTCTGTGTTAAACAAGAAATTAAGTATATCATTTTACATAATACAATACAACAAAGTTTACAATTTTGGCAATAAACATATTAGTAATGGATTGAAGTGAGCTCTTAGGTGTTGCGTTTCCATTTTGATGGGCTGCGAAAACGCACACACAACCCAAGCTTCAATGCATATCTCTTAGAAGACTTAGATCTTCTAGAAGCCCTGGGGACTCGAGTTGGTCTAGAATTAGGGACCGTGTTAGTAATCTCCTATATACTTTACCTGCAATTTCCCGTAAGTTGGTCTAGACTTTTTCTCGGTCGGTCCCTATTTAGTAATCCCCTATATCCTTTTTAAGATGCATAGATAGCATTTATCCATGGAATAAGTAGATGGAACTTAAATGAAGATGCCACATCCATTCACTTCTGGTAAACAACTTGGAAAAGAGGACCTGGATTGAAACTCTTAAGATGGAGTGTTTACACAAGATTGGCTCGTATCATACTTTTGAGATAGGGTTCAATATTTATAGGAAATTTATTCAATATAAAAGTCTAGCACTGGAGAAGAACACCACAGGTGTGATATTGGGTTCATGCACCTATAGGGTTCACATGCACATATAAGGTTCAATGTGATATAGGGTTCACATGCACATATAGGGTTCACAGTGGATATCAAACAAAAAAGTGTCCATTGATATGGTTCATATGTACATATCAGTAATATCTAACATGCACAAGATTACATTCTCATTCATAATCCACTAAACTCTATATTTTATTCTTCTTTTGTTATAGGGCTGCCAATACATCAGGCAGAGGGAGAAAGAAAAAGAATAATCAAGTAGATAGAGTGTATTCACAGCCGCTACATTATGGAGAGGGATCAAATGCAAGTGATAGAGTGTATTCACAACCACTGCATCATGGAAAGGGATCCAATGCAAGTGTTGAGATTTCACAACAACAAATGCATCAGAGAGGAACCACTGTTAATGCAATGAATTCACAGCAGCTTATGCATCAGGGTGTGGGAGCAAGTGCAAGTGCATGGAACTTACAGCAATTTGAGAATTGGGGATGGGCAGATCAAAATGAAAACATAGGAACTCAACAATCTATGCTAGAACCAACTAAAGATTACTTCAAAGACATCATTGTTGTTTCAGGACCATCTAATGAACAAGCAATTGATGATTGGAATATGGAAAACTTTCAAATAAGTTTTAAGTCCACAAAAAAACCAATGCAACTGCGAAAGGTAAAGATAAAATACCAGCAATCAGAGAAAAATGCTTGTTAATGACTAAGAAGCCTTGGTGATAGACATTGTAATGAACTGTGGAGGTGAAGCACATTTTGTTATTGAGAATGAACTGCATTGTCTCATTTTGTAATTCAGTTTCTCAGTTTTTGGAAATTGAAATGGATTTGTCTTATTTTGTAACTTAACCAGATACTTATGATTGTTACTTATGTTTTTTGCATTTTGTGTTATCTTTTGGCCATTATTGTCAATTGTTAATTACATTATCAAGCCTGGGTGTTGACAAAAAAATCCAATTCACCTTAATCATCTTAATACAATATTTAATACAAGATTTTGTAATGTAATCTGGTGGTGCTGAGTGCAACCCATATTTGGATTTAAATGAGAGAAAAATCAACCAAAAAGTCTAGCACTTAATCATCTTGATCTGGTAGCATCATACATTATGTAATGAATGAACAAAAAGTTGATATTATATCTTGTAGATTTGGAAACACCCAGCCTTAATAAACATTTAAGATAACAAAATGAGAGAAAATTTTGCAACACCTAGCCTTGATAAACACCCAACCTTGAACAAACAACACCTAGATTTGGCAGTATCATACATATTGTAATGAAGTCACAGCAGTCATATTTAACAACAGCAAAATTTTTATCACTGAACTAAAACATTGTATTAAAATATTCTTTACCAAAACATTTCATTCAATTGATAATTGCACACTGATAATTTAAAATTGTAATAGCAGAATTAAAACATTCTCATTTTTATCACTAAACTAAAACATTGTATTCATTCTTTACCAAAACATTTCGCAATTTCATTCTTACACTTTATCTCATTCATGATTTAAAAATTGTAATGACTAACTGCAGCATTACAACACCAAGAATCACCTTAAGCAAATACATTTGTTTAAGCAATTTCAGATGTTTCTTCTTCTCCATTTCGATTTTAACTTCGATTTTAACTTCAATCTTCTCTTCTATCTTTTTCAGCCCAGCATCCATCAAAACATTCTCTCTTTCCTCATCTTAAGAATATAATTCTTCATCTTCTTTCTTCTGTACTATAAAACGACAACCATGAGGATATTTATGACATCTATAAAACCATTTGTCTTTATATTGACAATCTTTTTTGCAAAGATTCTACTTTATAGGCACACCACAAAAGCATAACACTTGCTGACTTGGAACAGACCCTTGACTGTTGCTCATCTTGCTGCAATTTCAAACTAAAAGATAGAAGACAAAAATCGGCAGGCAAAATTATAGAAAAGAGAAGAGATAAACAAAAAATTGGAAGAGAGAGAAGAGAGAATCGAAAAAAAACCAAGGAAAGAGGAGAGCGAATCAAAAAAAGAAAAAAGAAATAGTAGAGAAAATCGAAAATTCGATGGAGAGGGGAGAGAAGAGAGAATCGACGGTAAGAGAGAGAGAGAGAGCAGAGAATCCAAGGAGATGTTATAAGCTAAGTTCTAGCCGTTAGAGGGGTATTTTGATCATTTTACCCCTCTAACAGCGGTTTTAGACGGTCAAAGAACGTTGACCCACCCATAGTGAACCGCGGTGGGATATTTAGCTGGGTTAAACTTTTCAATTAGATTATTTAAAATTACTCAAATGTGGGTGGGGGTTTTCAAAATATGCGATTTTCGAGGGGGTAAAATAAAAAAAACCGTTTATTAAATGATGATGGTGATGATGGACAACCTTTTTTATATTAAGCAAAAGAAAGGAAAAGGTTTTATGTGATTGGTAAACAAAAATAGTTATTTCTACTTAAAAAGGTATCATTCACAACTGGATACAATTTAATCACTTTTTCTTAATCAGTAAGAACATACAAGATATATAGGTTGGATTAGGCAACAACGATGGTCAATCTAATGGTAAGATTTTGTCGAAACTGACACCTTTATAATGGAAGCTCGACTCGGTTTCATGACATGGAGCTCTCATTCAGCCTTTTGTTCTCATCATATTTTCTCTCAAAAAGCCCTCTCATTTGATGGAGTTGAGCTGCTGATAACAAAATTTCCAGGGAAGCTTAACACTCCTGACATGGAATTTTTTTAGCCAATCTAATGGTAAGATTTTGTCGAATTTCTCGTCTCTCCATTCTTGAGACAAGCAGTTGTTAGGCTTCCTTATGCCATATAGATCATATGCGATACCAATCTAAATCATATTCATGCTCATATGTCACTAAGATAAAAAGGAGTAGAATCTGCACATTAATTATTATAATAAATCCTAATTTTAATGTCTTAAAGCGGATGGCTAATAGAATCTTGATAGACAATCACTCAAATTAATTTGTTGGCCACGCTTTCTTTTTTAATGATGCAAAAGGGTTTCGATTAGCTGGATGATGATATGATGATGATGTGCCAAATGATGGATTATTAAAGTGTGATTTAAATCCATAATGAGAGGTATTAAGAATTAAGCGACAGCTTTTGTCTCCTGCAATCGTAATTTGTGGCTGGCATTGTGTTTTCTTGCTGCTTTCTTTTTCTTTTTGCTTGTATTTTTTTTTTTTGGGTTAAGTTTGGAGGGTGGCGACTGTATATTTTTATTACCATGTTAAGTTTGGAGAGGGACGACTGTATATTTTTATCTATGGGTGTATATGGGCTTTTGATATTAATGGGTTCCAATAATAAGACTCAAGCCTTGTTAAGGTTTGGCCCATTTTATATTTTACACCCATGCACTTCTTATAGTTTTCTTGATGTAGGAATATTTTAATTCACATATCTTAACACCCCTCACGTGCAGCGTACATGGATCGTATAGTTAATATAGACGTCATACTCTATGAGAACACGCGGGCTCGAGCGCAGATTGCGAGGGCTCCAGGGTGCACGGGCTCAAGAGCGCAGATCGCGGTGGCTTCGAGCGCAGAGGGCGCAAGGCAAAGATACGATATGACCCGGCTCTGATACCATGTTAAGTATCGAGAGGGGGTGCAAGTATAAAGGACAACCCCGTGTACGAACACGTAATCAAAATTTTGGTAGTATTTGTTGAGTCCACAATGTTCCTCAAGCCGGGCTTGCTCTAATGTTTTTTCTCTCTTGAGATAAAATTATTAGTTACTAAACCAAATTAGTCAAAACTAGATATAGATTATAACATTGAAGTGAAAATTAACATCCGAATTGAGTAATATCCGTCCCACAACGATTTTGCTTTCAAAATGATAATCATTAAATCGTTTAATGTCCTGTCGGAAACTTAGCTTCAGATATTATCCTCGATGAAGAACGATTTATTTGTCAGGATTGTGTCCTGTTTTATTAATACTAAACCAAACGACCTTTCCATATTGCATAAAGGCGTTCTCGTCGTTTCTAAACAGTAAGAATTTTTATTTTTGAAATCAAATTTGAAAGAGAAAATGCCAGAGATACTGGACACGAAGTTTGTAAGAGTAAATAGTCAAGATTTATTTACAACTTTCTCATGTACATATGTGAGAAATTTTATGGTGGTAGCACTTTAACTAGTCGGCAGATGGTTAGTTACGCTATGACCAATGAAAATAAGCCACGAGGTTTAAAAGAGAGTATTTTTGAAGATGTTGTGCTCAATGCTTTTCATCCATTCACAAGAAGTGCATGCCAATTGTTTAGGTAAAGCATGAATGTTCTAGAAGTTGTTGATGCCTTTCAAGATCAAGAAGGAAAACAATTGGTAAAATATGGCTTATGCATGCCACACTTGGGTATAATTATTCATAACTTAAATTCTTGATCTGTTTTCAATCATTCTAATATCTCAAATGATATTTAAACGGACATAAAAGTAAAGACGGACCGTAACAATACTCGATATAGATAGATATATATATATATATATATAAAAAGACAACAGAAATGTTTTTTTTTAATTTAAGTATTAAAAAAAGAAATTTAAAAAAAAGGGAAAAAGTAAAGGTTGTGAGCATGAACACATGCTGTTTTATTAATTTGATGACGAATTAATTAACTATGATTATATAAATTAATAGAGGGGATTTGGTTGATGGGCTCATGGTCAAATGCGTTGACCATTGAATGATTTTCTAAAGGGTCCAAACTTACTTGTGCATGGAAAAAAATGTCCCATTTGATTACTAATGAAAGTTTCAAAAGCTTGAAAGGGAAATTTTACTGTACTTCAATTGTTGAGCTAAGAAAAACCTTGGAAAATATTTCTTCTCTTTTTCTGGTTGAAATTAGCAATAGGCAGGTAACACTGAACCTAGCTAGATTACTTTAAATGAAATTGATTATTCTTTAATTTTTCTTATTTCACACTTTCAATGAAACGCATGATCTAGCAAGGATTACTTTAACCCTGTCCAATTTTCTATAAAAGAGAGGGGGCACCAAAAGGACCGGACCTAGCGTATAAGTTGATTAGCTACAATCACTGCGATACCATGAACTTTCATACAATATTCAAGAAGAAATAACATAATTATATACTAACGAAAAGACGGCATAAATTGATGTGTGGTATTAAATTGGAAAAGAAAAAATTAAAAGTTTATGGTGTTTATTCGCAACTCACAGTATTAATAATTCATGGATTTTTAAAGTAAAATTTAACCAACTAAATTTACAAATAGGAATAGAAGAGTTGGTATGACATGTAATGTGATGATACATGACTCTAAGCAGGGGTGGATATACAAAGGTTCATGTGCTCTCACTTTGAGGTAGTGGTTATCTTATATGCATAACTTATCCGATAAATATAGTATAGTAGTTATTTGCCAAAAATTTTAAAGAATGGTGTGTGAGTGAAAAATTTAAAAGCTGTTGTTATGTAGACTTAAACATGCAGTTTTTTGAAGATGGGGAATTTTTCACTAGTTGTCTCGGGCCCAATGAGCTAGACCCATCAGCATGAAAGCTTTCGACATTTTAGAATATATATTACCGTGCTCAAAACTATGGATATTCAGACTTGTGTCGGTAAATTACAGATGATTTGGAAATCTAGATAAAATTACCATACCAAGACGGTCAACATTGATCAACTTTAACGATATTAACTGTACATATCAAATGACCATATTGCCTTTTTCATAAATACAACCGCTCTGATTGAATTTAACATGGTAAATACCTTGGTCAATTTTAACATTGCACAATTTTACGATCAACATCAGTCAATTTCAACAAGGCCGGGCCGGGACGGCAAGGTCGACGATGGGGGGAGTTAAAGAAGAGGGCCAGGGAGAGTTCAATGGGAAGTAAAGTGGGGAAGACAGATTTGGAGAGGGAAAACAGATTTAGGGGTAGGGGTAGAGGAGAAAGAAGATGAAGGCTGAGCTTAGGGTTGGAGATTGGATGTGTTAGATATGTATGCCCTAGAGACTTGTATTGTATAAGATACTAGGTATGTATATGTACAGAAACAATTTTTGCTCGAAATGATAGCATGCTATCTGGTTTATCTTCATCTTAACGTGTGATGTGTTGTATTTCATATCTTGTATATATGTTGTTGAAGCCCTTTGGATTTTGCTTGACTACCAGGATAATGATGTAGATCATACTAGTGGGGTCTGGGTAGTCCAAAAGCATATCCTTTAATAGTTCATAGTCGAGGGAATATCGAGCTAAGGCATCGATATTACCATAGTAGACTAATGTGTACGTTTCTTGACCCTGGGGACGATAGTTGATCCCACAACCATTGGTGTTTGACATCAAAGATTGTACACAGGTGCTCATTGGAGAATGGGTACACCGAACAGGACTCGCCGAGAACTCCTAGATGGTATATATACCTATCGTCGGATAGAATTTCTCTGGTGACACTTGTACAGGTTAGTCTGTAGACCCGAGATCGGCATGGTATCTTGTGTGATTCCCACTGTGCTTTGATTTTCTCCTTACCACGGCTCTACTGAGTCATACAAACAAGTAGATTTTGGGTACAGTCCCGAATCACATGGGGGCGGTGAGCGATAGGAGGGGTTTCGTCTCTCCCTGTATAGAGAGTTGATGTCGCGCTATGCTTGATCGGCCATAACAGAAAATCTCTGGCCAGGGTTGTCGAGATTTACTGATAAGAGTTATCAGTAGTTTCTCGAACCGTTATGAGCCATACATCAGCATGACTTATCAAGTTACTGGGGTCTGACGTTTACCACCCCTAAACTTCATATACGACGTGTCAGACGAAGAGACCGGACTGTATGGTAAGTGTTGCTTACAGACTCGTTAGGGTTGGGATGAGTTCGCTCGTCAGCCACCTTTTCGTCATGTACCTGGGTAGCCGTTACGCACGGCTGGTACCGCTGATGTGCTTGTGGTTACACCCATTGCCAGCGTACTGTCGAGTCTTTAGAGTCCTATACAGAGGGTTCCCTGGTTCAGCCAAAAGATGTGGAAGCCGTAAGTTGTTACGGCAGGGTTTTGATCATGTTCGTATACTGGCTACACGAATGATGATCGGAAGGATAATACTGGCAGGCTTTGGTTTAAGCCGGATACCGGTATTATATTATTGGATTATTGGTATCTCATTGTATTCATATTTTTTGGAATACAAATACGGGTATACTTATACGGTATACAGTGAGGGGTATTCTTGTAATTGTACAAGAATACATTCTAGAAGTAGACACCTCATATATAGGTTTTTATTTTGTGAAAATAAAAATAATGAGGTGGAATTTGGAGACTTGTCCAAGCATGGATGAAAGCATGGCTCATTTTATTTTATATTCATTTGGATTTACTATTGAAGTATGGTGCATTATTTTTGGAGAAAAATAATACATGCTTCAATTATTTGTTTTGTGCCATATCATTTGTTCATGCTAGAATTTTCTCATTCTCACTCTCACACTCTCTCTCCAAATTTTCTCCTCCCTCAAGCTTAACTTTAAACATTCACATGTGTTGTGATCCATAGAGTTTAGAAATCAAAATAATCCCTATCATAGTAGTTAACATATCTAGATAGGATTACTAGTTATGGTTTAGTGTAAGATATTGGGTTAAAAGTCCATGTTGCATGCAAGAAATTTTTGTTTGCCACTTCTGTCTCCTCACAAATGTTGTGATGGTGTGCAACATCCACTAACATGGTATCAGAGCCTAACTAAACCATAACTAGCTTGTTAGCAAATTGTTAGAACTCCGATCAATGGATTTTGCTCGAAATCATATTTTCTGTCCATGCTTGCTGTCGATTTTTTAAAGTGTTTGTTGGGGTAAAAATTTACACCCCGGTTGACCAAGTCAAAGTCAAGGTCAACCCCCAAGCTAGGTGGGCCCAAGCCCAGGTCAAGCGGGCATATGCCCAAGTCGAGCCCGTGGCCAGCCTCCTCCATGCCAAAATATAGATCATGTAATAAATAATTTTTATGTAATTTTTTATACATGAATGCATGCAAAATGGGCATAAAGCCAATATTTTGTAAGCCCATGGCTTATGTGCAAAAAGAAATGACACATGAGCCATGGGATCGCTAAAATGCCATTTTGTGAAGCCCAAGGGGCTATATGTAAATATGTAAGCCTATAAAAGGCAACATGATGATGAATAAAGTAACACTTTTTCCATTCTCTCAAAAACCTAGGGTTTGTACATCTTTCTCTTTTCTGAAGGTTTCAAACCTTTTTTTCTTTTTTTGAATTAAATCAAGAGTTTTACTCTTCCTTTTCCAAAACTAAATAGTTTTTCACCATAAAACCCACCAAGGGGGGCTTGGATCTGTCATTAGATCTCAAAAGAAGAGATTTTTAGATCTCACATCTCTTGATCTTCAAGATCCGGCCAAACCACAGGAGGAAGAAGAAGAATCCCCTTTAATCAGCTTCAACACATCCTAGGAGTTTAACTCCATATATATATATATATATATATATAATATTTCCTTTCTGAAGCATAGCTTCTAGTTTCTGGGGCTAAAAGCCATCTTTTCCTCGCCAGCGCCCACGTGCCGACACGTGGCGCGCACTGCGCTCGAGCTCAAGGCGTCGCGTGCCGACACGTGGCGCGCTTGCGGCCGAGCGTACAGCACCTAAGCGCTCAAGGCGCTAGCCCCACGCATCCCTTGGATGCCTTTTCCCCCTCTTTTTATGTACATACATATACATATACATATGTATACATATTTGCGCACACACGTGCTCCACGACACTGTCCCTGTTAGAAAAAAAATTCTAACGGGGCGTTGCCCCGCACCCCGCAAGGGGGCTGCTAGCCCCCTTGACCCCCAGCCCGCTATCCGGATAGCAGGACTCCCGTAAAAACTCTGCGTGGCTCCCGATATATCCAAAAAAACCCTTTCAAAACACAACACACGCACACCGCGCATTGAGTTCGCATGACCAGTTTAACCCGTTAATCGGAGGTTCCCTCTCCCCAAAGGTGAGGGGTAATTAACGGCAGCTTAGTCCGCGGCTGCCGGAGATTCGGATCCCCACAATCATTAAACCCCGGCCTACCCTAGGCAGGAGAAATCTGTAGTACGCCTGACAAGCGCGCGCGTATTCCCATCTCAATGGGGTGACGAAAAACACCCTACGGTGTTCAAAAAATCATTTCTTATGCCATAAAAATACAGGCAAGGTTTTATAAGACAACTGAAGAAAAATGAGGACCCAACTCGCCAAGAACGCCGCGAAACCGCGGCCAAACTTAGTGTTTGGCCGCCGTTCCGCGGCCGAGTCATGGCCGAGTCGACTCGTTTTTCTCCAGTGTGTCTTATATGTGAAAATATGGTCTCTGGCATATCTGTTTCTACACAAAGGTGTTTGTGTACTGGATTGTGCAAGTTGTTGACACGGTTTAAGATCATCGATCGAAATTCTAAGTATTTGGCTGATCGGGTTTGTTGTTTTTTGATATGTGTTTGAAACGTCCGCTAATTGCTATATGTCGATTAGTGGGAGTTACACATATGTATATCATGTGATGGTATGTGTATATGAATATGTTGGATCGTCGTAGAGGAATAGCTGGGGGATGTGAGAAGAGTGTTTTCTTTTCTTTCATTCATGTAATTTGTAATATTGATGTAATATTATTTTGCGGGACATATTCGGGTTGAGCTTGTAGCCACCAATGTATTATTTCTTTTTACTGTTTTTGCTCCTAGGATAGACCCAAGATGGGGTGCACAAACTACCGAGTTCTCGAAGTGTTGAGTGGCCTACTCATTTTATTGATGAAGGTTGCTTCACTTCGGAAATTTGGAGGGTAGTTTGTCGCACCCGTAGGGGTCTAGGGTGGGGTTTGGCTATTCATCATGACTTGGCTCGAGCTCGAGTCCTCGGCAGCGACGGCTTGGTTGCTGGGGTCTTGACGGCGAGGGTGGTGGTGGTCGTTGGCGTCAGCTCTTGATGGCGGGGCAGCCGAGGTGGCTGAGGTGGTCGTCGGTGACAGAGGAGGAGTTCGGCGGGGATGCAATGGGTTAGGGTGGCCGGTGATGGGTCGGCTTCGGTTGCAATGGCGAGGTGCTCAGGAGAGGAGGTGGGGTTGTCGCGGATGATGGAGATGACCGGAGTAGGCGAGTTCGGTAGGTGATGGGGGCCGGCAAGGTTCGTCGGAGGTGGCTGTGGAGGTTGCAGCTGATGAAGTCGGGGAGGGAGAGTTGTTGGCGACAATGATGATGATGATGATGGTGTCGGGGGTCGCACGATGGTTGGAGGTGGAAGGCGTCCGTGGAAGGGAGCTCGGGTTAGTGAAGGTGATGGGAGTTGGAGCCGGCGGTGGTTTAGGGGTGTGGTGGAGGAGATCGGGTTAGAAAGGAGGGCAGCGGGAGGTTGGATGCAAGTGGAGCCCGGGGCAGGCGATGGAAGGAGGTGAGGTGCGGAGACGTCGGCGATGACGAACCGACGGCGACAAGGGTGTGCAGGCAAGGCTGGGCTGTTGCTCCGGGATCGTTGTGGCGGGTCTCGTTGTGGGGATGGTTTGCAAGGGGAGAAGTCGAGAGAGGTGAGGAGGTGAGCGGAGAGAGAGAGAAGCGATGCCGGCGATGATGGCGAGGCGAGCGCGGCGTCGGTGTGATGTGGGCGTGGGTCGGAAGTGGGAGAGGGAAGAGGAGGAGGAAGGAGAACGAAGGAGAAAGATGGTGAGTTCGAGGTGTGAGGGAGAAGGAGGAGTGAACCGTTGGGGGAGCGGGTCGTAGGGGAAACGCGCGCGTCGTGGGCGCGAGGAGCGGGGCACGGCGCGTGACGAGCGGCGACATGGGCGTAACGGCAGATTCGAGCGGGAAATATGGAAACGTGGGGAGAAGAAAGGGTTATGGTACGGGCCGAGTCGGGTTGTTAAGGGTAGTGCGGGGAGCTGGGCCGGGATTTCTTTGGGCCGACTAAAAAAACTAGTAAAACAAATAATGGGGGAAAAAGGGAATGGAGCGGGCCGGACTGGGGTTTGAAGGAAAAAGAAAATGAGTTTATTTAAAAAGGGAATGGGCTGAAAGGAAAAAGAATAGGGGTTTAGGGTTTAAATAAAAAGAAATGGGCCGGAAAGAATTGAAGTTTTAATTTATATATTCTTTGGGCTGGGGACGGAATAGAGCTTGGGCTGAGAAAAATATAAAAGGGATCGGGATTAGGGTTTAGAAGAAATAAAATTAAATAAAAATAAATAAAATTCAAGAGTAACAAAATATAGATATTGGTATAAAAAGGGGCAGGGTATTACATGTAATATTATATCTATATCGTTGTTGGACAATGGAGGATATAATTTTGTGTTACAAAGTAATGTTATGAACATTAATCTGAATCAACAGTTGATTGGGTTTGGTACATTAAATAACGGGATATACGTCCTGAATCAACACACGGTTTTCAATATACAACACACAAACGAAAAAAAGATTTCAGACATAAATAAAGCTTTCATTTGGCATTGTAGACTTGGTCATATTAACGAAATAAGACTAACCAAGCTACATAAAAATGGATATTTAAACCCGTTTGAATATAAATCTTATACGACTTGCCAGTCTTGTATCAAAAGTAAAATGACCTAAACTCTGTTTGCTGGACACGGAGAGAGGGCTACTGAACTCTTAAGCCTCATACATAGTGATGTATGTAGACCAATGTTTACACATGCGAGAGGTGGTTTTTCATACTTCATAACTTTCACTGATGATTTCTCGAGATTCGGACACGTGTTCTTGTTGAAACATAAGTTCGAAGCTTTAGAAAAATTCAAGGAGTATAAATCTGAAGTAGAAAAGCAAACAGACTTGAGTATCAAGAAACTTCAATCGGATCGAGGGGGTGAGTACCTAAGCACAGAGTTTCTAGATTTCCTAAAATAGAATGAGATTCTCTCTCAGCTCACTCATCCATACACACCACAGCACAACGGTGTGTCAGAACGGAGAAATCGTACCCTATTAGATATGGTACGCTCTATGATGAGTGATGCCGAGTTACCACTTTCGTTCTAGGGGCATGCATTGGAGACTGCAATATATCTATTAAACATGGTTCCGACGAAAACCGTGTCTACCACTCCATATGAGATATGTTATGGGAAGAGACCATCTCTTAAACGAGTTAGGATATGGGGTTGTCCTACTTTTGTTGAAAAGCAAAATCCAGACAAACTCGAGACACGATCGGTTTTGTGTAAATTTGTGGGATATCCAAAACATTCGTATGGATATCTTTTCTACCATAAGGAGGAACAAAGGGTGTTTGTTTCTCAGTATGCCACATTTTTAGAAAATGAATTTTTTACAAATGACATTGTTGTCCATGCGATAGAACTGGACAAAATTTCAGATCCACAAACAACTACCGATGATTTAGTTGAACCTGAGGTTTCGGTAGAACCCAACAAGCCTCGGCCACTCCGTAGATCTAGTAGGACTTCTCACTCACCTGATAGATACTGCGGTTTTCTAATTGATGGTGATAGAGAAGATTGCATCATAGATGATGACCCTACTAGTTTTCAGCAAGCTATCACGAGTAGTGATTCAGTGAAATGGCTAGATGACATGCGATTCGAAACGGAATCCATGCACACCAACAAAGTATGGACTTTGGAGGTTGCACCTTCTGTAGTAAAACCCATAGGGTGCAAATGGATATTTAAGAGAAAGATTGGTGTGGATGGAGAGGTGGAGACCTATAAAGCTAGGCTGGTAGCAAAAGGATTTCGTCAAAGACCAGGATTGGAATATGATGAGACTTTTTCACCAGTCGTAATGCTTAAATCCATTCGGATCCTGCTTGCTATTGTTGCTCGCTACGACTATGAAATCTGGAAGATGGATGTTAAAACGGCATTTCTAAATGGTGATTTAAAAGAATATGTTTTTATGGATCAGCCAGAAGGCTTCATTGACGGTGGGAGCAGCGGAAAGGCATGCAGGTTGCTTAAATCCATCTATAGATTAAAGCAGGCATCACGGAGTTAGAACTTCTGCTTTAATGATACAATCAAAGAGTTTGGTTTTATCAAAAATGTAGATAAACCTTTTATTTATAAAAAGATTGTAGGGCGTACTGTCGCATTCCTCGTATTGTATGCGGACGACATTCTCTTGATAGGAAATGATGTTCCTATGCTATAATCGGTCAAACTATTCTTATCGCAGAGATTCTCCATGAAAGACCTGGGTAATACCTCGTATATTCTAGGCATTAAGATCTATAGAGATAGATCTAAGAAATTATTGGGATTGTCCCAATCGAGATACATAGACACCATACTAAAGAGGTTTAGTATAGAAGATTCCAAACGAGGTAATCTACTCGCTTGTCATGGAATCACCCTCTCCAATGAGATGTCTCCAAAGACTGATGAGGAGGGGACTCGCATGAGAATTATACCCTACGTTTCGGCGGTAGGATCTATAATGTATGCGATATTATGTACTCGCCCAGATGTAGCTTATACACTGAGTGCAGTAAGCATGTATCAATTCAATCCGGGGGAGAAACACTAAACTGTTGTGAAGAACATTCTTAAGTACTTGCGAAGGACTAAAGAAATTTTCTTGGTGTATGGTAACGGAGATCTCCAATTAGAGGCCTTTACCGATTCCAGTTTCCAAAATGATAAGGATGATAGTAAATCCATCCCGAGGTTTGTATTTACCCTAAATGGAGGGGCGGTATGTTGGAAGAGTTCCAAGCAAGATACCGTCGCTGACTCCACGATGGAAGCTGGGTATATTGCTGCTAATGATGCCGCAAAAGAGACAGTCTGGATGAGAAAGTTTGTTTATGAACTTCAGATGGTTCTATCCATTGCTAATCTAATACTTTTGTATTGCGATAACAATGGAGCCATGGCTTTGGCAAAGAAACTGCGGTCCATCAGAAATCCAGACATATCTTGAAGCGGTATCACCTCATCAGGGAGATAGTGGATCGCCAGAACATCGAGGTACGGAGAGTAGACACGAAAGACAACAAGGCAGATCCATTCACCAAGACCATCCCTCGAGTCCAGTTTGAGAGACTGTTCGAGATGTTGGGCATGCGATACGCCGGCAACTGGTTCTAGCGTAGACAGTGAGTACTTATTGCACCAACTACAGGCCTTGGTGCAAGTGGGAGATTGTTAGATATTGTCACGCCCCGCTTCCCAGAGTACGCTAAAATGGGCACGTGACATAGCCAACCATGCTACCTATGGGTAGGAAGCATCCATCCACAGTCACATTACGGCTGTAGAGATATCAAGAACAAAATAAAACTATCTAAACATGTCCATAATCCAAAATAGCATGAGTCAATAATAAATGAATGCGGAAGCAAAAGATCCAATACAGAATAACTGGAATGTATGTCCCATAATGCGGGCTCACATCTGGAAATAAATGCAGGAAATAAAACTAACTACTACTGACACCTCACAGCTCAGCCTGCTGGCTGAAGTACTCTTACTCGGACTGCAACAGCGGTACAGAATCTGGGCCATGCAAAACCCAGACGTCAGCGCGTCATGTCATCAAGTAATATAATATGAACAGGGTAACATGCAATGCAATATAAACATGAATACAGCAAGAATAACAATAATATGAATCAGATCAGTACAGGGTAGTGTGCAGTGGGTAAACTAAACTGTTCTATCAGGTTTTCTATTCTAAAGTCTTTGAAATCAATTGATGAATTGTCGATGTAACTCAATAGTATCCCGTGCATGTCCGGGACCACGGTCACGGACTCTCGGGCTGAAACCGAGACATGCCGCTAGGCAGTAACAGGTAGCAGGATGGGCGAGTGATGTCAGCATCATCACTCCGGGGCTGGCCTAGCCCGTAAGACTGATCAGAACAGGTATCGAACTGTTGAGTTACAAGTCAGGTTTCACCTTTGATTTCCCCATACCCCCAAGTTATGTATATCAAGTCAGGTATTCAGTAGTCAAGAACTAATACCAACACAGGAACAGGTAAAAGTAGGTTTGTCTCGATAGACAACAGGAACGGTCCATGAGGACTACATGTCAGGTTTGTTGGCATTAGACACAAGATCAGGTAACGGGTCAGGTCATGGTACATCAGGTCAAGTCAACAGTGTACGGTACCATGTCAGGTATATCAATATATATATGTAGCAAGTCAGGTCAAGATGTAAACAATATCGTGGGTAGGCTCACAATCAGTTATATAATCTAGCATGGGTATCAACTACATGAGATAAGAAATGAATTAAGTAATAGGCAGTTTCATTCAATTTGCAATACAGTTATTAAATTTGTCACAGAGATGATTACAAGAGTGCAGTAAGACAAGTATAGACATTTAATCATGTTAACAGGTTTAAGAACCCTTAGAGGTGCAATGATTTATGTAACTGTTCAGTACAGCTATTTCAGGTTAAATGCATACGAGTGTCCAAATGGAACAGAACTACAGGGATAAATGCCATAAGCTATGTTAACATTAAAAATGTGATTAATCAGGTAAATTTGGTTATTAGGTTCAATTTGCAACTGTAGGTTCCAAGTTTAACGGTAAAATGATATAATGCAATATTGTACCCGAAAACGAGAAATGATCGTACCAAGTTAAATTTACAGGTTTAGGGTGTCATAATATATATGTAAATATTGTATAGCATATAGCAAGGGGTACTTGCCTCGACGGGTCGTGAACCGGGAAAAACGGAACGCAAACGTCGGCGGGGAAACTCGCGACGGGCGCACGGTTCACGGATTGAACCCAAACAACGAACAATGGAACCATGCGGGTCGGGGTATCTCGCTGGAACGTCGGATCACGTCGTCGGCATCGTCGGATTCCGGCGAAAAGGTGAACAGTGAACCATCAAGATGTGCAATCAAGAATACAAAGGAACCAGAGAAGAAAGGAAGGAGGAAAAAAAGTAGAAGGCTTACAGTGGGTCGTACGAAGGCCGGGGAGGCGGATCGAGATCGCCGACGGTGACTCAAGGCGGTGCGACGGATGTGCAGGGGGTTTGCGGTGGCTGCAGCGAAGGTGCAGGGCGTACGGGGTCGAAGAAGGAGGAAGTAGGTGAGACTAGGCTGAGGAGGCGGGGATGGAGGTGATGCTGGCGCCGGCGTCGGGGCTGCGGCGGCGACGGGGACGAGGCTAGGGTTCGCTGAGGGTTGCAGGTGTGGGCTCAGGTAAAACGGAGGAAGAAGGAAAAGTGGCGAGGAGAGGGAGGCTCGGTCGAGGTGAGGAGGAATGGGAGTAGGCGATGGTGGTGCCGGCGTGGGCTGCGGTGGTGAAGGGAACGAGGCGAAGGCTGCGCGATGGGTTTACGTTGGAGAGAACTGGGGAAAAAGATTTAAAGAAAAAGAAGAGAGAGAGAGATTATGGGAGAGGGGGGGAGAGAGAGACGGGGATTGGAGAGAGAGAGAAGAGAGAGAGGGGGACGGGGCCCACGTAAACAAAATAGACGAAATTGATTGGCTGAAGGAGAAAAACGTTGGTTCAGAAAAAATATAAAAAGATTTTAAAGATTAATGGGAACAGTAATATGTATATAGGTTAAGGAATTATTCGAAAGTTATAAAATATTAAAATTTGGGATTTTGGCGCCAAATAAAACATTTCCAAATCGCGCCCGGGTCTGGTCTAAAATTTGAAATTGAAATAATAGGATTTTAAGCGGGTTCCAAATTTTAAAATTAGGTGTCTTATGATTAAAAAGAATACCCTCAAAACGGACACACGTACGTGCACGTAGCCATCCAAACTCGCCCGTTTCACTGAACGGGACGAGAACACGATGCACGGACGCTACAACGGGGTTAGAGGTGTCAAGTAGGCCAAGATGAATATTTTTAATTTTATTTCAGATGCCAAAATTTGTTATATGCAGAAATGAATTTACCGGGTAAAATTTTACAGTAAGAAATAAACAAGCAAGTTAAACAAGCAAGAGACCGGACTGTACGGTAAGTATTGCTTACAGACTCGTTGGGGTTGGGATGAGTTCGCTTGTCAGCCACCTTTTCGTCATGTACATGGATAGCCGTTACGTACAGCTAGTGCCGCTGACGTGCTTGTGGTTACACCCACTGCCAGCGTACTGTCGAGTCTTTAGAGTCTCATACAGAGGATTTCCTGGTTTAGGCAAAAGATGTAGAGGCCGTAATTTGTTGCGGCGGGGTTTCGATCATGTTCATGTACTGGCTACACGAATGATGATCGGAAGGATAATACTGGTAGGTTTTGGTTTAAGCTGGATACCGATATTATATTATTGGATTATTGGTATCTCATTGTATTCGTATTTTTTAGAATTCGAATTCGGGTATACTTATACGGTATATGGTAAGGGGTATTTTTGTAATTGTATAAGAATACATTCTAGAAGGAGACACCTCATATATGGGTTTTTATTTGTGAAAATAAAAATAATGAGATGGAATTTGGAGACTTATCTAAGCATGGGTGAAAGCATGACTCATTTTATTTTATATTCATTTGGGTTTACTATTAAAGTATGATGCATTATTTTTGAAGAAAAATAATTCATGCTTCAATTATTTGTTTTGAGCCATATCATTTGTTCATGCTAGAATTTTCTCATTCTCACTCTCACACTCTCTCTCCAAATTTTCTCCTTCCTCAAGCTCAACTCTAAACATTCACATGTGTTGTGATCCATAGTGTTTAGAGATCAAAATAATTCCTATCATAGTAGTTAACATTTCTAGATAGGGTTACTAGTTGTGGTTTAGTATAAGATCTTGGATTAAAAGTCGATGTTGCATGCAAGAAATTTTTGTTTGTCACTTCCGTCTCCTTACAAATGTTGTGATGGTGTGCAACATCCACTAACAGGATGGAGGAGGAAGATGTTGTCGATGGCGGCCGAAGAGCAAAGGCTAACGCTGGGACCGGCGATGGTGGCGGTATGAGGAGGAAGGAGAGGTGGGATTAGGGTATAGAAGAGAGTGTTAATTTCGGATTTTTTGAATTTTTAAGCCGACACGGCAACTTAAATGACGTGGCGGTAATGTAGCACCATTGCGCGACATGGCACCATTATGCATAATAATTTTCTTTAGATTCCAAAGGTATTAGCAGCATTCATTCAGACCCAAAAGTATTGGCAACTTTTCGTAAATAAACATGTATTATTTACATACTTATGCTATAAATTATCAATTAATGATGTTACTTTGTTTGGTTAACAAAGAAGTTAAAATCAATTCCAACTTGTAAAATTATCTATCCTAGATGACAAGTTACTTTGTTCGGTTAACAAAGAAGTTAAATTCAATTCCAACTTGTAAAATCTTAATTTTATACTTTATTTAAATAGTGCGCGTAAACATGCTTATTTTTATATGTTTATAATTAAATATAAATTTTGTTTCTAGTTTTCAATTTATGTGATTTTTTATTATTTAGTTGGATTTATTAATAAATTTTGATCCTAGCTTTGTCCCATGAAACAAAATTTCTTGCGTATGTCCCTAAGTATATCCTAAAGAGGTAAAGTCGGTTTATTCCTAGAAAAAATATTTTGAGTTTCATTCTCACTTCTTGCACAATTTTATTTATACTTTATTTAAAGTTTTAAATGATATGAGGCCTGACGCGTTTTTTCTATGTAAACAAGAAAATTTATAAGTTTGATTAAATTATTTTAAATTTTGTTGACTAGTTTCTATTTTTTAATATATTTGTGCTTATCAATAGAGCCTTGTTTTTTTTAAGTTGTGTCCCTTCAAAATCAATATTTTTGCATGTGTTCTTGACTCTACTGATCCACATAAAGAAAAGGAACAAAATATTTTTCCAGAATAATTTTCCTTCTTTTATCTTATCATGAAATACGTTACTCGTAAGTCAGTGGCTTGACTCTGCTTTGTGCTCCGTTCATTAGCCTACTTTTTCCTAAAAGATATACTTTACATCAATCACATGTCATAAAAGGAGGAAAAAAGTTAAATCTCCAAAAAGAGAAATCTTGATATCAAAGGCATTTGAGAGTTTTTCTCCAATATTGTTAAAAAAATCATGTTTTTACATATTTTTTTGATAAGTGGCGTATTTCCTCTTCATCTTCCTAGCCCAAAGCATACATACATGAGCCTCATATGATTTTCATACCCTTTGACCGTTGATTTAGTTATCGAAAATCTTCTATTATCGAAAAACAGTTAAATTTGAGATTGTTGAATATAAGCAAGTGTAAAAAGTATCGAAATCATAAAATTTGTGTAGGCATAACTTGTAATATCTTGATCAAGATGAACATTGCCAATCATCAAATGAGTCGATAGATTATTGACTTTTGACAGAGTTTTTTATTTTTTGTTTTTGATCTTCATGTCATCCAAAAACTTTAAGCTGGTCAATTTTTGGCCACATACAAAAAGGAGTGTGAAGAGATTTATGGGTGCATGAATGAAGCCATCTCTCTTCATTATTCAGCAGTCCCAACTCTAAAAAATAGGAAGAAGGCATGGAACAAAAGAAGGAAAAAAACAAGTGCTAGGCAATTTGTATGGCCACATGGGTTTGTGGGATTGGGTACATGATGGGTACAATCCTTTGTCCCAAGCTTTTGGATTTTGGCTTTTGGTGCGACAACTTTTTGTTCTTGACCCTAAACCTTCAAAAACACCGTCACATCTATTTGCCTACTGCCCATGTTCTCCTCTCAATTGATATCTTACTCTCATATTTATTTATTTATTTGACAATTGGAAGCAACAAGGGTTGGACCATTTGATGCACATCTTTATACTATGGATGGTATAAGATGACAATTCTAATTTTGAATTCATGTGGGTATTGGCTCACACAGAAAATAGATTCATTGAGAAGTATAAACCAGATATTTGGTTTATTATTTATGATACTTGATTTTTATGGATTAATTGCTAATTTCGTATTGATATAAAAGAGGAAGCTGCATAAGCTATCAAATGAGTATAATGAAGGATAAATGAATGGATGAGAGCATCAGATCAATCAAGTTTATGTAGAGATGGTCAATAATAATTATTTGTAATGGAAAATGCATTTTTAGTTTAGAAGTTGACTTTTATACTATATAGCATATATAAAGCTATATGAAAGAATATTTCAAGGAATATTTCCTAATCTAGATTTGACATTAGTATAAAAATTGTTATTTAACCCCAATTTAATTATGTTACTATATTTGGGTCATGAATTTTTTCTACTGGCTTACTATTCAATATTTATTACTCTTTTATTCCCGTACAACTAAGCTTAGACGAAGGAAAAATTCAAAACGGCTCTCTTCCGTAAAAACTTTTTTCATTTTTTCTGTCACTATTTTAGTTTACTGACAAAATATTGGGGAAAATGCAAATTATTAAAAATAATTAAAGCTGAAATTTTCACGACTTTGGTTTGATATCTCACTAAAAATATAGAAAAACCAAAAGAAAAACAGAAAATTTTGACATTTTAGAAAAATTCCTTGTTTTCTTGTGCCATAGCATGTAAAATAAGAAAATTTCTAAGAAAATAGGAAATTTGAGATTTTAGAAAATTTTGTGATTTTCAAGTGCGGCAAACAAATAACGTTAAAAACCGAAAAACCAAAAATTCTTGAGAATTTGAAGATTCTGTCATTGTCATACGCTATTGTTGGAGTTAAAATTCTGTACTCCCAAGATATCTAAATACTTACATAAGTATTTAAAAGAAATGCATATCATTTGATCAGGCCAAAACCCGAGGCTTATTGTGCAGAGAGTAAGTTAAAATACTTGTTCATCACAAATAGGACCCCCTGCTTAGGGAGACCCCCTTTAAAACAACTCAAAATTGAGTTGGTTTTGGGCATTCTCTATCGGGATGCCACCTCCCGATCTCGGGAGGCCCTAACGGGGGTGTTCGAATAACTCCAGGATCCCTTCTTTCGAATATATTTGATCTATTCTTCAGGAAATAGTGGGGGGATCCCCCCCCCCCCCCCACACACTTCTAATGATATCCAGAGAGTAGTTATGCACTGCTTCCCACCCACAGAAGGATATAAATGCCCCCATGTTAGCAACCGATCGAAAATCCTTTGCCTCGAAACTCTTAAACTTTGGCTAAAGTTCTATGAAGAAGAAGAGGACAAAGGAAGCAGAACAAGAAGAAGAAGAGGACAGAGGAAGCAGAACAAGAAGAAGGTGAGAACATAGGAATGAGATAACTCCAATCCTTCACTCTTCTCTCTCTCTGTCTTGCCCCCCCCCCCCCCCCCCCCATCTCTCTCTCTCTCTCTTTGTCTAATAGAAGAGAGGATTATGAAAACTAATACAAGTTTTCAGCCCAACAGACGAGCTTGGAAGCCATGGCCATGGCTTCCTCCCAGAAGATAAAGATGATTTAGAACACAGTGTGTTCTTGATCCTCATGGACCGAACCAAGAATATGGGCCACCCCATATTCTGCATAACTTGGAAATAGACCATTCTATTCCCTACATATATAAACAGAAAGAAATAAGCTCTTTCTTGAAGAATATAGTTCAAAACCATATGTTCTTTCATATAAATATACGTGAATAGAAATATTCTATTCAATCCTGAGACATAAAATTATGTTTCTGAAAACATGTATGAATAGATAAATCATATTCATTTACGGACATGAAAAACATGTCACTTCATATCTTGAATGGAAATTCCATTCATTCCAAATATATGAAAACATATCTTTAGGATGGTCATATGAATAGGAAACCATATTCATTTTTATCCGGTTTGTCTTTATCATTATGTGTATAAGTTTTGATAAAGCCCGTATGATTATTGCTTGACTACCGGCATTATGATGGCGATCATATACGTGGGAGCTGGATGGTCCATAAACACATCCTTAAATGTCCCTAGTCGAGAGAGTATCGAGACTAGACATCGATACTCCGAAGTAGACTTCGATACTCCGGAGTAGACTAGTGTATATTTTTCGAGATCCCGACGAAGAGCAATGGCCGGTCTCACAAGCCATTGGTGTTGAGTCACATAAGATAGTATACAGATGCTCACTGGAGGTGAGTACACCGGACGGACTTACCGAGAACTTCTAGATGGTATTATACCTATCGTCAAATGGAAGTTCTCTTGTGACATGAGTACAGATTAGTCCTTTGACCTAAAATTTTCATTTGTCTCGTGTGAATTCCCATTATACTTAAATTACTATCCTACCACGACTCAAAAGAGTCGTGCAAATATGTTTTAGTTGGGTACAATCTCGAGCCACATGAAAGCAGTGAACAATCGTCAGGAATTCGTCTCTCCCGGTATTGGGAGTCGATGTCGCTCTGTGTTGGATCAGCCATCACCAGAAATCCATGACCAAGGTAGATGAGAATTACTGATGTGATATCAGTAGTTTCTCAGTGGGTGATAAGTTTCGGACCGGCACGACTTATCGGGTTAGTAGGGTTCTGACGTTATCCACCCCCTAGACCCGGTATGCGATTATCTTAGACGAAGAGACCGGACCGTACGGAGATTGTCACAGACAGGCTCAGTAGGAGTACGAATGAGTTTGCTCGTCGGCCTTCTTTTCGTTCAATACCTGGATAGCCGTTACGTACGGCTAGTGCCACTGACGTGCTTGTGGTTAAACCCACCACCAGCGTATTGATGAATTTTTGGAGTCCCACACAGAGGGTTTTCCCGGTTCAGGCAAAATAATGTAGTGGCCATATATTGATACGTGCATGGTTCCAATTAGGTATGTGTGCTAGCCACATAGACTTCAATCGGACGGCTAAGCCGGATTATTAAATCAAGTTTTGATTTAATAATTTTCATATATATATTTCAATATGTATATTCTAGTATTATGTTCATTGTATTTTTCTATCTCTTGGATATTCGTATTTTGATACGAATACGAGCATATATTTACGGGAACGTATTCTTGTGATTATACAAGAATACTTTTAGAAGAAAGACAACTCATTTCAAGGATTTTCTTTTAAAGAAAATATAAAATGAGGTGGAAAAGAAAAATAGTGGAAAGTATGGGCAAATGAATTATATAAATTCATTTGCAAATACTATTCAAGTATGGT
This sequence comes from Agapanthus africanus, assembly GCA_030015575.1. NCBI lineage: Eukaryota > Viridiplantae > Streptophyta > Magnoliopsida > Asparagales > Amaryllidaceae > Agapanthus > Agapanthus africanus. The sequence continues at coordinate 21,505,173 of JASDDO010000022.1, forward strand.
TGTAGTTTTAAAATGGAAAAATTCTTTTTACAAAAGTGTTGTAGCATGCTTGAATTTGTGAAGGATTTCATTCATTTTACCATTCTTACTTCTTTCTCTTTCATGGCTCCTTCTTCTTCTTGTTTATCTTCAACCATCTCATAAGTTGAGAATCATAAAGATAAAAAAGAAAAAAAAAATGCTAGAACACTCCCATACATCACTAAGCATTCTAGATTAGTATCATAGGATCTTTAGTTACTTCATGGATGAAGTTGAAGATTGAACTTGGTGTCTAGGCTTCAACTTCCTAGGATGATGATAAAAAAATTAGTGAAAAATGGAAATGCATAAAATTTAGAGAAAAGGTGTCTGGGCTTCAAAATTATCATTATTTCAATCTATGAATCTCCCCTAGCGAAAAGGGTAAAGGCAACAGGTGCAGAATATAAATGGTGAGAAAAGGTAATCCGATTCTTTCCACTGAAAATTATGGAAGATTTGGTGTTGAGATCCAACCATCCATCATTTACAGAAAACTGAGCTTTCTATATAAATCAAATTCGTGAATGACCGATTATCAATGATTGTGCTCAGTCTCCATCAGTTGAGGAAATTCATAGCAGCTAATTTCTTGGATAAGAATTCCATGCAACGTGGAAATCAAAGAAATGCTACGGTGAAAACAACTCCCTGAAGAAGGTTCAAGACTCTCTTTCAAGATATTTTGTTTGAAAGCAAAGCAAATGCAGACATTTTCATATAAATTGACTCCTGCACTTGCCAATGACATATGAATAAAATAGTTTTTTTAGTATAAAAACTTCTAAAAAATAGTTTGAATTGATTATTTTCAAGACAATAGTGACATTAATCTTAAGAGGTTACAGGCCTAGTTTTTGTGGTAGTAGAGACAAACCGGGGGCAAAACAAGGGGGCAGGCCTCCCATGTTTTAAGTTAGGTAGGTCCGTAACCAAGGTTTGCCTCCAGTTTATGGCAAAGATGACCACACACTCAAATAGTCCAAATGTTATAATAGAGATGGGTAATATCATATGGTCTTTAATAGTTTATATACCGAAACATGCATTAATATACAATTTTTTGATAGGATATTATTATCACAAAAACGCCATATAATTTAGAAACAAGTGAAAAGGATAGCTTCACACTTGTAGAAAATACTGCAGCAATGCATTCAAATGGATCAATACAAAGCCAAACTGGAATTATGCTTTCCTTGTACATAATATTATGAATAGGCACAGCATTCATTCACATTTTTCCATTCAAATTTTGATGTTCATTCTTTTATGTGTACTCCCCTAGGAATCAATAATAATTAATGTAATTTAATCTAATTTCGACAATCCATCTATACACCTGCATAATCACTATTATAGAAATAGGGCATCACATATATCTTACTAAAACATTAATATAATAAGATAAGATGACATGAACATGATTAATTAATAAAATATGCAGGCCAAAAAACCTTAACCTTGGGAAGCTGCACAAACCTTAGACAGCCCACATTTTTGGCCTACATAACCCATTTCTCCACATGCTTTTGTTTCCACCATTGCATTTTGGAGCGCAAATAACTCTAATCCATCTTTATTTTATTTAGGGTTAGTTGCAAATAAACCCCTTGTACTATACTATAAGGGTTGAGCGTTTACACTGTCCGAACTATTATAACAAGCACTCGGACCTTTTGTGATCAAAAAATATTATTCTAATCCTCATTTTACCGTTTTTCTTCTTCCTCTTCAATCCTAAACAACCTATGATTAACCCTAATCTATAAGCTCAATGATCTTTTCTCATCCTCCACCACAACAAACTTTCTTTCATCACCCCCTAAATTATTATTCTCTCTTCTTATAGTTCTCTTTTTTCGCAATTGCTTCTCTTGTTTTGAAAACATGCATGATGATGCTTCACATCTTCTTTATGGTAATTCTTGAGGTGAAAAAAAAATCAATGAAACTCAAGCCTAGCATTTTCTATTTATTGCTATGTTTTCTTCCCTAATGTTTTTGCAAGTAGTCTTGTTCCTGTTTGTCTCTTTGAATTAGGCTTTTGGGATTATATATGGTTGAATATATGAGGAAGAAAAGGATATGATTGAAATCAGAAAAATGTTTTCTACTGAGAGAGGGACTAAATGCCTATTATGATACTTCAAGGGTATAAATGTTCATTGAACAGGGAGGTTGCATGCAATTTGCCTATTATTTATATATAAAGAATAATTATTACAAATTAAAGGCTGATTACATATAGTTAAATGAACATAAATCTAAAAAAGGAATTCTTTCATGACCTATTTTTAATCTGTGATTTCCGGTACCTATCAGCTTTATGCAATTTCAGTAAACTTTCAAATATTCTGGAGATTTGTACCTAAATTCTGCAATACAAGCTAAATAATACTATGATAGAAATATATCATACAATGTGCAAACATGTTCCATTTATTTATAAGCTGCATCTTTTAGAATGCATACAAGCTAAAGCTCAGCTGCTTGAAACATTACTTACAATTCATTTAGCCTTATTATCAAAAATAAAAATAAAAATTATTAACCTTCTAAAATGAATATACATAAAATTAGGGCTCAGATGATTCCGTAGGACATGATATCCATGAATTAATGGACATACTAACTCCCTCATGAATTTAAAATATAATTACTTTCAGGTTTTGAATATATATAGACATACCTGAAATGTGAGATGAAAGAGACAAACTGTTATACATAACATGATCCAACTTTAACTTAGGTAATCACAATCATGGGGAGCACATTTTGCATTTGAACCGGCCTCGACAATGAGATGACTTCCTTTATCAATTTCTCCTCTGCTTTTATCCAATCATAATGTTTGACCTTCGTGCATTGAGAGACGTTAGCATGTGGCTTGTTAACTTTGCCATCAATATTACTCATGTAAGATGCCGACGCCACTGATACAGAGGAAAGAAATAAATCGTGTGAATATGACTGATGTTGATAAATGATCCACAAATGGTCAATGGAAAATGTTAGCTGAAATGATCTCCTACTATATGTTTTAATCCAAATCTCGTGTGTGTGGGTGGGTGGGTGGGTGTGTGTAGAGAGAGAGAGAGAGAGAGAGAGGATGCGGAGTATTCAATTTTTTCAGCGATCGGCCATATTGATCTCTATGTCCAAAACTATGGGTAATCCAATTTTCATATTGTTTGGATACCTTTTGCCCATTCATTTAGGATTGTGAAATGTTTTATTGTCGGAAAACCGTTAATTTTGCAACCATCCGATACAAGGGCAAAACATATCCAATTCACTTGAAAATTGATGTGCACATACATAAAAACATGAAGATCGAAAGGGGCTTGGAGTAGCTTATTGGTGGGGCTTGGAGTAGCCCAAGAAGGAGACCCGAGATCGAGCCCAGGGTCTTCCATTTATGAGGGATGGCTAATTTATCCCACCTATTATCTCAAAAAAAAAAAGAACATGAAGATCAAGATGGTCGGTGCCGATCGCCGAAAACACAACGGATGGTTGGTTTTTAGATATGCCACGGTAGGGAATTTCCTATCATACCATGATATACTTCGTTTTCTTATATATATATATATATATATATATAGAGAGAGAGAGAGAGAGAGAGAGGGCCATATGAGGCTTTTTCATCGGGTGGCATTAAAAAACTACACCCTTCACCATTTTTTCCGACGATTGGCACCAGCCATCTTGATCTACATTATCTTATATGTCGATACACCAAATTTCATGTGATTCTAATATCTTTTCACCGTTGATTTAGCGAGTGCAAAATTAACGATTTATCGACAATATAACTTTTTGCATTGCTGCGGGCTTGGAGTAGCCCATCTGTGAGGCTTGAAGTAGCCTAAGGGAGAGACCCGAGATCGAGCCCGGGGTCTACCATTTATGAGGGGTGGCTAATTTATCCCACCTATTATCTCAAAAAAAAATTACATTGCTAAATCAACGGTGAAAAAATGTTAAAATCACATGAAATTTGGTGTACCGACATATTAGGCGACGTAGATCAAGATGGCCGGTGCCGATTGTCAGAAAAATGGTGGAGGATGTAGTTTTTTTAACGCCTCCTCACGAAAAAGCCTCCAAGGGCATCTTTCATCCATTATTCTCGTATATATATAGACGAATTAACACCCTATTTGTCATTGAAGAAAGATGCTAGCAATCACACCTATCACCAAATAAGACTCCCTAAGGGAATGGGATTAGGGGTTGATTGCACAAAACTCCATGTAGTTTAATCTCGTGAAGACACCCCCTCCTACGAGATGTTTATAATAGATTTCTAAGAGTTTTGATCGAGGAGCACAGGAGTTGTTTGCACTAATATATCACTTGAGGGGGTACAATTGCTATACATGGTAAACTACATGGGGGTTTTGTTGAACTAACCCTAGAATAAAAGGTACCTAGTAAAGATCCAAGAATTACTAAATTCTTACCAAAATCTAATTAAAAAACAAGAGATACAAAAAAGATAACTCTATTACATAAATAGGATATTATCGAAATATCTGTGAGTTATTCTTACCTTCTCCCTTCATTTCTTACCATCTTTTAAAATCTTATCCTATTCTAATTCAAATCAAATACGGAACCTAAAAACGACTAAATATGGCGACAACCCCGAATTCTCTCCAATATGATGGCTTCCACATTATAGACTTTAATGTGATGGCTTCCACAAACTTGATTCTACAAACCCTATATCTTATCTTGCAGTCTTCTACATGCTGATACCGCATGCCCTGAAATTCACTAGCAATATTTTTGTATTCAAAGTGTTCTTAGAAAATAGGTGTCGTAGAAAAGTATTATGTCAACTCTCACTACAACTCCAGAGTTTTGTTGCACTGGCAGGGAGAAATATAAACGAAATAATAACCAAGATAGAAACACTGAAAACTGGAACACGAAACTGAAAAGATAATATATGCACACTTCAAACCCATAAGCAACAAGTGGCAGTAACAAAGTTCACCATGAAATGATAGATTTTATCCAATTGAAGTCCTCGAGTAAGAAATCAGAACATTCCTCCATATGGTGGTTGCAAATATTGTTTGGTCTGTTGGGAAAGAATGGAACATTAGAATTTTTAGGTCAAAATATAGGCCTAAAGAGATTGTTCTTGGGGATGTGATCTCCGATACTTCTATCAGCATAGCTAAGTTTTTTTATGCTAAGGATTTGATAGTGAACCAATTGCTCGAAATTGGAGTGCATTACCTCCCTTTTTAAAGGTTTGATCTTGAGCTATTGGTTTGTGATAGTTTTGATCTTGGATTCTTGTACTCAATTTTCTTTCTGTAACTATATTTTATTTTAATATATAAAAATTTGGGTTTTCTGCCCTTGCCTTTGGCAAAACAAAAACAAAAAAGTTCACCATGAAACAAGTTAAAAGTAAAATATCATTCACCTCGTTCTCTCCAAGAAATTTTTAATCATCAGCTTGATAGGCCGAAGAAAATATTTGGCCAACTGCCTTAAGTGGAGAAACATTCCAACTCTCTGCATGCCTAACAATCTGAAAGGGGATAAAGATAGATAATGACTGCAATAATCATTGACTGAAACAAACCCTTTCAGCAATAAAGTTAGTTTCTCACTTTGAATTCTTTGTCCAAATCATAAGTTGTTGTTCCTCGAATAGATATGAGAGGTCTCCAAGGAAATTTTAAGTATGTTCTGGAGATAAAGAGCGTAATATGAAAAATTGAGATAAATCAGAGAAGCATATAAACATCAGTATTCCAAGTATTCTGATAAGTTAACTAAAAAGGGATTTACTTTTGGCAAAAAAATAAAAAGAGATTTACTTTTTGAGAAAAGTCGAAGGGGATTTATAGCGCACCTCAATTTCCATTTTGCCAAGACAAAGTTGGTATTAGAGTCCAGGCCCTGCCAAGAAAATTGTTGAAAATAACATCATTTCAGGCTATGGGCATGTAATTTACATGAAGCGCTGGTATTAAAAATCAATATTCACCAAAATTAGATTTACCAATGTAAGCTACCAGTGGTGATATCAAAAGGAAGTATGATACCTTCTCAATGTTCTCTAGTTCGAGAGATGGACGATCAAAGAAAGGTACAAGCAAATCTAGGTTCTGTGAGTACTGATACCGACCTAAAGAAAAAACAAAAGCATAAAAACAAGAATAGGGGTCTTTCATTTTCAAGGAACAAAGAAATTATCAAACAGGTAAGCTTGAACATGATGTGGAAGAATATTTGGACAGGACTACTCGGTCAAGGATAAATGCAGAAGTGAAATAGTCATATTTGCTTTAAGGAAGCTATGGGTCCATGTTAATATGAAGTACTCAAATACTAATGTAGATCTGGACATGGATCATGAGAATTGTGGTAATGATTGAATCCCGACTAAGGCTCATATCAAGTTGTATAATGTTTCCTTGAATACCTGCCCTGCAGACTGCATTTCATTCTTCATACAAATTTCAGTCTATTGAAACTAAAAACAGTTATGTTTGGTTCATAAAATTTTGATCTTCATAAACCTCCATGACGGCCAATTACTTTCTAAACTCTTCTTCTCTCATCTCCTCTCTTTCTATACTCTTAACTCATCGCATACTTTAGATTGCATGCATCTCAAAATTGTGAATTAGAATATCATAATATCACGCAGTTGACATCAAGCCACACCCTCACGATTGTAAGCGTCTTTGGGGGGTAGGGAGCATAAATCTGCACAGATGTAATCCCTCGACTGGGCCAATCCATGTATCCAACTACTAAATAGAATTTATATTTCTAGTTTTTTCATTTAATATAAGATAGACAATACACTAGCATAATTGACGTCTTATTTTCTTCCTGTGGTTCAAGGAAAAGCGATCTTGAGCGTCAAATGGACTTGTACCAGCTTGGTTTGTAGAACAAACTTGGTCAAATATTTCTTTAGAGCTTGCTTCTCCTTGTGACGTACTCAATAATCTATATGAAGACTACATTCAAAAGAAAAGAATTCTGTGCTGATAACAAGAAAAAGAAAGAAACCGTCTTTCTTGAATCTCTAAATCTCAAACCTCATCTCTTGTACAACCAAAGAGAACTAACTCAAACTGTTGTGCTATCTCATTAATGAAATAATTTGATAGTGCAACCGAGAATGTTTGAAACGGTAACAAGTCAAAATATATCAAAATAACTATCTCACCGCGGAATTTGATTGTGGGATCTTCAAACAAGCAATCTTCGGCATACATCCCTGAAGAAAATTTCCCTGCTGTGCAACGATGTGATTAGGACTACAAAATATGTGCATTTAATGTTAGGCCAGTCATTTTGTCGAACACCTTGCATCCCATGTAAAGTTTGGATTTTTCAATTAGGTTTCGTTGTCAATTACACTAATCATAGATAACCAAGAAAATTAACTTCATTACCTGTGAGAAAATATGCATTCTCGTAATCTAACCGCAGGATTTGTACAACATCATCCACACTAGTAGCTACAGCAACTTCTTCGCTTCTCCGATTCTCTCTATAATTCGAATGGAAATCGGGAAAAAAAATCATATTTGAAGAAGAAATCAAATATAAGAAATCATTTATAAAAACTTACCTTTTGTTGTTGGGGGAGAGAAGCCTGAGGAGCTCTGTGGCTCCGCTGACGGCGATCTTCAGCAGCCGTGGGGCCGCCGGGTCGTTCTCCGGCGGGGCCGCGGAGCACCGGACGTGGCACCGCCGCGGCCGGTTGTGGCGGGAAAGGAATGAATTGGGAGTTGATTGAGAGGGGAGGATGGCGGAGATTGCCGCCATTTGTTTTCCCCTGAAGTTTTTGAGTTTTGAGAAAAATACAAGGATCAATTGTTTATGAAGAAAATTGAAATCAACCGGTCAGTGATTTTTTACGTGGTTGTGATAAATTTTTGATACTTTAACCCATAAACCCTCAAAAGAAAAATCACCCTCCACAACTTTTATTTTAAATAATCGGTATCGTCCATCTTGATCTTGATCACCGAAAGCCTACGTACACCAATTTTCACATGATTTTGATATAATTTTCACATGATTTTGATACAATTTGATACTCTCTCTGACGATTTAGTAATGGAAAATGATCGATTATCAGCAAATCATCAAATTTAGGACCCTCCAAAATACAAGTCCATGAGTTACCGAGATCACATAAATTATCTTTTACGTCTATGCCTTGGAATATGTTGATCATCAATATAAACAACGCCCATCATTACAAAATTTGATATCTTCGAAAAAACGCAACAAAAATTAATGTTCCACAAGCTCAGGATATATTTTCTGAGTCAAACTGCATGTCACAAGATAAACGCTTCCAATCAAATTATATGTAACTAAAATTTTATATGACACAAATTTTCTGCAGTAATCACCAGATAGACCTCCCTCTTGCTCTATAGCTTCATCGCATTCTACCTATATTATACATCCTATAAAATGTCAAATTCTCACATCATACATTTCCATGTTGAAATCGCCAGTTGCCTGAATGCATCCTGTATGCCAAGAGAGGACCCTAAATTACACGCGGAGAATGATCTTAAATAACTCATTGGTGGCACTGTGTCGATTTGAACTCCAAAGAAACTACTTTTTTATAGCATTATATGATACCCATATGTTATACAAGACTCAACGCATCTGATGCGTTTGAGCCTTCGACTAACTGTTGCTCAGAATGACCCGCAGCAATCTTCTTGCGGAGAGCTGCCAGCTCTTCTCCGGCACAGCAGATATACGCGGCTGCTTGTCTTCCGGATAGAGTTGCTCCTTCCATACTGTCAATATAATCCTGTGCAAGCCCCACAGCATCATTATCGTAATACAAGTGAAAACTACAGTTTCTAATTACAGGAAGAATGATAACCAGGAAGATTTCTAATTAGAAGAAGGATGTAAAGAAGCAAAGTTGCTTAATGAGCATGCTAATGATAAGTAGATTGCAATCTTGAGTAAGCGGTGAGAAAACTCGAAAATATATATTATGAAGCCATAATTGTCATTCTTAATAATTGAGGTCCATATTATATACTATGCAATTTGGACATATCGAGAAAAAAGAAATGACAGTAGCGATGATGAGCATATTTGTCAAATACAAAGTAGAAATTCATTCTAACAAAATTAAAACAAAGAGGAAAAAGGTATAAATAGAGAAAGTAAAACTCGCAATACAATTTTTTTAGCATATGCTAGCATACCTGTTTAGTGTATGAACCAGCAAGGAAGAAATTATTCACTGGTGTCTTCTGATCAGGTCTGAATGGGTCTTTTCCTGGTGCCTCACGGTAAAGGGATTGTCCGATTTTAACCACCGAAGACCATAGAACTTCCAGGCCTTGAGAGGATGGGAATAAATCCAATACCTATTAGATCACCAAAAAAATTACTATATTATAATTCAATACAACAGGAATATAGGTAAAATGAATATGGCTCTGCAGCGTATAGCTCGATGTCGAGGTAAAGTCATCTGCCTGGTAGAGAAAATCATGTAGGATATCTTATTCGTCTTAGCCTTTGGTTTCCATCTTGTAATGTAAAGTTATCGAAAATTTCATAGGAATCTCGTCTTCACCCTTGTTCTGAAGTTTCTTATTTAGGAAAATTATGAAGACTTGTTTTGTTATTTCTAATTAGTGGAACGGGGTGGACTTGTAACCTTCACTTCAGGAAAGGGGGAAAAAATAAGAAGAAACCCGTAATAAAATGTAATCAACTTTCCCAATGTGTGACCCCATCTTTGATAGGAAATAACTTGCATTATGATGATTTATTAGTCAAGATGGTAAATTATATTATCGAAGACTACTGGTAGTGCATAATCTTCAGCTAGTAGATTATATTTTTTAGTAACTGTTGCTCTTGGTGAAATTTGTATGCACACATGTCGTTATATTTTAATACAAACAAGTCGCCAATAAAATTGTAATATAAATACTTGCCTGTTTCTGAACTCTGTCTATAATTGCCTCATTAGGCAAGGGCATGTATGGGTCCCCTGGTGTCAGAACAGCCCTAAAAAAGAAAGAAAGAAAATCAGTTTCAAAAAACCTTCAAAAAGCAGTATCCAAGAAATTAATGACAACTGTCCTTACTGAATTAAGGACCCTTGTCCTTCAATATAATAATCTTCTGGCGACGAGAGTGCAAGATCCGCAAAGCAAGAGAAGTCTGCATCTGGAGTATAAAGAAGGTTATCTAATCCAACTGCATGTCCCAGTTGCCTGAAGTCATACGATTTATGTCGTATAAGAACTCTTATATGAATCAAATATAAAGAAGGAAAGTTGTAAGTAATTAACTACCTTGACTTTTCAATATCTTGTAGCTCCGTAACCCAACCATTGTATCTAAGCTGAACTGTAACAACTGGAACTCCAACTAGTTTATAGATGTTGTCAAATAGATCCCACTCTCTCCACTGAGATGGGATCAATCTTTTAATTCCAGGAACATCACATGCTGCAAAAGGTCATGTATATACTCATCAGATAAAATGCACAAGGCAAAATAACAGAATATATAGAAGGCGGAATATGATTATTTACTCACCTGCAACATACGCATCAGCTTTCACAATTTTTTTGTTTGTAGCCTGACAATGTTTAAAACCATATTAAAAAAGAATGTTAGGCTATAAAATGAATGTTGACACGACTGAGAGTTTAAAATACAACAATGATTTACATTCCACTAATGGCAAGATAAGGAAATTGGCATCAGCACACCTAGATATGCTTGGGTTCTATGAGACAACCGCTAAGCTATCAGAGCAAGCCAAGAACTTTTGCAAGAAAATGTGAAATATAGTTAAGCGGCATAGCAAGACAATATTCTAAAGTATACTTAGGTCTCAAATAAACCAATTTAGAAAAATAAAGTGTATATTAGATTACCTTAGACATTGCAATGCCTGTAACATATGTCTCTCCATTTGGCGATCTGTCATAAAGTATCTCTCTGCATCCCCACCTAAGGTGAAACCTGGAATTGTAATGAAGCATTTGTGTAAAGCAATAGGTTAGTAATAAACATTAAAAAATTATACAATAAAATATCAACTTTTCTTTGAAATAGAGTACCATGTTCATCATACCTTCCCCCTTTGTCGGTAATATACTTTCTTATAGGGCCACTTAGGTAGACATCAGGTGAACCCTTCAACATACGCAATAGAGAAGCTTCGGTCTTAGTAGCAAATAAAGAGAATATTGTAAGCATGCAACGGGCGCTGATATTATCACAGTCAATAAATCCGAGGGCATAAGCAACAGGGTCCCACATTCTTTGGATGCTCTTGCGGGTCCCGCCTTTTGATAAGAACCAATCTGAGAAGCTAATCTGAGGTGGAAAATGAGATGCAAGAGAATAATATTTGCTTGAACCAATTGTATAGTTTTCAATCACTACAAGCCATTTAAAGATATTAAACCATACGCAATGGAAAATCCACTTACATCATCTAAATTTCTTATGTCCTGCATTGCACCATCTGGATCAACGAGAGCTCGCACAACTGGGCTAAGAGCAAGAGCCAAAGCATTCCTTGCTTTATCATAAGGCTTCCATAAGAAGTAAAATGGAATTAATATAGGCGCACTCTCAGTGAACGAATATAAGGTGCAATGTCACAAGCCAATGAGATGGAAATAAGGGTAATGTTGGTCCGCATAATCAGGCACACTATGTGCCTGCCCCTATGTGTGCATGTTTGTGCTTGTGTGTGTATATAACGCGAGAGAGAGAGAGAGAGAGCACAAAAATATGACTCATATAATCTAACATGGGTTAAAAGTTAGGAATTAACCAAATATCAGAATGTAATTTGGCAAGAAGTTCAAAGATACGTTGTAAACTGTATTCCACAGCTTGAGTGTAATATTTGAATGAATTAAGAAATATCTATACCTTGTGGCATTCAAAACCTCCAGACATTCAAACTTATAACAAATAAAATAGCAGTTTAGTTGAATTCTTCTATGTGTAGGCAAATTCTTGTAGATATCATGCAATCAAATTAATGATTCAAGTATAACAATGGATGCTTAGGTTGTTCAGATTTAACTTTCTGATTTGTAATTATAATGCCTCCATATTAAATATTAACTATAGATTTTTTAAGGTCGTGGCGTACTACATAAACAGGTTGTTCACAGTAAAAGAGACTTCAATAAACAACTACGTAAGAAAAAAGAGATTGCAAGAAGACCTTCAATTGATTGGTCGCTAGAAATGCACGAATACCATGTATCGGTGCGCCAACTGGAAATCGAAAATCAAGTTCTGCAGGGTAATGAAAAAATATTAGATAAGACAACTGTAAATTGCACATACAATCATAAAGACATGAATAAATTTTAGTTAATAGGATGAAGGCAGACTCCCATTACAAACTACATACCACCAATTTCTCCACCTCGGTTTACAAAAGTGTGAGTATGATCCTTGACCAGTAAATTTCCATCTGCACCTACCTGACAAATGCAAACAGTAACACTTAAGTAAAATTATATTAATGCAGACCGTATTTATCTTACATCTTGGATGTGGATAATATGCTTTAAGAATGGTTTTTTTTTTAAAATACTAATACCCTATTGAGAAAATACCTTTTTCATAAGCCGGAAAAGATTATTATAGCAGCCAAAAAACACATGGAGTCCCATTTCAATATGGTTTCCTCGCTTATCCACAAAAGAACCTACTTTGCCGCCTATAAATGGTCTGGAATCATATATGTCAACCTGAAAATGGAGCGAAAAGCATGAGAATTAGTTTTCTTCTGTCTTCAGGGCAATAGCCAAAATATCAAACAGATCAGAATCTACAGATATATGGTGAAAAGATGGCAAAACTATAAGGAAAAAAAAAACAATGCAAGTCTCTGAGATAAAACATAGACGAGGTAGCCACATAATTGGTAATTTTCCAAGAAATTAACGGTGAGAACAGATGGACAGTAAAAAGATTTCTCTTTTATATTTTAATCTTCATCACTAAAGCATGTCATAGTATGTGGTTAGCATGAAGAGCACCAGAGAGAGTACTATGTTAGAATCCAACCTCATGCCCTTGATCCAAAAGCTCCACGGCAGTTGACATGCCAGCAAGCCCAGCTCCAATGATAGCCACTTTAAGCTTTGGCCCTCTATAGTGCTCAGGCTCTGGTGGAAACAATCCTTTTGGAGCTGATAAAAGAGAGTTCGTGGGAAAATTAATGTAAAATCCATGCATGATGCAAGACAAATGAGATATGTAGGAAAAATTATGAAAACAGGAAGCTATGTTAAATAGAATAAGTTGCATATAAATAGGGAGGGAAAATAAAACGAATATCATACTATTATAAGAAGAAAGATTAAAGGGTGGGATTAGTGGATGGTTAGAAAATTTAATGAGAAAATGAGAGAATAATAGAGAACCCAAACTTTTGTAGCCATGGCCTCCTCTAATCGTGTCTCAACTATTTTTCAAATGTAATCTATTAGGGAACCCCACCGCGAATTCCTGACTTACTAGGATTGACACAATATTTGTAAACGTTCCATAATCTGTCCCCTAAATATAATGCAATCTAACATAGAGTCTATTGTCTCTTGTGAAAAGACAAAGGACAAATTCTCATTGGAAATTTGAGGTTTTACACAAAACTTTACTTTGCGAACAGAAAAAAGGTCGGATTCTCATTGGAAATTGGAAATTCTTATTGTGCTTTTATATTCTGTAGAAGTTAATTTGTAACTGCCTTAACGTCTTGCTTTCTGAGCAGTGATCTCTATAAATGATTCGCCAATAAAGACTAGAAGCTAGTGATGCGTAAAAATTTTAAAAAAATATCTTGACACCTTGTTAGTTATTTCATTATTGCCTCCACGGCGCTGTAATCGGTGTCGGGAGAAACGCAGGATAAGGAGATCGCATAATTACGTCCAATGAAGAGAAGACCATTAACTAAATCAGAAGCTTGAACTTACAGTATAGAATCTAAGGAAGAGAAAATTAAGACATAAGACAACCAATAAGGTTTGCATTACTGCAAAAGGAATCAATTACACTAATATCGTAGCCTATAGTTCAGGTAAAGGGAAGGAATAACGGGGTAAACTACAAGCAATAAAACAAATGGATTCTAGATACCTTTTATTTTGTTTAACATCAAATCATCGACTCCACAGTCATCCAACTTGGGCACTAACATTCATTCTAGGACAGAAGCCACGAATGAAAAGAAGGGGAACCATTACCCCCGTGCAGGGTTTTTTTTTGTTGGGTTTGTGTGTGTGGGGTGGGGGATGGGGGGTGGGGGGGGAGCGTAAATAATCTTCATCATCGTCTAGGCCTTTACCTTGATCATTAAAGTTTCCCAACCTGCCGACCACTCGATTAATTGGTATCAAAATTTCCGGCTTATGAAACTATGTACTCCTAATCCTAAACAATCGGTTTCTGTCCGGCAAATTCGCCCAAAATGTGAAAGATGATAGACTTTCAAGATGAATTGAGCTGCTAAATCCTACCAATCCATGCAAAATTGAAATATGACATGCATCAATAAGACCCAAATTTCACTAAAATTGCTCCACTAAGCTATAAAATTGCTGGTCGCTAAAAATAACTGCACAGTAGAAGCAGAAATTCGACGAAAATTTGATAAATTAGTACAAACTACTCAGAATTAAAAAAAGAAATTGTTGAATTGGAAGCTCACCATTGACGCTCATATCAGAGACCTTGGTGTCGAGAGCAGACCGAATCGAAAACGCCTTGGATTGATTTGACGTCGTCGTCGTCCTCCTCATCATCATCATCGCCTTCTCCTTCTTTCCCAACCCAAAAGAGGAAGAGGGAGCGTTGATGCAAGTGAAAGAAGAAGCAGAAGCCATCTTGCCCTAAAACTAACAAATTGAGCAAAAATTTCCCTAATTTTTTCTCATAGCACAAACAGTTGAAGAGGAGGAGGAGGAGGAGGAGAGAGGGGCTAGAGAGCAAGCATCTTCTAATTGGAGATTCTGAAGCATGCTGATTTTGTCACCACTTCACCTAAAATTGTTTTTTTTAATTGTTTTTTTAGCAAAATCCATCTCTCTCTTTTTCTTTTTTTCTTTTTTTTCTAATTTTTTTTTGCGTGGGGGAGGGGGGTGTTAAAGAGGGTTATTGGGGAGTGCGTAGTGTTGGCTGCTGTTTATCTGTTTGTTGGCTAATGTCGGATGCGTGGAAGTGGAAGCACCACCACCGCCTCCTCCTCCTCTTTCCCTTCATCATCCTGTTTTTGGTCCCAAACAGGATACAGCATTATTGGCCATTCACAGTTTGCAGATAAACCCCTTTCCAATAAACTGACCCTTGTTACCCTTGTTGTCCGAAGTATTTTTTACCTCATTTTCTGCTCTGAAGACACGTAAGGAACATGTTAATAGAGGGAGGGGCTGATTAATGGAGTGAAGGGCCCCACCAAACAGAAACTCTTCTTACTAGACCATGATAGGATGCTGGTAGAAGACATGGTTTGAATAATGTTCTTTGATTCAAATGGTTAACTAAGAAATGTATGTACTTTAAAACGTGTAATTGCATATGGATATTTGTTGATGCCCAGAAAACAATCATTTTCTTCGTTGCTAACCCTCCATGTGTTGAATGGACGACCGACTTATTGCTTTGGAAATAAAATTTTTACCGGATGAGCTAAGCAAACTTGGTTGAGCAAATGTCTAATTGATCTTTTGCATTGGAGGAATCTCTGGTTGACTAACAATGGCATTCTAATAAAGGGGTTGACTTGCATTGCTTGAAGAGGGAAAAAAAACACAGTTTGTTTTCTGTAGTAGCGCATGAAACCAGAGACATTATTGTATCCAATAATGAGCTGCTTGCGAACCACAAAGCATTACAATATTTTGCAACATGATTCGGTTTTTCTGCTACTACTAGTGGAATAATTTTGACCATTTCTTTTGCAATATAAAAGGTCCAATCACTTGATAATTTGAAGATACCTGAATCATCACCTCATTTAAATTCCTGGAGAAATATTGTCCTCTTCTTGGAGAATCTTTTTCTAGCATCAAAGAACAAATACTTCACTTGATTGCCAAAAAATGAATGATTAGCAACAAATTTTTGTTTCTACAGAAGGATACATTAGATGGAGAATCTAAATGCAGTCGGCTCAAAACCCGGCAACAAACCAAAAGTAGACATCACTCCACTAGCTTGTCTTGTTACAATGGGCATATCGATACATCTTATACACTGACGAATGAACAATATATCAAACGAATGACCGTAAAAATCTCTGTATAGTCCAAACAAGAATCTCCCCGATTTGTACCAAAGCAACGGGCATCTACACTCGAAATACACAAACAATCGAATATGCACATGGTGATCCCATTGAGACCGGTTCCTCAAGTACAGGTTTGCAATATATGCTCGTCCTCTGTTTTTCTCATTCATTATCAGCTATGAAATTGGGTTTCTCGCCTTGGCAAAGGTATTCGTCGCACTCTGAAACAGATCCCCAACCTTTTCGGAGACGGATTATGTCTTCGGTGAATGTAGAACCTGATGCTCCGATGAACACACTTGACATAGCGGAGATTGCTTTATCCAGCATGGCCTCAACCTATGGCCATCCAAGAGAAAGAAAAACAAGACCAATGTTTCAGATACTGTTGGTGCTGATCTATTGATCACCGGCTAAATTGCATGAAATTTCCCTAAAAGTTAATCGTAGAGCGAAACACACCATATTATTTCAACAATTGCGGTTCGCACCCTAGGGCCTACTACTTTAGCATATGTTACCTCCCCCCCCCCCCCACCATGTCTTCAACCTTATATTCTTCCAAGGCTAAAATATACTAAACTACCCTTAACTATCGCAGTAAACTCCCTTAAAATTAGGTTTTAAGGGAGTTTTTACCGAAAATATCCTTAAATATAACACTAAAAAACTTAATGTCGTCTAGTGACAAACAATAATAGTCACGGGTAGTTTACTGTAATTTAGCCTTCATTTACGAAAGGAGCAAAGTGCAGTTTTTTATTTATTAAACGAACCCCCGTGTTTCATTAAAAGATAATTCAACGAAATTACAAAAGAATGAAAAGTAAAAAGAAAAAAAAACATAAATAAAAACAGGCAAACTGGCCAAGCACAGCTTTTGAAAAGTGATGATGGCATACTATACAGGCCAAAGTGAGCGAGTTTTCGGCAATTTATCCTTGATATACTTGTGGGATGTTCCCACAAATCTAGAAAAGGAGGCATAAATACAGCCTGTTAGAATTGTACTGTAAGAAAATGTGGCAATCTCTCGAAATAATGTCACATGATACTGTTCATGCAATCGGCATGTGCTCAATTGAGGTCAATAGCGTAGCTTTTCAATAGGTTTGGGTTATAATAGTAAAGATAACTGATATAAGGGAGAGGAAAGAAATAGGAAGACTAATAACAAAATAACACACCTGATTGTTTCCACCAAGTTTATTTCTGTATAACAAGGCATCCCATTTCTCGACAGAGTTGTGACTGGGCCTCTTGACTAGAGGAATTGGCTTGCCATCATTTGGCACTAGCAGGGACTGAAGAAGGTCTGTTTCGCTCTCAGCTGCATCAGTAGAGAGATATATAACTGGAGCGTTGGATCTCTCGACCACGCGCAACAAGCACTCGGCTGCCTGAGGAATAGGAAAGAAGCAGCTCTCCTCCTTCATATTGCTGTAGTTAAAGCAGAAAGAGAAATTACTGAATGATAAAAAGTTCACATGCAATTGAAATCGAATTCATAAGAATATAGGAAATTAAAATAAGCATCACTTGGCTTGAAAATAAATAAACTCAAGACAGTCCTCTTGAAGGTATATTAACTACCATAAATTGATTTTGCAACTGAATAAAGCTAAAACCTTTTGTCTGAAACTAACAGAGCCCCAAAGTGGTAAACATGCCATTGGAGTAGCTTGATGAAGCCATTGGAAATTGTTGAATAGCTTCTCCGGCATTGGATTGGAGTTCAATTCTTAACTTTTAACTATAGTATATATCTTGAGTATAATTTGGGTCTAAACAGGGTGCACAAAAATTTCTATCATCACAAGTTAACCTATAAAGAATTGTTTTATATCGCTTTCTTTATTGACCGTCTCTTAGTTTGCATTATTGTCAGTTCTAAGCATGAAAGAAGAGGGTTATGTAAGGTTGTAAAAAGTGTTAGACGGAGCTGAGCGGTTAGAGTACCGCCTAGCGCTTAGCCGTCTAGGCGGTTTTTTTAATTTTAGTTAAACTTATATTTAATATATGTACATATAGAAAACAACAATGTATTGCAATTTCAACAGTAGAAATAGAAATATATTGATAATTCAGCATGATAACCAGTAACATATTGCTACAACAACAAGTGAGCCTTTTATCCCAAGCATATGGGGTAGGCTACGTGAACCAACATGAGAATCACGCCGGGTCCAGCACATGAATCCTCCGCCACCAGTCACTCCTATCGAACAATATACTTTCATTGAGGCATTTGGCAACCATATCGTTTCGTATCACCTCCATCCATGTTTTCTTCGGTTTCCCTTTTGCCCTTTTGCCATTGCCCATATCGAGAATATCTATTCGTCGAACCGGTGCTTCCATAGGTCTTCGTCGCACATGACCAAACCATCTTAGCCGGTTTTCTCGCATCTTCTTCTCCACAGGTGCTACACCAACTTTTGCACGAATATCCTCATTTCGCACCTTATCTTTTCTAGTATTACCGCACATCCAACGAAACATGCACAGCTCCGCTACGTGCATCTTCTGTGTATGATGCTTCTTAGGAGCCCAGCATTCTGTACCATATAATAAGACAGGCCGAATAGCGCTCCGATAAAACTTCCATTTCAATTTTAACAGAAAGTTACGATCACACAAAATCCCTGTTGCACTCCTCCATTTCAACCAACCAGCTTGGATCCTTTGATTAACATCACTATCGATCTCCCCATACTTTTGGATGATGGAACCTAGATATCTAAACTGATCGCTCGGTGATATCTCTTGCCCTTCCAATGTTATACCAATATGATTTTGACTTCTCTGTTTACTAAATTTGCAATGCATATATGCTGTCTAGGACCTGCTCAATCTGAACCCCCGATATTCCAATGTTTGCCTTCATAATTCCAATTTGGTATTAACCTCTGCTTTCTTCTAATTTACTAGAACAATATCATCAACGAATAGCATACACCAAGGTAGCTCATCTTGGATAGTTCTAGTAAGCTCATCCATCACGATGGTAAACATGAATGGACTTAATGCAGATTCTTGATGTAAACCAATTGTAATCGGAAAATCACTCGTTAGGCCGCCGCAAGTTCTGACATTTGCCACTACTCCATCGTATATATCCTTGATTATGTCAATATACTTGATGGGGACCCCCTTCTTCATCATTGTCCCTCATAATACCTCTCTAGGTATCTTGTCGTACGCTTTCTCTAAATCAATAAATATCATATGCAAATCTCTTCTCCTCTCTCGAAAACGCTCGACAAGTTGACGAAGCAAATAAATAGCCTCTGTCGTCGATCTTCCAGGAATGAACTCAAATTGGTTCTATGTTATCTTAATATCCTTCTTTAGCATGTGTTCAATCACTCTCTCCTAAAGTGTGTGACACATAAGTTTTATTCCACGGTAGTTTGAGCAACTTTGAATGTCACCTTTGTTCTTGTAGATAGGTACAAGGATACTTTTCCTCCATTCATTTGGCATCTTTTTTTGTCTGCCAAATCTTATTAAACAGATCTGTAAGCCATTTAACGGCCAGTAACATATTGATGCTTTAACATTAAATTTATTAAGTATACAAATGGTTATCTCCATATGTAATGTTTATTAAGTATGGGTTTGGGTCGGGTACGGTGAATAGAGAACAAACCTGACCCGTGATACTTTAAAAATGACTATCTTTTATTTCATTAGGCGGGTTGGGCCCGCATAGACGCTCGTTTAAATGGGATGGACTGCTTAAATGCTTAAACTGCTTAATTAAGCCGTCCAGGGCTGAATCGGAGCGGCTTCGCACCGCTTCTGCCTATGCCGCTTTTTAGAACATGGAGGTTATGTTGTGCCTTCTTAATCTACGATAACTTCGCTGGTCGATGGTGATAAATAGCTATTGCAGAAGTAAATGGCAGACCACTGACTAATGCCCCTAAGTAATTAATGAACCTTTAAATTCCTCCAAATTTATTGTATACGCTCTTTATTTGCTTGGATGAAATTTCAGTATCAGTTCTTCTAAATGAGTTCAGAAATAGACGTTATGTACACTGCTACATGGATCAGATCTAGAGATCTATAGAACTTTACCGTCATTCCCCAAAAATTTGTATGAAAACTTAAAGAGTCAAATCTGTTGTATTAGCTCTTATACTATGCTTACATTTAATAGGATGTATCAAAATGAGTGAAAAGAAATATACTTCATAACCCGTTTGTTCACATGCCTAGATCAATTGTAAGAAACCCATCAAACATTATCATCTTCCTGCTTAGATCCGTAACATTAAGTGCATACTTCATAACCCCTTTGTTCACATGCCTAGATCTATTGTAAGCAACCAATCTGACACTATCATCTTCCTACTTAGATCCGTAACATTAAGGGCCTCCATTGTCACTCTCTTGGTAGATAGCTTATACTAAAAACACAACATTGATAGCAGTATCCGTTATCAGCTCTTTGTATTGTACGATTATGGTTGTACAAAGTGATTTATGGAGAAAAAGTGGATAATTAGAATTAATAGTTTAAGTGAATATATAAGGTCATAAAATTGAACGATAGAAAGGTTTTGACAGTAGAATAAATGCATTTCTATTTCTACAAGAACATCTACACAAAAGTTGTTAGTTAAAGCATAAGCCAAAAAGAAAGCATGTTTCTTTCAGAAGATTAAGTGGGCTGCCTTACAACCATTTGAAGGAATTCCTAGCTGAAATTACAACTGTATTTATGTATCTCTCCGTGATTGGGAAAGAAAAACTCATTTGTGATCTTGCTTAAGAACAAATGTACCTAACAAGAAATTCTCACTAGGATTTCAGTTTTAACTAATCAATTTTACAATATAGAAGCAGTGGCGCAGTACTATCCCAAACCATCCTGGCCAATTCACCTCGAAAACATAAGAAGAATTTCTAGCATTTGTTCCTCAAAAGATTTTGCATCTCTTGAGTTGTATAATCAATATGACCTAATTTTGGTTTAAGAATCTGAGTGGCACTATCAATAAACCGTATACTTTTAACCATCCAATGAAAAAGCAAATGGTATTAGAATCTCATAATTTTCATGTATCACATGAAGATCGATATGAATGATACCAATCATCTAGAAAAATGGTTAAGAGTTAATTTTGACCGCGCACAAGTAGTTTTGACAGCACATAAGTAGTCTTGAACATAATGTTATCCTAAAATTACTTGTTAAGCCAAAGACAGAGGTCTTTTAAAACCATGACAATTTTTTGCAAAAATGCCAATACATATTGCCTATTTTTGGTAAATAAGCTTATAAAAAGGCATCCTGATTATTGTAATTGATTCTTGTTTTTTAAAAAAAACTCATTTTTAATTAATTAACTTTGAAATAGGATTCCACAACTATTTTTTGACCAGAATTGAATTTATATTGCCACATAAGCAACTAAAATATAATACTCATCTACATAGCATTTTATGTGGGATAAAGAGATGTTGAAAAAAATTCAAAGCCCAATCTTTTCTATGAAATTTCAAGGATGCTCATTCATATAATCATTAATTAAAATCATATTTTAAAAACTACTTTTAATTAATTTAAACTATATATTTCCCACAAACCATTTTGTACCATTCATTATTCTTTTTCCTCAAGACATTTTTGTTAGTTTCCTGAAAATAATACATGTGCATGACAGACATTAGTAGGCACAAGTACTTCCAACCAAAGGGAATGTTCAACACATAACGAAACAAAATTTTATAGAAGAGTCCAGACTATCCAGTTACATGATACATAATTTTTTTTTTAATTTAACTATTGGACAACATTATTTAAAATTAAGCTGATCATAGAAAAAACTAATGATACTTATAATAATAGTTATACAAGTTTTATATCTTAGATTGCATTATATAAAATCTAGATTTTCAAGAAACTAACTTGTATCTATGGACAAGATTCTACTTCAAAAAATTTACCTCCTCATTTTTCAATCAAAGACCAAATGTTTCTTGATTACAGGAAATACATAATAAAATCCATAAATGTTTAAATGGAATGATAAATTAATTGTGTAAAGTATAACTTGAGCTTAAAACCTTTGGTTGAAAAACAAGTTGGTCTATGTATCAAGACACTTGCAATAAATTTATGAAATGCACATATATAACATGTTTTTATAAATTCCACGACTCAAGTGTAACTGACATTAGTTACATTTTTTTAAAAATTTGAGGGGGGCACGTGCAACCTCACTTTAAGCTTGAGGTCCACCTCTGATGACGGATGGATGGCTTTTAGCTAATGAGCACAAACACATGTGGGGCCTTTAAATCAAATTAAAAATTATGCTTAATCAATAATGTAAATATTCGAAATAGTAATTAGAAGGTTGATTGTAATTATATCTATCACAAGAATCTTCAGGCTTGAACTCCGCCATTGAGCTTGTAAGTTGTTCTGGTGGTCGTTGTGGGTTGTCATTATTAAAGCCACATGGTTTGAGCAAGAAACCATGGTTGAGAAAAGAGGGAGAGGAGGCATCAAAAAGAAGAAAGAAGGGGGAGTTTCAATGACGAGAGTGGTTGGGGATTTACGATGATGAGAGGAGAATTTCAATGTGATTGGATCATCGGTAAGACAACTGCATCTTTGATTGAAAAGGAAAGGTTTCTTTACAATAATGAATTCATAAAGAGCTCTATAGCAAAAATTAGGCAATACGCTCGTTGAAACTGAAAGTTTGCATTTAATATCTTTATATACTACGTTTTTCTTGGCTCATCCATTATTGCAGTAGTATAGTTGTGCTTTCTATAGGACCAGTGCACCATAAAAGGACAAAAAATAGCCATATGCAAAGTTTAACGGTTTTTTTTTATACCTTCGCTTTCACATCTTCAATAGGGCTGCTATAAGCAATGCTTTCTATGGCACATATAGAATTTTGTATACTTTTATGCACTGTGCTTCATTTATTTGACTTGTATGTATTGAAACCAAAACCAAAACTTAAAATGAAACCAACAAAACAACCAAGATCTGCTGAAATTCGTTAAATTTGAGAAGCCCAAAACCGAGTTCTCAAACCAGGCTTATCACCCTCCACCCATGCACCACCATAGCCAGTCATATTACCTTATGAAGCCACCAGACGTATTAAGTCCTGATAATTATGATACCTCTTTACCATGAGATTTCTATACAGCGGAACCTTTCACGAGAGCTCAGCATAGGGTGCCTACATCCTCCTCCCCATCTAAGGAAGGATCGACTCTCAAGCATGCCATTCTTCTTCCCACCCCTCACCACCGCCAAAGAAAAAAGAAAGAAAGAGAGAAAGAAAACTCTCAAGTTTGCTTGCTTCTCAGATGATGGCACCCTCAGAATCCTCCTCCACGGAGATTGATCATGTCCTGACCTCAGCCGCACTAATGCAGCTATAGAGACTAGAGAGACAGTTGATGGATATGTTCTATGAAAACATGATACATACAATGTGGTGCTAATGAGGCAGCAATGCTTGGATCTAAAGAGGCAATCCAAGGATAGGATGCGGTAATCTGATTGCTGAATGAAGAAAAAGAATGAAACGGCATTGACAGGAAAAGTGGGTATTAAATCTTGGTCACTGTTCATTTCTTATAATAGAAACCTTTGAGGGCTCCTTTCCCATTCAGAAGAATACTCACTGCACTTATCATGTCATATCAAATCCAGTGACACTTTATGAGGTCTTATGTTCAAGTTTGTTCTCCTTAAGCATAGTTGTTTTATCCTATGGAGATGTGACGATGATGGGTAGTTTCTTAAATAATGTTATAAGAACTTGTCCTGATATTACATAGCTTCGAACAGCCCTTGGATTGAAACTGGATAAAGCAATGACAATGAATCGATCAACTATATAAATTTAAGAACCTGTAAGCATAGATTCAATATTAAACCGGAGTCTAGGAAGGACATACCAGAACTTCAAAAACCCATGCCGTCGAAAATGCAAAGCAATGAAGTTACTCCCCAAGAATGTCTGCACAAATCTCTGCGCCGTAAGAATGATAAGCCGACTCGGCTGTAACAAAGTCTTGCACTCATGAGCAAGAGGCCCCCCTGGCTGCATCACCCATTCCTCCTCCACATCAGCATAGAACATATCCCCAATCGCAATCACCTCATCATTTGAACTAAATTTCGGCGTAATATCTCCCACGACCCTCTTCTTCTGCGTCTTCAACTTGGCATCCTCAGGCCATGCCGCTTCAATCTTCCCCAAAGAGAGACCCAAATCCTTCAATCTCTTAATATGCTCCTCATCTAAGAAACACGGCGGTGATGCCACATAGCATATAAACCTATCAATCTTCGGCTTATTCTTCTTCATCTCAACAAACTCGTCATACGAAACCACGACCTTCCTACCGAAACACTCATTGATATGATCTAAATCCAGAACCTGATCATAATGATAATCGAACTTATGACTCGGGAACACCAAGACCCTATCAAGAAGGGCCGCGAAGAACATATGCTTCTCCAAGCAAATCAAATGGTTCGAAATCTGCCCCGACAAGCAGACCGCGAACAAGAACCGATCTTTCTTCGGCTTCCACTCAATCTTTCTCAGATTCGCCGGTCTCTCCACCTTTTTGCACAAGTCCACATTATAATTCGCCAGATCAGGACCCACATTGTCGTCACCGCCAGCAGCCCCGGCTGCCGCAGTCGAGTTCTTCGGCTTGTGCGAGGAGAGCAACGCCTTCTGGATCTGGCGATTCGTCTTGATCTGATCGAGAACGGCCGATCTGAGCTCCGAGGAGTTGGATCCAGCTAGGGTTTCGTTCCAGAGGTTGAAAAGGGAGAGCTGCTGGTTTCGGAGGAGGTAGAGGGCTTTGAGCTCGGACTCGCGCATAAGGTCGGAAGGGGAGGGGGTCCTGACGGCGGCGGAGGCCTCTCCGTAGATGCGGCGGCCGTAGGGGGAGAAAAGTAGGAGGAAGAGGAGGGCGAGGGCGAGGGGGAGGCAGACGCCGATGAGGTAGGTCTTCTTGCTGCAGGAGGAGACGTTGCGGGTGACCTGAGCTGTGACGATCTCGAAGGAGTGCGGGGGCTTGAGCTGCTTCTGGTGTTGGGGGACGAGGGTTCGGCCTTCCTCGTCTTCGTCCGATGAGAGCACGCCTCGCTCCATTGCTCGATTAGCGTTTCGTTGTTTAGGGTTAGGGTTTGAGGAGATGTTGAGGGTTTTGAGAAATTGAAGTTGGTCAGTGATGGAATGAGGAGGCGGGTGGTGGTTGTTCTTGCGTCGGGGGTGGGAAAACGACCCAGTAACCGGTGATGGTGTCGCGAAGCTCTCTGTGTTCAGTACCTGCCGGGGCACGTGTGATGCACGTGTGAATTGTAAAAATTTAGCATCCGTTTTGCAAGGGTAAATTACAGTAAAATACCCTTAACCAACATCTACTTTCACTAAAATACCTTTGTTTTTTTTAAAGATCAATGACCTTAAAAACCTGAAAAGGCATGAACTTTCGTCTAACTTTTTAATCACGAAGTATCTAGTCTTTTTTTCAAGAGCCTGCAACCATTTTCCCCCCGACCAAAAAAAGAAAACAAAAAAAAAACCTTGTTTCTTATACAGCTGCCTTCTTGAAATTGACTTCAGTCAACTGAATTACCCTTCATTCAAGAATCGATTTTTAATGGCGGGGACAGGGAGCGCCACCAGTCGTCAGACGCTGCTGATCACCAACGACGACGGCATCGATGCTCCTGGGCTTCGCCATCTCGTCCATCTCCTCGTCGCCACCAATCGCTATCGAGTTCTCGTCTGCGCTCCGGCGACGTCAGTATTGTTTCTCTTTCTCTCATTTCCCCAAATTTAATTTCACATCATGCAACTGAAACCCTAAATGCTAGCACAATTGATGATTGTTAGATTGTTATATTTGGGGTGCATAAATCTAGGGTTAGGAATTGTAGGATATGGACTATAATTATATAAAAATTTCAGATAACATCAAAGTGTAGAGCTTTCATAAGAAAATTATGAAACTGAATTAAAATTCATCATCAATAAGGCATTTTCCTGTCAAAATGGGGTTGGTTTTGAACCAAGGATTAAAAATTAGGCCAAATTTTATCTGGAATAATCTCTCTCATATTTATTTCAAAATTCATTGTGGAGAACACTATGTGAAGGATAGGGGGCTTATGAAAACTCCAACACAGGTGAATAATATACTCGAAGACCCAAATCAAATGAACAGCGAAACAAGACGTGTTCCCACATAACTAAGTGTAAGCCAGAAAGAGAATGTTAATTATTTTTCTATCTCTGTTTTAAGTCATGTTGTATTCCGCCTGCCCATGTCCATGCACTTTTCTCTCAATCGTCACCCTTTAATTTAAGTTTTTTGTAGTTTTTTTTATATTGGACCCCTAAAACTTAGCTAATTCTAATAAAACCCCAAAACTTACTATTTCTAAATACAACCCTTAAAATTTCTAGATAAAAAGATGATCCCACGGTTAACTTCCATCCATCTAACCGTCAGTTCTAGACTTCTAGTTGTTAGGAGGTTAAAATGACCAAAATACCTCATAACGGCTATATTTTTCTTCAAAATGCCCCATCAAACAATTGATCTCACACCTCTCCTCCTTCTTTCTCACTATTTTGCTATTGCTTCCTGCCATTGCTTGCTGCTGCTACTTCTTACAGCATGAATAACAACAATTCATCTTCTTCAAGTTAATTGTTGTGCTTTTGTGGTCTGCTAGCAATAGTATATACCTTCAAAAAAGACTCTGAATACAAAGGGTGTAAACTATTTGGGTGATAAATGTATCCATATGGTTGCACCTTTTTTCAACCCATTAAGAGAGCTGATAAGTTAAATTTACAATCTAAAAGAAGAGACCAATCAATCCACAAGCTATAAGAAAAGAACAATCAAACCAATCCCTGAAGAAGAAGAAGAGGATGAAATGCCCAACATTCAAGTTTCTATAGAGAAATTTGAAGATCAATTGCTCAAGAAAATGCATGCACTTGTAAGATGAATTATGAGATCATGAGGCTTAGAGCAATTATTGTTGTTGTAATAGAATTTAAATATTCGTTTTTGTCACAAAATGAGGTAATAGATGCTTTCAATGTATGAAATCTACTGATGTTATGAATGGCTTAATCAATGCAATTTGATTAGTGCATTGATTAGTTCAGAAATAATGCAATTTGATTATATGTCATCGTTTAAATCAAGTAGAGGAAAAATGTACTGAACATATCACTTAAAAGTTTAGACAAATATAATATAAAATAAGAGACTTAGATCATATAAAAAGAATTAAACAACACTTAAGACTTATAACGGAGTAGTTTTCTTAAATAGCATTTAAGGCATGCTAACTAATGTTAACAAGTCATGTTAAGTTACATACATCTAAATACATCGAACTAAGGCATGTCAATCTACAAAATGCATCTCAGTAAGTCATGCCAAGTCACAAAATGCGTACGAAAGATAGCTAAGTTTTAGAGATTTGAGGGAAAGGAGAGGCTTTGCACGGAAAAGGGAGGCTTTGGAATCATTGAGAGAAGTCATCGTTGAGAGAAGGGTAGATGAGGGTAATATTTATCAAAAACCTAACCCAAATTACCCCTAACCCAAGTATGGACCAAGGTCAACTTAATAGAGGGTCATATTTGATTAATGGACAAGTTTTAGAGGACTTATTTAGAAATAGTAAGTTTTAGGGGTTCTACTAAGAATTAGCCAAGTTTACGGGTTCAATATCGAAAACCCCTAGATTTAATAATTATTGCTCTCATGTATATCTAGATTCTAGCAAATTAAGAACAGAGAAAGGTTCGAAAATGGCTTTTATATTATTCATCGAGTCAAGGCACCTGGATGTATATTGGAAAGTTGGCAGTATTTTAATTAAATCCCTCACATCTAGAAATGATCCATTTTGCAATAATATTATCATCAGTCTTGTAACTACGTCTATAGGATTATAGGAGTGCTCATGTTGTGCCTCAAGTCTAACCGAATAGCTAGATTGCTGACTACTAATTTTTTTCATTCATTTGTGTTCATTGATTTATCCAATTCTTTTAATTGTTCATGTTATCAAAACAACTTGTTACCAAAGGGCTAATGATTTGTAAAGATTCTGCTATTATACTTACTTCTATTAAACTTATTTTCAGTGACCAGTCAGGTGTTGGTCATGGGATTACTTGGCGTCATCCTCTCTCTGTTAAGCATGTTGAAATTGAAGGGGCTACCGCTTTTGCAGTTTCAGGTTTGTCTTACTGTCGAATAATAATGGTTGTATATGTTGTTTGATAAGTGCACATGCCCCCCCCCCCGTCAGATCACTTGTAATCTTGTTCGACCATGTTTGATTTTCTGACTGCCAACGGCGGCCCGCGGAATCTGGGTCAGAGGGGGCACTGCCTCTAGCAAGGGTCCATTGAAAATTCCAAGTCCAAGATATAAAAATTAATTTTAATTGAAAATATATAATATAAGCTTGAATTATTTAATAATAAATGAAAAAATATTGTTTGCAATAATTTTTTTGCAAGCAAGACTTTATATTTTAAACCATACCATACAAATCGTGCTTTTGGTAAAACCGAGATATACTAATTTTATTTCAAGCATGTGTGTGTCATTAGACATGTGAATTATGAATAATTGCATGTGCGGTTTTATATTAGAGACATAGAATAACAACATTGTCGATGTGAAATGCTTGAAGCTATAAAAAAAATGATTTTTTTTCTGGATAAGATAGAAGAGAACACATTAATCATATATAAAACAAGATTTTATTTAAAATATTTTATTATCTTCTTATTTTTCATAAAAAAAAACACAATGGGACTTAATACTCAAGTTAATTAAACCAAAAATTAAATCATGCCAATGATGGGAATTGAACCCTTGAGCTCTAAATTTAAAATGCCCCAAACAACCACTTGGGCAATAGTTCCATTGTGTTGTGTTTATTAACACAATATATATAATACTCTCTTCTATATATGCTATTGCATTCATAGATCGAAATATTTATTTCTTTTCCCGTAAAATCTCAGCGGGAGCACGTGCCCCTGCTGAGATCTGCATGGGTCCGCCCCTGTGAATGCCATGCAGGTCTGATTCGTCTAAAATAAATATAAACTGAAGCTAACGGCAACATATGTTGCTGAAAGCTATGTAGTGTTGGATGTGGTTATGGGCAGACCACTTATGTATTTTTATAGGTTAACAGCGGCAAGTCAATATGTGTCTGATATCAGTTTTCATAAACACAACTTTATTTGGGCGCTTATTATATTGACGACCCAGGCGTTTCACTTCGGCATAAATGAACCTTTATATCGGTCATTTAGGCTTCCTCAGATTGTATGGCTTTCTCTAGCAAGTTATTTTTTTTAATAGCTCAAACTGGTATTAATTCTTTTGATCTTGACTTCTTACTTAGGCTGACTTCTATAAGTTACAGGGACTCCTGCAGATTGTGCATCTTTAGGAATTTCTAGAGAGCTCTTTGATGGTACAACTCCTGATTTGGTATACTCGAGACTCATATATAGATATAATTCTTAGGTACTGTCGAGAATATTGCTTTATTTTTTAACTTCCTGGAAGTTGTTAAATTCTCTTGGTGCACAAAAACAGGCCAGTCTATAGAATTGCATAGTAATACTAATGTATCCACACCTTCTGTATCCTTAGTAAACATAAATCAAATGATCAGATTAATATATCAAATCAAATCAATGAACATGTTTTGAGTTCTTAGTAAATTACTAATTGAGGATTCTATGCCATACAGGTTATCAGTGGCATCAATATTGGCAGCAACTGTGGATATCACGTGTTAGTATAGTGCATATTCTTTGTATTCCTTTATTGCATCTTCATGTTAGCTGTTGACAAAGTGTTTTTGCATTTGAAAGTTGGTTTATCATACCTGGCTTCTTTCTACGTTATCTTGTATCACTCATTGCAGCGACATCTCTATCCCTTGGGTTGGAAGGTTGGATTTTTACTTCAGAAATGAAAGTTGATGTATATCTATTTTTCTCATTCTTTTGTTACACTTTTCTGATTTTATTTTTCCTCGCCTCTCATTACTCTTCTGGTCAAATATCTAAGTGTATATATGATTTTGCTGTACAAATATCGAATAAATACAGTATTTGCTAAATAACTCGTCATCAATCATCATCGCCATTTGTCCATCAAAATGTATTTCGCCTATTGAGGCAAGCCTCCATGAATGATTCCATAGACTTGAACAGTCTACATCTCAAGCCGACGCATTTTTTCCATAGTAGTGCCAGGTTTTATGCGGAGAAAAGGACAAGGGGCTTGCCATAATAATGTTAAGTTGATTCGTAGAAGAAGTAGACATGAAATTCACTCCCTTTTTCCTCAATGAATATGAATCTTGACCATGGTTTGGAATCTCAGTCCGATCCGGGACGCCTGATTCCGTTCCCAGAAATGATGGTCCAAGATCCGCTACTGAGATCGATACCGAGATTTTGAACCTTTGTGTTGGGTTCACCAATTGGTTATTTCAGTTTTAGAGTTTATTAATAAGTTATGAAGTTTATTAATGGACTATTGGTTTATTTGACATGATTACTTGCTATAAAATGTCAAAAGGTTGGCAATTATCTGTAGAGAATATTAAAAAAACATTCTAGACATCGTTAATTCCTAAGAAATATTTCAATATTTCAACTGTTCACTTTAAAAAATTATTAATTTTTAAAATTTTATTTACTCAAACGATATAAATTCTGATATTCCGATCTAATATTGGCTGATTCTGATCCCAAATATTATCATCCGTTACCGGTTCCGATACCGAGATTTAAACCTTGATCTGGACCAGATCAAATTAGTTCTTGAAAAACCAGATGCATTGAGCCTTGTTGATGCTAATCGGATAGCCCAGTATTTGCTTGGCAATGCCTAGCAACTTGGGCACTTATTCTAGATACAATTGTGAAATATTGGATCTTTCGTTTTTTCAATCGTGTATCTCCTTTGCTTGTAGTCATTTATCATTCAATGAATGAATGATAAACTTATTTAGTCTCTTGATATCAATCAAAAAATTTCTTCTATATGAAGAGTGAACTTTGAATACCAACGGTGCAAATCGACCCACTTTGTAATGTGAAGCTATCTAACAATGTTTTGCTGTTGCAATGGCACATTTCTTCCAAGTAAAGATACCGTAGATTGTTGAGATTTCTTTACACATTCTATTTTAAATAGAATGTTCTGTCATATGTCAGTAAGATCTACATCTTGTATAAAAGTTTTTTCAATGTGAACAAAAAAATTCGCACCCACTTGTGCACATGAAGGCCTTATGTCCTTAATTGAAACTTTATGTTCTGGTTATTTCAAACCCTTACTTTTTGGATCTTGTCAGTTATTATATAACAGTTCCTAATGTGTTAGATTTAGAAATCAGATTTTTATTTTTTTTATTAACTTCTTGTAATGCCTGTAACTATTTTGATTCAGTGTTTACTCTGGCACAGTAGCTGCTGCTCGAGAGGCTTTCTTATATGGTGTTCCTTCTGTAGCTTTATCATATAACTGGTGAGTTAATATTCGATCTTCGATTTTTCATTGAGTGGTTAAACTATTACTGACAATTGTAATTAACAAAAGAAAGGTGAAATAATGGAAGTCTCTTGTTTGATGCATGATTAGTTTCATTCTCAACATAGTATAACCATGCAACCCCAATTCCTGAATATTGTTGTGGCTGGCTGGTAACCGAATAGACCTTCCATGTTTTTTTCCTGTACTTGTGGTTCAGGTAACTATGAGAAGGAGAGGGTCTTGCAATAAAAACCTGAACATTGATACCTTTTCAATCGTGCCATTTAAATACACGCAAACAGCAAGCAGACCTCTAAATACGCCTAGCAAGGGAAGAGCTTAGAAGAACAGGTCAGAGAATAAGAGTCATATAGGTTAAACATATTTGACGATGAGGCACTTGGGGACTATAAATGTGAAGATGTTGCAACTAATTCTTGAGAAGAACAGAAAAGCTCAATGGAAATTGAACCTAAGGGATCCTTTCGCCAATTCGAGGTCCCCATTTAGCTGTTGAATGCAACAGAAGATATCAGATTTCATGTAGCTCATTGAAATTATTTATGATAAACTGGATCTGCTAGGGATAGCAAGCTCCGAGAAAACCAGAAAGCATGATAATATTTACTAATAATGGGCATTACGTAATTGTTTTTTTTCCTTATTCCTTTTTGTTTATTGGACAAAAGTATAACGTAGTCAGGTTCTCTCTGAGTTTGTTGAAAAAGAAAAGGTGTTTGCTAATTGGAGCATTGGACTTATTATGCCACTATTTGTTCCATCAACATATAGGATCAGAGGTAAAAGCAAACCTGAAGACCTCAAACTAGCTGCAGAGGTTTGCATACCCATCATATGTGCAGTATTGGCTGAGCTCAAGAATAAGACTTTTCCTGATGGTTCTTTTTTAAATATAGATGTGCCAACTGATGTCGTGCATCATAAGGTAATCTTGAATTCCACCATCTCTCATTGAATAATGATTTATAGTCTTCCAAAAAATATTCAGCGTGTTTTACATTATATGGCATGGACTCATCATCATTCCCAATCATTAATGAGTTGGTTGAAGTGATGGGGATCTTGCATCATGTGCCTTGGCCATTTGTGTTTCTTATTCACTATGCAAGCTAATATCTAATGTCAGTAGAAAATTGAAGTACATAACTAATAGCGTATGACTGAAGAATTCTTTAACATGTTCATCATACCACCATTTAGAAACTGATCCAACTTGTCACAGATGCTAATTGGGGAGGGAAAACACAAGTTCTTTGCTTCTTCTATGAACAAAATAAAAGAAAAATAAAATGTAAGAAGTAGAGAGTGGGGATGGAAGGCTTCTCTTTTCCTGGGAATCTCTAAATCAACAAGTTTGTGTATTACCAATGAGCAATATCTCAGTTGATATGGCACTTCTCTCTCTAGGGAGAGTGCGGGGGTTCGAATCCCCAATGGAGAAAATTGCCACAATTTAACGCTTTCGGGGATAATTCGTGGGACCCCTAGGTGTGTGTGTTATGTGTGCTTGTGTGTGATGTGTGAGTGGGTGTTTGTGTGTGTTGTATTGATAGGTTAGGGCTTATGGGCCAGTTCAAAAAAAAAAAACAAGTTTATGTATTAGGAGTATCATGTGCTCAAAGTGTAATGTAAGGAAACAAACATAACATGAGATGGGACATGTGCCGAGACTTGTGTGGGCTTTCCATTTCTAAAATTTTAAACCTTATGGATTTCATCATGATCATTCTGCATCAGTCAATTTTTCCAATCTGAATTTTGTTTGTAATTATAGCTTTTGGTTTCCTTCCTTTAGGGCTTTAAGCTAACGAAACAAGGAAGATCTATGATCAGAATCGGTTGGAAGCAGACAAATGCTGATGCACCCTTAGGAACAGAGAGCTATCAAACAGCAAACATGAATGCAGACCCTATAATCGATACAGCAAGCGGTGCATTCCCAACACCTATGCAAGATGATCTTTTGTTCAAGAGAGTGGTAAGTACTATATTATTCATCCGTCTTTTAATTTGTTAACCTTTTTGTTTGCTATACAATTCATACACGTTATACGTAATTTCATTATGTTCATTATACAATGATATAATGCTATTTCTGAATGATGGACTTAGGCGTCTTCTGTTTTCTTACACGCAGACATGCAATGAGCTACTCAAAGCATGAAAATTTCCAACTGCAATTTTTAAGATGGGGTTGCAAACCGAAAAGCGACACCATTTATACGTAATAACCAAAATCCAATTGTTTCAGGCATGTTTTGCTTATGCGCAAAGTGCTCATTACTAGGTAACTCCGCTCGTTCTGTGCTTATGTCTTATTTGAAGGTGAGGTAAAGGATGGCGCATTAGGTATCCACCAACCAATGTGGAATTTAAGTTGGATCTCTGTGAGATAAATCCTGAAGAATCAAACCCAGATAATATAATATTAGAAAATACAGAATGATGCTTTTCCCCCAGTCGATGTATTGGTGGGATATGTTTGCACTTCATATACTTTTAGAAGCACGAAGCTCCACTACACATATCCACACAGACATGCAACATGGAGTGTGTGAACTGAAAAGAGCTTGGCTACTTCTGAAACGTATTCAAGGTGGAGTTTCTTCCACCCGAATTACAAAGGAGCAAGTTCAAATTGAAAATCCCCACTGTAGAATCTATTTAAACTAGATTTTAAGCTATCACACATGAAGAAAAAGAAAAGGAGTAGTTGAAGAAAGAGGAGTAGTTTGTTAGAGAGAGTAAAAAGAGGGAGTGGCTAAAGATGACATGGAATTTTCTTTTTAATTTATAATAGTGATGATAAGGGTGATGATGTGGACACTAAAAATTACGGAAGTTTGTTAGTTTTCATACTCTTTCTCTATTTCAAATTGGGCTTGCCACATGCCCCCATGGACTTCTAGACACTAGTTTATAATAGTGAGATGAACTGGAAACCAACGCCAAACAAGCAACCACAAGATAAGTTCTCCAAAAATGGGAAAGCAAAAGTCAAATTTGTATAAATCATATACACAATCACATTTTTCGAATAAAAACGAACACACGATTTCTTTCTCTATTTGCACATCTTGTGCATGCATAAGTGGTGCACATTTAGGTTAACGTGGCATTGTCATCATCTTCTGCTTTTCTATTTTTAGTTGATCTTCTTATCTAACAGAAAACCACAACGTGTTTGTTCTATTCTAATCAGATAAAAGAGCAATGTCGGGAAGAAGAAGGAACAGAGGAGGATGTAGATTATGTAGCGCTTCAAGAAGGATATGTCAGCTTCTTTTCCAAATTAATTTTATTTGGACTTTTTAGGTGTAAATTTTACGACATCGGTTCTTTGTAATATTGCAGATTACAATCACACCTCTAGGAGCCCTTTCTCACAGAGAAACAAATGATGTGCCTTACTTCAGAAGTTGGGTGATGCGCATGGCTGATTGTTCATCATCCTCTTCCTTGTAAATAAAAACATGTAATATGCAAATTGCCAATTTAGTTATCATGTAGTGTTTCCATGTCTCTTTATCTCGAGTTTGCATCGTTCAACAAAATGAGTTATGGGGTTATTCATGATTTATCATAGTGTTCAGTTTAAGTAAGTTCATTTATCAGTATATATAGTGTGCTGTAATTTCTGCTCTCGGTTGTCTTTTGCAGCACCGAAGAAAGAAACTGGGAATGAAGCTAGGATATGTATCATTGTCTTCGCAAAAACCGGGATCTTGTTTGTTCATGCTGTTGTAGTCGGCCTTTTCTATTATCAAGGTTAGATATTGGTTGAACTATTTCGCTTCCTTTTTACTTTAAAAATTAATATTCATAACCATTTCCGATTAGTAATTTTAGTTTCTTCATCGTGACCTATTATTTGTAGAGAATAACTTTTGACTGATCCTAGTGAATGAATAGTGTCTTCAAGTTATTCGATGTGTATTCATTATATTTTTGTACCTAACGGTTGGCTTTAAAGATATTCATCTATCACAACTATAGCCAAACTTGTTTGTGGTGTGTAGTTCTTTATTACAGAAATAATACAGCGTAGGCAAATCAGGGGTGGGTTTTTTAGTTTTTCTCTTTTTGTTTGTGTGTGTGTGTGTGTGTTTTCTTTTTTCTTCTCTTTTTTTTTTTTGGTGGGGGGGCCGCCGGGTTTTTTTTTTTGATTTAGGACAATGAGCTTGTTCGAATAGTAGAAATAATACACCATTCAAATTTCAAGTTAAAAGACAAAAAATAATATACAATTAGATGCTTCCTAAAACTCGGAAAGGATGCCTGTGAGGGCATGGAAATGCAAATCTTGCTGTCCTAAAGCTTCTCCCCAGTCTGCACAGTCTTCTTAAAACACATCATCATATTTGAAATACAATGCGGCTGGATTCCTTTTTGCATGTAGAGCTGAAGTTACGTCCCTCCACTATCCCTATAGCAATATTTGCAAGATCCTTACTGTTTTTAAATAAACATTTCACCAGCGAAAACTCATTTTACCGGCTTTCGATGAATTTCTCTATCATCGACATTCTTTCTGGTCAAATAATATCTGTGAACATACTTTCCATATCTTCCTTATTGACTATACTTTCCTTTTCTTCAGTAGAGAGGAGTTTGCTTCCCATGAAATTATAAATCTTGAAGGTTTTCAGCTGTGATGGTAGAGCCGATAGAAAAATATGCAGCGAATTCCAAAGTCCATTTTCATCATATTCATCATCATCACTATGTCTACTCATGGCATCATGCTCAACCTACCAGAAAATAAGCTTTCCATTACTCATAAAATAAAAATGTATAGAAATAACTGTGTATTTATAATTTGGTATTTTGTATCCCATACCTTAAGGTATACTTTCTTCTTGTCGATGTACACAACTAGCTCCTCAAGGGTACGAAAAGTCTTTAGCAAAGAAGAAATCCCTAAAAGGTCCCGTTTAAAAGGTCCCGATTGCATAATCCTTTCCTTAACTCAAGATGAGTAGAACTGGGAGCAAGTGGCTTTTCATGGTTTTATCTCTCTAATGGCCAAAACCTAGCAAGCAGTTAGGGGTGGTAAACAAATTTATATCACATATAAGAGCCGCAATGTTTAAAATCTCGGTATCTGGGTCGGTACGGGTAGTTTTTTATCCTCTTTTTTGCATTTGATTTCGTACATCTTGAAATAAGCTTAGAGAAAACATGACTATGGTTGATTAGAGGCTTAAGAAATTGCATGTAACCGACACTACAAATTCAAATCGATGCCAAGTGTTTCTTCTATTTTGACATCTTGAGAAAAAATTGTATGCATAAGATGATCAAATATTTTAAAAGTGAAACGTGGGTATCAAAGGCAGGGAAAAGTGTCTCTCATATATTAATATTAGCGAGAATTGGGGGTTGGAGTAGCACATTGGGGAGACCGGGATCGAGCCCGGAATCTCCCATTTATGAGGGGTGGCTAATTTATTCCACCTATTATCTCAAAAAAGAATAATTTAGCGAGAATTTGACTTTCCTATTTTAAATAAGAAATAAAAAAATGATGATGTTAGAGGACAGTAGTACCTGAAAGCACCATGAAGAGAGCTTGACAGTTATCAGAAGCGGTGGCAGCATCGAGAAACTGCAAGATGAAAAGCAGAGAAGTGGTGGGGTTCCTGAAGCTTTGCCAGCGTTTAGAGAGGAAGGTTGTTCGAAGAATGTCGGAAAATTCGTCGAGGCATGACAGGATGTGGTGGACGAGATGATCCGGAAGTGAACTCATACGGTCACCGGAACTCCGTCGCAATCGCCGCTGCCGCCGATCGCATCCATGCGTAACTGAACCTTAAACCCAAACCCAAATTAAAAAAAAAATATTTGCTTGCTTGTTTTTCTTTTCCTTTTTCTTTTTAATTTCCGGCATTGGATATGAAACACAAACTGAAACAATTTTTTTCCTCAAATTCTAAAAATGTTTGCTAGAACTCTTGCTTGTGTCATGCACCTATGCATACTAGACGTGTGATGCATATCTATCATCACACATCTATATTAAATAGCACTATGATGTGGAGATCTTCATTATCCCTATAAAAGATTTCTATATCTATTGTCTTGACTAAAAGTACTTTAGAATCTTTTCAAATCATTTATATAGAGAGAGAAAGAGAGTTCGATTAGAATCCTCCTATCGGAAGGATTTGAAGGATTTGGAAACTAAGCAAACCCACTTTTACTACATTTTTTTACTATAAAGATACAAGTTTGCTTCAACATGTTACAGATTTATTAATTTCAAATGATATTCAACAACTATAACTGTTGTTCTACGGAAGAATGGATCGGATTGAATTGGAAAATGGTTATCACTCAATGGTCACTGCTTCCGCGTTATCTCTGCTTCTAATCTAATATTTCTACGTGTTAACTTATTATAGCATGTGCGATGTGTATAATTAAATCAATAAAATATAAAATATTAAAGATTTGTTTGTTTGCTAGTTTAAATCATTTTAATTTTTTGTTTGAGAAATATCTTAAATACATTTAGTTAAGATAATAAAGAATTTTACTAAACATTTAAAATAGCTAATTTATTAAATTTTGAATATAAATAGTCCTACCAAAAAGCTTTAAAACCTATATTATTTTAACTGCTTCTTTAAGAAAATCTTCTTAGTATTTGTTCATGATGCCAAAATATGCAAGCGCTGATACGTACGTGGTAAATA
Source organism: Agapanthus africanus (assembly GCA_030015575.1). Classification (NCBI taxonomy): domain Eukaryota; kingdom Viridiplantae; phylum Streptophyta; class Magnoliopsida; order Asparagales; family Amaryllidaceae; genus Agapanthus; species Agapanthus africanus. The sequence goes on from JASDDO010000022.1 coordinate 21,543,876, forward strand.
TTAGCATCGCAGGTGCTAAATACTAGTATATATGTAAATTTCAAGTCTATATCTTTTGTTAGCTGCCTAATTACTTATTAATGAAGTGAACATAAAGTTTATTAAGCTTAAAGCTTGCTAGCTTAAGGATTTTGAATGAGCCAATTCTATAGGTAGTAATTAAATTTGGGAGACTAGGGGCATGGCTCGGTTGGTCATGGCATTTCCTCATTGTGCAGAAATCGATCCGCAGTAGAGGAGTGTCCATAATTTAACGTATCCGGGCCAAATCCGTGGGATACTTGGATGCGTGTGTATGGGCCTGGGCCAGGTTAGACAATTCCAAAATAATAATAATAAATAAATTTGGCATTGCCCGTGACGACTGTAAACGTGCAGAACGTTCATGTCACCTTTATATTAAGTGATTAAAACACTTCAATGAAACAACTGCAACCCCTCAACTACCCTTAAATTGCCAGACTACCCGTGAAAAATCAAGAGGAGACTAAACCTTAAATCTTTGGGTATTCTTGTGTTTTATGTATGCACAACAATAAGAATACACTTACAGTCAAAGATATATATTAAACCCTAGGGTTTCATATAAATGTACATCGATCATACATCGATCAAAACCTCGTAAAAAGTATTAGTTCGTGTTTATGTAGGACACAAGAAGCTTCTGCTTAGGGCTTTGGTTGTGGCAATGCCAGCGGTTGCGACTCAACCAGGATCGACCAGAGCACGTGCACGTCTTCGTATTGGCATGACTTGACATCATCGTATAGAATGTATATTCCTCTACCTGCATCATAAGATGCATACAAACTAATCGCTTAATAACTGATACCAAACGAGTTTAAACACGGGATAAGTCTTCTTTTAGTAGGGTCGATCTGGTACTAATGATTTCATTAAGTGGAGCGGTGTTATAACCAAATAGGTAAGAAAGAAAGAAAAATTGTAGCAATCTTCTAACTTTCCATGGCGAATTTCATAACAAGGCAACATTCAATATATAAAAAGAGTGATTGATGAAATGAGAAAGAATAAGTGGTACATACTCTTGTTTGAGGTGGAATGAATACGAATCCAGAGCTTTTTCAATGGAGAGAAGAGGGAGTGAAGCCAACCCATTTCAGAATTAATGTTGCTTCTTCATTGTGAGATGAAATGTGTGTGTGTGTGTGTGTGTGTGAGAGAGAGAGAGAGAGAAGAGGGTAGGAGAGAAGAAAAGCAAGTGTCGGCTTGCTTTGTTGTTGGGTGTTAGTCTCTCACTGTTCCTTTTGCCGCAATCCCTTTATAGCCTGCTAGCACCTAGTCCTTTTCCTATAAATTTTCACCCTTCAAAGTTCAATCTCTCACACCCTATTGTTACCCACCAACCCATCAAAGTAGGTTAACTTTTATAGTAAAACGTTTTTAGAATTGCTTCGGCTCTGAAGTAACACTCGTTTAACACAGTTTTATGGCATGTTGGCTATCTCATATTCTCATGTCTCTAGTGCCAAAAGTTATAAAACTAATTGCAAGAGAAGGGTTTTTGATGGTTCAAAACGGATAAAAAATGGTATATTTGTTATAAAAGAAATTATGTTAAAGTCTAAGATGCTAATGAAAACTATAGACTTAGAACATTTGTCCAGACACCTGAGCGTTAGAATCATGTATCGGGCCATTTACACACACATGAATTATATGGCTGCATACAAATGCCCGCATACATGTGAAGATCCAGATCGGAGCATGCGGGGGGCTCCCTGTTTTCTTTGATTTTCTTTGTGATTGAGTGGGTATTTAGTACCGTCCGTATTATCTCTATAAAAAAATTTAAGTTCTAGAGAAGGATACGATCGATATTTTACTATATGTGTGGCATTTAGATGATCGCGTTCTCTTCGTTATAATCAAACATACCATATATTTCCATATATTTCTTAACTTGTATAGAATTTTTTTTTCTTTCGTTTGCATCTTACAGCATTGGCTCATTACATTCGTTATCATCATCAAATTCTTTTTTCACCATTCCATCATGCAAGGAGTGAAAAGTTCATTAAGTTTCACCCCCCTGATGTCAACCTGACATCAATAACTTTGTACCATCTATCTGACTCATGGTATAAAACAATAAACAAGGAAGGCGTTTTTTTTAAACCTAAATAACCACCAAGTAGGATGCAATTAATCTTTCTTAATTATAAGCCAATGTTGAAAATAGTGGTCTCCTTATAGTAAAAAGCAAGCGTAAATAGTGTAGTATATAAGTAAGCTATATTGATTATTAATATTCTAATTTAAAAATATAAATTTAGTCATACTAGATGTAATACCCAGCTTCTTATTATACCAATATCTGTATTTGGTATTCTTGAATTTTATTTAAGTTATTTCTCTTCAATTATACAACCCATTTTACCCAACCCCTTTTTATGTCAAAATCGGTATTTTATGCCCTAGGATCCTATTTATTATTATTTACAATTTTATTCATTTTACTTATAATTTATTTATTTTATTTACAAATTTATTTCATTCTAAACCCTATTTTCTTCATCAATAAAACCCCATTGAACCCAAATCTTAATTCTAATTAATTTTCCCATTCAAATCCCCCAATCCACTATTCTTTAATTTAAATCCTTTTCCCTTTTAAATTCAGCCCGAGCCCACCCCTTTTCCTCAGACATTTTCCCTATATTTCCTCACAAATCCTTTCTGGCCCGGCCCCCTTCCATTTTATTTATTAATTCTTCGTGGCCCAACCCAGCTCTGGCCCGGCCTTCTCATTCTTTTCCTTAAGTCTTCTATTTTATTATTTTGTTCGGCCCAATCCCTCGTGGCCGGCCCGTTTCTTTTTCCCCCCCTAATTCTTTTATTCTACGAGGCCCGGCCCCAATATCCCCAACTCCCTTACTGTGCATCTCCTTCCTTCAAATCTCCAACGGCTACACCCCAACTCGCGCGCGCGTTTCCTCCGCCCACGCCGCCTCCTTCGCCCACGTTACCGCTCGTCGCGCGCCACGCTCGCGAACGTTATCACGACGCCCTCCCCCACGTTCTCTTTCTCTTTCCCTCGCGTTTCCCCTCTCTCTCTGCTCCCGTTCTCTCCTTCTCGAACCCACTCACCCCGAGCCCTTCTTCTTCCTCGATCACCCGAATTCTTATCTCTTTCTCACCCTCGACCCGAGACACCATCACCCATCACCTCCTCTTACCGTGCCGCCGACCTCCTAGCTCCACACCGAGCTCCCTACAGCCCACACCCGAGCTCCCCTCACCACCGTGACCACGGGCACCTCGCCTCCGTCACCTCCAACTCCTTCAACCTCCATCAAACCCCATCTCAACCGCAACCACCGAGAACCCCTCGACTTCACCCATGGCACCCAACTGAGACGAGAACCTATCTCGTCGCCACAGAACCCATTGCTACACCCTCACCAAGACTTCACCCTCTTACCGAACTTGGCCACCTTGCACCCCCTCTCGTCGCGGACGATCACTTGATCCCAGCGCACCTCCGGCCACCCCGTCGACGCCTCGTCGTCATCATCGTCGCCATCATCATCGTCGTCGTCGTCGTCACAATCTCTCTGTCCCTCACCCTCTCACTCGCAGCTCTCTCATTCTGCCTCTCTCTCACTCTCTCAGCTCTCTATCTCTCTGCCTCACTCAGCTATCCCTCACTCTCTCTGTCCCTCACCCTCTCACTCACAGCTCTCTCTTTCCCACTCTCTCTCTCACTCACAGTTCTCTCAATCTCTCACTCACATTTCTCTCTCTCTCTCTTTCTCTCTCCGGCTCTCTCTCTCTCTTACTGCTCTATCACTCTTTCACTATACCTCTCCCTCTGCAAACCCCTCACCATCAGCTTCACAGCAGAACCCCGACCACCAAGCTGCGAGCCGCCGCTGCCGAGACACGAGTCCGAGCCAAATCGAGTTGCCGTGCCGCGCGTGTGTCGCGCGTTCGTGACGACACAGACACCGTACCTCCCGGGGCGTCGTCAGGCAAGTTCTTACTTGCTTTCATGCTATTCTATATATGTTACAAATCAATATCGTATATATATCCCATGTTATCTTATATTAAAACATTGCAACACAACTGTTCGATGCTTGTTCCCTTAGGAAAACCTTATCAAATTTGACGGAACTCAATAGTGTAGGTTGGCCCGTAGGGCTGTGAACATAGTGTACGAATTCTGTTGGATGAGGTAATCGATAACGACTAAAACAACTACCCCCAAGTTTGATCGTAAAACTGAAATTCTGTTGCACCTGAAAATAGTTAAATTCATCATAAATCATATACATATTAGATTGGTGCGTTCGAGGGCTCAAATTGAAGCCAACTCGACGAACTTTAATCCTATACCAGTTTCCAGACATTTCGGTATTTAAACTGTGATGATTTTCGGGTCGGAGTGCGACTCTGGACTGCAGTCCAGAGCTACTCCAATCATTGATTGCTGTTCCGTATTGGATACCATAGAATTTCCTTAACTCTTAGGTTGCGGAACTCCACTGTTTATTGTAGATAAACCTGTTATCCAGAAAACACAACTGGTTTCATTCTGTTTCGTTACCGTTTGATATTTTATCGGTAATTTAATATATTGGGACACATAACAGTCCCAGCAGATTCAGAATTGACATGTTGATATTAAACAGATTATAACTCCTAACATACAGACGCGATTGAAGATCCGTTTGTTGCGTTGAAAACTTTACTGAAAACCCTAGAATTCATTCAACTGTAGCGTCGCTAAATTATGATCCCAACTGGGGTCAAAATGCGTTGCGAAATGGATTCCTGATTCTGAAACCAGATTTCCAGCCGCGAGCGCTTAAAATGAAATGGTTATAACTTTTGATTCTGGAACCCGATTGGCTTGAAACAAAATTCTATGGATGGATAACTGAACATATTAATTACTACCTGTTTATCATTTCCGCTAAATTATATACATATGTTTCATGATAAATCGTGCAAGTGATAGACTGTTGTTTTTATGATACCTTAGTTGTGATTCTTATACTATTCATGCATCATATCATATCTATATCATTGTAGTGATAACCTAGTGACATCGTGCATTTACCCAGTGTTAGATTTTAGTGTTGATTGTGGCAAGTACGTCAGTGTTCGTGTATTCGTGATTAAGTGAAAGTGATACGTACTTGTGCACAATCAGTGTCCCTTTTATTCTATTGCATTGTCGACGTCTGTGGGATGCGTGTACGTGTGACTATAAGTGGTATGGGACACTTATGGAAGCGCTTGCACGGATGTCACAGATAAGGCATCCGACACTGCCATTTATCTTAGGTATTAGTCGGGACGTGCTTGATGGAGGTCCTGCCTCCAGTTCTCGCGCAGACTTGTCACGGATCGATTAGTATTTAGGGTTATGGTTAGCGTTTGATGTAGACCACGGGGTGTGGGGTAGTTCAAGTGTGAATTCAACAGAATCTCGGGAGTCCCATGCCGGCTTATATATTTAGGGAGTTATATGGAGATTTACAGGGTATGTGCTATATCACCGTGATACATTCGTTACATGTTGGGCCCGTGGTCCCTTGCCCTTGGGTTCTATCCTTGGGTGGAGGACACTCGCGAGTGGTTGACTCTCACACTTGGACTGACGATAGGCTTATTGACCTGTGCAGTGAGACTTAGAGACTGATAGGGTTACTGTCATTTACATTCATTCTATACTGTCTTGACATTCGTGACATATTGTTATACTGCTTTATTTTTCCGCTGCATTTATCCCCGCTCATTTATATTCATGCTGTTATTGATTTACTGTTATTCATGTCATTCACCACTGTTAGAACTGTTACTTGATTATATATATTATATTGCTATTGTGTCGCTCTGACGACCTGAGTATGCATGCTCAGTGTGAGGAGAAGATTTAGCCTGGATCAGAACTAGCCGTGCTTCACAGACTTCTGGACTCGCCTTCCCGAGTTACTTTCATTTGTTCCACTTCAGGTCAGTCTTTACAGTGTTCCTTTCAGTTACTGCATTTTCCCATTACCTGCGCAACATTTACTGTTTACCATGAAAAGCTAGAAGCCGAAGTGTGACTACGGCAGGACTTTCCTTGACCGTAGGAGCATGGCTGGCCTTGTCTACCCCTCGTATTCCGTATTTTGGGAAGCGGGGCGTGACATGGTTTAGTTGGTATCAGAGCCCAGGTTTTGCATCGTTTGGGATTGCAGTTTTCCGTGTAGGGTTTGGCAATCTAAGACATCACTCGGTCTAGATTGTAAACTTGTCATTCCTGATCCATATTCACATCGTGTGTTCAGCTATCCATTCGCTATGGTTTCGGGTGACTTGACAAGGTTACGTGGTTACAATTGCACTATCGTAATCTAATCAAGTGACTTAAAGTCATACAGTTGATTCCCCACTTGTAATGAATTCATTATCTCTGAAATTTTTGAATCTTTGTCCTATCCATATTATATCCTGATTTGTTCAGCTTGTGACTTATATCCTTCTCAATATTGTTGTCTCAAGATCATGTCTTTCAACGACTCTTCGTCTATATCCACTCCTCAGAGTCAAACTGTTGAGTTCCTTAGTGTACTGCGAGGTCTAAAGGAAGCCCATGAGCGAACAAACGACTTGTTGGCTGAAGGACTAAGAAGACAGGTGAATCAGGCACCAGCGGGAGTCTCCTATCATAAAGGGATCCCTATTGGACGAGTAAAGAAGAAGAAGATGAAGCGTCAACAGAAGCATCAGAAGAACCTGTGCTGTGGATATTGTAAGAGGCCAGGACACCTTCAGAGGGATTGTCGTCGCGCCCAAGGGAAATGTCTGATATGCGGGTCCAACAAACACCTCATCAACGGCTGCCCAGAAAGGAAAGAACTGCAAGGAAGAAACTCGTCCACACTCCCCACTTCTGCCGAGTGAGAATTGCCGCGTAGTTCGGACTTCGACGATAAGGCGGATCAAACGCAGGATTCAACTCACGCGACGAGAATGCAATGTTATAGTAGTCGGAGAACGATTTTTCATGTTATCTACTTTCAGTAATAATATTGTCGTTTTTATGAATGTTTCCTTCCGTTCGAATCTTTGTATCCGTCGAACTTTTAGTTGGATGAAAAAAAAAAAAAAATTGAATCATAATATATGTATCATTCTCATGCTTTCTCTTTATCAAATTCTATTCATTATCACAGTATTTTAAATTCTGAGCTTTCAATTCCTTTCACCGCATACCTTTCCATACTTTGTACACTTGGCCATTTTCCCTATTCATTCCATTGCTTAATCATGACTTTCTTTTCGGACCATGATCCATCCTGGAACAGCGCCGCATCTAGACGAGGATGTACAGTCATGTGTTTCCCTAGGCCGCACACTGATGAGTTCTGATGATGAGGTCAACGGTCCCCAAGCCGATTCGGAAACCACGTTCCAGAGGGCGAAGGAGCAGCCGCCCCAGAGTTCGACATGATAGCTGATTCTGATGAAGATAGAAGAAGATCCCGATGAGGACCCGGTAGAAGAAAATCCAGTTGAGGAAAACCCCCGTGGAAGAAAACCCAGAAGGAGAAGAAAATCACATAGAATCGGACCTCAATGAAGAAGCTCCGCCTGAGGAAGAAGGACCAGGAGATCAAGACCCTACTGTGGAAGAACTTCCAGTGGCAATGCCTGCAAGGCAATATGGAAATGGACGCCCCTACCTGAGTGCGCGAGCCTACCGCAACCTGCTGAATCTCCACAACCGTGACTGATGGAATTTCTTTTGACGTTATCTTTCTGGCCAAACGAAATGTGTATAGTTTAGGGCCACTTATCGTCTTTGGGAATGTCCTGTTTCAGATTTTCTTGAATTAAATAAATCTTCTGTATTCGTAAACCTTTTGATTATTGGTTCGTTTGATACCAGTTTATTGCCCCTATCCATTTATCATTCTGCTGAGATCTTTGACTGTCCACCCCTACTTGTTGTAAAGTTTTCACCCTTGTTCCAATTGGAAAGTATCGCACTCTGAGCCTTGGAATGAGCCACCTTTCATCTTTCGTCTGTGCCCCGTTGAGATCCATCTGGGAGAAGAACAGTTCCTGTAAAACTTCCGAATTCTTTAACTCTTCAAATTTTGGTTCGTGTGTTGTACCAACTGTTGTTTCCCCCACACTTTTTCTTTTGTATCTCATCCTTACTTCCTGTGCTGATCCGATCCCAATCCTCTTGATCCTCAGCCTAAACCCGCCATACTCCGACCATTGAATGATCCACATTTCCTTGTAACCACTACCCTAGCTAGCCCTTATCATATTGGTGATTTCTTTATTTTTCCCAAATATAGTTAGGGACATTATTATTCAAAATTTAGTTTTCACCATTTCAAATTTATCAAAAGTGCGTGTTATTGATTACTCTGTTTTATGTATTTTGAGTACGCTAGTAATATTTTTATTTTCAGTAACGCAACCTTACACCGCGCATACTTTTGGTCTATGCTTCTTAATTCCACTATACCAGTTTTCTAATATTTCTTTAACCTATTTTATCGATACCTTACACTAAACTGTTTTAACCTACCAACTAATTTCCGCTATTTGATTGTCGTTACTTTATTTTCTAGTATTGTGCCTATGGTTACTATTATTAATGTTTGTGCCTTACATTATTTATCTCTGACGTACTACTTTTGATATACTTGCATATGCATATAATTGAGTTTCGATTTTTCGAGTATGTCTTGAATATCATTGTTCATTATTGTTATTATTATTATTCTCATCGGTTATCTTTGTAGTTGTTCTTGTTTTATACATATTTAAATTGGTATTTTATACGATGTTCTCATATATTTAAACCTTCAAATTTCTTCGTTCTCCTATTTCAAATAAAACCTGATGTGTTAGTTGCAATATAATGGCTTTCGCCTATGTCTTATTATTTATCGTTTATTTTAAATTTCGAGGACGAAATTTTTGTAAGGGTGGTATGATGTAATACCCAGCTTCTTATTATACCAATATCTGTATTTGGTATTCTTGAATTTTATTTAAGTTATTTCTCTTCAATTATACAACCCATTTTACCCAACCCCTTTTTATGTCAAAATCGGTATTTTATGCCCTAGGATCCTATTTATTATTATTTACAATTTTATTCATTTTACTTATAATTTATTTATTTTATTTACAAATTTATTTCATTCTAAACCCTATTTTCTTCATCAATAAAACCCCATTGAACCCAAATCTTAATTCTAATTAATTTTCCCATTCAAATCCCCCAATCCACTATTCTTTAATTTAAATCCTTTTCCCTTTTAAATTCAGCCCGAGCCCACCCCTTTTCCTCAGACATTTTCCCTATATTTCCTCACAAATCCTTTCTGGCCCGGCCCCCTTCCATTTTATTTATTAATTCTTCGTGGCCCAACCCAGCTCTGGCCCGGCCTTCTCATTCTTTTCCTTAAGTCTTCTATTTTATTATTTTGTTCGGCCCAATCCCTCGTGGCCGGCCCGTTTCTTTTTCCCCCCCTAATTCTTTTATTCTACGAGGCCCGGCCCCAATATCCCCAACTCCCTTACTGTGCATCTCCTTCCTTCAAATCTCCAACGGCTACACCCCAACTCGCGCGCGCGTTTCCTCCGCCCACGCCGCCTCCTTCGCCCACGTTACCGCTCGTCGCGCGCCACGCTCGCGAACGTTATCACGACGCCCTCCCCCACGTTCTCTTTCTCTTTCCCTCGCGTTTCCCCTCTCTCTCTGCTCCCGTTCTCTCCTTCTCGAACCCACTCACCCCGAGCCCTTCTTCTTCCTCGATCACCCGAATTCTTATCTCTTTCTCACCCTCGACCCGAGACACCATCACCCATCACCTCCTCTTACCGTGCCGCCGACCTCCTAGCTCCACACCGAGCTCCCTACAGCCCACACCCGAGCTCCCCTCACCACCGTGACCACGGGCACCTCGCCTCCGTCACCTCCAACTCCTTCAACCTCCATCAAACCCCATCTCAACCGCAACCACCGAGAACCCCTCGACTTCACCCATGGCACCCAACTGAGACGAGAACCTATCTCGTCGCCACAGAACCCATTGCTACACCCTCACCAAGACTTCACCCTCTTACCGAACTTGGCCACCTTGCACCCCCTCTCGTCGCGGACGATCACTTGATCCCAGCGCACCTCCGGCCACCCCGTCGACGCCTCGTCGTCATCATCGTCGCCATCATCATCGTCGTCGTCGTCGTCACAATCTCTCTGTCCCTCACCCTCTCACTCGCAGCTCTCTCATTCTGCCTCTCTCTCACTCTCTCAGCTCTCTATCTCTCTGCCTCACTCAGCTATCCCTCACTCTCTCTGTCCCTCACCCTCTCACTCACAGCTCTCTCTTTCCCACTCTCTCTCTCACTCACAGTTCTCTCAATCTCTCACTCACATTTCTCTCTCTCTCTCTTTCTCTCTCCGGCTCTCTCTCTCTCTTACTGCTCTATCACTCTTTCACTATACCTCTCCCTCTGCAAACCCCTCACCATCAGCTTCACAGCAGAACCCCGACCACCAAGCTGCGAGCCGCCGCTGCCGAGACACGAGTCCGAGCCAAATCGAGTTGCCGTGCCGCGCGTGTGTCGCGCGTTCGTGACGACACAGACACCGTACCTCCCGGGGCGTCGTCAGGCAAGTTCTTACTTGCTTTCATGCTATTCTATATATGTTACAAATCAATATCGTATATATATCCCATGTTATCTTATATTAAAACATTGCAACACAACTGTTCGATGCTTGTTCCCTTAGGAAAACCTTATCAAATTTGACGGAACTCAATAGTGTAGGTTGGCCCGTAGGGCTGTGAACATAGTGTACGAATTCTGTTGGATGAGGTAATCGATAACGACTAAAACAACTACCCCCAAGTTTGATCGTAAAACTGAAATTCTGTTGCACCTGAAAATAGTTAAATTCATCATAAATCATATACATATTAGATTGGTGCGTTCGAGGGCTCAAATTGAAGCCAACTCGACGAACTTTAATCCTATACCAGTTTCCAGACATTTCGGTATTTAAACTGTGATGATTTTCGGGTCGGAGTGCGACTCTGGACTGCAGTCCAGAGCTACTCCAATCATTGATTGCTGTTCCGTATTGGATACCATAGAATTTCCTTAACTCTTAGGTTGCGGAACTCCACTGTTTATTGTAGATAAACCTGTTATCCAGAAAACACAACTGGTTTCATTCTGTTTCGTTACCGTTTGATATTTTATCGGTAATTTAATATATTGGGACACATAACAGTCCCAGCAGATTCAGAATTGACATGTTGATATTAAACAGATTATAACTCCTAACATACAGACGCGATTGAAGATCCGTTTGTTGCGTTGAAAACTTTACTGAAAACCCTAGAATTCATTCAACTGTAGCGTCGCTAAATTATGATCCCAACTGGGGTCAAAATGCGTTGCGAAATGGATTCCTGATTCTGAAACCAGATTTCCAGCCGCGAGCGCTTAAAATGAAATGGTTATAACTTTTGATTCTGGAACCCGATTGGCTTGAAACAAAATTCTATGGATGGATAACTGAACATATTAATTACTACCTGTTTATCATTTCCGCTAAATTATATACATATGTTTCATGATAAATCGTGCAAGTGATAGACTGTTGTTTTTATGATACCTTAGTTGTGATTCTTATACTATTCATGCATCATATCATATCTATATCATTGTAGTGATAACCTAGTGACATCGTGCATTTACCCAGTGTTAGATTTTAGTGTTGATTGTGGCAAGTACGTCAGTGTTCGTGTATTCGTGATTAAGTGAAAGTGATACGTACTTGTGCACAATCAGTGTCCCTTTTATTCTATTGCATTGTCGACGTCTGTGGGATGCGTGTACGTGTGACTATAAGTGGTATGGGACACTTATGGAAGCGCTTGCACGGATGTCACAGATAAGGCATCCGACACTGCCATTTATCTTAGGTATTAGTCGGGACGTGCTTGATGGAGGTCCTGCCTCCAGTTCTCGCGCAGACTTGTCACGGATCGATTAGTATTTAGGGTTATGGTTAGCGTTTGATGTAGACCACGGGGTGTGGGGTAGTTCAAGTGTGAATTCAACAGAATCTCGGGAGTCCCATGCCGGCTTATATATTTAGGGAGTTATATGGAGATTTACAGGGTATGTGCTATATCACCGTGATACATTCGTTACATGTTGGGCCCGTGGTCCCTTGCCCTTGGGTTCTACCCTTGGGTGGAGGACACTCGCGAGTGGTTGACTCTCACACTTGGACTGACGATAGGCTTATTGACCTGTGCAGTGAGACTTAGAGACTGATAGGGTTACTGTCATTTACATTCATTCTATACTGTCTTGACATTCGTGACATATTGTTATACTGCTTTATTTTTCCGCTGCATTTATCCCCGCTCATTTATATTCATGCTGTTATTGATTTACTGTTATTCATGTCATTCACCACTGTTAGAACTGTTACTTGATTATATATATTATATTGCTATTGTGTCGCTCTGACGACCTGAGTATGCATGCTCAGTGTGAGGAGAAGATTTAGCCTGGATCAGAACTAGCCGTGCTTCACAGACTTCTGGACTCGCCTTCCCGAGTTACTTTCATTTGTTCCACTTCAGGTCAGTCTTTACAGTGTTCCTTTCAGTTACTGCATTTTCCCATTACCTGCGCAACATTTACTGTTTACCATGAAAAGCTAGAAGCCGAAGTGTGACTACGGCAGGACTTTCCTTGACCGTAGGAGCATGGCTGGCCTTGTCTACCCCTCGTATTCCGTATTTTGGGAAGCGGGGCGTGACACTAAATATAGAAACTAGCAAAAATAGTGTAAAATAATTTTTTTTGAAAATCTAAAAGGTTACTAGCATATCGATGATATTTCTAAAGTTTAATCTATGAGTTCACAATTCTCATCCATCGTCGATAGTTCACAAGACGATTACATACCTCTCCTATATTTAGAAAATAGCAAAAATGGTATAAAATAAATTTTTTTAAAATCTAAAAAGTTACCAGCATGCCAATAATTTTTCTAAAGTTTAATCCATGAGTTCACGTAGTTCACAAGACAATTACATACCTGTCCAAAAAGTATAGAATATAAATTGATATTCAAATTAACTAAACTATTTAGGAAACAAAATAATACAAACAAATGGCTACTTGAATACCGGAAGTTATATCCTACGAACTTTAAGCTCATACAAAATACTTGATAAAATATCCAAAAGACATTAGGATGGCAGGAGAGAGCCGGGGCTGAGGCAGATTAGGAGATCAGGGAGAGAGAAGAAGCGTTGTTGTTAGCCCTAGGTTTTGGAAACAAGGGTTTTATTATTGGCTTTTTGGATCCGGGTCGGGTTTTTTTTATAGTAAACCACCCATTAAAACCCTTTTGCAATATAGCTTAAACACATTGCATATTATGTAGCATACGTTATTTATGAAAATGGCTACGCTATTTTGTAAATAAGCTATGTTGGCGAGTTACATAGCAAAATGGTCGCGCTATCCTACGTAGCGCGCTATCTTCAACATTGTTATAAGCTAATGATCAGGGCCACAGCTCTTAGTTCAAACAAAACAAGCCAAGGGTCTCTTGCAAGAGATTCTTTATGTTCAATAGAATTAGAAGATTCGGTTGATAGTCGATTCACTAGTGATATACTGACATGTGAAAAAAAAATTCATGGCAAATTTGTGTTACATATATATAAGCTGTTGTTACAACATCATTATAATGGTTAATAAAGTACATTTAGACATTGATAGTGAAGGAAACAAAGACAAACTTTACTCGAATGATGCTTTTAGGATGAGATTCTATTGTTTGATAAATTGACCTTTTGGGTCACTCTTTTGTTATGTTCTGTTTTCCAATTGTCTTTTTGCAATTAATTTCTCATTATCTTCATGAGATATTGCTAAAGTATTTATTGGCTACAACAGTTGTTGATTTTCTTCCACCATTTGCCAATAGCATATTAACATGCCTGTGATATTGGACAAGGAAAGTGTTTTAAATTCATTCGTATAAACAGGTCTTATTTTAATTCTGGTGCATCCCCTGGTTTGGGATGCTGAGCTTTTAGGCTGATTTGAGAGGAGATTGGCGTAATAGGAAGACAACAATAGCAATTTCGCAAAAACTAGGGTTTTATTTGATCAAAGGCTCCCTTACAACTGCAAAACGAGTGTTTTAATAGACCCACAATCGAAATCACAAATAAATTGCTGACAAAATAAAAACCGCTAAAAATAGGAGGCTGCTAAAAATATAAAGTTATTAAAATGAGAAACTGATTATTTGGTTGCGTTCCAAATTGATTCCCGATGCTGTCTGTCAAATTTTAACTGATCCGGACGCTGATTTCGGTTCTAAGGTCAAAGTTCGGAACAAATATTTGACCGCGATTTTCAGGCCCTAAACGATGGATTTTCGCAATTCTGAGAGACGTCAATGGGATTGCCTTCAGCAAACCTATTGATCCAGACGATTTTTCGAGATCTTCGATTTGGCTGGTCGAACGCGCGAATCAGACAAGATTTGGCAGTTCGGCTTCCTCGGGTTGAGCTAGACACGACGTGTTTTGGAACAGTGGAGCCGCTCCATATAAGCTAGGGATGCAACAAATTCATACTACCAACATTTTTCTTTTGGGTTCTTTCCACCATTTTTCTTTGCTCATGCGTTGCGACTTGCACATAGAGGTGATTTAAATATTTAGATTTTAGGAAGTTTTACAAGTATCTCTAAAAACTAAGAGATGGTTTTGATAATGATCCCAGGTACATTCGAGGGGGGGGGGGGGGGGGGGGAGGGAGGAAGGTAGGTAGGTACGTGGGTGGGTGAGAATTTTGAATTCAAAAGAAACATTAAAAATTATGATTATGATTATGACTATGACGATGATGTGGATACCTTGAATCTTGAATGAAAGAAAGAATAGATTGGTAGATTTTCGTTTTAGTCTCCTCTGTTAATTTTCCATCCATTTATTTTTACTATTTGATCCTTCTGTTTCATATTAAAGCGGTTCCAAATGCTAGGTTTAGGACTGAAATTGTCATTCCTAAACTCATGATCCCCACTTCAGCTGTTCATTTCACAAGCTTGTCAACTGTTTTGACCCCCGAGTTTAGACCGCGGTTTAGAGGTTGAGAGATTGTTTAGGAAATAAAGACCAAAGTTAACTAACCCTACAGCTTGACAGTGGAGGTAACTATGGAAAACTAATAGAGGGCTATTGTTTTTAATGGATTAGATTTGGGGTTATTATTTAAACATAAAGAAGATTTGCAGATTGTATGTTGAAACAGCTCTTTTCTCTTTGAATAATACAAGGAGGATTCGAATTCTAAACCTTTTGTCAACTGCAAGAACTAGTTGATGCCGTCCATCGCAAGAAGCGCTCCAACAAATGCAACTATAACTTCACTTACATTGTTTTGTCGCAACACACAAATAATTTCCATTCTATGTAAACTTATCAAGCTTATCGCAGAAACAAATATAACTTCACTTACATTGTTTGAAGGAAGAAAAAGGAAATCACCCGCTGAATTTTTTTAATTTTTCTGTAAGGCTTTGGAAAAAATAACCTCCAAGCATATATATGAACACAGACTAATCGTTCTTCCAAGCATACAAAACTAAAGAAAAACCTACACCTCGCAATAGAGTTTCCTTGCTCGCTTTCTCGTTCGGAAAACTCGAATGAAACATGAACACTGCATTTCCGATATGCCCGCCAAAGAGCCAGCTATGAACATCCCAAAACACTTCTACCGGAATCCCGTCAACCGATATGGTTTGATTCCCTCTAAATTTCCAACACAGCCTCTTCACTTGTAAAACCCTCTTCCTATCGATCCAAATCTCTAAACACGGGTCTTTAAGCCCGACCGTCTCGCACTCTATCGCAACATCATGAACCTGCCCGTTTTCGCAGAATTGTGCCTTTGTGCCGAAAACCCTTTTACCATATATACGTTCCTTTTTCGCCACAAACACTGCATTGCAAGGAGAAGGGCCTGCATTCGATTTTCGCTCCGCTTCTTTCGTCATGTCACCAAGTGACAAAACAATCTCATGATCGAATAGAACGGAGACATAGAATGCTTCTAACGGTTCAGGTCCAGATCCAAACTTTGCGACCGAGAGGTCCCAAAAGATTTCGATGTTGGAATTGTTTGCTTCAATTGTCTTCGAGCCTCTCCATTTCGAGAAGATCCAGGGCTTTATGTCTAATTTGGAGAGGCATCTGTTGGCGGAATCGAAGATTTCGACGGTGAGGCCTTGACCCATTAGGCATTTGCTCCATGTGATGGTGATCATACAAGAAGCTTGCCCTAGCTTCGCTTGGTAGATGCAGGTTACAAGGTTTGGAGCGGATTTGGTGGCATTTGATGAGGAATCCGCAACTTGAACACCGCTTTCGCCAAAACAAGAAGGGAAGTCTTTCATCTTGATGGCCAAAAGATTCAATTTTTTGCACCAAGAGCTACCAGTAGGTGGATGACAATGAGAAAGATCGATCACCGCATTCAATTGATAGCATCAAAAGGAACCCTTATTCACAAACTCAACAACATTTTCTGTGTGTGTTGTGATTGATCAAAAGAAATCAGAAAAAGATTAAATCTTCTCACAGAGAATGCCTGGGACGCTGGAGCCACATCGATGGTGTGGTCGGGTTTGTTGAGATGACCCTTCCGAAAGCTTTATTGCAAGTAGTCCGGAATGACGGTGATTCTTTGTCAGATCTTAATAAGCGTTTTGCACCAAAAAGAGAATGCCTCGTATCATGATTCAGGAACTAGGAAAACAAGTACCAAAATGTGGAGGAAAATGAGAAGATTTTTATCAAACACATGCAATCAAGAACATCAAAAGCAAGGATTTTTTTTCAAGAGACCCGTTTAAAAGAATACCCATGTCTCTTTTCTTCCACAAATGTAAGAGGTTGAAGATTTTCAAACTCAACTGAGAGAGAGAGAGAGAGAGAGAGAGAGAGAGGGATCCCGAAAATCTCACAAGTGAGGCTTGGAATGTTGGCAGTGGATAAAAGGGGAAGAAAAAGGGGCTAACAAAAGGAGACGAGAGGCACTCATCTCACTGTCAGAATTTGTTTGAAGCCAACTCATTCAACTTCATCACTGTTTCTCAACTTTTTGTTTAATAGTGGTGGAGATGGGAAAATTAAATAACAGAATTCTCTTCTTTTCTCATATAAATAAACATATTATCAAGAGCTGGCAATGAAGCTGCATTAATCAACAGACAAAGGTTTAAAGGAAAAAAGAAAACAGGAAGAAGAATTCATTGTTCATGATGCCTTTATAATGAGTCTATTCAAGTTTAGGATTTTGTAAGCAGAAGTACTCTAGAGAAATTTATAACAGAAAGTTAATGCTAACATTTCCTTGGTTGAAATTGTCTGAAGTCCCATAAATGACTCCAAAAAATTGAAAAGTATATGACTAATATTGGCGAGATATAATTTTTATTTTACAAAAACCAAAATGAGATGTATAATTTCCATCCCGCATACAAAAACCAAAATGCTGATATTTTCATGCTGATATTTTCAACGTACATCCTTATCTTCATGATGATATTTTCAACGTACATCCTTATCTTCTTGCCGATATTTTCAACGTACATCAGCCATGCATCTAGAGACGGACCTGGAAATTTTTACTATAGGGCCACTAAATAAAGTAAGATTTGGTTAACCTAAATATTATATAAAATTTGCCAAATAATTTGAAAAGTCTAAAAGCAATTTTAAATTACTTTAATTACAAATGTACAAAGAACTTTTTCTTCAAAAAGAAGCACAGTAAAATTCTTACCCACTTAAATATAATTCAGGGTAAATTGTCAAAAAAAAAAAACAAGCAATTTTTCCTGCTGTCAAGATCCCCCTGGCCTCGAAGCGGTAATCAAAAGCCCCTTGAAAATTATCCTACATAGTAACTAACCTACTATATCTAACCAATTTATACAAACTATTTAAATGTCGCAAGAAACGGATTAGATATCACAGACAACTGATTAGATATTACATGCATCTACTGGATATCACAGGTAAGGGGTTTCTTGACAACTAAAAACTTTTTCAAGGAGGTTTTGACTACGCTTCGAGGCCGGGGGTTTTTGATAGCGGGAAAAGGTGCCTGAGGGATTTTGACGATTTACCCTGTAATTTAAAAAAGTGGCCGTGTTGGTTGGTTATGTGAATTGAACCCAAGTTGAGAAGCAAAATTTCTTCTCGCTTGTGCTAAAGCATTATTTTGTTAGTTTTATACAATAAATAAATATATTATATGTCCCAAAAATATCAATCTGCTCGGTATTTGTCTCTTTTTTATACCAAAAATTTCACGTTAGATTTAACTAGTCCCTAAAACAGTTTTGATTGGAACTTGATCTCAATCAACCGAATCTAGACGCGTTAAAAGATCATGTGTGAATTCTTTGATAATTGCAGATACCATCAAGCATTAAATTAGTAAGGATATGAGGAAACCCCAATTCCTTTCAATTGGGAAATGAGATGGGCTCCAAACACAGCTGCAATAAATTATTTGCAGCCAACTCAAACCTAATAACATTGAAAATCTTGGTTCATGTGAATGTTTCAATGTTGGATTTTATTGCAGGATTAAGAATGAGATGGGGGGTCCATGAAATTTTTGTGGGCCCATGAAATTGTTGGGTTTGGTTTAGTTGGTTAGATTTGTAAGATATTTGTTTCCTACTATAATTGTTGCTTTATTAATTGAATACTCATGATTTAAGACAATGTATAAGATTTTTCTTAGGAATACATATCTCTACTGCTGTAATACTCATCAATTAACGGTCACTCCTTTTTTTTTATAGAAGAACTTAAAAAATAAGAAAACATCTTCAATCTATTTCTCATATGAATCTATTAAAATATTATGAGTGCTGATCCGTTAGACGGTTTGTATCTTTTCAAATTCACAGACTTTTCGTGCAGCGTTCTACGAACGATCCGTTTCATTCAAGTTGTTCTACACGTCTTAGATAGTAAATGAATACAAAATCATATCGATCGGAAGTGTTTTTCATGTGCCTAGTTTTAAAATTTTAAAAACTGCTAATAAAAGGCTTCATCTTTTTGGCATCAAGTGGAAAAGTTAATAAAGAGGCATAATATTTTCCAGCTTTTTCTAATGTTCCAATATTAATGTCCCAATTAGGGCCAAAATATATAAGCTGATGGTGAAGTGACGTGAGCTGAACTGTTCTTATCTCCTTGCTCTTATATATAAATAAAATTAGGACCATATTTGTTGGTGGATTAATCACCTCTTACCACTTTTATTTCTTCTATTTATTTGTCCTCTCAGAAAGAGGGTTTTCTAATAATAATTATAGAAGTTAGCAAGGCTACGAAGGTTCACAAACGACAAACTCTGAGCGACAGACACAAATTGTATGTCATCATGTTTAAGCTGCAGGGGTGCTCACAGGGAGGCCGTGTCCGTTAACCTGGCTATGAACAACCACAGCCTCATTTTCCCCAGAATCATATGCTTGGACATCGGTCTGTTTTAATTAGTGTCGATGTGTTGAGGTCAAAAAACTATCAACAAGGTGAGCGTGTGGTCAGTTAAAAGAGTAAATGATGCCTCCAATTTCTTTTACAAAGAAGGAAGTCAAATTAAAAATTAAATTTAACTATGAGCAATTGGTTTTTAAGCTTGTGACTTGGTCTAGGATATCTATATTAATTAATCTTCTAGGCTATTTTATGTATGAATGCAATTTTCTTTCATTGACCCTTTCTCTCTAATAAATTATACCATTTGATTTCGTAACAGACACCTAATTTAGATGTTGAAACTTCAACCAACACATTGCAAGCGTTTCCTTAACAAATCCCTTGACAATGATTAGAATCATTTAACTAAGGATTAAGAAAGAAGATTTATCCAACAATTAAAAATATCCAGATCTCGTCAGGTTTTATCTTTTCCAGACGTGACCCCTTCAGGAAATGAACCAGTTATCACTCATTTTGAAGAGTAAATTTTTATCGTATGAGCTATGCTCAATTAGTTATCGTTAGAGTTAGCTTATAACACTAAGGCAAGAACATGGTGAATGAAATTTGTTGTGTAGGCCATGCAGCTAATTTTTTTTTAAACAAACCCCCTTGCAATAACTTTTATCAAATCCCTAATTTTTTTAATGCAAAACACAGCTTCTTTTATATTTGATAAATAAACAGCCTTAACCTTTGGGATGAAATAAAACCCTGAAAGCATCCTCTCATCAGAACGAACACCACCTTCCTACAAACCAATATTTAGTCATATATGATTTACAATGTCAGCATTAAAGAAAACTTTTTTTAAAAAAATAAATTCAGCTGCATGACATAATTTTAAAAGAGATATTTGAGAAGTGAGAAGTTTGATTTCTCCAATTAACATTATATATGTACTGATTAGTATATAGCGTATACTATATAGTCATATTTTATTTAGAAAACAAGAAGGATAAATTGTCAGAAAGCCCCCAGCCCGCTTCAAACTTGCGTAAAAGCCTTGAGACTCTCGCTCATGTTAAAAAACCTAGGTCCAATCAAAAATCCATGTATACCAATTGCTTGTAATATCTAAGCAGTGCAGTTGCCTGTAATATCTAAACAGTTGCCTGTAATATCTAAGTAGATGCCTGTAATATCCAAGCAGTTGAGGGAATATAAGACCTAAATGAAATAAAGCCCAGTGATTTTTTCACAAAGATTTTAAATAGTAGGTCATTCATAACAATTTTGAAAATTACAAGGGTTTTTAGACAACTTCCGAGCGGGCCGGGGGCTTTTTGACAATTAACAAGAATATAAAATCATCGGCTTTACGGAGTTGGGCATAACTTTCCTGCCCTCTTCTGGACCACAATGGACCAGGCCTGCCTTTACATTAAACAATAAACTTAGCTTGGGCTGAAAAATGGTTACTCCATTCTCTAATGGGCCTCATTATTTATTATTATTATTATTATTATTATTATTATTATTATTATTATTATTTGTGTATATTGTCGAAAAGTGCGTGCCCCGCTTCAAACTTAAAAATCTTGGGCTTTTTGCCCAATCAAATCTCCCTTATACCAGTTGCCTGTAATATCCAAGCAGTTGCAGATTCTTGTAATATCTAACAGTTGCATGTAATATCTAAGCAGTTGTTTGTAATATACATGGAGTTGACGGAATACACTGCCTAAATGGAATACAGCCCGGGGGGTTTTCACAAAGATTTTAAACAGTAGGCGCTTCCCAACAATTTCAAAAATTATAGAGATTTATAGACAACTTCTGAGCGGGCCGGGGGCTTTTTGACAATTTACCCTTATTTTTTTTGTTTTTAAGAATAGGGATCATCCCGTGGTTTGACCCTTTTACGATAAACCACTTTGTGGTTTGTTCTCTAACGAAAAAGCATGCAATGTTAGCCAAAAACCATCATGAACAGGTGATTTTTCATTAAAATTATTAAATTATGGTTTTTCGTTAAAACTATCAAACTGCATGGTGATTTTTGGTAAATACCTCAATCCGGCATAGTTAAAAATAAAGGGTAGAAATGTCAGTTTATGGTATACTAAACGACATGGTACTTCAGGGCGGTTTTTGGTAGAGAAAAAACCCGTATGGCGGTTTCTCGTAAAAAGGTCAAACCACGGAATAGATTTTGGTAAACATCCGTAACCTCACTAAGCTTCATGAAGGAGCAAATGACAAAAGGACATAATGTCGCAAGTACTACTAACATGAAATACTGGGAAAGAAAACGAGATATCGAAATCCCACTTGATACAAAAATAAAACACAATAACACAACAAAACACATATAGTCTATCCAATCTCCTGTGTTGGCTAAATCGCAATCCTCCTTCATTTGAGGTCGATTGGCAAGAAGCCTTTCCCTCTTTCTGATCCTTCACTGTACCATTCTAAGTTTAACATCATTAGTATTACCGTTAATATTATTTTCTTATTTCCAATGCCCCTGAACTACAATTTTATCAATTTTTTTTACCCTCTCTCTTTTACTTGGCGCTTTGTGGTTCTTGTTTTAAACCTATGGTATTTTAAGAATTAAAAATTGATAGAAATAGGAAAAAAGTTGCATGATTGTTTATTTTCGATATGGTACTTGGCGCTTTGTGGTTCTTGTTTTAAATCTATTTAATAATCATGATATAACTTTAACAAGAAAAGAATATTGAAAATGAGGAGAAAAACAAGATTGTAAGTTGCATGATTGTTTATTTTCGATGCGGGTCGGATAAAACCCATGAACCCGTGGGTTAGGTCGACAAGCGGGTAAACCCATGAACCTGCAGGCCAGGTCGACCCGGGTGATACTTTTAAACGGGCATGCCGACTACGGGTAATTTTTAAACGGCTTATAAATTTTTGACTCATGACCGGTATTTTACACCCACGGGTCATTCTTGACAACCGTACCGGTTTTGTAAAACAACAGGCAAATTGCAGGTTTTTTTTATTAAAAAAAGGGAGATGTCTGCTAATTTTCCCTTTTATATTTATCAAGCATCATAAATCGATACAGTACAAACAACATATCATGCTACCTTTATAGAAACTTTAACCTCTGGACATTGCAGTAGAGCAAGGTCCCCATGATGGTTCTAAAAATAATTAACCTGTCACGCTTGAAATACTACCGCAATTCATCCACAACACAAAATGATGGGATCTACAATATCTAGATACTAGTGTCTATCCAAGAGACAAATATCACGGGGCTACTTGTTTGACACCAGTATCTAGGTGTTGTGGGTTCCACCATTTTATCTTTTGAATGAATTATGTTAGGATTTCAACCATGTACTACTCGTTAACAAACTGTCTACATGTTTCAAAGTTTCTATCAAACATCTAGAGTCTAAAATTATAGTGATTTGCACTCGGCATGAAAGAGAAATAAATAAAAACATGGATCCCGTCAGGGACGAAGCTAGGGGGCACGAGCAGGGACGACCGTGCCCCCAGCTCGCAGAAAATCAAGGGACCGCTGCTAATTTTTTGTTCATGAAATTATTAATTTAACCTTCCAGCAATAAAAGTTAGGCAATAACCCAATTTAATTATAGCACTGAATTAGTAACTTTCCCAAATATATGCCACAATTTTCTCATGTCACAACACAAGATTAAGTCAAATAAAATTAAAAAGAAGTTTAATTATGTCAAGAATTAAAAAAAAACAATGGTTATATAATAAAATTAGAAAGAAGTCGAACTATGTTGAGGAATAAAAACATAAGTATTGGTTTTGGCGAAACCGTGAACGTAGTGAACTTGATATAATCAAAGGAATCTGATAGCTTTTAAAAGGAGTGGTTTAAGCTCTACATTTTAAAAGTTTGCTGTTTTGAAAAAAAAACGAGCGGTTTTAAAATTTGTTCCAACGATTCAGCTTTGGTTTGTTTGTTTTGCATTAATATAATGCAGTCCCATCAATTACTCTTATCATCACAGAAACAAACGAAATATGACGTACGCTTATACCATCCGCATTCGTTACCGGGCCCTGTCTTACACCGTTAGGTTACTTAACTAACGCCAGAGCTGGGGGTTGGACTAGCGCGGATGCAAAACATAAGCAACGTCTATATATATATATATGTATATATATATATATATATATATATATATATATATATATATATATATATATATATAATAACCATTCGTCTCATCCAATAATAGGCATTCCAGATCACAGATGGATATATTGGATATACTAGAAATTCCGCGTTTCGTTTAAGGCTGTAATGAAAGACGGACTCCACGGTCGTGATGAATAGCCAAACCCCACCCCAGACCCCTACGGGTGCGGCAAACTACCCGCCAAATTCCCGAAGTGAAGCAACCCCCCTCAGCAAAGTGAGTAGGCCACTCGGCACTTCAAAGAACCCGGTAGTTTGAACATCCCACCTTGTGTCTATCCTAGGAGCAGAAAACAGTAAAAGAAATAATACAACTGTGGCTACAACCTCAACGCGGATGTGCCCCGCAAAATAATATTGCATCACTTTACAATTTACATTGAATGAAAGATAAAACACTCATTTCACATTCCCGGCTATTCATCCATAATGATCCAATAAGTTCATATACACAAACCAACATCACAGATCACAGATATGTGCAACCCCCACTAATCGACGTATAGCGATTAGTGGACGTTCAGCACATATATCACAACATAGATAAAACCCGATTAACAAATAACTTAGAATTTCGATCGAAAACTATTTTCCATGTCTACACCAAGTGCAAACCAGCACACAAAATATACTGGGTAAAAACCAAATATTTCAGAGAACAATACACCCAAAATAAGACATACAGAGGAAAAACGAGCCAACTCGGCTATGACTCGGCCGCAGAACAGCGGCAAATCGACCGATTCGTCGCGGTTCCGCGGTGGTCCTGACGAGTTATGGACTTGTTTTTCTGCTGTGTTCATAGAATACCCTTCTTGCAATTATCATGCCTCTGAAATAATTTTTATCACAGTTTTAAAAATCGATAGAAACCAAGATTACGGGTGTATCGTTTTCGTGATTTTCCGACAATCGAAGTTCTAATAACTTGCTAACTAGCTAGTAAAGGTTTAGTAGGCTCTGATACCACTGTAAGTCGATGTCGCGCACCCTGTGGGTCCGAGGGAAGGCGGAATATTTAAAAAAACGATTTTCAAATCTCGCAACACCGACTTGAACTCCAGAATCGTGGCTAAACCCTAACTAGCTAAGCTTGTAAAGAGGTTAACTACTCGGAAAAGAGTTTATACCTCACGATACAAGTCCTTCGGGTCTTCTTTGTTGTCCTCCTCGTCATCGTGAGCTCCGAGGATCGTAACGGATCGATGCTTCCTCATCGGCTTCCTCGAGTCAAAAACGATTCACCCGAGAGTCTATAGTCCAAGCTCCAACCTCAAATCCGAGGTAACTAAGGCACCTAGTTCACTAAACTAGATGGCCTAGGTGATGTAGAGAGTGAAGATGGGTTAGTTTGTCTCTTGGAACCCTAGATTTCTCAACTCATGAGACTTTTAGGGTTTAGAGGAAGAAGAAGATCACTTTTTGATAATGATAATGGAATATGGCTCTCTTGATATGACTACAAGCATGTCCAAAATATCTCACACAAATATCTAATGCCACCTTGCATCTCTCAAAAAATATCTTAATGCCACCTTGCAACTCACAAAATATCCAAGTCAAACCATGCCTCAATAGTCAAAACCAAGTAGCCATGCTTCAATTATTATATAAAAAACAATACCTCATTTCCTCCACCTCATAATTGTTTTTAATCAAAAGATAAAAACCCTAATGAGGTGTCTCCTTCTAGAAGCAATCCCGAGTAAATTACGAGAATGCTCATCATCCGTATATACATACCCGCATCCGTATTCCGAGAAACACGAATACAAAGAGACGAAACAAATCCAGCAATATAATATTAGGATCCGGCTTAAACCAAAACCCACTAGTATTAACCGTCCGAACATTATACGTGCACAAGTACACGTACGTGATTGAAGCCCTGCCGTAAAGCCATACGGCCTCTGCATCTTTTGCCCGATGCAGGGAAACCCTCTGTGTGGGACTCTAAAGACTCGGCACTACGCTGGCAATGGGTTTAACCACAAACCGTAAGCGGTACTAGCTGCACGTAACGGCTGCGCAGGTATCTGTCGATAAGAAGGCCGATGAACAAACTCATCGGAACTCCTACTGAGCCTATTTGTGACAATCTCCGAACAGTCTGGTCTGTTCGTCTAAAAGTATCGCATATCGGGCTTAGGGGGGCGGTAATCATCAGACCCCTAATAGCGCAATAAGTCATGTCGGAGTGTAGCCCAAAACACCCTGAGAAACTACTGGAATACCTACCAGTAAATCTCGCTTGCCTTGGCCAGGGACTTTGTGTAATGGCTTTCCGAACACAGCGCAATATCAACCCCCAATACCGGGAGAGACGAATCCTATCTAACCGCTACTGCCTCCAAGTGCTTCGGGACTGCACCCAACTACTACCTGTTTGCACGATTCCTTTGAGCCGTGGTATGGTAGTTATCAAAGTACAGTGGGAACACACTCGAGGCGAAGTAGCAGTGTCAAGTCGACGGACTAAGCTGTACTCATGTCACCTGGGAACTGCTACCCGACGATAGGTATAATACCCACCAGCAGTTCCCGACGAGCCATGTCCAGTGTACTCATAACCCAATGAGCTCCTGTATACTATCTCCGGTATGACGTACTAATGGCTGTGGGACAGACCATCTCCCCTGCTGGGACGAGAAGCATATACACTAGTCTACTCCGGAGTATCGATGCCCCATCTCGATAATCCTACGACTAGAGACCTGTATAAGGATGTGCTTTTAAACTACCCAGCCCCCACTAGTGTGACTGCCATCACAACACTAGTAATCAAGCAAAGATCCTAAGGACTCCACCAATATGTATAAGCGATATGCTAAAAGAAACACATGCACATATTGAGATAGAAACAAACCAAGTAGCATACTACCATTTTAAGCAATACTGTCAATACAACTGTGAATATCCCAAGCTTCCATTAAATATTATACAAACCGGTATGATACAATAATGGCCTCTAGGGCATATATCACTAACAATATCTAGATACTAGTATCTATCCAAGAGACAAATATCATGAGCCTACTTGTTAGACACCAGTATCTAGGTGTTGTGGGTTCCACCATTTTATCTTTTGAATGAATTATGGTAGGATTTCAACCATGTAGGTAAAGTATTACTCCTTAACATACTGTCTACATGTTTTATATCAAAAGTCTAAAATTACAGCGATGTATGAGGAAAATTCTATAGTTTGCACTCGGTATGAAAGAGAAATAAATAAAATCATGGATCCCGCTAGGGATGGAGCTAGGGGGCACGTGTAGGGACGACCGTGCCCCCCAGCTCGCAGAAAATCAAGGGACCGCTGCTAATTTTTTGTTCATGAAATTATTAATTTAACCTTCCAGCAATAAAAATTAGGCAATAACCCAATTTAATTATAGCACTCAATTTATAACGGTCCAAATATATGCCACCATTTTCTCATGTCACAACATACGATTAAGTCAAATAAAATTAGAAAGAAGTTTAATTATGTCAAGAATTGAAAAAAAAACAATGGTTATATAATAAAATTAGAAAGAAAACAACAATTATACAATTATATATTCATAAATACTTTTATATAGTATTTATAGTGTTGTATTTAATATTCTACTATTTTGAATAGAAAACTTAAGGCATATGATTATGCATTACAATTGATTATTCCACTTGTAGAAAAAAGAAGAAGAAAGGTGTATATGTTTTGAAAGCAAATCCCGTTTACTAATCAAATAAGAAATATCTTTCTTCCAAGAGAAACATATGGGTTGGGTTTTACTCGTATAGATTAGTCTTCAACTCTTCAGCAATCTCCTCTCTCTCTCTGACACACAAACAAAAAAATAGCCATGACACAAAAGCATGCTCCTCTCTTCATCCTCCTCTTCTTGTTTCTAGCCTCAAAATCCATCCATTCTCATCCCATGGATCCCTTGACTCCTGCCGAATTCGCCTCGGTGGCAAACACCGTAAAATCCTCCGCCATCTTCTCTTCAAGCTCATCCCTGACCTTCCAATACGTCGGCCTCGACGAGCCCGACAAGCCCCTCATCCTCTCCCCTCCTCCGCCTCGCCGCGCCTTCGCCATCGTCCGGTCCCGCAGCCAAACTCATGAACTCTACGTCGACATCGCAGCAAACTCAATCACATCCCACAACATCTACCAAGGCTTCGGCTTTCCGTTGCTCACCTTCGAGGAGCAATCCGCCGCGTCGATGCTTCCGTTGAACTACACTCCCTTCGTCGAATCGGTGAAGAAGAGAGGGGTAATGTCAAGATTTCTACCCAAAAGCTTAAGCTATCGATCGGCTGCTGGCTAAATAAATTACACTAAAATACCCTTAACAGTCCTCGCTCTCCTTTTTAGCCTATTTTTAGGATCTACAACGACCATGTTTGTACCAGAATGTTTTGAAATTTGGTTTGCTCCCCGCCAAGAACCGCTTTACTCAGAAAAACTCGTAAGATGTTGGATTATAGGATTACAATGCATACCAAGCTAACA
This sequence comes from Agapanthus africanus, assembly GCA_030015575.1. Taxonomy (NCBI): domain Eukaryota; kingdom Viridiplantae; phylum Streptophyta; class Magnoliopsida; order Asparagales; family Amaryllidaceae; genus Agapanthus; species Agapanthus africanus. Next base: position 21,572,167 of record JASDDO010000022.1, read on the forward strand.
TAACCTTCACAGGTAAAGATGGAGGACGTGGTGTGCACGACTTTCACGGTAGGGTGGTTCGGCGAGGCGAAGCAAGGGAAGAGAACTATCAAGATATTGTGTTTCTTGACAGGGGAGAGTGTGAACTTGTATATGAGGCCCTTGGAAGGGATCACTGTGGTGGTGGACCTTGATGAGATGGAGATTGTGGAGTATGAGGATAGGGTGGTGGTACCTGTGCCCGAGGCGGCGGGGACGGATTATAGGTGGAAGCGGCAGAGGCGGCTGAATGGACCGAGGGAGAGGCCGGTGGCGGTGATGCAGCCGGAGGGGAAGGGGTTTGTTATCGATGGCCATATGACCAGGTTTGTGTCGATGCTCGTTATATTTGTCTAATTCAGCGCTTATAACCGCTCAACCAGTTTCTTTTATGATACTAATATCAATCATGTCAAATCTTACTTTAGAACCATTCAGATTTATAGAAACGCCGACTGCTTTTCAAAGGTTAGCGGTTCACCGCTTTCCGATGAACCGACGTTGACGATATTTTGCTTAAAATATTTGACAATTCTTTGTTAGGAACATAGATAGAGCTGGCTTGACCTTTACCAAATACATATTTCAATAATTAGACCTCAATGCCAAGTGATCCTTATCTCATTCTCATTTCCTAATATCAACGTAAAATTATTCGGTGAAGCGCCGGCCGAAGAATTTTCAAGCACAATTGCAATTAGACAAATCAAAATGTCATCTTCATGTGTGTTTGTTAACTATATACTATATGCTAATTATACTCTTATAATGACATCATTTTATAGGGTTTTTTGAATTTGAATTGTGATGGGTTATTTCTATTTCTTTATTTTGAGAGCAAAAAAGAAAAGGGCAACAGCTCTTCACACTGTTTAAACTAGATTCAAATCCAAAACTAGATTCAAAAGAAGTGGCACAGATGGGCCCTTTTACTTGACTTTTATATATTATCATGTCTGCAAACCACGAAATCATTGTAAAAGACAAAGTCATTTTCACAACTTGACTGTTAATAATAGTTCTCCAACCTCTTGTTTGAATTAAGTAAAAAAAAAAATCCTTATTTAAAGATTAGTTACTATTTACTACCTCCTCTAAATTACAAATATCCCCATGCTATTACAGATAATACTATTTTTCAGTAAATTACAAATAACATATGCCGAAAAAAATTGATCTTAAAGATTCTCGGCCAAACATTCCTAACGAAGTAATTCTGACAAAATCATAAACTTTCTGTCGGAAATGCTTCCTAACAAACTCAATCATCCACAAACAGATGGGCAAATTGGGAATTCCACCTAGGCTTCGACGTACGTGCAGGCACGGTAATCTCCCTCGCCTCCGTCCAAGAAACCGACAACACCCCTCACCGCAGCGTGCTCTACAGAGGCTTCGTATCAGAACTCTTTGTCCCGTACATGGACCCTGCTGAAGAATGGTACTACAAGACATTCTTCGACGCAGGTGAGTACGGATTCGGGTTGTCGGCGTCGGAGCTCCAGCCCCTGACTGACTGCCCTGCCAACGCTGCGTTCATGGATGCGTACTATGCTGGGCAGGACGGAATGCCAGTAAAGCTTCGGAACATTTTTTGTATTTTCGAGAAGTATGCAGGAGACGCGTCGTGGCGCCATACGGAGATTGGGATTCCAGGCAAAGTGGTAATTTATGTACTAATAAAATCAGCGGATAAGATACACGGATCAAATCCAACTTCTGTTTCTGTGTGATGCAGATTACAGAAGTTCGGCCGGAGGTGAGCTTGATAGTGAGGATGGTTTCGACGGTTGGGAACTATGATTATGTCATGGACTGGGAGTTCAAAACCAGCGGTTCTATAAAATTCGGGGTAAGACGATAACTTGATGGAGTTCAATGTTTTTGCTAATGCAACTTGTAGTACAGGTTTCATTGACAGGAATCCTAGAAGTGAAGGGCAGTCCGTACACTCACACAGACCAGATATCCCGAGACGAGCATGGCAATCTCATAGCCCCCAACACAATCAGCGTCTACCACGACCACTTCATCACGTACTACCTCGACCTTGACATCGATGGCTCCTCCAACTCATTCGTCAAAAACAAGATCGAAACCGTCAGAGTTACTGACAGGACAACCCCACGGAAAAGTTACTGGACGATTGTAAAAGAGACGGCCAAGACTGAAGCTGATGCACGAATTGAGCTCGGATCGGAGATAGCAGATTTGTTGATTGTGAATCCTAATAAGAAGACTAAGATCGGGAATGGGGTCGGGTATAGGATTGTGAGCGGTGGGGCCGCAGCGTCGGTGTTGGCTGATGACGATTATCCACAGATACGAGCGAGTTATAGCAAGAAACAGGTTTGGGTGACGGCATACAACAAGTCGGAGAAGTGGGCTGCTGGGGTTTATGCTGATCAGAGCCGCGGAGACGATGGGCTTGCTGGTTGGAGCCAAAAGTAAGTTTAACAAGATATACTAATTTTACTAAGGCTAAATTATAGTAAAATACCATCAACTTTCATCATCTTTATAAAAATACCATGAAATCTAAACCCTCGATCTGAATTCATTAAAATGCAGGAATAGAGAGATAGCGAACACGGATATCGTGTTATGGTACACTGCAGGTTTCCATCACATTCCTTATCAAGAAGATTTCCCGGTGATGCCGATGTTGGGTGGAGGTTTCGAGCTTCGACCTTCAAATTTTTTTGAGAGCAATCCATTGATCAAGACCAAACCGTTCAAACATGTACATTGGCCAAATTGCACCGATACTTCTTCAAGAACATAATGCATTTTTACAAGCAAGAAATAGATAGAGATGACAAAGAAATTAGCCCATTTTCATTTCAGTAAATAAATATTCAAGACACTCGGTGTTGCGCGTGTACGTGTACTCTGTTCTAAACTACAGATCGAAAACAAAGGAACAAACAAAGAAACAAAACTAATTAGTTTTCATGCTCTCTCCACTGCCCGTTGCCACCAAATTTCAATACGTTTACTAGTTGCAGGTCCCATTCCCGTAAATGAACTTTGCTGTGTCCTCGGTGTACACTTGTGTTTCCATTGCCAGCCTGCAAAAAAATTAAAATTAAAATTAAAATTAAAAATCAATAAAAAATCTAACATAGGAAGCAAAAGCATAGCTAATTGCATGCAGAGAAGATTGAATTATTCTTACGATTTCCTAACAACTTTGCTCATAGTCGAGGCCGAAGAAAAAGTCTCTCCATCAAGGCATCTGTTCTCGCCTTCAATCCTTTGCCTTATCCTTGAGTCGAGTTCCTTCGCGTCGAGGGGCAATGGGGAACCCGATGCCTGAAAAATCGAGGACCATTGATAAATTCACATTTTACCAGTTAAGTTACACTAAACTACCTTATATTTTTTATTACGTTATACTCCCTTGAACTTTGGTTTTAAAGGAGTATTTTTCACTAATTAAACCCTCATATATAGCACTTTAAGGGAGTTTATGTAATACCAAACTTTAAGGTAGTTAACTCAAAAATAATGTAATTTAGCATGTTCTGTTCTCTAGTTTTTTTCTTTTCAAAATCAACTCCTTCGTAAGTATCAAACTAGTGATTTCTCATATTGAAGAGGAAGGATGTCCCATTCTATTCTCTAGTTACATAATTGAACCTGAGACTTACCATGACCCAACCCCAAATGTCGGCATAAGAAGGGACGCGAGCCAAGTAAGGTACAAGATCTGCACATATATATAGAGGGGAAAAACAACGAGTTAATTATAATAAACTACCCTGAACTTTCAGTCTTTTTTCTATTAAACTGCGCTTACTGTTTTAAAAACAGAAAGGGTAAGCAAGATTTCTCATGGATGCATACATCTGAAAACATGCTTTGATGTGTTGTAGATGCATGAGAAAACTCCCGTATGTGAGAAAACCCCGGGTTACTTTCAAAGTTCAAGGTTATTCTTTAAAATTACTCTAGGTTATTCTTTAAAATTACTCTAAAACTTCTAAAGTATTATTTGTTACTTTATGAAAATACCTTTAAGCATCATGCAGCTAAAATTATACCCTTAACGTGAAAATTGAGTTCTTTTCATCAAAATACCCTTTTGGTAAAGGTTGAACCTTTAAATAAAAATACGACAAAACCGTATTTAAGTGCTAAAAACATACCCTCAACTTTAAGACCAAAAATTTATATTTAATATACCACTTTTATGTAAAATTCATGTTTGCAATAAAATACCATGAACTTATCAAAATCTATGTTCTAACGAATATATCCTAATTGATATTTTACGTAAAGCACTCCGTGGTTATTAGGCAATCGTCCTTAAAAAGGACACAAATCATATCGTTCATGTGCAGCGGTTGCCAACATGGAAATGTTTTCCTAAAATATTGGTTTCAAATAATACCGTGAACTTTCCTAAACAATAATTAAAATACCCTAAATATTGGAAAGATAACTTTTACATTAAACCCTCTAGACTTAAGATGGTATTAAGTTCTTTTGATAATTGCATCGCTTACAACTCTTTATGAGGGCTTCTTACTGGATGTGCGGATTATCGCACTCCACGAGTATAGGAAAGTTGATAGTGACGTCCTTACAGGAAAATCGATCAACAAAGAACTCTAAATAACCCTTGGTCGCTATCATACTGGATTTAAATGTTATGAATTGTGTAATCTCAAATAAAACACCCTAGTTTCTTATATAACTATAATACAATACATGACCGTAAGAAAGATTAACATTAAAGATCCAATCACTCGAACTTTTCCTACCGAACGCAACTATTGACATTGAGTACGGATTGGGTTCGACGTGCGAATCTAGGTATTGAATACTTAAAGAAGATCCCGTTATTACGGGTGACCTGTTTTAGAAGATCCCGATATACGGGTGACCTGATTGCGAGAAGATCCCGATATATGGGTGACCTGGTTTAGAAGATCCCGTTATTACGGATGACCTGTGCAACTGTTGAAATTCCATGCTTATATGATATACGTACTAACACTGATCCGTAATTACTGATTACAATAGATTGATCATAACAAACGGGTACCCGTGTTTAAATAAATTGAAATGATAACAATACTTAGTGGATACTTAATGGGAGTACATTTACACGGCATCATACTCTGTACACACATTTTTTCTTTACCTATTATTCCTTATGAGGCAATCCTACCCGAGTGCAACTCGCTGACGGACTTCCTTTTCCTTTCATTATCTCTGGGATGTCCATTAGATGAGGATGAGGTCCGAGGATTATGCGGAGCTGACACCCGATTATTAGGACTAGAGTTTTTTTACTTTTCCTGTTGCCCGTTTGTTTAGGGCTTGCTTTTCGTTCCTTTTGATGTAATAAACAATCTTTTTATTTCAATACCCAGTGGTGTAATAAAGTTATCAGTTAATGGAAATAAATCCTTTTGGTTTTTATTATTTGTTTTAGTATATTGCATGCATGTTATATATATACGCTTAACGTAACTGTATTAAGTTAGACCACCCTCAATACAGTTAGGTTGTAGACCTTACCACGTTACTGTTTCTGTCCTTTGGAAAGCATGGCGTGAAAAGTTTTAGTGGTGGCCCATACAGGTCGAAAAGGTATTAAACCAAAGACATCAACTAAACTTTATCATGTCTTTGAATCATATTCACCTTTTTTCCTTGATGCTTTCCGCATCTAATCATAGCCTTTCTTTTCAGGCCATGGCCAACCCCGCAGCAGCATCCATTCTTGAGAAGGAAACCCAATCGGTTATTACGTTCAACGTCATACTTGTGAGCTCCGATGACGAGGTCGAAGGTCCACAGATCATTTATGCCGACAGCGACCTCAAGAAGGAAGTTGCAGCACCAGAGCACATGATAGTCGATAACTCTGAAGACAAAGAGGAAGAACCAATGGAAGAGGATCCAGAGGAAGAACCATTAGAAGAAGATCCTGAAGAGGAAGACCCAATGGAAGAGGACCCATAGGAGAGTCCAGAAGAGGAAGACCCAATGGAGGAGTATCTCGATGAAGAGGCTCCCGCAGAAGAAGTCCCGGGAGAAGAAAACCCATGGAAGAGGAGGCCGAAAATGAGGCTCCAGTTGATGGGGTGTCAGAGGATGCTGCTGCGAGTGAGGGAGACTCCGAAGCTGAAGAACCTCTGGCGGCGGCTCCTGCTAGATACTATGGGACTGGACACCCCTAGGTCAATGTGAGAACTTACCGCAACATGTTGAACTTTAGGGATTGATGAGACTTGTTTGTCTTTTTGGCAATAGGGCCATGTTTATCTTTTAGTTGTACCTTGTTTGAATTTATCAATAATAAAGTTCTAGTTCAAACAATTCTTCCTGCGTAATGTGCTCCTAAAGTTCATTGAATGTTCCCTCTAACAATAATTTATTTTCTTTATTGCAACTTAATATTTTTCCTTTTTCCCTACCCTTGCACTTTATAGTAATCTAACCATCATCCCCTTACTCAGATAGCAATGGTCGGCCGTTACTTTAACCGTAATAGAAGGGGGAAAAACAATGACGCCGCAGCTCAGCAAGCAGCAATGTTACAGATGATGCAACGACTGTTGGAGCAGCAACAACAACAGACGCCGCCCTTTATCAAAAGCTGCGAGAGAGTCGATAACAACAAGCTGAAATCCTTGAGGAGGCATTAGCCCAAACCTACCAGGGGACAACTGGGATTAAACAATTCAGATCATTACATCCTAAGACTTTTTTCCGAAAAGAGACACCTTTGGAACCGAAGAATGGCTTCGGTGTACTGTCAATGATCTTGATGTTGCACGGGTCCCGATAGAAGCATGGGTTAATATAGCGAAGCTACAACTTAGTGACAATGCACGCATTTAGTACGATGCCGAAAAAAGTTGACTTCAGAAGCCTATCACTTGGGAAACATTCAAGGAACGTTTCAATACCCAGTACTTTCCAGTGGTGGCACGGTTGGAGATGGAACGGATGTTTATTCAATTTCAGCAAGGATCAATATGGGATAAATCAGTGGATGAGTAAGCTGCAGAGTTTGCAAGGTTGAGTCGTTTTGCTTTACACTTTGTAGCTACCCCCCGAGCTATATGCAAAGAGATTCCGACAATGGTTGGATCTAAAGGCTCAATCGGCCATGTTTACTGTTGCTCTTCCGACTTATGATGCGATCATAGAAGCAACTTGTAATTTCGAAGATCTGGAAAAGCGCATCAAGAAGAATGACAAGTTGTCCAAAGTCAAACGTCCGGTAAATCAAATGTCAGAAGGAGTATCTTCCAAGTTCGACAACAGGAAACAAAGGCCAGCAGGACCGAACATTTCAAGACCATCTTCGATAATCTGCAATCACTGCGGTATACCCGGGCACTATATACAGGACTGTCGTTTCTTGCACAAACTTTGCTTAAGTTATGGGTCCCCAAATCATGCAGTTTGAGATTGCCCTCAGAAGAGAAGACAACTTGGCCTTGTCAACCGACCGATCAATAGTGGGGCACCACAGCAAGGGGCTCGATCACTCCCAGCAGCCAGGTTGACCGGGCAGTAGGCACCACCGAAGGGACCACCTTTGCTTCCACAGAGACATGTTTTCCAATAAGCCCAGCACAACGGTCCTAAACGCCAGGCTTTCACCATGACATCTGTCACGCCCCGCTTCCCAGTATACGGGAAGGGGACGCGGCGAGGCCCACTACGTATTTACTCAGAAATAAACACGCTAAGCGTATATAAGCAATATAAAGTAAATGTACACAAGAGACAATATGTAAATGAACAACAACTTTATTTATTTATCATTATTTTACAATACAACGGAAATGTAAATACATGGAATGAAAAACGATGCCTAAATAGTGGCATAACAGAAATGAAAATGAAATAGGTACAAGTGGCTACGGCTCTGGGTCTTCAGTGTACTGCTCAGGGGCCTGCTTCGAATGCTCCTGACTGGTCCTCCTAACAACATTCCAAAGAAGAAGAGAAATAGGAATGTCGTCAGCGAACAATCGCTCGGTAAGTCCCAAAGAAAGAAGGAGAAGAATAGACAGAAGAAGAGTACAATTATTTAATGTTTTAATATAATGTTAGCATAGTTGTTTGTAGCTTGGTACAGAAAATGCAAGTGTATACGAGAGGAGTCCAACTTACACCGTGGACTTTGGTAACCCGTAGTACAAGGCTCCATCGAAAATACCACGGAACAACGGCATGATGTAATTATATCTTAAGTGACCACCTCGTGCCACCTTTAACATGTTTCGTACCAGTCCACCCCTTTATAAACCCCGTGATATTTATTGTATTGATTGCATTGATTGTATAGATTGTATTATATTGTCTTGTATTGTAAATTGTATATGGATGACTTGCCGAAATCATGATATCAGTAAATGGAACGGATATAATGGATGGACATGTAGACGGAGTATATCCATTGTTCGGTTCAGTCAATATAGATTGATTTAGATTGAATAGTGTTAGTTATATGTATGCCCTAGATGCCATTACTGTACATTGGATGTATATTGTAGTGGATGCTGGGACATATATAGGGAGGACTTTCTTGCTCGACATGATAGTATGCTATCTGGTTACTCTTTACCTTAACGTGTACACTGATTGTCTCTCCGATACATGTTGGTAAAGCCCTTAGGATGTGTACTTGACTACCTGGACTATGATGCGGATCATACTAGTGGGGACATGGTAGTCTATAAGTACATCCTTCAAAGTCCCTAGTCGTGGGTGTATCGAGACGGGGCATCGATAAACCAGAGTAGACTAGCGTATACCTTCTCGACCCATACAGATGGGCGATGGATGATCCCATATCCATTGGTGTTTGACATCAGAGATGATATACGGGTGCTCAGTAGAGACTGGGTACACTGGACGGACTCGCCGAGAACTCCCAGATGGTATTATACCTCACGTCAGATGGCAGTTCTCTGGTGACACTGGTACAGGTTAGTCTGTAGACCCGAGATCGTCATAGAGTCTTGTGTGATTCCCACCGTGCTTTGATTTCCACCTTACCACGTCCAAGAGGGCGTGCAAAACGGTGGCTTTTGGGTACAGTCCCGAATCACATGGAGGCAATGAGCGATAGGAGGGGATTCGTCTCTCCCGGTATAGGGAGTTGATGTTGCGCTGTGTTCGATTGGCTATAACCGGAAATCTCTGGCCAGGGTTGCTGAGATATACTGGTAAGTGTTACCAGTAGTTTCTCAAACTGTTATAGACCTCATATCGACACGACTTATCGAGCTATTGGGGTCTGACGTTTACCACCTCTAGGCAAGATATGCGACATATCAGACGACGAGACCGGACTGTACGGTAGTGTTACTGGTTGGATTCACTGGAGTGTGAGCGGGCTTGCTCGTCGATCTTCTGATCGCTCAATACCCGGGTGGCCGTTACGTTTAGCAGACCGCTTGCGGCTTGTGGGTGATTGATATGATCATCATCTGCTGCCGGCGTATTGACGAGTCTTTAGAGTCCTACACAGAGGTTTCCTAGCTCAAGCGAAACGAAATAGGAGCACGTATGAGATATGTGCGGGACCGAGAATGATACCAGTATGTGATACTGTATTCGATTCTCGCTATTTGTGACATTGATCGGTTATATGCGATATAGCCGGGATATCAGATCAAGTGTTGATTCGATAAGTTGTTACTGTTTATATTAGTCGGTTATATGCGATATGACCGGATCATTAAATCAAGTGTTAATTTAATGATTTAATGCATAATTATATATTTGATATATTAGTTTGCATTAACTAATATCGGTTCACTTTAAATGGATTTTCTCACTCGGGTGTGCACATTGTATATATGATATATTTTTGTGCACTTGATTGTATTATGTTTGATGATACATGATTGCTAGGGTTTGTGTAAAGAGTTAAACCATGGTTAAGTAAATGGTTAGGGTTTTTATTCATTTATTCATTCATTTATCTTTTAATTTGGATTAAAAGAAAAAGTGAAAAGAAAATAAAAAGGTTGCTTTCTTACATGAAGCTTCTTGAAGCTTCATGCAACTTTGACTCATGTAACCTTTTTGTCTTCTTCTTCAAACCCTAACCATTCATCTAACTTGAGTTAACTCTCTACATCTAACCATGGTTCAAGTTATGATAAGAATAATTCTTTTTCAATTATTCTAATGAACTTATGATAATAATTATCTTCATCTTCTTCTTCTTCTTCACTTGAAGAAAACCTTTCTTCATCAATGGTGATTGATGAAAATGAGTGAGAAATCCAATTCTAAAGTGAACCCACTTCCTATTTCTTCATCCTCTACCTCTTGCCAAGTAGTAGAGTGTGTTTTCTTCACAAGTTTCATCACTTGGTGAAGTGGGAGCTTGATCTAGTGATGCCTCGACGTAGATCATCTTCGGCACGTCGTCGATGACCTAGCCCGTCCATTCTCCGATGAAGCCGACGCTAGAGCCCGGGGTTCGACTTGGACAGCGAGGAGACTTCATTGCGGAGCTATGGAGGTGGAGGACCGGATCTATAAAGGTTGTATATCCGTTCTTTTAGTTTAGTTGTAAACTAGTTTCATTTTATCGCCTAAACATCTAGCCAACGATCTTGTTAGGGTTTCTCGGCACCCGTAAAATTTGAAATTGGCATGGTTGATGCCTTGTGAGACCTCTTGAGAGTGCCTTGGGACCCTACAGTGGTATCAGAGCCTAGCTAGAGCCTTAGGCGAAGTCTAGACGAAGTTTGAAACCCGAACGAACCCGAAACCCTAACACAAACATGCTCTCTGGACTTTTTCCAAAATCTGGAGTTTTTCGATATTAAAAATATGCAGAAAAATCAGCAGGAAATTCTAAGGGTTTCTGTAAAATTTGTATGCCTAATTCCATCAATGCGCCGCGGATCCGCGACCGTTTTGTCTTATGTGGCATCGAATTTTGCACAGTAATTCATAATTTGCAGTGCTGGTTTTCCTGGGAATTTTAAATATTTTTTCAAGAGTTGAATTTTCTGGGTTGTTTTGGGGATTCGAATGTTCGACCGGATTATCAAATTTTGTCTATGTGGCTTTCCGGATAAATTTAAGAATATGTTAAAAAGTTCGACTGGATAAAAATACCCAATTTTTCCCCTGTCGGGAAATTTCCAAGTGTTGGATCTTTCCGTGGTTTAAAGACGTTCTAAGTAGTGCAAGTAACGCGATGGTCCCTATAGAAGACAACAAACCTTAACTCGATTATGTGACCGTCTTGAACTGCCCTTTGAACCTTCGGGTTTGGGGCAGTATGGCGTGCCACATGTGAGGCGTTGGCTTGACCCTTCTACGGCTGGACCGTTGGTACTGTGGCACGAACTGAATGTTTTTAAACTTGTTTCATGTGTTGATCTGTATCGGGAAAACTTGGGTGTTTGAATGTTCGATCGGAAAGTTTAACATTTTCTAATTATCTGGAATGTGATACAATAATTGGAATTCACAAGTAGTTATGAGATAACTGAATGAATGTTATAAACATAGCACTTTAGTCTCACTTGATCGGTTGCCACGGAATTTTGATGTGATCAAAACTCCGTCGCAATCACGTAGCGTACGCGGATACTCGCCGGGTAAACTTAATAGACAGCTTCACTCCATAGTCTCGACCAAGTGACTGTAGGAGAACCCCGTCGCCGAAAGCATCCATCTGGGTGCTCGCAGCAGCGGTGTTCCGCCTTGGTGCACTTCGTCGACGATATCGGGAGTGCGGCCGTCTACTAAAGTTTGCGACGAGCATTCGATCAGTATGTCGGAAATCTTGTTGAATTGCCCGACTTGATATTGAAAAGTGTTTTCGATAATGGGACTAAAATGCGGGGTTTATAATTGTTAGGCATGCGATGTCTAAGAAATTCATTTGGTCAGGTATGTGATGTCTGAGGTGGTTGCGGATTCCAACTGTTGTAGTTTTACACTTTCTTTTCTGTGACCGTAAGTGTAATATGTGATATCGCCGGTTTCGTTGCTATATGTCAACGACAATTGGGATGCACATATTTACTTACGTTGATGACATGTGATGTTATGTGTTGCTGGATATGTTATATTGGATCGTCGTATTTGAATAGCCGGGGGTTTTTATGTGAGATGAGTGTTTTTCATTTTCATTCATGTAAAAACTTGTATGTAATATTCTTTTATTGGGGCACTTCCAGGTTGCGGAAGTTGTCACCCGTTGTATATTATTTACTTTTCCGCACTAGGATAGACCCAAGGAGGAGGGCACAAGTAACCGGGTTCTGGAGTCCAGTGGGAGACCAACTCGAGGAGTCGAGTCCGGGTCTCCTAACTCTAGAATTGGTAGGGTTGCTTGCCGCTCTCGTAGGGGTCTTGGGGTGTGGGTTTGGCTATTCATCACGACCGTGGAATCCGTGTTTTATACTGGCTCGTATTGAAAACACGGACGTCCTAGTATATCCAATATTTCATATGATTCTTCTGCTGCGATTTCTGTGATGTGATCATGTGATGTTCTGTGATAGATACTATATATAGTATATATGATATATTATATAGACGTTACTTATATTTTACACCCGCGCTAGCCCTGCCCTGCTCTGCCGTTAGTTACCTAACCTAACGGTGCACGAGGGGACATCGAGGCGAATGCGGATGGCATAAGTGTACGTCGTATTTATCTGTGATGTTTAGGTATTTAAATGATGGGACTTCATTAATGTGATTAATGAAATAAAAGAAACCTAAAGATGTTGTAGAATTGAATTTCAAAATAAAACAGGTAGCTACAGTTCTTGCTTTGCACAGCGGTATATATGATATATCCTGCACCTTATTCGATAAGGAAAGGACCGAGATCCCTTCACCGGGAGTGACTCCTTTAGCAATAACTGGCAGATTCTATACACTCGGTTTGTCTTTTGATAGCTTTTAAGTGTTTTTGCTTTGCACAGCGATATATATATGATATATCCCGCACCTCATTCGACGAGGAAAGGACCGACGATCCCTTCACCGAGAGTGACTCGTTTAGCAAAACTAGAAAAGCCTCAAAAACACTCCATTTCAAAATTCATTCGATCCTACAACGATATCAAGTTCATTACGCAATAGGTTTTCAGAAAAACCTGTCGTAGCCCTCCGTCATTTCAGATAAGTAGTAGTTAGTATTCGTGCTGCGTTTGTTGGCCTTTGTCAAGACGCAGTGTGCGGTAGCTAATTGGTGCTTATCTGCTTATCATATGATGCAGATTGGGTTAGGGTAGTCGTGCGACCTTGTTGGCCTTTGTCAAGGGCCGTGCGGGTGGGTTTAATTCAATCAGGAAATGATGGGTTGAACTTTACTAGCATCCTATGGTTTGTTGGCCTTTGTCAAGGTCATAGGAGGTTAGGGGCAAAATATTATCGGGAATTTCAAGTGTTGAAATTTGCAATGAGATTGCATACCTTCTATGAGATAGTTGGATCCCGATACCCGCTGCGAGTAATTGTTACTCCTGGGAGAGTTTTACACATTACAATTAGCCGATCAAGTAGGTGTCTAGAAAGGTGTCAATGGGGTTACGCCTCTGGGAAAACGAGGTTTACATTAATTAGGTCCGTGCGAAAGCACGGGGCACCTCCCTCAAAGTACCGACACTGGCCTGGCTGAAAGATTGGCGAACTTGTAGTGTGTAATTAATCCCGGCTAGTCTTTCCTTTTAGGGTTTGAAGGAAGATTTGATAAAAAACAGTGGGAGCCATCCTGATTAGATAAAATAATAACCAATCTATTCTTGCAAGAGCGCACGCTGAGTGTTTTCTTCTCTCTCTCTCCAGGTAGCGACCATATCACGCCTTAATCAAGATAATAATACGGATTATTGACCGAACCCGCTTGTTATACTGAGCTGGGGAACGTTGGTCCCGCTCCAACTTATAATTGTTATAAGACAGAGCAGGAAATAGGGGAATACCAAGATTCCCGTGCCGCCCAAACGAAGAGAGTGCATGCTGATGCATCATCTTCGGGTGTGTTCATTATACAGAACTGTTTCTCAATGTCCTTTACGTCCTGGGTATATGATACCGGATCAGGATCCCAGATATGTAATCTGTTACATGGGCTACAAATAGGTAAAGAACTGAGAACGGGTGATAAGTTTCATGAGGCAGAAAACGGGGCAAGTGTTGCAGCCAAGTCTGTTGGTCACTGTCACCCTGTATTGTAATACATTGATTCTGAACGAATGTTACTAGATACCGAACCTGATATACAAAATCATATCTGTCTCTTTATTAGTAAAGAAACGATAAAATTTTGTATTGTTGGATAATGTTTTGAACATTTCCTATATCAAAAGTTGATCGGTTCAGGCACATTATCTAAAAGCATTAATGTTCTAAATCAAACTACAGTTCTTCGTATACAGAACACACACAAGAGGAAGAGTTCAGAAATGGACGGATCCTTCTTGAGGTATTGTAGACTAGGTCATATCAATGCGACCCGACTAGCTGGAGTTACATATAGATGCATATTTAAATTAGTTTGAATTTACATCTTGTGAAACTCGCCAGTCATGTCACAAAGATAAGATGACCATAGCTCTGTTTATTGGAAACAGAGAAAGAGTTAGTGAACTCTTGGGATGATACATGTTGATGTGTGTAAGTCCCCTGTCTACACATACCAAGACCAGTTCTTTTTACTTCATTACATTCTCTGATAATCTTTCGAGACTCAGACCTATGTTCCTGATGAAACACAAGTCCGAACCTTTTAAGATATTCACAGAATATAAGTTAGAAGTAGATAACCAAAATACGGGTATAAGTATTATGTCCTATGATGAGATCAGGGAGGAGAATACTTGAGCACAGAATTCTTGGACTTTTCTAAAGGAGAATGAGATTCTCTCTCAGCATTACTCTTCCGGATACACCATAGCACGTTGGTATATCGGGGCGGAGCAGTAACACCCTATATGATAAGGTGTGCTCTATGATGAGTACTTCTGAGTTACCTATTTCCTTTTGGGGGTTATGCACTTATGAAGCTGCATACCTATTGAATAGGGTTCAAATCAAATCAGTTGTCTGCCACTCCATATGAGATATGGAAAGGGAAGAGCCCATATCTTAAGTTAGTTAAGATTTGGGGTTGTCCGGCCTATGTCTAAAAGCAAAATCCGGACAAGCTCGAGGCAACGTCTGTTATGTAGAACTGGAAACGTTCCAGCTATACAAACTGCAGCTGATGATTTGGTAGAACCGAAGGATTCAGTAGATTCCAACGAACCTCAGCCTCTCCGCCGATCTAGTAGGGTTCCTCACCCACCTGAGAGATACTTCGGTTTCTCTATGACAGTGGGAGCGAGGATTGCATCATGAGATGATGACCCAACTAGTTTCGAACTGGCCATCAGGAGTGGGACTCTGTAAGAATGGCTGGATGCTTAGCGATTTGAGATGGAATCCTTATACACCAACAAAGTATGGACTTTAGTTGCTATATCTGAAGGGTTAAATCCCCATCAGGAGCAAGTATATCTTGAGAAGATTACTTGGTGTACATGGAAAAGTTGAGACTTTCAAAGCTAGACTTGTTAAAGGTTCGTATCATTGACCAGGTATGGATTATGTTGAAACCTTTTCTAAGGATCTATGCTTAAGTCCATCCGGATCCTACTTGCCACGGCTACATACCATGACTACGATATCTGGTGGTTGGGTGTCATGACTGCTTTTCTAAATGATGTTTTAGAAGAATGCATCTATAAGTACACAGCCAGAGGGCTTCGTAGACAGTGGGAGCAGCGGAAACGTGTGCAAGATGCTTTATAAGATTAAAGCAGGCATCGCGGAGTTGGAACATCTGTTTTGATGGATTAGTCAAAGAAGTTGACATCATCAAAATGGTAGATGAACCTTGTATAAACAAAAAGGTAGTAGGGAGTATAGTGACGATCCTCGTAGAGTACGTGGATGACATACTCTTGATAGGGAAGGAGTTTCCTATGCTACGCTCGGTCAATCTCCGCTTATCACAATGATTCTCCATATAGGATCAAAATGATACCTACTAAATCCTGGATTTTGGATCTATGAGATAGATCTAATTGGATGTTAGGTATCTCACTAGTAGTAGTGAGATGGTATCAATCGATCCAGGGGAGAATCACTGGAAGGGTTCCAGGGTGATAAAGACGACTGAATGTCAGTCGCAGGCATTGTCTTTACCCTCAGTAAAGGGACGGTATGTTGGAAGAGTTCCAAGCTAGATACCGTGGCATACTAGACGATAAAGGCAGGATACATCGCTACTTAAGATGGTACCAAAGAGGCTGTTTGGATGTATAATGGTTCATGAGATGAACTATGTTCCTCCCATTGTGTGACAATGGAGTTGTGGCTTTTGCCAAGGAACGTCCGTCCCATCAGTGATCCAGACATATTCTAGCGCAGTATCACCTGATCATGGAGATGGTTGATCTCCAGGCTGATCGAGGTTAGGAGAGCAGACTCAGAGGACAACACGGCGGATCCACTCACAAAGGCCTATTCCCAGAGAGAGACTTTTATGGGATGGTAGAGTATGAGATACTTCAACCACTGCTACAGATGGCCCTAGTGCAAGTGGGAGATTGTTTGTTATATATATGCCCTAGAGGCCATTACTGTACATTGGATGTATATTGTAGTGGATGCTGGGACATATATAGGGAGGACTTTCTTGCTCGATATGATAGTTTGCTATCTGGTTACTCTTTACCTTAACGTGTACACTGATTGTCTCTCCGATACATGTTGGTAAAGCCCTTAGGATGTGTACTTGACTACCTGGACTATGATGCGGATCATACTAGTGGGGACATGGTAGTCTATAAGTACATCCTTCAAAGTCCCTAGTCGTGGGTGTATCGAGACGGGGCATCGATAAACCAGAGTAGACTAGCGTAAACCTTCTCGACCCATACAGATGGGCGATGGATGATCCCATATCCATTGGTGTTTGACATCAGAGATGATATACGGGTGCTCAGTAGAGACTGGGTACACTAGACGGACTCGCCGAGAACTCCCAGATGGTATTATACCTCACGTCAGATGGCAGTTCTCTGGTGACACTGGTACAGGTTAGTCTGTAGACCCGAGATCGTCATAGAGTCTTGTGTGATTCCCACCGTGCTTTGATTTCCATCTTACCACGTCCAAGAGGGCGTGCAAAACGGTGGCTTTTGGGTACAGTCCCGAATCACATGGAGGCAATGAGCGATAGGAGGGGATTCGTCTCTCCCGGTATAGGGAGTTGATGTTGCGCTGTGTTCGATTGGCTATAACCGGAAATCTCTGGCCAGGGTTGCTGAGATATACTGGTAAGTGTTACCAGTAGTTTCTCGAACTGTTATAGACCTCATATCGACACGACTTATTGAGCTATTGGGGTCTGACGTTTACCACCTCTAGGCAAGATATGCGACATATCAGACGACGAGACCGGACTGTACGGTAGTGTTACTGGTTGGATTCACTGGAGTGTGAGCGGGCTTGCTCGTCGATCTTCTGATCGCTCAATACCCGGGTGGCCGTTACGTTTAGCAGACCGCTTGCGGATTGTGGGTGATTGATATGATCATCATCTGCTGCCGGCGTATTGACGAGTCTTTAGAGTCCTACACAGAGGTTTCTTAGCTCAAGCGAAACGAAATAGGAGCACGTATGAGATATGTGCGGGACCGAGAATGATACCAGTATGTGATACTGTATTCGATTCTCGCTATTTGTGACATTGATCGGTTATATGCGATATAGCCGGGATATCAGATCAAGTGTTGATTCGATAAGTTGTTACTGTTTATATTAGTCGGTTATATGCGATATGACCGGATCATTAAATCAAGTGTTGATTTAATGATTTAATGCATAATTATATATTTGATATATTAGTTTGCATTAACTAATATCGGTTCACTTTAAATGGATTTTCTCACTCGGGTGTGCATATTGTATATGTGATATATTTTTGTGCACTTAATTGTATTATGTTTGATGATACATGATTGCTAGGGTTTGTGTAAAGAGTTAAACCATGGTTAAGTAAATGGTTAGGGTTTTTATTCATTTATTCATTCATTTATCTTTTAATTTGGATTAAAAGAAAAAGTGAAAAGAAAATAAAAAGGTTGCTTTCTTACATGAAGCTTCTTGAAGCTTCATGCAACTTTGACTCATGTAACCTTTTTGTCTTCTTCTTCTTCAAACCCTAACCATTCATCTAACTTGAGTTAACTCTCTACATCTAACCATGGTTCAAGTTATGATAAGAATAATTCTTTTTCAATTATTCTAATGAACTTATGATAATAATTATCTTCATCTTCTTCTTCTTCTTCACTTGAAGAAAACCTTTCTTCATCAATGGTGATTGATGAAAATGAGTGAGAAATCCAATTCTAAAGTGAACCCACTTCCTATTTCTTCATCCTCTACCTCTTGCCAAGTAGTAGAGTGTGTTTTCTTCACAAGTTTCATCACTTGGTGAAGTGGGAGCTTGATCTAGTGATGCCTCGACGTAGATCATCTTCGGCACGTCGTCGATGACCTAGCCCGTCCATTCTCCGATGAAGCCGACGCTAGAGACCGGGGTTCGACTTGGACAGCGAGGAGACTTCATTGCGGAGCTATGGAGGTGGAGGACCGGATCTACAAAGGTTGTATATCCGTTCTTTTAGTTTAGTTGTAAACTAGTTTCATTTTATCGCCTAAACATCTAGCCAACGATCTTGTTAGGGTTTCTTGGCACCCGTAAATTTTGAAATTGGCATGGTTGATGCCTTGTGAGACCTCTTGAGAGTGCCTAGGGACCCTAAAAATAGATGGATTCATAGATTCATGTTGTATTGATATAATGGATGGACATGTAGACGGAGTATATCCATGGTTCGGTTCGGTCAATATAGATTGATTTAGATTAAATAGATGGATTCATAGATTCATGCTGTATTGTAGTTTTATACTTGAATCATATTCAAGTCAGATTGATTTGATTGAGACTCGGTCTGAGTCAAACACTTTGAAAAGAAATTTAATCTTGAGTTAGGTTTTGATGTTATCGGTAACTGCTGCACATAAACGGCAGGATTTGTATCTTTTCAAAGACAATTACCGTGTTGATAACACCGTTTGTTAGGTTGTCTACCTTAGATAGGCAAGCACCCATATTCTCCGGCTCTCTGAGGTTCAAGAGAGCCGGTCCCGTTTAAACCTATATTTACTAGGGTCCTTATTATAATTTAGTATAACTTGAGGGGGGTTTATGTAAAAATAGTTTGATATAATTTTCAAAATATACCTCAAGTATTTAATTATCATCTTTAGGGTTTTCATAGTTGTATATTTTATAAAAGTGAAATTTCTAATGAATAGAACCTAGTTTTCATAGTATATGGTATTTTATTAAAATGTTGAAATCTTGCATTGAATTGTAATGGTATTTTCCTGTAATGGTGATTCCTTTGATTTGGAAAACTTAGAATATTTATATATATAATTAAAATAGATATTTTGATAATACTTATATATTTAAATAAAATAAATTTGATTTATTTTCTAGAAATCTCATTTTCTTAAAAATAGTATTAGAATTTCCATCGGAATTCGAATACTCCTTGTGGAGGTCTGAATTCCACCCTACTAGATCCGAGGACATGCTATAATCCGCACCATCCCGAACGGATTTTCCCAAAAGCGGGTTGTAAGGACACAATCGTAAGGAATTAGGTAATACTTTTCTTAAAGAAAATGGTTTTGTAGTAGTTTAAGGTATTTTAGTGAAATCCGTAATATTCCCAAAAATATGCCCAAGAGTAAATCGTGTTATGTTCAAAGATGTGTGTTGTGAGGAGGTTGGTATTTACCTCACGAGCTATCTAAAGGTAATACATGTATTATGTTGTTTTGTGTCGAAACTAAAGTATATGGTATTTTACTGTAAAACTACAAAAAAGTTGCATACTTGATTCTATTGGAATAAAACTTGTTTTAATGGGTTTGTTAATGTTTGTTAAATATTATATGAGAGTATGGTATTTTCTTGATTAAGAAAAGTTGAGTTTTGAAGAAAAACCGAATCGGAAGTCGGATTAACTTCGCTTCCGTCGGGTTTTAGAGTTTAAAGTTTTTAGAATTGGAGATTGTTCCTCGCCGAAAACGCCAGGATGCGATGAACGTCTCGCCTGAATTTCGGGGCAGATGCTAATTGGTGCTATCAATCCACCTCTTCGAAAATGCCAAGTTGATTTATCGCACCGTGTATCGAAGGTTTAAACGGATGCGGCCGATGTAGCAGACTTCGTCAGATTCCCCCTCATTTGAGGGGGTTTTGATTGTGGGGACGCTCTTCCCTGCAGGCGCAAGCTCCTGCAGTTAATTACGCTACCGCTTCGCAGTAACAACTTTCTCTTTCTCTAGATGGTCACTTCGTGTCGTGTGTGTTTGTTTTGTTTTTGGTTGCCCGTGGATTGTATACGGAGTCTAATTTATGTTGTCGCCCGTAGGGCGTGAATTAGTCCAAATCCGTATTTTCTTAGATTTGGATTTGGGGGTTGGGTTTAAGGATACGTTAGTCTCATTTGGGACTAAGATCAACTTAAACGTATGTTAAGGATACGTTAATCTAATTTTAGACTAAGATTAACTTAACGGGATCGTTTAGATCCAACAAGAGAGCAATTGGGCTCTATTGTTTAGTTTAGGGACATTGCGGTCGATTAGTTTAAGGACATTACGGTCCAATGTTAGTTTAAGGACATCTCGGTCCAATGTTAGTTTAAAAATATCACGGTCGAGGTTAAGGACATCATAGTCCGTGAGTTTAAAGACCTCACAGTCAAGATTAAGGACGTCATAGTCCGTGAGTTTAAAGACCCCACAGTCAAGATTAAGGACGTCATAGTCCGTGAGTTTAAAGACCTCACAGTCAAGGTTAAGGACGTCATAGTCCGTGAGTTTAAAGACCTCACAGTCCGTGGAGTGTTTGGTTGTCGGGACCTGTCACCTCTCTGAAGACGTTGAAGGATTACAACGACAAATATCAGAGGAATAAAGAGATGTACTCTCGAACCGGTGTGAGTTGGTTGAAAGATCTGTAGTCCAATGTGGGACTAAAATCTGTTGAAATATTTATGAGCCGGTGGGCTCAATTAATATAAGTTGAGGACTTATGGCCAATATTGGGCTAAGTCCAATAAATGTTTAACATTTTTATTCTGGCTATTGAGCCTTTATTTGGGCTTGGCCCTTTAACAATGCTTGGCCCTTTTAACAATGCTGAGCATTAGATCTTGACACTGTTTTTCTTTTTTTGTCTTGTATTGAATGCAGAGCATTCATCAGAGTTCTGGCTTATTAAAGAACAATTTATGTTCTGTCAGCGCACCACGTGGTGCGCTAAAGCGCAGTGCGCTACTGCCAAGTAGCGCACATGTAAGAGACACATGCCGCACTCAGCGCTAGGTACATGATACCGGTTTATGAGCGCTGAGCGCTAATTTAGTGGCGCACACGTGAGTGACACGTGGTGCGCTTGTCGCTGAGCGCCAGCCCATAAGCGCAGTGCGCTATTTCAGAAGCGCAAAGCGCAAATTGTTAATTGGCGCATACGTGGTTGACACGTGACGCATTTGGCGCTGAGCGCCGATCCAGGAACCGCAGAAGCGCAGTTCAAGAGCGCAATGCACATCTCAAGAGCGCAAAGCGTATTTGATCAATTTTATGATCTGGGAACAAATTTATGTTCTTTTAAAAGAGATTTTGTCTCAAGATTTAAGAAACAACAGTTCTTATTTTGCATGAGAGATTTTCAATCTCTTATTTTGATGAAAGGCTTTGCCTTTATAGATCCATGATCTGTGAGAAGAGTTATGTTCTTTTTTTATTTTATGATGAGATCTTGTGATCTCTTTTATGAAAGACTTTTTGTCTTGAAGATCTATGATCTTTTTTTTGAAGAAATAAATTTTTCTTTCTATGAGATGATTTCATTTCTGTGTTCATCACCCATCATCTTTACCTTGAAGAAATGTCTTCTTGCAAGAGCTTGCTCTTTATCTTTGAGTTTTTTCAAAGTTTATGGGTTTTTTTTATATAAGACTTGAAGTCTCGGGTCCTTTATATAGGGGAGGCTGATTTGTTGAATCAGTTAAAGAGATCTTTTCTCCAATTGATTTGGGAATTTCCCCACCGTCGGATCTTTGATCCAATGGCTTCTGGTTTACAGAAGATTATCTTCTTGTTTTAACAAGATTGAGAAATCTTTCCCCTTTACAGAATTTGTTCTGTATTTTAGTGATTTTCAATCACCATTGGATCATTGATCCAACGGTGTTCCAAATCTAGAGCACAATCTTTTCTGTTTGGAAAGATTCAACGAAATTTTATTCTTGTTAATTGATGATTTAATCATATCCGTTGGATATTTGATCCAACGGTGAGGAACATTTAGTTCCAGCGCTAGCGCTTATGCGCTCTGCTTATGGTGTGCTACTTTGAGCGCAGTGCTCTTAGCACTAGCGCATACGTGCTTGGCACGTAGTGTGCTACTTGGAGCGCAGCGCATCTAGCGTTAGCGCCTATGCGCTTTGCACGGGGTGCGCTAGTTGTAGCGCAGCGCTTTTATAAAAGCGCAGCTTTAATTCAAGGTTTGAATTCTGAACAGAGTTTTGCTCTAATTGGGGAAAAAATGCCCCTCCCCACCGTTGCACTCACGGGACCCACACGTGGGTGCAGCGGTGGCAACATCTCGACTCTTGGATCAACCGAGGAATTGAAACGGTGCTTAGTGTCTATAAATAGGACCCTTGGCCCTTAAGATGACTTCTATTCATCTTCACTCCTTCTTGAGAAATTATTTTCTTCTTCAGAGCGCAGCTCTTCTTCTTAAGAATTTTTAATGACAGAACTCTGTCAGATTAGGTAAAAGATTAAATCTTTTTGAAATATTTTTTAGGGTTTCACCCATTAACAGAGCTTTGCTCTTCATAGATTTTTGATCTAAAGAAAATCCTTTTTAGGGTTTTATTAACAGAGCTTTGCTCTCTAAAAGGATCTTGCTTATGATTTCTTAATCCATTAATGGAGCTTTGCTCCTTTCAGATCATATAGAAAAACTCTTAAGAGTTTGTTCATGAATCTTGAAGATCAAAAAATGAAATTTTATTTTTGATGGATTATTCCATCATCTTCTCAGAGTAAGGCTCTTCTTGAGGAATTTTATTTCTTCATCATTAGGCTTTGACAGATGTCTGTCTAGTGAAGAGCGCTGCTCTCAATGGGAGTTTTACTCCTCTGCCCGAGAGATTTCTCATTTAATGAGAATCTCTTGAGGATTTCCTCATTTAATGACAGCCTCATCCAATGATGAGGCCGTTTTATTAATGATGATCTGTCATCTAGATTTTGTGGGTTCTCCTTTGGTCTCTTTTGACTGCATTGCAGTACTGTACGGATTTTAAAGTACCAAGTGTCAGAATTTTAAATTATAGTACTGGCGGCTGACAATTTGTTCTTTTTCTATGCAGGTATTATGTCTTTTGACACCTCCTTCCCGTTCATTCGCTCAGAAGGCGGATTCCCTGAAGCGCCTGTAGACCGAGAGGTTTTCGCGCTGATCAAAGACCATGACCCGGAGCATAAGAGTCTTCATCTATGGGGTAAATGGTACGATCAAATTATCATGGGCCGACGGAGCTTTTCCTGTGCGACACCTTCGGAACCTATTTCGGCGATTGCTTATGCAGATGCACCTCCAATAAATTACACTGTGGAGGAGGTCAACTGGACTTCAGAAGGTCTCCTTCGGCCTTCCATTGCCGCATTACCCGTACAGCCGCCGGTGGCTTTGGACATCCTAGGGCGGCGCGTATGTCAGGGTGAGTCGCGCCCTTGGAGACAGCCATACAATATAGGACTAACTCCCCGTCACGCAGCCGGGTTTTTGCAGTGGGCTCGGTATATTTTATCGGCGAAGAAATCACAGTTGATGAAGCTCGGATTGTATCCCGCCGTCTATGCTTCTTTGTTTCAATATTCCACACCTCCTACATGGTGGGTCAGGGCATTTCTGGAGCAGTGGAACATTCCGACCCACACCTTCCTCCTATCAGATCAAGAAGTCTCTATTTCTTTGGAGGAATTTGCAGAGGTCTCGGGTTTACCCATTAGGGGAGAACATTATGAAGAGTTGCTTCCCCCGGATGAGTATATTTTCGCCACCAAATCAGTGGTAATGGATTTTACTCCTGAGAACGCTATTCAACACCGATTTCCGAGTTTGATAAAGGTGTTGAATATCTATGAGAACCTCTTTCTTGCATCCGAAGGTCGTGGAGTTAATTTTACGGCTTTTATCGCTGATTTTCTTCGCCCAGAAGTATTGAAGGAAGAAGTCGAGAAATTCGCCAGGCTTGACGACCCCCTCGGCTTAGGTTTGGGCAACTGTCGGGGAAGAGCTTCTTTCTACCCGATACCCCGGTCATCCCTTTTGCAGAGCTGGCGGCTCCTGGGATTGACGAAGAAACGTTCTTTTTAGGATTTCTTGGGTTATGGCTGAGTTGGTTTGCGCTTCCCATGCACCCTCGCCGTATGAGGCCGTCTGTCTTCTTTCCTGCGCATCGGATGGTTGCTGGGATACAAGTGGCTGTAGGGATCGCTGGGTTAGCCCATGTGTATCACGGCCTTAGCTTGGCAGCGGATACCACTGAGCCAAGGGTGCAGTCGGTAAATTTCCCGATGCATTATTTCACGTCATGGCTCGAGTTGCATGTGCTAGGCGTCTTCGGCATCCACAAGAGGCCAAGTTTTTATGACAGGTGCAGGTTCCCTCGGATCATGCGACTGGTCGGCGCCTCTATTATGACTCTAACGCAACGGGAAGCTAGAGGCTTGCTTCTTCGCCCGCGCACGGTTGGAGCTGGCATGTCCTTTACTGATAAAATCTTGACCGTCGGCCAGGAATCGGGGAAGACGGTGTTGCCCTTGCAGGACATATTTAAGGATGGGGTCTCCGTCTTGAAAGCTCGAAAGATTCTTCATCTGTACTCTATCCGGACGGGCTTTCTCGTATTCAAGATGAATGACTCGACTTTATTTATGAGGTATAACCCGCATCGCTTCGCCCAGTAGTTAAGCTACAATCAGGGCGTCCTACTCGAGGCTTTCTTGGCAGAACCGGCTGCCACTGAAGAGGGTACTCGGAGCGCACTACATCATTTTATGCGCTTGAACACAGGGTCTAACTTCTTCATCAGCGAACCGTGTTGTGTTCCGCAGGCCCTGAATGTGTATGTGGCGTGGTACCAGCATTCGGTGGGTGCCGTCATTAGGGAGGAAAAGCGATTACCGGTTGATCGCAAGGGCGCAGTGCCGGCTGGTGATCGAAATGTTCCCCTGAAGCGACGGAATATTGTTCATCCTCCCTTGAGAGAGGTTATCGCAGTTGAGCCCCCACACATGTTAAGCCCTACGCACGGCTTGCCCCCATCCAGCGCGCCTGAAAAAGAGGTGGCTGCCGCGTCCCCCGAGTCGGATGTAGGAAAAGAAATTGGGACTCGTCATCTAAAGGTGCCTACTAAACGCAAACTCGTGTTATCGGCCACCGGCGCTCGTTCTCAGAAGAAAAAGAAACAAGTACTTTTTTTGGACACCATATTAGGCTCGACGCCCCTTGCTCCGTCTAGCGAAGGCTTTAGCGAGTATGGGACCAATGAGGGTTTATTCGGGACGCTTGATGATACCGATTTGGAGGCTGCCGTCGAAGCTTCCAAACAGTCAGCTATCCTCGAAAAAGAACTGGCTGTCCTTGCACAGTCAGGTATACTTTACCCTTATCTCTCCGCTGTTCAATTTTTATCATGCTTTGACTAACGCCTGCTGTTTTAACAGGTGCCTCTACAGAAGAAGCCATTGCTGCTTCGCTTAAAACCTTCGTAGAGGAGGAAAGGTTTCGCGCTTCATTGCCAACAGAGGCTTCACTTAAACGACCGATGATGGATACCGTAATAGTTCCGGAGGTAAAACCTATCTCGGATGATAATATCCCCTTGGCGGAGGTCCTGAAGAAGTCTTCCCTCTCTGACAAAACCGAGAAGCAGCTTAGAAAGAGGGCGGCTAGGGGAAAGAAGCGAGCTTCTACCGTCACTGGCTCTGGGCCAAAGCGAAGGAAGAAGTGTCACGCCCCGCTTCCCAGTGTACGGCGAAGAGGACGCGACGAGATCCGCTACGTATATACTTAGAAGTACATACGCTAAGCGTATCTAAGCAATATAAAAGTAAATCACAAGAGACAAGAAATATAGAAATAACAGCAACTTTATTAATAACATTCTTTTGTACAATGCATGAAAAGTAAATACAACTGAAATGAAAAGCGATGCCTAAACAATGGTATAACAGGAAATGAAAATATTGAATAGAACAAGGTACAATGTCTAGAGCTCGGGGTCTTCGTGAAACTGATCCAAGTCTTCATCGGTGGACTCGATCTCTGCCGGGTCCAAAGCACCTGACGACATTCAAAAAAGAAAGAAATAGAATGTCGTCAGTGAACAGGCCGCTCGGTAAGTCCCAAAGATAAAGAAGAATTAGAAAAGACAGAATAAGAGGTATTTTCTAAAGAGATTGTAAAATATTGTAGAATATTGTGTTAACGCTGTTGTTTGTAGCTTGGTACAGAAGGATGCCAGTGTATACGAGAGGGGTCTCTATATGCTAGAGACCAGGGCAAACGGAATGTACAAAGAACCGTTAAGCCACGGTACAACAGCAACGGAATATAGGTTAGGTGTCTTAATCTGACCACCTCGTGCCACCTTTAACACCTTCCGTACCAATCTACCCCTTAAACCCCGTAGTGTTTTGATAGTATTGTTGTATTGTATTGTGTAAGTTGGATGACTGACCAAAACCATGATATCAGTAAACAGATTGCAACTGCATAATCAGGTAAATGGAATAACGGAATAATGGATGTATATCCATGGTTTGATTCAGTCAAGATGTATAGATTGTTAACTGGATTCTGGGATTCATGTGTTCATATTGAGTTGGAATATTAAAGAATATAGATTGACTTGAATCGTATTCAAGTCAGAAATAATCAGACTCAAACCCGAGTCAGACTAAAAGAAATGTAAATCGAAGTTCTATATTTGTTAGGGTCATTATTGTAATTTATAAAACTTGAGGTTTTTTTTATGTAAAAACACTTTTGTATAGTTTTCAAGATTTTATTTTGTGATATTTCTAGTGAAAATATTCTAATTTCATAAATAAAGGTATTAATTTGTAATATTGATTTATTTGAAATTCATGATATTTTAATGTAACTTTTAATCTTGTAATTTTTAGGAAAAGGTGGAAACTTTATCTTATAATAAAATAGGTGTTTAAATGATAAATATACATATATTTATACAAGAATAATTTTTAATAAATATTTTATTTTCCAAAAATCTTATTTTTCTTAAATGTCTTATTTTAAACCTTTCGAGACCGAATGCTCCTTGCGGAGATCTGAATCTCGCACTACTAAGCCCGAGGGTGCACGATAAATCGTACTATTCCTAACGAGTTCCCCAAAGGTGGGTTGTAGTGGCGCTTTGCAAAGATTTTATAAATACTAATCATTTAGAAAACGGTTTTATAAAAATAAGGTATTTATTTGTAAAAGGTCGATTTTCCGTATTTTAGATTCTAGGGTTTTATATTTCAACTAGACTATTTCTAAATGGTCTAAACGACAAGTCATTAAAAGCCTCAAATCACCTCTTTACCGTCAATTGCGGCCAGGTAAGTGCCAGGTGAGTGGGAGGCTCTCCACTACAAGTAGTAGCCCTAATTAAGTAACCACTCGTCTTAGACACACTTGCCTAGACACCACAAAGTCAGGTTTAGATAAATGATCGATGTCCACGACATATCGTATTTTCCTATTAAAA
The DNA here is from genome assembly GCA_030015575.1 of Agapanthus africanus. NCBI lineage: Eukaryota > Viridiplantae > Streptophyta > Magnoliopsida > Asparagales > Amaryllidaceae > Agapanthus > Agapanthus africanus. The sequence continues at coordinate 21,600,156 of JASDDO010000022.1, forward strand.
GATATTGTTTTATAATTGTATATAACTTAGAACTTTTAGAAAAGGTTTTATTAAGAAAATGGTATTTTAATGTAAAATCTTGTTTTATCGTATTCTAAGTTTTCAAGGTAGCGTGTTATGATTGCATAAGAGTGTGTGAGGAGGTAGGTCATTACCTCGTGATCTACTTTAAGGTATAACAATATTAAAGGGTTAAATCTGAAAATTAAACATGGTGGTATTTAAGTGAAAGAATGCGATATATTGCAAAAGCTATCATTTCATGTGTGAAAACTTGTTCAAATTAATTTTTAAGTGATTAGTAGTCAACATGAAGATGTTTAAGCATTATGGAATTGGCGATAAGTGAGATTTTATAGAAAACCGAATCGTAAATCGGTTTGTTCCGATTTCCGTCGGGTTTGTAAAGTCGTATTATTAAGAAGGAAAAGAAAGGTAGAAAAGGGGGACTTACGGGTTTGGACAACGCTGGAGAGTGAGAGGGAGGTAGAGGGTTTGCCGGTGCGTCGAAACGTCGTTGAGAGGTCCTAACACGATCATCGGAATTTCGCCGTCGATTTCGTCAGCGCTTCGCCTTTCGCTCGTTTTCTAACGTACCAAGTTCTCTTGGAATTTTGGGAGAGTGGACTTAGAAAAAGTGATGATAGGGTAGAGGGTATGGGGGGTTTATATTGGGTTAGGCTAGGGTTAGGGTTTTTAATAAAAAAATATAAAAATATATAAAAATTATATAAAAATCATTAAGTTTGGGAGTAAAAGAGGTTTAATGTGCATTCGGTAACCGATCTAGGAATTTAGTGTATGCAGGTGGGAAGACCAAGTCAAGATGCACGTTTCCCATTTTGACGACTCGGCCGTCCGACAAAGTCCGGCCGGCGGCGCCGGCCCGAGTCGGGCCGAGTCGAAGTGCCGATGGGTGGGGGGTCTCCTGGAGGGATTTTTGGCGCATCTAACTTTTTATGTGTAGAAGGAATTTTGTGAGAAACGCTCGTGTAAAGGTTGGTATTCTAAAAAAACAAAACAAAATAATATTAAAAATAATGTGTGGCAGGGGATTTGAACTCTGGTGGCTTGGTTCAGCAGTGCAAGGTATTACCAATAAGCTACAAGCTCTTTCTTGTAATTATGGAGTGAAATAAATACTTAAAGAGATATCAGCCTGTTCCCTGATTAAAAATCAGGAAAAGATTCAGAAGAGGCATCACGTGCTCACACGTGACCAGTGGTCACGTGTTGGCACGTGATGGTTAAGCAGCGGCACAGAGCATATTTGTTCTCTAATTAAAAGTCAGGAAGAAGCTTCAGAAGAGGCATCAAGTGCTCACACGTGACCAGTGGTCACGTGTCGGCACGTGATGGTTAAGCAGCGGCAAGAGAACAAAGCACAGAAGAAGAGAAGCCCATACCAAGGGTCACGTGCTCACACGTAACCAACGGTCACGTGGCCATACGTGACCGGCTTTAAAAGCCTTATTCTTTAACAGAATTAAATTCTGAGGAAAGATCCTTCAAATCTTTCCAAAATGAAAAAGAATTATCTGAAACCGTTGGATTAAAAATCTAAAGATGGTTAAATATCACCAATTTATGGAAAAACCTTGGGCTTGGAAAGATTTCCCCCTAAATCTAACCGAAATAACAACGAGATATCTTTGGATTTAAAATCCAACGGTGAATAAAATTCACCTAATAATCTGAAGGCCCATATTAATGATGAAGATAAATCAAATCTCTCAATAAACAAATGAAATCTTTCAATGAAAGATTCACTAAAACAGATTGATTCTTTTTCTTCTCTTATAAATAGGAGCCAAAGGAGAAAGTTAAAAATAGAGAGACAGAGAGAGGGAGATAGAGCCTTGGAATCTTGAAAATTCAGAAGGAAGAATTTGATTCTCTGCAAAAGAAAAACCCTAGGTAAGAAAAGAAAAGAGAGGCTTCAAAAGAGAATTTAATTCTCAAAAGAGTTTAACTCTTATATAAAGAAAAGAACTTAGTTCTTTCTCTGGTTGAGGATCGGCAAAGTGCACATCTCCCCATGAATTGAGAATTTAATTCTCATTGGGTTGAGATCCTGCCATGCAGATCTAAAATATAGAGGAGGAATTGAGTTTTGAGAATTTAATTCTCACAGAATTACAGGAATTTAATTCCTTTGAGATAAAATTAGGGTTTAACCCCATATTATAGGAATTTAATTCCTTCAAAATAGACAGAACTAGGGTTTAACCCTAATTGAGAACTTAATTCTCTCAAATTTACAGGAATTTAATTCCCTTAAAAAATTAGGGTTTCACCCTATGCCTGAATTTAATTCTTTACATATATGGGGAATTTAATTCCTACAGAAAAGAAATTAGGGTTTAACCCTATCTAAGAATATAATTCTTCAGAAGAAAACAGGAATTTAATTCCTCTAAAGTTTATTCCTAGGGTTTAACCCTATGAAGAATTTAATTCTTAAAAGATGAACAGATCTTTAAAACATACAAAGAATCAGAATCACGTGCTACCACGTGACCCCTGTAATGATCCATAGAAAAGAGCTTTGAGGCAACGCCTCACGTGCTCCACGTGACCCCTGAAGCACACAGAGAAAAAGGCAAAAGAAACAGAAAAGAGCTCTAGGGCGTTCTCACGTGTCAACACATGACCCCTAATGAGCATTCTAACAGTCCAGAGCGTGGGCCTCCATCACGTGCTCACACGTGATGGTCGTCAGAATTAAAAGTGTTAAACACTTACCTGCAGAATAAAATAAGGAAAATCAGGGCGCTTTCACGTGTCCGCACGTGACCCCTCCACTCCTTAGTGTTTAACACTAATTGGAAAACTCTATTTGCAGTGTTTAACACTGATTTTCTTAGTGATTAACACTAATTGGAAAACTCTATTTGTAGTGTTTAACACTGATTTTCTTAGTGTTTAACACTAATTTGGAAAACTCTGTTCCCAGTGTTTAACACTGATTTTCTTAGTGATTAACATTAATTTGAAAACTCTGTTCCCAGTGTTTAACACTGATTTGCTTTAGTGTTTAACACTAATTTGAAATCTCTGCTACCAGTGTTTAACACTGATTTGCTTTAGTGTTTAACACTAATTTGAAAGCCCTGTTGCTAACACTGATTATCTTTTAGTGTTTAACACTAACTTGCTATTCTTATAACCAGTGTTCAACACTGTTGGTCTCTAGTGTTTAACACTAGCTTTAGCCCAATTGGCTAAGTTTCTAGAGGCAAAGCCTCTCCTTCAATGAGCCAACAGAGGGCCAATATTCTAAACATGATTGGACTTAGCCTAAGCTGGCCGTAAGTCCTCAATTCAAACTTAACTGGGCTAATGGGCTCATAATATAACTAATTGGTCTTAGTTCCAAATTGGGCCAAAGATCATTTAATCTACCTCGGTTCAAGGGTACATCTTTTCACTCCTTTGATACTTGGCGTTGTAATTCCTCAACGTCTTCAAAGAGGTGACGGGTCCCGATGACCACACATTGATATGGACTGTGGGGTCCTTAAACTCACGGACTATGAGGTCCTTAACCTTGAGCGGGATGTCTTAAAACTAACAACGGACTGTCGGGTCCTTAAACTCATGGACTATGATGTCCTTAACCTTGACCGGGATGTCTTAAAACTAACAACGGACTATGACGTCCTTAACCTTGACCGTGATGTCTTAAAACTAACGATGGACTGTGGAGTCCCTAAATCCACGGACTATGATGTCCTTAACCTTGACCGCAACGTCTTAAAACTAACATTGGACCGTAATGTCCTTAAACTACCTATTGACCGCAATGTCACTAAACTAAACAACATGGCCCCCTTAATCGCTCTCTTGTTGGATCTGAACGATCCCGTTAAGTTGATCTTAGTCTGAAAGCTAGACTAACGTATCCTTAACAAACGTTTAAGTCGATCTTAGTCTCAAATGAGGCTAATGTATCCTTAAACCCAAACCTCCAAACCCAAATCTAAGATAATACGGATTTGGACTAGTCAACGCCCTACGGGCGACGACATAACTCAGTCTCCGTATACAATCCACGGGAAACCAAACACAAAACAAACACACACGACGCGAAGTGACCATCTGGAGAAGGAGAAAGTTGTTACCGCGATGCGGTAGCGTAATTAACTGCAGGGGCTTGCGCCTGCAGGGAAGAGCGTCTCCTAAATCAAAAACCCCTCGAGCGAGGGGGAATCTGACGAAGTCTGCTACATCGGACGCATCCGTTTAAACCTTCGATACACGGTGTCATAAATCAACTTGGCATATTCGGAGAGGTGGACGGATAGTACCAACTAGCATCTGCCCCGAATCTCAGGCAAGACGTCTCCACGTCGTCTTGGCCGTCATTCGGAGTGGAACAGATTCTGGCACGCCTGGTGGGACATTTTCCTCTTTCCACTCCACACTTCGTGTGTCGTGATTCGCGAACCAATCGCGGTTCGCTAATGGTTGCCCTTGGGTTTCGAAGTACTAAGATTTGGTGTTTCGTTTGCTGTAGAAATCAAGCATCAATGGCATCCAACTGCTCGAGCTGCTCCAAATGCAAGTGCAACCAACGCTCCGCCTCACCTGGAGGTGTAGCCTATGGGCCTCAAGCGACCTCCATCCTTGCCATACCGGTGGAACAGATGACCCAGGCCACCACCGGTCTGTTTTTCGGGACCATGCTCCCGCCTGCAAGCTTCACTATTCCAGTGCCCGCACCAGAAGCGCACAAGAAGTCGGTCTTCGATCGGCTCGCTGCTACAACGACCCCTTTCAACGGGTCGTCCAATATCAAACCGGCAGCCTCTGTCTTTACCAGGCTGAACCAGAACTCTGATGGGCCCGTCAAGAAGCCCATGAATCCTGAAATGGCCGTCCCGAGGAAGACAGCCACCTTTGCTCCTGAAGTTGTCAAGGTGGCTTCTCCTGATAAAGAATCGGTCTTTTCAAGGCTGACTATTCCGGCTCCTGCTCCTACTCGAGGGTTTGTCTTTGACAGACTGAACATCGCCACTCAAAAGACAACATCAGTCTTTAAGAGGCTGGCACCAGCAGCGCCTCATTCGGACAGGGAGCAAGACGAAACCATCCCCATCACCGGATCAACCCCAACAGCTCGACACGCTCTACGTCGCCACTGGCACCGAGTAAGGAAGGCCGGGGGCAACTCCCCCTCAGGGCTAACTCCACCGGCTCCAATGGTGGAAGTTGATGCTGCTGTTCCAACTGGGAACAGCTTTGAACCGCTAAGGAGGGTACACAAGAACTCTCCGACTGCCACGTTGAAAAGATCTCCTCCACCTGCGGGGAGTGTTACAGAAGCAAAGCCGAAGCAGCCTCCTCAGCGGCTGTCCTCCAAAATTTATAAGGTCTGGCGACGGGTTCAGGACTCAGTAATCGTTCAAGATCACTCTCACCGGCAGAAGAGGGTGAAAGTTCAAGAAGAAAAGAACCGTCCTGTCAAACCGCAAAGGACGACAACCACTTGGGTGCCCACTACAACGGCCCCCTCCACGTCGACTATTCGAAAGAGCAGAAAGCAGGAGAAAGTCCCCACGCCTGCAGCAAATGTCAAAGACAGTAAGCCTAAACGCCCTAAGTCTGGGGGCATGGTGGTGCATACAGTCTACATGGCGTCCGGGAAAGAGGACAGCCGTACTTCTACAGGTCATAGACCGCTTACGCGATTGGTGACTAAAGCTCAGGAGCAACAACAGAAGCTCCAAGAAATGATGAATGCGATGGCCGCACTCACTGGGCCAAAAGAAAGCCCCGAAGCATCCTCGGATCAACGCCAGGAGCAGGAAACTGACGATGAATTCCTTCGCAGGATACTGGAAAAGAAGTATAAGGAGGCTGCGGAACAAGCAGCCAATATACAACGAATGGCCCTTCTGTTTCAGGATATGGTGGGTATGATGATCCAACAAGATCCTCCTGCTGAAGACCCTCCGATCATTGTTGAGGACGATAGAGGGGAGATATCAAATCCTCCACCGGCTCTGTCAACAACTAAGGAGGAGACAATCTCCGAAGATGACTTAGACGAATATATAGCTCAGCAGATACGGGTTCACCAGGCGACTGAGGCAGCTGGTCAAGTTGTCAGAACAGGGCGACCATATCCGAGCTGGTATGACTAGATCAAGTACCCGCCGGGCTATACAATACCGAAATTCCATGTCTATAAAGGGACTGGCAATCCCCATCAACATGTGGCCCAGTTCAGGGCGCTTTGTGGCAACACTGGCGGCGACGATAAGCTCTTGCTTCGCCAATTCGTCGGCAGCTTGTCAGAAACAACATTTGAATGGTACTCCGAACTTCCGAATGACTCCGTCAAAACCTTTGCGGAGATGGAGATGCTATTTACGCAGCGATTCGCGAGCGCCAGCGAACGCACCCCGATAACGACGTTGATTAATGCCAGGGTGAAACCAGGTGAGACGTGGGTCCAGTACGCTATACGCTGGCGAAACTTATGGTCAAAATGCGAACAACGCGTCGAGAAAGCGCCCGCGGTAGGCATGTTCGTGGGTACCCTAGATCCTCATGCAACTATCTCACAGTTCATGATGTTCTTTAAGCCAACCACGTTCCAGGCTTTGATCGACAAGTTGGCCCAGATGGACCAGATGGGTCACAGACCGCCTCCCCCGAAGCCGGAACCTCGGAATGACAAGGGTAAAGGGAAGGCAACCTTCGTTGCGAACGCTCAGCAGCAACCCAGTGCCCTAAAGCTAGCGGATCATCTGGAAGAAAGACGACGGTATTATAATGAGAAAATGAAGCGCCCCTACTCATTCCCGCGGGATAAGACGAAAAGGCTATTCGAGCTGGCGGTACGCAACAGGCTTATCAACCTGCCAAATCCAAGACGACCGCTGCAACCCAATGAGGTGAATAACCCCAATTATTGCCCTTACCATCAAACGGTAAGCCATCTGATTGAGGATTGTTTCGTCTTCAAAGGATGGATTGAAGATCAATACCTACAGGGCAAGTTTGCGCTGTCCGAGAAGTGGAAGGTGAACCCGCCACAACCGCACACTCCTAAGAAGACGGACGCACCGGGGGCAACTTGTTCTTTCATTGAAGAAGCTCCATGGGAAATCGTGCTTTCAGCAAAAACCAAAAGAATGCTGAATGAGCTCCAGACATGCCCGGCAGTCAGATGGAAGAACCCGCTGGAACCCCAGATCATTGAAGGGATGCTGAAGCCGCGCCCAACTCCGAAGATCGATGGTGATGGCCCGAACACTCACAACCAGCCGTCGAAATTTTCAAAGAAAAAGAAGAAGAAATCTAAGAAGCCCGTGAAGCCCGGCAACAAGCGTACGGACTAGCAGAAACAGATTGATGCGCTGGAGGAGTACAACCAGAAAGCACGGACTCCCATCACGCTCCAGTAGTTCCTCAACCACGTCTTTCAAGAGGAAGATGAGGGAGAGAGTTCGTCGGATGAATCCGAGGAATACATGGCGAGCTGTCATATGATCTCCCATTCGTTTACAGACGATGAGGAAATTCCTTGCGCTGAGAAGCTGGGGGCAGACCCTGAACCAGAAATTCTGCGGCCGTCAGATGAGATGATCGATGCCTTCCTGAATGAGATTCGTCTGAAAGTTAAAGCCAATCAAGAGCGTGAGATGGCCATACTGGAAGGAGCCAAACACCGCCGACTGGACGAAAGAGTCGAGGCACTCCCATCAAATCAAAAGATATCCGCTGCCGATGAAAACAAATTCAAGACGAGGAAAAGGTTTGCTAAAGCCATATCAATGGGAATGAAGCTACCACCCTCTGAAGAAAACACTCTCGGTGGAATAGAGATGTATCCTAATTATTGCCTATATCATCAGAAGATCGCACACGCTACTGAAGACTGCGACTCCTTTAAGTGTTGGTGGCAAGGGTATGTCACTCACAGGCATTACGTCAACAGAACAAAGCGGGAAGATCGTAGACAGCGAAAAAATACGACAGATGAGCATAAAAGAGTCGCCGGCAATTGCCACAGGGACGAGCCCGGGGGATCACGAATTCTCACCTTTGGGAACGACCCCGATGAAGAAACAACCTTCAACCCTCTCTTTAAGGAATCCATCTCTGAAGAATTGAAGAATTATGAGAACATTCATCCGTGCAAGGGCATACTACCCGGAAAGAATCTCGGACCCGCAAATGACGGAGCGAACAAAAAGGATAAAGGAAAGGGAAAAATGACCTTCATCGCCAACACTCAACAACAGCCGAGCAACTCAAAATCGATTTTTTGCCAAAACAACATGCGTCCACGCCCATCACTCGAGGAAAGACTGGAACGTCCTTACTCGTTTCCCCAGGATAAAACAAGGAAACTGTTTGAGCTGGCAGTGCGCAACGGATTCGTCAATCTGCCGAGTCCGAAACGTCCGCTACAACTAGGAGATGTCAACGATCCTAATTACCGCCCCTACCATTGAGCAGTGAGTCATCCGATCGAAGATTGCTTCATCTTCAAAAACTGGGTTGAAGACCAATACCAACAAGGCAAACTCGCGCTGTCCGAAAACTGGAAGGTGAGCCCGCCACAACCACATGCTCCAAAAAAGATGGATATGCCGGGGGCATCATGCTCATTCATAGAGAAAGCCCAACAAACCACTACGTCCTAAAACTGGATAACGGACCGAAACGTCCTTAAACTAACAACGGACCGAAACGTCCTTAAATTAACGACGGACCGAAACGTCCTTAAACTAACGACGGACCGAAACGTCCTTAAACTAACGACGGACCGAAACGTCCCTAAACTAACGACGGACCGAAACGTCCCTAAACTAACGACGGACCACTATGTCCTAAAACTAGCTGTTGACCGAGATGTCGATAAACTACGGTGGATTGCAGCATCCCAAAAGCTGATACAAAAATAAAAAAATAAAAAAAAAGAAAAAAGAAAATGGTATGTCCATAAGCAAAATGGGCACGGATGAAAACCCGAAAGGGCTCCGTGAGTAAAAACAGCAGGGCTACTGGCGAGTGTTTGTGAAAACCCGAAAGGGCGCAATCTCGTTAAAGGACACTTGCAGGGTACTCACGACCTTGTAAGGAGAAACCATCCGCGTGAGATCCTTACGACTCACAAGGGAGCAACACACTTAGGAGTCCTCACGATTCCTAAGGAGAAATTACACTTGCGAGATCCTCACGACTCGTAAGGAGAACTCTCTTATGGGACCCTCACGGCTCATAAGATTTGAAAGTCTTAAGTTACAGAAACCTGAACCTGTTCTTAAGCAAACCCCCCCCCCCACAACCTTCGATATTGCCCTACAAGAGGTTCATACTGACCCTTGTATACAATTCACGGGCGCGAATAAACATTTTCCTAACAAATTCCCACCAGCGACTAAGGATATGCTCACACGGTAAACAACCCTTGTAAGCCCTCTCGACTTATAAGGAGAAAACCCTTTTGTAAGATCCTTACGACTTACAGGGGAACACGCACTTAGGAATCCTCACGATTCCCAAGGAGAAAACACACCTACGAGATCCTCACGACTTGTAGGGAGAAATACCTTTGTGAGACCCTTATGGCTCATGAAGTCAAAAGCCTTGGTCGACAGGACCCTAACCCTGTTTACTAAGCCACCTTTGTTCAACATCGACAGAGGCAAATGATGATTTGCTTCTGGCAATATCCCAGTTGTAGCGATGCTGATGCCTGAAACGGTATCAAATTCCAAGTCCTTTCATGGCAAATGATGATTCGCTCCTGACAATATCCCAGTTGTAGCGATGCTGATGCCTGAAACGGTATCAAATTCCAAGTCCTTTCATGGTAAATGATGATTCGCTCCTGGCAATATTCCAGTTGTAGCGATGCTGATGCTGAGATTGACACCAGACTCCAAGTTCTACACTCGCGATAAAAAATCAGCGAGTTAAAAGTGCATATGAGATAGCTGAAATGATGGGGCAACTTGCAATAAAAAGCAGCAAGTAAAAATGTATGCATGAAAAATAGCCGAAAGAATTGGGCAACTCGCAATAAAAATCAGCGAGTAAAAATAAAATAAATAGCCGAAATGATTGGGCACCGCGAAAAATAGCCGAAATGATGGGGCAATCGCGACCTTCGCGATATAAAAGCTGAAATGATAGAGCATCGCGGAAAAAGAAATAAAATAAAATAAAATTTACGCCCTACAGGTGATGTTACATCTATCCCTGTATAAAATCCAGGGGCGCAAACAAAGAAGGAATCGTACTCCTTCTCTCCCAGGTTTCATCAGAAGAAGAAGCCAAATCTCGATGAGTCGCAGATAGCCTAGAGACCATCTCGACGTTCGTCTCGTTGCAGCGGACACAACATCAAGGAAAGCGGAACAGCGGCAACTCCCAGTTCCATGGCTCGGCGATATACAGATCACCAAGAGTCAAATCCCCACCCCGTGAAATGCGGATATAATCAACAAATTCCTGGTCACGTGGAACGCGAATAACGTCACTCTTTGACCCCGTGGAAAACGTCCAGAGCGGAGCCTGGTCCTCGCAGAACACGGCAGTGAACCCGTGGAAAGCATCCAGAGCAAAATTCCTGGTCACGTGGAATGCGGATAACGTCACTCTTTGACCCCGTGGAAAACGTCCAGAGCGGAGCCTGGTCCTCACAGAACACGGCAGTGAACCCGTGGAAAGCATCCAGAGCAAAATTCCTGGTCACGTGGAACGCGGATAACGTCACTCTTTGACCCCGTGGAAAACGTCCAGAGCGGATCCTGGTCCTCGCAGAGCACGGCAGTGAACCCGTGTGAAGCATCCAGAGCGGAGCCTAGTCCTCGCCAAACACGGCAGTGAACCCGTGTGAAGCATCTAGTGCAAAATTCATGGTCACGTGGAACGCGGATAACATCACTCTTTGACCCCGTGGAAAATGTCCAGAGCGGAGCCTAGTCCTCGCCAAACACGGCAGTGAACCCGTGTGAAGCATCTAGAGCAAAATTCCTGGTCACGTGGAACGCGGATAACGTCACTCTTTGACCCCGTGGAAAACGTCCAGAGCGGAGCCTAGTCCTCGCCAAACACGGCAGTGAACCCATGTGAAGCATCTAGAGCAAAATTCCTGGCTACGTGGAACGCGGATAACGTCACTCTTTGACCCCGTGGAAAACGTCCAGAGCGGATCCTGGTCCTCGCGGAGCACGGCAGTGAACCCGTGGGAAGCATCCAGAGCGGAGCCTAGTCCTCGCCGAACACGGCAGTGAACCCGTGTGAAGCATCTAGAGCAAAATTCCTGGTTATGTGGAACGCGGATAACGTCACTCTTTGACCCCGTGGAAAACGTCCAGAGCGGATCCTGGTCCTCGCAGAGCACGACAGTGAACCCGTGTGAAGCATCCAGAGCAGAGCCTAGTCCTCGCAGAACACGGCAGTGAACCCGTGTGAAGCATCTAGAGCAAAATTCCTGGTTACGTGGAACGCGGATAACGTCACTCTTTGACCCCGTGGAAAACGTCCAGAGCGGATCCTGTTCCTCGCAGAGCACGGCAGTGAACCCGTGTGAAGCATCCAGAGCGGAGCCTAGTCCTCGCCGAACACGGCAGTGAACCCGTGTGAAGCATCTAGTGCAAAATTCCTGGTCACGTGGAACGCGGATAACGTCACTCTTTGACCCCGCGGAAAACGCCCAGAGCGGAGCCTGGTCCTCGCCAAGCACGGCAGTGAACCCGTGTGAAGCATCCAGAGCAAACACCGGACCGTGGAGTCCTTAAAATCCACAGACTATGATGTCCTTAACCTCGACCGTAATGTCTTAAAACTAACAATCAACCACCATGATTCTAGACTGATTTTACCTTTGTTCAAGGGTACATCTCTTCACTCCTTTGATATTTGTCGTTGTAATCCCTCAACGTCTTCAAAGAGGTGACGGGTCCTGGTAACCACACATTGGACTGTGGAGTCCTTAAATCCACGGACTATGATGTCCTTAACCTTGACCGTGATGTCTTAAAACTAACATTGGACTGTGGAGTCCTTAAATCCACGGACTATGATGTCCTTAACCTTGACCGTGATGTCTTAAAACTAACGTCGGACTGTGGAGTCCTTAAATCCACGGACTATGATGTCCTTAACCTTGACCGTGATGTCTTAAAACTAACATTGGACTGTGGAGTCCTTAAACCCACGGACTATGAGGTCCTTAACCTTGACCGCGATGTCTTTAAACTACGATACCCTGGAAACCATCCTAAACCAACCCCTGACCCCGTGAAATATGGATAAGGGCGACCGCACCCAGCACTTGCGGGTCCTCACGACCTGTAAGGAAGAAAACTCTCTTGTGAGATCCTTACGACTCTCAAGGGAAAACCCGCTTAAGAATCCTCACGATTCTTAAGAGGAACTTACACATACGGGATCCTCTCGACCTGTAGGGAGAAAAACTCTTTATGAGACCATCACGGCTCGTAAAGCTCAAAAGTCTTAGGAGGCAGATCTTAACCCTGAATCCTAAGCCATCGCTGCCCTGCAGAGAGACCAAGATAAATTGTCCGCAGAACACATTCAATAAAAAGGAGACACACTATTGAGAAGAAAAATATGTCTTTATTCATAAACCAAAATGAATACAAAGTACAATTCGTGGAAGAACAAAAGAAAATACTCTCATTCAGGAGTATGTACGAAAGAAAGGAAAAGATACAAGTTTTCAAGCCGGCGGGCGATTTAGCAATTTTGCTAGCTCATCCTTCTTTTGCTGGGCCACAGCTTCATGATTCAGGATCGCCAGGAGATGGGCCTCCGCCTGAGCCTGCTTGGCCTGATACGAGGCGAGCCGGCCTTCGAGCACTTTCTCAGTGGCCTTGTGAGCCTCGACCCTTTCATGAGTGAACACGGCAGTTTTATCAAGAGCCACCACCTCTTTGATAGACTCTTGAAGCACCCGCCAGAGTTCATACGCTTTATTGGCTTTGGCTGTGAGGCTGGTTTGAAGCCCGCTCAACGCCTTAGAGGCCAGCTCCCTTTCCGAGAATTTGCGGCCGAGCCTATTCTCGCATGATGCCATGTTTGTCGCGCACCGCGCTATCATCCCCCGCAAGTCCGCCTTTGCAGCCATGGCCTCCGAGGAAAGGCGGGAACATTCAAGAGCGTGCAAGCAAGCCTCCACCCGCCGACAGAACTCTACCCAAACTCGCACCACCTCTTCGCTATGATAGGTGGCAAGAAAAGGAAGAGAACCGTTAGCTTCGGCGGTAAATGCTTCAGTCGTGGTTGCGCTGCCAGTCCGAAGCTCCTCTATCAAAGATGACAAGGAGACAAAGCTTAACTGGGCCAAGCGTTCTGAAGCTCGCAAAGCATAGGGGCCGAGCGGCATAGCGATACGCGATTCCAGCGCTATGGGGGCTGGCAGGGCTGTTCGGATTTGGAAAATGTCAGTAAAACTCTTAAGCAAAAGAACAAGTGGGACTATATTGAAATGTCACTTACCTACGGTCATGCAAGTAGGAGCTGAAGGTTCCCCTGGCCCTTCAACGACCTCGACCTCGTCATCGACTTCCAAAACTGTAAGAGACATCAATGTTATTTCGCAGAATAGCAACAATGCTATAATAAAAAATGGCGAACGACGCTAACCTTGCCCAGAGGAAAGGATGATGTGCTGAGGGGAGATCGCCTGCGGAGCTGCCATCTCCAATAGACGCTGAAAGGATTGCCGAGGAGACAAATCAGCGATAGAGGCCACTAGCCCGCGCAATTCTGGGAAAACAAAAGAGTTTAGACAACAGAAAGATTGCTAATTTAAAATGTAGAAGGTTACCTTCAACACTCCTCCCATTCTGAGTCGAGGGGATGGCGGCTTCAACGGCCTCTGCCGTGATCTCCGGCTCCAGCAAAGGGAGGGTAGTCCCGACTACCTCTCCTCCAGCCTCTGGGCCGCCCGCGAGAAGAGTCGTTGGGACGGCAACCCCCAAAGGAGCCTCTTCCAAAGGAGCAAGCGCTCCGTGATCAGGAACCGCCACTGGAGGCTCTATGGCAAGAGGAACAGCTTCGTCAGCCCCCTCTACATCGAGCAAGGCTAAATCGGGAACGTCAACGGGCTCTAGCTGCAACAAGCCCGTAGGGACCTCCCCCATCGCCGAGGACTCTGCACAATCCACACAAGAATCAGAATACATATATACGAGCATAAACAATCTGAAAAACTGCAAAGAAATAAAAAAAAAACCATACCAATGCGCAGGGAAGCCTTCAATATGGCTTCTTCAAGCCGATGCTCCTTCTCGAGGAGGCGCGCTCGCCGGGGTTCGAGGGTGGACTCGTGGCCGCCAGTCCATAAGGAAAGCGCGTCCGCAGCATCCTCCGAAGCGGCCTACTTCAGCGCCCTTTCACCCCACTCCTCCAAAGGGCCGATAAACCGTCGCCGGATCCATGAGGGGTCTTCGTAAAAGATCACGGCAGGAATAGCTTTCTTGGGGACCCTTGCGTTCTGAGTCTCATCTTTAGAACGCCGTATGGCCTCAGCCAACTGTGCGGCTTCCTCGGCGGCCGAACTCGGGAAAAGTAGTCCAGCATCTGATTCCTGCAGGGCCAACGGTTCATCCTCAAGAATAGGCTCAGACTCTATTAAAGAGTCGAGCAAGTTGGTAGCCACCTTCCTTCGACGCTTGGACCTAGAGCCGGTTGCCGAGGACGACCGCTTCCGTCCCCGCGGAGCCTTAGTGCGGCGCCGGCCCACGTCGCCCTCAACACCCTCATCCCTGTCACCTTCACCCGGTGCCACAACCGGGGATGACACCGCCATTGTCGATGCCACGGAGGGCGGTGCTGCCTCGGGTGGCGGCACTGTTACCGGAGCCCGTCTACCCCGCGACCGAGTACCCAAGGGCATACCAGCTGTTGGAGTAAGATCCACCCCCGACTCCCCCGGAATAAGCGCGGTGCCGGTATCCCTCAAAGAAAAGCGGACCGAGGCGCGCGGTCGCAGCGTAGCTCCCGTGGCCGGAACCTGAGTAGGGGCACCGTGACCAAGAAGTACCCTTCTTTCCTCAATAATAATCGGGTTGATTCGATGGAGATACCATCCCGTGAACGACCCCACGCATCGGGGCATGTAATCACCATCGGGGATCATGAACTGAGAACCGGTGTTCAGCCTCACAAAATGATGGGCGGCAACTCGAACGGCCTCGAGCGAAGGAACCGGCGTGACTATGAAGGCTTCAAACGGGACGCCCTGATCGTAGCCAAACTGCCGGGCAAAGCGATGTGGATTGTACCGCATGAAAAGGGCCGCGCTGTCCTGACGGAATACCAGGTAACCCGGTCTGATTGCGTATAAGCGCGCGGCCTCCTGGGGCTTCAAAGAGGGCGCGCTATCTTTTGATAGGTCCCAAAGCGGCTGGGTTGAACCCGCGGAAGAAGATAAGACCCGATCATTAAATACCAACCCGCCAGCAGTAGCATAAGGAGAAATCAACGCCCGAATAGCCCCGAATTGAGTCGGGTCAGCGGCAGAAGCATCCACCAATCGCATAAGCCGCGGGAAGGTATAGGCGTCGTAGAATGCAGACCTTTGATGCATAGCGAAAGCACCCGAGACGTGCATTTCGATCCAAGACGTAAAGTAGTGAAGCGAAAAGTTTACCACATCTACGCCAGGGGTGGAAGTATTAGCCGCAGCGCCCAACCCGTGATAAAGATGCGCTAATGCCGGGATACCGATGGCCAGCCGCGTTCCCTCAGCTATACGGTGAGCCGGATAGATGACCGAAACTCTCATAAAGCGGCGGTGCATAGGGATGACGAACCAGCTGAGCCAAACACTGATAAACCCAATGAAGAACGTCTCCTCATCCATGCCGGGAGCTGCGATGGATTCGAAGGACATCGGCGACATTATAGGGACGTAGTACTGCGGTAGATCCGATTCATTGGTCGGCAGCTTCTTCGGATCAAACCCAAATGGGTCTTTGATATTTGCGAACTTCGGAGCTGTCTTCGACAAGACGCCCTCGCAAAGGAAACATGCAATGAAGCTCTTAAAAGTAACGCCCTGCTCCTCAAATTCGGCGAACAATCGATCAAAGATACCTAGCACCTTGATCAAGCTGGGACGCTTGTGGCGGACGGCGTTCTCGGCAGACAAGCCGTCAAGCGGTGCGGGCTCGGGTTCAAAGACGTATTCATCAGAAGGCAGCAACTCCTCGTAAAGTGTCCCTCGAACGGGCAGCCCCGAGATCTCGTAAAACTCCCTCAAAGATATCGAAACCTCTCTGTCCCCCAGAAGAAAAGTATTGGTGGGGAGATTCCATTGATTCAAGAACGCCTTAACCCACCAGACATGCGGGGATTGATAATGGAAGAGCGACGCATATATCGCCTGGTAGAGTCCAACCTTCTGCAGCCGCGCATGATGGGTAGCAAGGATATAGCGAGCCCAGAGGAGGTAGCCCGTGGGGAGTCGAGGAGTAAGCCCTATCTTATAAATCTGTCCCCATGGGTGGGCCTCACCCTGGCAAATACGTCGTCCCAGGATATCTATAGCTGGGATCGGATGGTTTGGGATACCGGTTGTCGAAGGCTCGAGTCGTCCCGTTGGAGTCCAGTTTGGCATCTCCACAACGAAAATCGTCCTCGGGGGGTCCATCGGCAAGAACGGGAAAGTGGGCTCTGTCGGCGCTTCACACAGGAAACTCCGGCGACCCCGGATGATATGGCTGTACCAAGTTCCCCATAGAAGTAAGCTGGTGCAGTTCGGGTCATGATCCTGGATCATCGCCATCGCTTCCTCGTCGGATGGTGATTGAGGAGAAGCGGCCTCTGAGCGAGTAAAGGGAAAGCACGGAACAGAAGCCATCACACCTGAAACAAAGTAAAGGAAAACTGTCAAAAAGTGAAGCCAGGAACATATATATATATATATACACACACATGAGCATAATTATATGAAGACAGTTGAAGAAAGCGACAGAGGACTTGTTTGGTAGGACCATTAGTTACAAAACATGGGGGTCTCACGAAATCAAGATGACGACTGGCTAATGATGAGGCACAACAACTATAACGAGACAAAGAGAATATTCTCATTAAATAAGCAGTGGGTTTCAAGTGACCCTACACATTCCCCTAAAAGACAAATCCATCTTGGGCTCTGTGATGAATCAAACAGAATCAAGGGAATTAAATTCCCAAAGACCAACAGTGTAAACTGCTTCTGGGTTGTGAAGAAGATGACTCAAAGCAAGAAAACCCATGAAGGTCTCTAGGAAGAACTTGGTTCTTCATAGGAATTAAATTCCTTTTTTGAAAAAGGGAATTAAATTCCCAGAAAATGTGGTTCCAGAGCCAGAGCTCCTTGGAGATGGAATTAAATTCCATGGAAGGGACAACCGAAACCATCATCTCCCTAAAGGTTAAAGAGACCCTAAGAGATCTACAGTTTGAAAATTATATGGTTTTCTGTTCTTGTGGAAGAACTTAAACTAAAATAAAATGTGTGTTCTTGTTAAAGGGAAAAACCCTTGATCTGGATTTAAAATCCGGTGGTGATTTTTGTGAAAGTCCTTCGGTCGCTCAAGATGATTACCTGAGGAAAAGGAATCAGTCAACAGGGTTAAACTCTGGAAAATTTTTGAAGCAGAGATCTAAGCTCTGGAAAAGGAGAATTAAATTCTCGAAAAGAAGAAAGTTAGCAAAGGAGGAAGATGAGCAAAAGTGGAAGCGCTTTTGAAAAGACATGGGCATTTATAGGATGGGATGGAAAACGTTTCATCTACCCTACTCCCAAGGCAGATCCAACGGTCACAAAAGTGACAGCGTTGCACTCACGTGCAGACACGTGAGAGCAACGCTGTGGGGGCATTTGTTCCCTGATTAAAAATCAGGAAAAGATTCAGAAGAGGCATCACGTGCTCACACGTGACCAGTGGTCACGTGTTGGCACGTGATGGTTAAACAGCGGCACAGAGTATATTTGTTCTCTAATTAAAAGTCAGGAAGAAACTTCAGAAGAGGCATCACGTGCTCACACGTGACCAGTGGTCACGTGTTGGCACGTGATGGTTAAGCAGCGGCAAGAGAACAAAGCACAGAAGAAGAGAAGCCCATATCAAGGGCCACGTGCTCACACGTGACCAACGGTCACGTGGCCACACGTGACCGGCTTTAAAAGCCTTATTCTTTAACAGAATTAAATTCTGAGGAAAGATCCTTCAAATCTTTCCAAAATGAAAAAGAATTATCTGAAACCGTTGGATTAAAAATCTAAAGGTGATTAAATATCACCAATTTATGGAAAAACCTTAGGCTTGGAAAGATTTCCCCCTAAATCTAACCGAAATAACAACGAGATATCTTTGGATTTAAAATCCAACGGTGAATAAAATTCACCTAATAATCTGAAGGCCCATATTAATGATGAAGATAAATCAAATATCTCAATAAACAAATGAAATCTTTCAATGAAAGATTCACTAAAACAGATTGATTCTTTTCCTTCTCCTATAAATAGGAGCCAAAGAAGAGAGTTAAAAAAAGAGAGACAGAGAGAGGGAGATAGAGCCTTGGAATCTTGAAAATTCAGAAGGAAGAATTTGATTCTCTGCAAAAGAAAAACCCTAGGTAAGAAAAGAAAAGAGAGGCTTCAAAAGAGAATTTAATTCTCAAAAGAGTTTAACTCTTATATAAAGAAAAGAACTTAGTTCTTTCTCTGGTTGAGGATCTGCAAAGTGCACATCTCCCCATGAATTGAGAATTTAATTCTCATTGGGTTGAGATCCTTCCATGCAGATCTAAAACATAGAGGAGGAATTGAGTTTTGAGAATTTAATTCTCACAGAATTACAGGAATTTAATTCCTTTGAGATAAAATTAGGGTTTAACCCCATATTATAGGAATTTAATTCCTTCAAAATGGGCAGAACTAGGATTTAACCCTAATTGAGAACTTAATTCTCTCAAATTTACAGGAATTTAATTCTCTTAAAAAATTAGGGTTTCACCTTATGCCTGAATTTAATTCTTTATATATATGGGGAATTTAATTTCTACAGAAAAGAAATTAGGGTTTAACCCTATCTAAGAATATAATTCTTCAGAAGAAAACAGGAATTTAATTCCTCTAAAGTTTATTGCTAGGGTTTAACCCTATGAAGAATTTAATTCTTAAAAGATGAACAGATCTTTAAAACATACAAAGAATCAGAATCACGTGCTACCACGAGACCCCTGTAAAGATCCACAGAAATGAGCTTTGAGGCAACGCCTCACGTGCCCTACGTGACCCCTGAAGCACACAGAGAAAAAGGCAAAAGAAACAGAAAAGAGCTCTAGGGCGCCCTCACGTGTCAACACGTGACCCCTAATGACCATTCGAACAGACCAGAGCGTGGGCCTCCATCACGTGCTCACACGTGATGGTCGTCAGAATTAAAAGTGTTAAACACTTACCTGTAGAATAAAATAAGGGAAATCAGGGCGCTCTCACGTGTCCGCACGTGACCCCTCCCTCCTTAGTGTTTAACACTAATTGGAAAACTCAATTTGCAGTGTTTAACACTGATTTTCTTAGTGATTAACACTAATTGGAAAACTCTATTTGCAGTGTTTAACACTGATTTTCTTAGTGTTTAACACTAATTTGGAAAACTCTATTTGCAGTGTTTAACACTTATTTTCTTAGTGATTAACACTAATTTGAAAACTCTGTTCCCAGTGTTTAACACTGATTTGCTTTAGTGTTTAACACTAATTTGAAATCTCTGCTACCAGTGTTTAACACTGATTTGCTTTAGTGTTTAACACTAATTTGAAAGCCCTGTTGCTAACACTGATTATCTTTTAGTGTTTAACACTAACTTGCTAATCTTATTCCCAGTGTTCAACACTGTTGGTCTCTAGTGTTTAACACTAGCTTTAGCCCAATTGGCTAAGTTTCTAGAGGCAAAGCCTCTCCTTCAATGAGCCAACAGAGGGCCAATATTCTAAACATGATTGGACTTAGCCCAAGCTGGCCGTAAGTCCTCAATTCAAACTTAACTGGGCTAATGGGCTCATAATATAACTAATTGGTCTTAGTTCCAAATTGGGCCTAAGATCATTTAATCTACCTCGGTTCAAGGGTACATCTCTTCACTCCTTTGATATTTGGCGTTGTAATTCCTCAACGTCTTCAAAGAGGTGACGGGTCCCGATGACCACACATTGATACAGACTGTGGGGTCCTTAAACTCACGGACTATGAGGTCCTTAACCTTGACCGGGATGTCTTAAAACTAACAACGGACTGTGGGGTCCTTAAACTCATGGACTATGATGTCCTTAACCTTGACCGGGATGTCTTAAAACTAATAACGGACTATGACGTCCTTAACCTTGACCGTGATGTATTAAAACTAACGATGGACTGTGGAGTCTCTAAATCCACAGACTATGATGTCCTTAACCTTGACCGCAACGTCATAAAACTAACATTGTACCGCAATGTCCTTAAACTACCTATTGACCGCAATGTCACTAAACTAAACAACAGGGCCCCCTTAATTACTCTCTTGTTGGATTTGAACGATCCCGTTAAGTTGATCTTAGTCTGAAAGCTAGACTAACGTATCTTTAACAAACGTTTAAGTCGATCTTAGTCTCAAATGAGGCTAACGTATCCTTAAACCCAAACCCCCAAACCCAAATCTAAGATAATACGGATTTGGACTAGTCCACGCCCTACGGGCGACGACATAACTCAGTTTCCGTATACAATCCACGGGCAACCAAACACAAAACAAACACACACAACGCGAAGTGACCATCTGGAGAAGGAGAAAGTTGTTACCGCAATGCGGTAGCGTAATTAACTGCAGGGGCTTGCGCCTGCAGGGAAGAGCGTCCCCACAATCAAAAACCCCTCGAGCGAGGGGGAATCTGACGAAGTCTGCTACATCGGATGCATCCGTTTAAACCTTCGATACACGGTGCCATAAATCAACTTGGCATCTTCGGAGAGGTGGACGGATAGCACCAATTAGCATCTACCCCGAATCTCAGGCAAGACGTCTCCACGTCGTCTTGGCCGTCATTCGGAGGGGAACACAGCCGCAATAAATACTCCAAGTATACATTGAATTTAAATCAATTCTTTGTACATTAAAAATGGAGTTGTTACAATCTACCCTCCTTACAAAAATTTCGTTCTCGAAATTTACAACTTTTATTTGAGGACCAGTTTACAAAGAGGTGTGGATATCTAGTTCGCATTTCATCCTCCTTCCCAAGTGGACTCTCCTGGAGTGTCTTTCCTCCACATCACTCGAACCAAGTTAACTTCCTTGTTCCGAAGTGTCTTCACTTTCCTGTCCAGGATCTCCACAGGCTGTTGCTCACAAGACAAATCGGGCTGTATAGTGAGCTCGGAATGATCAAATATATGGCTGGGGTCACTCACATACTTTCTGAGTTGGGATATGTGGAACACATTATGCACTCCTTCCAATGAGGGTGGAAGCGCTAAGCGGTATGTCACTTCACCGACTCGTTCGAGTATTGATTGTTTCGAAAAAGTGTGTTTGTAGTAATAACCGCAATCAGAACGGTGTCGCGTGTAGCTAGACCGAGATGAGTACGGGTCGTCCTGAGGAAAACGTTGAATCTTTTACTCTTACTTTAGATGTGTTGAAAAAGAGAGGAGGAATAAAGAATTTTGTGAATGGTTTCTAGATCTACGTTAAGCAAGAATGCAAAATATATAGATTTAGATTATTTTAGGGATGTAGTTAATATAATAAGGGGGCTTGTAGGGTTCGTTAGGATTTAGTAGTCATGGACGATTAATTAAAAGTTACCATTTTTATTCTTATAGATTTAAAACTAGAACGACGGTGATGCGTGTAGATTAGGGTTTCTAGAGAGAAAAGGAATCCCACTCTTAACCCTTATCTCGACACGGAACTCCGTTCATATCTAGCTTTTACCAAAACAATCATTAATCTAATCTCTAATCGCGGTCGGAACTAACAAAGAATTGTTAGCACGCCCAATTAGGATGTTAATAATTCTTTTGATAAAGTTCATAAACTTTATAGGACTTAAAAAGGGTTTAGGGATATTCATCATCCATTAGCCTACCCTAATCCTACGAACCCTAACAAGCGGAGAATTACTCGCGCATGTTGGGAGAAAAAGATATGGAGAGAAAATGCATAATTAAACTACGAAGAAATAGAATAAGAAAAAGAAAGCTACCTTTATTAATCAACAATATTCATTACACTTTGATTCCTTAGAAAATGATTACAAAGACTAGTTTGCTTCTCGATCTCTTCCAAGGAGGTAGACGAACAGTTGATGATCAGTCTGGATGCGTGAGCCGTCTTGGACTTCGTGATCTCGTCGACTTGATGCCTTCTAATTTTAGCCCTTGGTCCTTTATATAGCCCTCAAAGAAGAAAAACTAGTTACCATATATGGTGACTTCCTAATATGGTGACTTTCCATGCCTGGATTCTGAGTCCCTGTCAGTATTGATTTTATGATTTTGGCAGATTTTTGATCCTGACATCTTGAACATCTTGATCTCTTGACCTGAGCTAAATCTTGCACAATATCTCTATGAATAATGTTAGTTTATTTATTAAATTAGAGAGAGTATCTTAATCACTATATATGGTAATAAATCTTTAAGAAACTTGATTAAGAATATTTAATATGCTGTGCACTTTATATGGTAATAAATCTTTAAGAAACATGATTAAGAATATTTGATATGCTATACATCTTTTAATTACTAAAATATTATGCATATATTTTGAAATATTATTCTAACCATTTGTATGATATTATATCTTTTAAGAATTGTGATTAGAATATTTGATATGATATGCATATTTTCAATTACCAAAATATTATATAAATATAAAATGCTTATATTTTCCTTCATAATATTAATTATAATATATAAACATATGGCAAATAGTATTTTGCAAATAAATCCAAATATGTTTAATATTTATAATAAACACCTTTTATTATTTAAGAAATGTAAGGAAAATACTTATACCAAAGTGCAATATTTTCAACTGAACAAATACCCCCAAACTTAACTTTGATCATCCTGAGCAAACTAGTTATTCAAGAGAAAGAGAAAAAGAAAAAGAAAAACCTAATTAGCACACTTTCGTAGGCAGACACGATTGCACTGAGCACGTGCAACAAGCCGTTAAACCTCTAGGTGTCCCTAGTAGGAGGAGTGTTGTCTCCTGAGGGTTTTCAGCGGATTATACCCACAAAATCCTATAATAAAAGAGAGATGGTGAAATTTACATATAAAGATAAGAACCATAAAAGAAAGACTTTGAAAATAAGAGTTTCCAACTATACTGGCTTTTCAGTTGTCATGAGCCTTATCTTAATAGTCATGAAAAATGTTAGAAATCACATCATCTCTCAATAAAATATCGTCTTTATTCTCCATTCCTATCTTTCATCCAAATATCGATCATATACCCCTATGTGTGTGAATAGAACATCCCTACACTCGGAGAATTCAATTCAAGCTATCATACTCTTGTCCATCTGCCGTAGTACTTTTTAATTTGATGAATATTTAGATTTGCTCACACATTTTCAGGCGACCGTTAATACTTCTTGAGGTACTAACCGACCGATTACTCATGTGCTTGCTGATTCGGTGATAATATTTTCCTCGTCTTGCACCACCTAAGCCTTAGCAGTGACTCCCAGACCAGTTGGCCTTAGGGCACTAGGTGAAGAGGCACCCTCGCTATATTTTTTTATTGCTGCCTTGGCGATAACAAAACCAGTGTTCATTTTTCTTTTCACCATTTTTATATTTTCTTCATTTTTTTCATTTCCTTCATACTTTGGCTTTTAGACAAGAGCATTTCAAGGTATCCTCTACTATCCCGAGTTTCAAGACGTGTGTAAGTGCAAATAGTAGGATATCAATGTTCAAATGTTTGGCTTCCAGAATAGGAACTATTTTTCAGACTTATTTTTATCCTTAGATTAGTGATTTCCTTCATCTTACTAACCCTTGGGACAACAGCTCATAACTACTTATTACTAGTTCGTTTAAGAAAACTTCTAATTTTCTTGGTTTTCTTAAACTATTCCTATCTTTTGGATGTAATTTTTCACTTTCTACTCTTTTGTTATAAAAGAAAAATTTTAAAATTTTTGAAAATGTTGTGCTTATGTAAAGTATGATGCAAATTGATGCGTAAATAAGCACAAACCTCCACCAAACTTGTTTTCAACAGTGTCCTCACTGTTGCTATCTGCTGGATCACAAAAACCTGTAAGCTTGGGAGGACATTATTAATGGGGGCAATATATGAATATATGAAAGTGAAAATCCTCCACCAAACTTATTTTTGGCTCACAAATTTGAGGACAAAAGTTATGTTCAAGAGCCAAAAATATACCCCCCTTCAAACATGAGTTAGACAATATAAAGCATTTTAAGAGGGGGTGAGTCATTTGATCAAAATAAAACTTCACAAAGACCAAAAGTTAATACCAACCATTCAAATATTTTATCAGTATATCGTATAGGTTGGTGGAAGAATGTGTTGTATCGAGTCAAGAAAAAGTGGTGAAGGGATAAGAGGTGGTCTGGAAAGGGTTTGAAATTAGAGAAAAGAAAGAATGAGGATGAATGTGAATGATTAGGAAGAAGGAATAGTGACGGTCCAACCTCTATAGGTGGAGATTGATTAATCACAAAATCCGTATTGTTTAAAAATTCAAGTTCGTCAGCAAAAAGTTCTTCAAAACTTTTATCAATGGTGTGATTGAACATTTTGCTGTCAAAGAGTTTTGTGCCAGAATTTATCCTACTTGATTCAAAAATTATTGAGGTAGAGGACTCGAAAAACTCATCTACCTCATTTTCAAAAATATCCAAATCAAGTTGAATTTCTGGTATTATTGAACTTGAATTAACGGATTGTGATTCATCAAAACTCACTGAAACTATAGGAACAGAAGAAAAACCGGAGAAAGTAGAAGGTGAAATGGGTAAACAAATTGGTGTGTCGAGTGTTGCTGAACCAGATGTGGAAGATGGAGGTTGTATTTCGGTCTGATCTTCGGGTATACCATTATCATCAACTTCAAGACATAATTGGGGTTCGGGAAGAATTAAAGGCTTAAGATGATGACCACAAGGAAGTGAAAGGATTTGATGAATTGGTGGGACAAAATCATCCAAAATTTCGGGTTCATCAATCAATATATCCCCAACGTCAATCACCTTATTCAAGTGAAGGTTAAAATTCTCAAACTCCTCATCAAAAGTATGGTTTTCAACAAGTTTTGGTTCAAGAGTGGAGGTGTAGAGACTACAAGGGTTGGGTATGGTTTCATTTGAATTGGACCCTTCACAATCGGGTAAATCAAACACTACAAAGTCACACAACTTATCAGTCATTCTATTTGGTGTACTTGATGAATCTATGAAACTGGAGTTGTGGATTTCAGTTTGGAAACAAGAGGTTTGATTAGGAAGGGTGTACAGTTCTGTCTTACTACCCAAATCCTTCATAATTTGGTTCGACATTTCCAGAAATTTTTCTAATGTCTGCTCCAGACTAGTCTTGGGTTGATAAGGGGTTTCAGTATAAGATTAAAATTCCTGTGGATAATTAAAACTCCCAAATGACTGATTAGAAGAACTGTCTAGAGAAGGTGGAAAAGTTGGATTGGATTGATAAGAATAGAATGGTTGCGAAAATTGGGTGGGAGTAGGGTCAACATTGTGATAAGAAGAATATTGATATGGGTTGGTCGGTTGGCTATCAAACTCTTCTTTGGAAAGTGGAGGTGATGGTTGATATTGGTCCGGGTTGAAACTTTGGCCTCTAGCCCTAGCTATGTGCTCAGCAATGGATATTCGTCTAGGGGCTTCCTCACTCTGGGTATCAACTGAAACAGGTGTAGGATTAGGATACGGTTGATAAGACCTAGACTGAGGTGGCCAACTGTTTCTTCATGCTTGTTCTATATGATCGCTTAAGGACATGGAAGAGCTGGACGGTATACCGAAGGGATTACGAAAACAAGAGATATCTGGTTGTGGACAGCAAAGCTCGGCAAGAGATCGTCTGTTTGGGTCACCCATTATAAGAAGAGAAGAAGGGGAAGGGGTAAAAAGAGGAGAAAATAATTGGTTTGTTTTGAAAAATGACGGATTTAGACAAATCACACAAAAATGCACAACCAACCCTGAAACTAAGGTTACCTAGGTCATTCTCTAGACCGCTCCTAGACTTCCAAAGGACAAGCCGCAGGATCAATCCTCTACCACCTCTTTACTACTCTTGTGGCCAGGTAAGTGCTAGGTGAGTGGGAGGCTCCCCACTACGAAAGTAGTGGTCCTAATTAAGTAACCACTCGCCTTGGACACACTTGCCTAGTCTCCACAAAAGTAATGCGTATAAGCGATAGATTATCCACGACCTTCCTCTGTCCTTAATGAGCGCGACAGTCCTTAGAGTCTGGTCTAGATATTTTTTAAATTATTGTAGGGTTGATGCAGATGCTCGGTTTGTGATTTGTGGGGCTTAAGAAGGGTGATGAAATCTCCACCTAATCTTGATTTGGTCTTTGCCCCTTAAAGTCCGAATTAAAATATGCAAAACAAAACCAATCACAAAACTTTTGCAAAAAGATTTTTGAGCGGCGCTATTTTGCAAAGAATCCTGCAGAAAATAGATTTTATTGGATTTGAGAGGAGAGAGAAGGAGTTAAGAAAGATACCAGAGAAGTTTAAACCCTAGATCTCCTGTTTCCTCAAGTCCGTGACTCCAGATTCCCTCGCAAAATTCACACACAAATCGTTAATTATGCAATTTGTAGTTTCGTTTTAATAATGATATGAATCGTCTAAGAATTCAACACAAATAGTAAGAATAAAAAAATTACGCACGTATCCCCGGCAACGGCGCCATTTGATTGTTTCGAAAAAGTGTGTTTGTAGTAATAACCGCAATCAGAACGGTGTCGCGTGTAGCTAGACCGAGATGAGTACGGGTCGTCCTCAGGGAAACGTTGAATCTTTTACTCTTACTTTAGATGTGTTGAAAAAGAGAGGAGGAATAAAGAATTTTGTGAATGGTTTCTAGATCTACGTTAAGCAAGAATGCAAAATATATAGATCTAGATTATTTTACGGATGTAGTTAATATAATAAGGGGGCTTGTAGGGTTCGTTAGGATTTAGTAGTCATGGACGATTAATTAAAAGTTACCATTTTTATCCTTTAATAGATTTAAAATTAGAACGACGGTGATGCGTGTAGATTAGGGTTTCTGGAGGGAAAAGGAATCCCACTCTTAACCCTTATCTCGATACGGAACTCCGTTCATATCTAGCCTTTACCAAAACAATCATTAATCTAATCTCTAATCGCGGTCAGAACTAACAAAGAATTGTTAGCACGCCCAATTAGGATGTTAATAATTCTTTTGATAAAGTTCATAAACTTTATAGGACTTAAAAAGGATTTAGGGATGTTCATCATCCATTAGCCTACCCTAATCCTACGAACCCTAACAAGCGGAGAATTACTCGCGCATGTTGGGAGAAAAAGAGATGGAGAGAAAATGCATAATTAAACTACGAAGAAATAGAATAAGAAAAAGAAAGCTACCTTTATTAATCAACAATATTCATTACACTTTGATTCCTTAGAAAATGATTACAAAGACTAGTTTGCTTCTCGATCTCTTCCAAGGAGGTAGACGAACAGTTGATGATCAGTCTGGATGCGTGAGCCGTCTTAGACTTCGTGATCTCGTCGACTTGATGCCTTCTAACTTTAGCCCTTGGTCCTTTATATAGCCCTCAAAGAAGAAAAACTAGTTACCATATATGGTGACTTCCTAATATGGTGACTTTCCATGCCTGGATTCTGAGTACCTGTCAGTATTGATTTTATGATTTTGGCAGATTTTTGATCCTAACATCTTGAACAACTTGATCTCTTGACCTGAGCTAAATCTTGCACAATATCTCTATGAATAATGTTAGTTTATTTATTAAATTAGAGAGAGTATCTTAATCACTATATATGGTAATAAATCTTTAAGAAACTTGATTAAGAATATTTAATATGCTGTGCACTTTATATGGTAATAAATCTTTAAGAAACATGATTAAGAATATTTGATATGCTATACATCTTTTAATTACTAAAATATTATGCATATATTTTGAAATATTATTCTAACCATTTGTATGATATTATATCTTTTAAGAATTGTGATTAGAATATTTGATATGATATGCATATTTTCAATTACCAAAATATTATATAAATATAAAATGCTTATATTTTCCTTCATAATATTAATTATAATATATAAACATATGGGAAATAGTATTTTGCAAATAAATCCAAATATGTTTAATATTTATAATAAACACCTTTTATTATTTAAGAAATGTAAGGAAAATACTTATACCAAAGTGCAATATTTTCAACTGAATAAGTATGTCTAACGGTCCAATATATCTCGGACTCAATTTACCCCGTCTTCCAAATCGGATCACTCCGCGGTTCGGAGATATCTTCAAGAATACATGATCTCCTGGCTGGACCTCCAAGTGTCGTCTCTTTGCATCAGCCCAGTGCTTCTGTCGATCTTGGGCTATGCGCATCCTTTCCCTGATAGTACGAACCACATCAACAGTTGCTACTATCATCTTTGGTCCAAGAAGTTCCCTATCTCCGATGTCGTCCCAACTTAATGGCGATCGACACTTCCTTCCATACAATGCTGCAAAAGGTGACATTCCTATGCTTGCTTGGTAGCTGTTGTTGTACGAAAATTCCACAAGATGTAGGTGGTCTTCCCACGATCCTTTGAAGTCTAGCATACACGCTCTGAGCATATCCTCCAAGATCTGAATAGTTCGTTCCGACTGACCATCTGTTTATGGATGATAAGCCGTGCTGAAGTTCAGACTTGTTCCCAAGCTTGCTTGCAGACTCTGCCAAAATTGCGATCGGAACCTGGTGTCACGATCGGAGACAATGCAGACCGGTACTCCATGAAGTCTCACAATTTCCTCCATGTACTTCTTTGCTAATGTCTCGGTTGATTGGCCAACTCGAAATGGGATGGAGTGAGCCGACTTTGTGAGTCGATCCACAATGACCCATATGGCATCGTTACCCTTTGTGCTGCGAGGAAGAGCAGTCACAAAGTCCATCGTGATGTGTTGCCACTTCCATTCCGGGATTGGTAACGGTTGAAGTAATCCAGCAGTCCTGTGATGTTCAGCCTTTACTTGCTGACACACCAAGCATTTTGCGACGCTTCTGGCTACTTCACGCTTCATTCCATGCCACCAATAATTCTGACGTAGATCTTTGTACATTTTGGTACCTCCAGGGTGTACGTAGTAGGGAGAGCTGTGAGCTTCTTTCATTAACTCTTCCCGAACAGGACCTTTTGGTACACACAATCTGCTGCCGTATCTCAAAGATCCATCTTCATGGATGATGAAGTCTGTTCTGAGTCCATTCTCCACTTGTTCTCTGATCTTTTGCAACTTAGCATCACTTGCTTGAGCTGCTTTGATCTGATTGACAATGGTTGATTGAACTTGTAAATTCATCAAACTTGAAGCATTACCTGGCATGACTACTTCAATCTCCATCTGATGCAAGTTTTGTTGAAACTTCCACTGAGCGGTGAGATTCATCGATAATGGTTGGCGACTAAGAGCATCAGGTACTACATTCACCTTCCCTGGGTGATATTGCAAGTTGATGTCAAAGTCCGCCATGAGTTCTAACCATCTTCTCTGCCGCATATTCAACTCCTTCTGAGTAAACACGTACTTCAAGCTCTTATGATCTGTGTAGATGTTCACTCGTTCACCAAGTAGATAATGACGCCAAATCTTGAGAGCAAAAATGACGGCTGCCAACTCCAGATCATGCGTCGGATAATTGCGCTCATGAATCTTCAGCTGTCTTGAAGCATAAGCCGCAACCTTACCGTGCTGATGTAGAACACATCCTAATCCTTTACCGGATGCATCGCAATGCACTTCGAATCCTCCAGATTGATCCGGTATGACGAGAATATGTGCTGATGTCAACCTTGACTTGAGTTCTACGAAAGCTTGTTCGCATGCTTCTAACCACACAAATTCTTCATCTTTACGTGTGAGCTTGGTCAGGGGCGTTGCTATCTTCGAAAAGCCTTCAATAAACCTTCTGTAATATCCAGCTAAACCCAAGAAACTTCGAATATCCTTCACTGACTTTGGTGTAGGCCATTCGCTAACTGCCGAAACTTTCGCTGGATCCACAGAGATTCCTTCTCCTGATACGATATGTCCAAGAAAACCAACTTGATTTAGCCAAAACTCGCACTTACTGTACTTGGCATAAAGCTGATGTTGTCGAAGAGTTTCTAGGACAATTCGTAGGTGCTCTGCATATTCTTTTCGACTTTTAGAATACACCAGGATGTCGTCGATGAAGATGACAACAAACCTGTCTAAGTACTCCCGGAAAACTTGATTCATTAGGTTCATGAATATTGCGGGTGCGTTGGTCACTCCAAATGGCATCACTAGAAATTCGTAATGTCCACAGCGAGTTCTGAAAGCTGTTTTGTGAATATCAGCTTCCTTGACCTTCACTTGATGATAACCTGAACGAAGATCTAATTTAGAGAAAACACAAGATCCACTTAGCTGATCGAATAAATCATCGATGCGCGGAAGTGGATACTTGTTCTTTATAGTGACTTCGTTCAAGGCTCTGTAATCGATGCACATTCTGTATGAACCTTCCTTCTTCTTCACAAGTAATACAGGTGATCCCCAACTTGAAATGCTGGGACGAATCCATCCTTTCGCCAGTAATTCGTCCAACTGTGTTCGGACTTCCTTCAAACCTTCCGGACTTAAACGATAGGGTGCTTTGATCACCGGTTGTGCTCCTGGTACTAAATCAATACTGAATTCAAGATCTCGATCGGGAGGCAAACCTGATATATCGTCAGGAAATATATCGTCAAACTCTCGAACCACATCTGGTCTTGATTCTTCCTCCGCTTGAGCTGCTGCAACTACTGCTTCTCTTGGCTTCGCTTTGTAGGTACTTGGCTCCAGTGTACGGTCTCCGCTTTTGAAATAGAAGACCGGATGGTCTGGGATCTCGAATACTACCCTCCTTTTACGACAGTCGATGGTAGCATAAAAAGTTCCAAGCCAATCCATTCCTAGAACCACATCGAAGTTCGGTATGTCCAGCACTTTGAAGTCAGCATAAAATTCTCTGCTGCAGACGACGACTGGACAAAAGCTGTATCCCATGGTTGCCTTTAGAACGCCATTTCCTGAACTGACATTCCAGCTGGATACAAGCGGTGAAACTGGAATCGCATGGGTTCAGACAAACCGTTGCGACATAAAGCAGTGTGATGCTCCAGTATCAAACAGTGCAAGTGCAGGGATTGAGGATACTAAGAGTGTACCTAAGGTATGTGGGATTTATTTTAGGTATAGGAAATATGTAACTAAGTATAGAATAGAAAAGAAAAGTTTGAAAAGAAAAGTTTACCAGTGATGACTTGGCCAGTGGCCTCAGCTTCTTCCACGGACATCGTGAAAGCCTGGCGCCTTGGTACATTCCTCCTGGCCTGAGGAGCATTCCTCGGAACGTTCCTTTGAGCTTAATGGAACTAACGAGGAGGTGGTACAGCTTGTGGTCCTCTGGGTGGTGCAGGTAGTGCAGGTCTGGGAGCAGGTGCCTGAAGAGCTGGTCGCTGCGGATAAGTAATTGCTGACCTGGGTGCAGCAACTGGGTTCTGTCTTTGGGGACAAGACCCAATATCGTGAGTAGCTGAGCCGCAGACTAAGCAAAGGCGGTTGGCTCGACGGCAGTCCTTCATCATATGTCCAGTTCTCTTGCAGTAGGTGCAAAAGGCTGGGCTGGGACGATGGGTTGGTACTCCGGGTTGCCTTGGCACGAAAGGTGGCCTGGACGAGGCTCCACCTGCCATCTGGTTGGCAGGGCGTTTGACTCCTGCAGACTGAGGCCTGCCCCTTGCTTTTATCACTGCCTCATAACTGCGGGCAGCTTCCAAAGCATCCTCATGAGTCAAAAATTTTCCCGTGGCTAGAGTAGCCTGAATCTCCGTGTCCAGTCCTTGTTGAAAGAGACAGGCTCTGATCTCGTCCGTCGGCATCAAGTGTGCTGCGAATCTATTTAAAGATTGTGTTAGCTGTGTGGTATGTGATATTTAAAAATTGAACTATTGTGATATATCTTACCGGCTTAACATGGTGAATTCAGCGTCATATTCATCTACTGATTTGTCCCACATTGAACCCTGTTGTATATGAATAAACTGCTGCTCCATGGCAAACTTGGCAGTCACAGGGAAGTATTTCGCGTCGAACTTCTCGCGAAAAGTCTTCCATTCAATAAGTTGTGTAAGACAGCTTTCTTCTGCCTTCCACCAGTTGCGAGCATTATCCGTGAGCTGTAGCTTCGCCACACGGACCCAAGCGATGTCTGGCACTTGAGCTGCCGCCAGATCGTCTTCGATGCTTTGTGCCCATTCTTCAGCTTCAAGAGGGCTTCCTTTACCAGAGAACTGCTTAGGGTGTAAAGCCCTGAATTGCTTTACCCCTGGTGTGTCGATCTCAGGACGGTTCAGGAGTTGTTGCTGTCCCTCGAGAAGGCTGCGGATCGCCTCAAGTAACACTGTTTGCTCGGTGGGTGGCGCAGGAACAGCTGGTGTGAGAGGTAGTGCTGGAGGTGTGTTGTTGACATTGGTGCTGGTGTTGTTTGGGGAATCCATAACCTTGAAGAAAATTTTGGGTTAGGACAGATTCAAATACATGAAATGATAAGATTCAAGGAATAGAAATTTGTAAGATTCAAGAAACATGAATTGTAAAGAATGTTTTAGTTGCTGGTTCTTGTGTTATATTGCTTAGGTTGTTCACACAGACCAGAACTGCATGATAGAGATTCATACAGCTCTGACCTGCATGGGCCACCAACAAAACCTGTCACGCCCCGCTTCCCAGTGTACGGCGAAGAGGACGCGACGAGGTCCGCTACGTATATACTTAGAAGTACATACGCTAAGCGTATCTAAGCAATATAAAAGTAAATCACAAGAGACAAGAAATATAGAAATAATAGCAACTTTATTAATAACATTCTTTTATACAATGCATGAAAAGTAAATACAACTGAAATGAAAAACGATGCCTAAACAATGGCATAACAGGAAATGAAAATACTAAATAGAACAAGGTACAATGTCTAGAGCTCGGGGTCTTCGTGAAACTGATCTAAGTCTTCACCGGTGGGCTCGATCTCTGCCGGGTCCAAAGCACCTGACGACATTCAAAGAAGAAAGAAATAGAATGTCGTCAGCGAACAGGTCGCTCGCTAAGTCCCAAAGATAAAGAAGAATTAGAAAAGACAGAATAAGAGGTATTTTCTAAAGAGATTGTAAAATATTGTGTTAACGCTGTTGTTTGTAGCTTGGTACAGAAGGATGCCAGTGTATACAAGAGGGGTCTCTATATGCTAGAGACCAGGACAAACAGAATGTACAAGGAACCGTTAAGCCACGGTACAACAGCAACGGAATATAGGTTAGGTGTCTTAATCTGACCACCTCGTGCCACCTTTAACACCTTCCGTACCAATCTACCCCTTAAACCCCGTAGTGTTTTGATAGTATTGTTGTATTGTATTGTGTAAGTTGGATGACTGACCAAAACCATGATATCAGTAAACAGATTGTAACTGCATAATCAGATAAATGGAATAACGGAATAATGGATGTATATCCATGGTTTGATTCAGTCAAGATGTATAGATTGTTAACTGGATTCTGGGATTCATGTGTTCATATTGAGTTGGAATATTAAAGAATATAGATTGACTTGAATCGTATTCAAGTCAGAAATAATCAGACTCAAATCCGAGTCAGACTAAAAGAAATGTAAGTCGAAGTTCTATATTTGTTAGGGTCATTATTGTAATTTATAAAACTTGAGGGGGTTTTGTGTAAAAATACTTTTGTATAGTTTTCAAGACACACCCCAAGTATTTATTATTCGTCTTTATAGTTATAATGAGTGTAATTTTATTTTGTGATATTTCTAGTGAAAATATCCTAATTTCATAAATAAAGGTATTAATTTGTAATATTAATTTATTTGAAATTCATGGTATTTTAATGTAACTTTTAATCTTGTAATTTTTAGGAAAATGTGGAAACTTTATCTTATAATAAAATAGGTGTTTAAATGATAAATATACATATGTTTATACAAGAATAATTTTTAATAAATATTTTATTTTCCAAAAATCTCATTTTTCTTAAATGTCGTATTTTAAACCTTTCGAGACCGAATGCTCCTTGCGGAGGTCTGAATCTCGTACTACTAAGCCCGAGGGTGCACGATAAACCGTACTATCCCTAACGAGTTCCCTAAAGGTGGGTTATAGTGGCGATTTGCAAAGATTTTATAAATACTAATCATTTAGAAAACGGTTTTATAAAAATAAGGTATTTATTTGTAAAAGGTCGATTTTCCGTATTTTAGATTCTAGGGTTTTATATTTCAACTAGACTATTTCTAAATGGTCTAAATGACAAGTCATTAGAAGCCTCAAATCGCCTTTTCACCGCCAATTGCGGCCAGATAAGTGCCAGGTGAGTGGAAGGCTCTCCACTACAAGTAGTGGCCCTAATTAAGTAACCACTCGCCTTAGACACACTTGCCTAGACACCACAAAGTCAGGTTTAGATA
This sequence comes from Agapanthus africanus, assembly GCA_030015575.1. Taxonomy (NCBI): domain Eukaryota; kingdom Viridiplantae; phylum Streptophyta; class Magnoliopsida; order Asparagales; family Amaryllidaceae; genus Agapanthus; species Agapanthus africanus. The sequence goes on from JASDDO010000022.1 coordinate 21,634,980, forward strand.
AACGATCGATGTCCACGACATATCATATTTTCCTATTAAAAGATATTGTTTTATAATTGTATATAACTTAGAACTTTTAGAAAATGTTTTATTAAGAAAATGGTATTTTAATGTAAAATCTTGTTTTATCGTATTCTAAGTTTTCAAGATAGCGTGTTATGCTTGCAAAAGAGTGTGTGAGGAGGTATGTCATTACCTCGTGATCTACTTTAAGGTATAGCAATGTTAAAGGGTTAAATGTGAAAATTAAACATGGTGGTATTTAAGTGAAAGAATACGATATATTGCAAAAGCTATCATTTCATGTGTGAAAACTTGTTCAAATTAATTTTTAAGTGATTAGTAGTTAACATGAAGATATTTAAGCATTATGGAATTGGTGATAAGTGAGATTTTATAGAAAACCGAATCGGAAATCGGTTTGTTCCGATTTCCGTCGGGTTTGTAAAGTCGTATTAATATGAAGGAAAAGAAAGGTAGAAAAGGGGGACTTACGGGTTTGGACAACGCTAGAGAGTGAAAGGGAGGTAGAGGGTTTGCCGATGCGTCGAAACGTCGTTGAGAGGTCCTAGTACGATCACCGGAATTTCGTCGTCGATTTCATCAGCGCTTCGTCTTTCGCTCGTTTTCTAACGTACCAAGTTCTCTTGGAATTTTGGGAGAGTGGACTTAGAAAAAGTGATGAGAGGGTAGAAGGTATGGGGGGTTTATATAGGGTTAGGCTAGGGTTAGGGTTTTTAATAAAAAAAAATTTAAAAATATATAAAAATCATTAAGTTTGGGAGTAAAAGAGGTTTAATGTGCATTCGGTAACCGATCTAGGAATTTAGTGTATGCAGGTGGGAATACCAAGTCAAGATGCACGTTTCCCATTTTGACAACTCGGCCGTCCGGCAAAGTCCGGCTGGCGGCGCCGGCCCGAGTCGGCCGGTCCGCCGGCCGAGTCGGGCCGAGTCGAAGTGCCGATGGGTGGGGGGTCTCCTGGGGGAATTTTTGGTGCATCTAACTTTTTATGTGTAGAAGAAATTTTGTGAGAAACGCTCGTGTAAAGATTGGTATTCTCAAAAAACAAAACAAAATAATATTAAAAATAATGTGTGGCAGGGGATTTGAACTCTGGTGGCTTGGTTCAGCAGTGCAAGGTATTACCAATGAGCTACAAGCTTCTTCTTGTAATTATGGAGTGAAATAAATACTTAAAGAGATATCAGCCGCAATAAATACTCCAAGTATACATTGAATTTAAATCAATTCTTTGTACATTAAAAATGGAGTTGTTACAAGAAGACTGCTACTAATCCGCCGGAAGACAGTCTTCTTTTTCCTGGTTCATCTACCGAGAAAGCCACACAATTGGCTGAGGCTATAAAACGTTCACAAGATGAATCCGAGAACGTAAGGATCCCGAAGAGGCCTTATCCTGCCGTCATTTTTTACGAAGACCCTCCATCGATACGGCGGCTATTCATAGGCCCTTTGGAAGAATGGGGTGAGAGGGCCCTTAAGCAGGATGTTTCAGCTGACGCTGAAGATGCACTCTCGTTATGGACCGGTAGCCACGAGTCTACCCTCGAACCCAGGTGGGCATACCTCCTCAGGAAGGAGCGTCGGCTTGAACAAGCCATATGAGAAGCTCCTTTACGCATTGGTATACTTATATAGTCTTTTATAGTATTTTGCACTGCTTATATATATACATATCCTTATCCTCGTGCAAACATTGCAGGGGCTTCGCTGATGGCAGAGGATCCGAGTCTAAGTCACGCCCTGACTATGGACTCTGCAAATATCCCCGATGAGGCACTAATCAGTGCGGAGGGGGTCGATGCAATTGTCGTTCCTGCAATGGAGCTTCCCTCGTTGATTCCTGCTCCCCGGGTGCTTGCTCCTCCAAAAGAGGCATCTTCACCGGCCGTGCATTCAATGGATCTCTCTGGGATTGGCCCGGAGACTGCGGGACAGGTAGTCGAGGCCACCGTCCCTTCATTAGAGCCTGTAGCGATGATCACTGCTCCTCCACCGGAAGTTATGATACCGGCCCACATTCCTGATGACGTGTTTGGGGGCACAGAGGAGGCCGCCGAAGCTGCCATCCCTCCAATCCAGAGTGGAAGGAGCATCGAAGGTATTATTATTTCTCTTACTTCAATGATCTCTTCATTATCTGAACTTTCCTGTCTGTCACGCCCCGCTTCCCATTCTACGGCGAAGGGGACGCGACTGGTCCGCTACGTATTTACTCAGAAGCAAATACGCTAAGCGTAACTAAGCAATATAAAAGAAAATACACAAGAGACAAGGTATAATAAAAACAACAAATTTTATTTATTATCATTCTTTTGTACAATGCATGAAAATGAAATACAACTGAAATAATAATGATGCCTAAACAATGGCATGACAGGAAATGAAAAGTACTGACTGGAAAATGTACAATGAAACTAGAGCTCTGGTTCTTCAGCAAGCTGATCCAAGTTTTCTGCAAATGGCTCGATCTCTGTCGGGTCCAAACCACCTGACAACATTCAAAGAAGAAAGAAATAGAATGTCGTCAGCGAACAGATCGCTCGGTAAGTCCCAAAGATAAGGGAGAAGTAGAAAAGAAGAAAGCGAGAGAGAGAGGGTAGCTTTTAATGTTGTATTATATTGTTGTAATGTTGTATTAACGCTGTTGTTTGTAGCTTGGTACAGAAGAATGCCAGTGTATACGAGAGAGGTCAAAGTATGCTAGAGACCAGGGCAAATGGAAGTACAAGGCTCCGTTATACAACCCAGAACAACGGCAATTGGATTCATGTTAGGTGTCTTAATCTTACCGTCTCGTGCCATCTTTAACACCTTCCGTACCAATCTACCCCTTAAACCCCGTAGTGTTTTATTTGTATTGTTTTGTACTGTAAATTGAATTGAGTGTATAATTGAAAGACTGACCGAAACCATGATATCAATAAACGGATGTAACCGTAGAATCATGTAAGTGGAATAACTAGAGAACCATGTAAATGGAATGTATATCCATGGTTCGGTTCATTCAAGTCGTATAGATTGATAATTGGATTCATGGATTCATGTTGAAAATTGTAGATTGTAGATTGACTTGAATCATATTCAAGTCAGATTAATTAGACTTAAACCTGAGTCAGACAATTAGAAATGTAAATCGAAGTCTTGATTATTTCTTAAACCTATAATTGCTAGGGTTTTTAGGGTAATTTATAAAACTTGAGGGGTTTTATGTAAAAATACTTTTTATATATTTTTCAAAATACACCTCAAGTATTCGTTATTCGTGTTTAGAGTTGTAATGAATGTGGATTTTATATTAGGATATTTCTAGTGAAAATATCCTAGTTTCATAAATAAAGGTATTTATTTGTAATATTGATTTATGTGGAATTTATGGTATTTTAATGTAAAATTGATTCTTGTGATTTTTAGAAAAAGGTGGAATATTTATATCTTAACAAAATAGATATTTTAATGATAAATATACATATATTTATACAAAAATAATTTTAATAAATATTTTATATTCTAGAAATCTCATTTTCTTAAGATGTCGTATTTTAAATCTTTCGAGACCGAATGCTCCTTGCGGAGGTCTGAATCTCACACTACTGAGCCCGAGGATGTGCGATAAACCGCACCATTCCGAACGGGTTCCCCAAAGTAGGTTGTAGCAGTGCTTTGCAAAGATTGTAAATACTAAATCTTTTAGAAAACGGTTTTATGAAGTAAGTGGTATTTATTTGTAAAGATGTATATTTTTCGTATTGTATGTTCTAAATTCTCCTAAGTCAACTAGTCTATTCCTAACTGGTCCAGACAACAAGTTGTGAGATGCATCAAATCGCCTCTTCAGCGCCAATTGTGGCCAGGTAAGTACAAGTGAGGAAAGGAGAGATCCGCTCACGAATCACCGTGAGTCGGGCCTTTTAAAGTTACCTTTCTCACTTGCCTAGCTTAGACACCACAAAGTCATGTTTAGATAAACGACCGATGTCCACAACTTATCGTATTTTCATAATAAGTGGTACTTCTTTAAAAAGTGTATCAAAACTAAATCTTTTAGAAATGGTTTTATTAAATATATGGTATTTAAATGAAAATGTTTATTTTCTCGTATTCTAGGTTCTCGGGGGTGTTGCATATGAGTGTGTGAGGAGGTAGGTCGTTACCTCGTGATCTATTTTAAATGGATAACAAGTTTGATGGGGTTAAATAAAGGATTGAAAGAATGTGGTATTTAAGTGAAAAATACGATAAATTGAAAAAGCTATCATTTCATGTGACGAAACTTGATCAAATTATTTGATTAGTGTTTAATAGTCAACATGAGGAAGTTTAGGTATGATTGTGTTAGTGAGAAGTGGAATTTTATAGAAAACCGAATCGGAAATCGGATTTGTTCCGATTCCGTCGGGTTTTGTAATTTCTTATTTTGAGAATGGAAAAGAGAGATAGAAAAAGGACTTACGGGTTTTAGATTAAACAAGGGAGTGAGAAGGAACTAGAGAGATCGCCGATGTATTGTGTCGTCGCCGGTAGTTCCTTAAAACGGTCGCCGGAGGTTCCGCCGGGAATTCGTCGGAGCTTCGCCTCGAGCTTGTTTTCAAAATACACGACTCTTGGAAAATTTTTGAGAGAGTGGGCTCAGGATTTTAGGGTGAGAGGGTAGATGGTAGAGGGTGTATTTATAGGGTAGGCTAGGGTTAGGGTAGATGAAAGGTTAAAATGAAAAATGTGATAAAATGTATAAAAAAATGTATTAAAAGTGGAGTAATTGGGGTTTTAAAAGAGCTCTGGAAGTGGTCTGAGGCTGAAATTTTGCAGGTGCATAGGGAATATGAAAAGACATAACTTTCATGTTGGGGCTGTCGCCGGAATCGGCCAACTCGGCCGTGACTCGGTCTGAGGACTGAGTCAGACCGAGTCAAGGCCGATTTGGCCGATTTCCGGCCGAGTCACGTGGCCGGGATCCCCCCGACGGTTCATCTAACTCCTGGAAATGTTACATCTTTAGGTGTAGTGGGGTTTTTGTGAGATATGCACGTGTAAACTCTTGGTATTCTAAAGGTTTAAAAAAATCAATATTAAAAATAATGTGGGGTATGGGATTTGAACTCTGGTGGCTTTGTTCAGCAGTGTAAGGTATTACCAATGAGTTACAAGCTCCTTCTTGTAATTATGGAGATAATTAATTACTTAAAGTAATAACAGTAAATGTAAATACCCCAAGTATACATTAATTTTAAAGCATATTTTTGTACACTAAAAATGGAGTTGTTACATTCTTTTAACTTGTAATTAAAAAGCAAAATAATTACTTATAATTTGTGCTCAGGCTAAAATACCCCTTTATGGATTTTTTGAAATTTTTTTGTAAAAACTTGTATTGGAAATTTGGGGTTGTTACACTTTTCAGAGCTACGGGGATTGGTGGCGTCCATCGCTGGCCTATCTCCCAGGAAGTCTTTCCAGCGTCTGCTGGAACTGGCCGCTCCATAGACGATATCCCCTCAGTGCATCATTCTATCTTCCGGACAAGGTCAGCATTGTTCACTCCTTCCTCGATATTGTTACTTCTTCATATAACAATGTTCATGACTTCTATAGTTCTGAATGCTGATGATGAGGTTGAGGTCCTCGATGGGCCTGGGGGTCTTCCAGACTCTTCTTGTATAAACGTGGGTAAGTAAAGTTTCGACGCCTTTGCATCTGTCCTCTGTTTGCAACCTTCGCTGATCATTTATCAATTTTTAACAGCCCTGCCTACTTTTACTCCGTTGGAGACTCGCATTCTCATGCCGTCTGCCCTTTATGCGCTGCGTGCATCCGAACGTATGGCCAAGTCAAGCCTTCACTCTTTGTTAGCGTTGATCGAAGACCTTCGTGTTAGTAGCTCACTTACGGCCGAAGAATTTGCTGCTGAGGCCAACGGTTCTCTCCCCTTTCTTTCCACTTATCACAGTGAAGCATTTATGCAAGTCTGGGTCGAATTCTGTCGTCGAGTGGAGGCTTGCTTGTATAATCTTGAATGCGCGCGCCTTCCTTCAGAGGTGGTGGCTGCGAAGACAAGCTTGCAGCTGCTGATTAAGCGGCATCCGCTAATACGCTTTCCTGTGAAAAGAGGCTCCGCCGAAAGTTCTCAAAGAGGAAGATGGCTTCAACCGCGCTCGGGGAGCTTCAAGCTGAATTTACAGCTAAGACCACCCACGCATATGAACTTTGGCAGGAGCTTCAAGCCGCAATCAAGGACGTGGTGGCTGTTGATAAAGCTCTTATCTTTACCCGGATGATGGTTGATGCTCATAGAGCTACTGAGCGGGAGTTTGAAGGCCGGCTTGCCTCGCATCAGGCCCAACAGTCGGAAGCGGAAGCCCGTCTCGCAGCCATAGTCAATTTTGAAGCAGAGACCCAAGAAAGGAAAGATGAACTGATGAACCTTTTGAATCATCCGCCAGCTTGAAGAATTGTATTTTTTTTTTATTCTTCTTTTGTACATACTCCTGAATGAGAGTATTTTTGATTCTTTCATAAATTGTACTTTGTATTTTTTTTGATTCATGGATAAAAGACATATTTTTGCTTCATGATGGTGTGTCCCTTTTTAGTAAATGAATTTTGTGGTTAATCTATTTTGATCTCCTTGTAGGACAGTGATGGTATAGGAGTCAGGTTAAGATCTGCCTCCTAAGACTTTTCAATTTTATGAGCTGTGAGGGTCTCATAAAGATATTTCTCCCTATGGGTCGAAAGGATCCCGTAGGTGTAATTCCTCCTTAAGAATCGTGAGGATTCCTAAGTGTGTTTTCTCTTGAGAGTCATAAGGATCTCACAAAAGAGTTTTCTCCCTTATGAGTCGTGAGGGCCCGTAAGTGGTTGTTTCCCTCCTTGTCGAGATTCGACTTCAGAGAGTGTGGCCCGTGAATGGTATGCAAGAGTCCATCTTGGACTGACCTGTAGGGCCCAGTGCTTAGGGAACAGGTCATTATCCCCATTGCCTAAGGCTTTTCCCTACGAGTCGAGACGAGTCGAAAAGTTCTCGCAAGGATTTCCTAACGTCACAGTTAACTCCTGCTAATAGAAGTTCGTTAGGGCCTGTGCTACTAGGGTTTTTTACCCGTCGCACCGCTGCGTTGGCTGGTGTATTCCTTGATGCATAATCTTGCTGTTCAAGTAGCCCCGCGACTGTCGTGTCTCTGATCCCTTCGGGGGCTGGACAAGACGTCTTCAAGCAATCTTCCAGGTGATATTACCGTCAAAAGAGCAAGCGTTAGGGATATTCCATGTCGCTTTTTACTTGAGATTAGGCTCAGTTTGGGAGCCCCGATGAGTCATAACCACTCTACGCTGGTGTGGGATGATCTCCGATAATCTTTCAGGTTTTATATGAGTTGCCATCAAGATCCTGAGGCTAGAAATATTGCATTCGCTTCGTTTGTTGGCATTGCGTCTGCTGTATCGAGATGAATGTTGCGGTTTGTCTCTAGGTTGTTGGTGAACCGTCGGGACCTGGAACTAGGGACTTTGCCATGGCTCCGTTTTGCTAACGTCGTATATTCCTGCAGAGACAATGATTTCTCCGCGGGTCAACGTGAATTGAGATGCTCTCGTCAAGGACGTTGATTTCCCTGAATCGAGGTTTTTGCCAAGGACACTGATTTCCTCGGAGTTGAGACGAATCGAGGTATTCCTGCAAAGACACTGATTTCTCTGCGGGTCGACGCGAATCGAGATGCTCTCGTCAAGGACGCTGATTTTCTTGAATCGAGGTATTTTACCAAGGACACTGATTTCCTCGGATTTGAGACGAATTGAGAGATTCCTGCAAAGACACTGATTTCCTTGCGGGTTGATGCGAATCGAGATGCTCTCGCCAAGGACGCTGATTTCCCTGGGGTTAGTTGACTTATTTCCGAGACGGAGCGTTGATCCGACGGGGAGGTCGTTGGTTGACTCTAGGTTGTCTGTGGACCGTAGAGTCTTGGAACTAGGGACTTTGTCGTGGCTCCGTTTGGTGATATTGCGTCCGAATCCTGTTGGAATGAGGAGGATCACCGTTGCTGATTTTTAGGCTGTAGATGTTGCCGTTAAGATTTGGAACTAGAGATTTTGCCATGGCTCCATTTCGTTGTGTCGCTTCCGTGCCCTGCTAGCATAAGAAGGAACGCCGTTGTTGATCTTCTGGGATGCAGATGTTACTGTTGAGATCCGACTTTCCCTTTTGACAGGATCTGGTGGGGGACATGTGGTTCCCTTTTCTTTTATGCCCATGGATTGTATACAAGGGTCAGTATGGACTGCCTGTAGGGCAAAAGTTTCATTCTTTCATCATTTTTTTAATTTCTTTCCGCGGTGCTCTATCATTTCAGCTTTTTATATCGTGAAAGTCGGGATTGCCCAATCATTTTGGCTATTTTTCGTGGTGCCCAATCATTTCGGCTATTTTTGTTTTTTACTCGCTGCTTTTTATTGCGGGTTGCCCAATCATTTCGGCTATTTTTGTATGCATATATTTTACTTGCTGGTTTTGTTACAAGTTGCCCCATAATTTCGGCTATTTTACATGCATTTTGTACGGAACTCAAGATCTGATACCAATATTGGCATCAGCATCGCTGCGACTGGAATATTGCCAAGAGTGAATCATCAATTGTTGTGAAAGGACTTGGAACTTGATACCGATGTAGGCATCAGCATCGCTACAACTGGGACATTACTAGGAGCGAATCATCATTTGCCGCTGTCGATGTCGAACAAAGGTGGCTTAGCCAACAGGGTTAGGATCCTGTTGTCACGCCCCGCTTCCCAAAATACGGAATACGAGGGGTTGACAAGGCCAGCCATGCTCCTACGGTCGAGGTAATATCTCTCCGTAGTCACATTTCGGCTTCTAGCTTCACGTGGTAATCAGTAAACAATGCACAGGTAATGAAAAATGCAGTAACTGAAACAACACAAACACAAAGAACTAACCTGATGGAGATCAAAAGAGTATAGCTCTGGATAGCTGATCAAGATGTCCGCGATGTACGTCTGGTCCTGGTCTAAGCTAGACCCACTTCTCACTCTGAGCATGCATACTCAGGTCGTCAGAGCGAAGCGATAGTAATATATATATAGATGCAAGTGGTAACTCGTACAGTAATAATGAATATATAACAGTAAATCAAGATAGTAAGGATGTGAACATGAAGTAGCCAATGCGGGTGTCTAATAGAGCAGGTGAATAGTAAAGCAGTAAAATAGTATGTCAGGTGTGTCGATCCAGTAAGCAATGCATGTCAATGTCACTATCCCTATCAGTCTTTAAGTCTCACTGTACCGGTCACTAAGCCTATCGTCAGTCCAAGTGTGAGAGTCAACCACTCGTGAGTATCCCCCACCCAAGGGTAGGACCTAAGGGCAAGGGACCACGGGCCCGAAAAACGCACGGTAATAATCAGTGATATCCCTATATATATCTCTATATATCTCCATATGTGTCGGCATGGGACTCCCGAGATTCTGTTGAACTCACACTCAAACTACCCCACACCCCGTAATCTACATCAAACGCCAACCATAAACTTAAATACCGGTCGGTCCATGACAAGTCTGCGCGAGAACTGGAGACAGGATCTCCATCAAGCATGTCCCGACCGATACCCAAGATAAATGGACAGTGTTTGGTGTCTTACCTATGACACCCATACAAATGCTTCCATAATTGTCCCATACCAATTATAGTCACACTTATACACGTCCCACAGACGTCGACAATGCAATAAATTAATAAGGTCCACTGATTGTGTACAGGTACGTGTCACTTTCACTTATCCATTCATGCTCAAACACTAACGTACTTGCCACAATCACCACTAATACCTAACACTGGGTAATGCACATGATCACTAGGTTACCAATGCAATGACATATATATATTGTGATGAGAAAACAGTATTCAAGGCATGATTAAGATGTCATCAAACAATGTCCTACCACTTTCATAATTCTTCATAAATCCTACGTGCAAAATTTAGCGAAACAATAAAAAGGGGGTAAGCAGTATGTCTAATTATCTATCCATCAAAATTAGTTTCACATTAATCGGGTTTCAGGATCACTAGATATGGCCATTACATTTTAAGCGTTCACTGCTGGAAATCCGGTTTCAGAATCGGAAGTCCGTTTCGCAACGCATTTTAATCCCAGTTGGGACCAGAATTTAGCGATACTACAGTTGAATGAAATTTAGGGTTTTCAATAGGGTTTTCAACGCAATAGACGGATTCTCAATCGCGTCTGTACGTCAGGAGTTATGCACTGTTCAACACTAGAGTATCAGTTCTGGTTCTGTTTGGGACTGTTATACGTCCCGATCTTTTAAATTGCAGTTTAAATAGTAAACGACGATGAAAATGGGTGAAATCACTTGTGTTATTTAGCTAACAGATTGATATTCAATAAAGTATAGGGTTCCGCAACATTTAGATTCAGGTAACAAGGTAGTAAACATTACGAGACAGAAAACAACAACCAGATCTGCTCTGGACTGCAGTCTAGAGCCGCTCTCCGAACTAATTCTCGTCATAATTTCAGTACAGGAACAATTTAGAACTTGTGTAGAGTTACAGGTCGTCAAGTCGGCTTCGATTTAATCCCTCGAACGTATCATTTCAATATGTATACAATTAATTGTGATTTAAACAAGTTTTAGGTGCGGGAAATTCCCAGTTTTTACGAGTGTAATAGGGGGTGTTCGTTTAAGCCAGCAACAATCGTATTTTTCAGTGAAATTCCTGCACAAGGTTCATTGCCAGACGGCCCAGAAAATGCAATCGAGTTCCGTCAAATTAAGGAAAGTTTTTCATTTGGATCTTGCATCGAACACTTATGTTGTTTAAGTTTTTATGAATCGCAAATAGGGAATTAATACGGTTTGATTTGTAATGGAAATAATATAGCATGTAGCAAGTAGGGTACATGCCTGGAGACGTTTTGGCGACGCACGACAGCGGCAACGGCACGAACGCGCAACGAACGGCACGGTTAGGGTTCGCGGCATCGGATCGCGTTTCGGGTTCGTTGTCGGAGTTGCCCGAAGATGCCTCGCGTTCGCTGGATGCGGAGTGGGATACTCTGTCGATCTCCTGGGATGTGCTGGGGTCGACGATGTCGGCGGTGGTCGCTCCGGCGATGGCGTTGCGGGGGTCGGGCTTGGTGTTTAGGATTTGAAAGAGAGAGAGAGAGAGAGATAGTGGGGCTCGGGTGTGGGTTTTGAAGAAGGTGATGGAGATGTAGAGGGTGCAGAGGTCGACGGGGTGGTTCAGGTTAGTGGGGCTCGCCGGCGTCGAGGGTGCAGGGGTCGACGGGGTTGTGCAGGGGAGTGCTCGGCGGGTGAAGGGAATGGGGTAGTGAAGGGGCTCTGTTGATGGAGGAGGAAGGAAGGAAGGGGAGAGTCGAGGTCTTCCTCGTCATTGTTGTCGGCGTCGGCGTCGGCGGTTGAGGGAGCTGGCAGTGGGTTGTGGGAGTTTTCGAGAGAGAGAGGGGAGAGTTGGAGAATGAGGGTGTGAGGGAGAGAGGAGGAAGGAGTTTAAGGAGAGGGGTTGAGGAGCTCGAGGGAGTCATGGCCGGGGTCGCGGGGATGTGGGGAAACGGCCCGGGCGACTTGGGCGCGTGGGTCGGCACTGAAAAGAGCGGGAAAAAAGTTTACGTTGGGGGAGAAGAAGTAAGGAGCGGGTCGGGTAGAGAGTTAGGCAGGCGTAGGCTTTGGGCGCTTGGGCTGGAAAGCTGGGCCGGGAGATTAAAGGTTAATTAAAATCCTTTTTATTTTTCTTGGGCCGGAAAAGAAAGTGTGGGCTGAGAGGGGACTTGGGCCGGGAAAATTAATTTAAAAGAAGAAAGAAATGGAGTTTGGTTGATATATATATATATATATATATATATATATATAGTTTTAGGTTTTGGGCTTTGATTTTAAAGGTTCAGAAAGATTTAAATACGACAAATCTAGCAACCAATTTCCTACGAAATTACGAGGAAAAAGAAAAGGAAAAATATAGAAAAATAACAGAGAGAGTGGGCCGGCTCAGGTTAGGTATTAAATGGAAGATAGAGAGCTAATGAAATTGGGGAATTTGGGCCGGGCTTAGGAATTAAAATTAAGGAAAAAGAGATGGGCCTGGCCAAGAGAAGGGGATATGGGATTTAGATTAAAATAGTAAAATAGGAATTGGAAATATCCAGTAAAATTTTAGGGAGGTTACCATATAGGAATAGAACATAAATAGAATAAAAATATAGGAAAATTATTTCATTCAAATATGTAAAATAATACGTCGAAAACTGGGTTTTACACCTGTCGACTAAGGATTTTGACTTCATGAGCCGTAAGGGTCTCATAAAGATGTTTCTCCCTACGAGTCATGAGGATCTCATAGGTGTATGTTCTCCTTAAAAGTCGTGGGGACCTCTAAATGATGTGTTCTCTTGTAAGTCGTAAGGATCTTACAAGAGTATTTTCTCCTTATAAGTCGAGAGGACTTACAAGGGCCGTTCACTGTGTAAGCATATCCCCAGTCGATGGTGGGACTCTGTTAGGGAAATGATTATTCGTGCCCGTGGATTGTATACAAGGATCAATATTGAAACGCTTGTAGGGCAATCTGGGAAATGTGATGGCTTAAGAACATGTTCAGATCCCTATAGCTTAAGGCTTTTGAATCCTATGAGCCGTGAGGGTCTCATAAGAGGGTTCTCCTTACGAGTCGTGAGGATTTCGCAAGTGTAATTTCTCCTTAGGAATCATGGGGATCCCTAAGTGTGTTTCTCCTTTATGAGTCGTAAGGATCTCACGCAGGCGGTTTCTCCTTACTGAGACAAGAGGACCTTACAAGTGTCTTTTGATGAGATTACACCCTTTCAGGTTTTCACAAAGCTCGTCGGTAGTCCTACTGTTTTTACTCACGGAGCCCTTTCGGGTTTTCATCCGTGCCCATCTTGCTTGTAGACGTACCTTTTTTTTAAACGAGTCTGCGCCCTTTCGGGTTTTCACAAACACCGTCGGTAGTCCTGCCGTTTTTACTCACGGCGCCCTTTTGGGTTTTCATCCGTGCCCATTTTGCTTGTGGACATACCGTTTTTTTTGTGTCAGCCTTGAGATGCTGCGGTCCGTAGTTTATAGACGTCTCGGTTAATTGCAAGTTTTAGGACATTGCGGTCCATCGTTAGTTTAACGACGTTTCGGTCACTTGCAAGTTTTAGGACACCGCGGTCCATCGTTAGTTTAACGACGTTTCGGTCAATTGTTCATAGGTCGGACATGTTTGAAGATCTTTCAGCATTCTTTTAGTTTTTCCTAAAAGAACAATTTCTCATGGAGCTTCCCCTATAAAAGAGCATGATGCCCCCGGCGTGTCCATCTTTTTCTGAGCATGTGGTTGTGGCGGGTTCACCTTCCAGTTGTCAGACAACGCGAATTTGCCCTGTTGGTATTCATCCTCAATCCAGCCTTTGAAAACGTAGCAATATTCGAGTGGGTGACCCATTACTCTGTGGTAGGGACAATAGTTAGGATGGTTAACGTCACCCGGTTGCGACGGATGTTTCGGATCTGGCAGAGTGATGAGCCCGTTGCGCACTGCCGGTTCGAACAGTCTCCTTATTTTATCCCTGGAAAATGAGTAAGGACGTTTCAACTTCTCATCGAGAGATCACGGCTTGTTGTTTTGACGAACAGACGGTCTCGGGTTACTCGGCTGTCGCTGAGCGTTGGCGACAAAGGTCGCTTTCCCGTTGCCTTTTTCATTCCGAAAACCCACTTTTGAAAGGAAAAGCATATGGCCCATCTGGTCCATTTGGGCCAGCTTGTCGATCAAGGCCTGGAAGGTGGTCTGCTTGAAGAACATCATGAATTGGGCGATAGTCGACTGAGGGTCAAGGGTCCACATGAACATGCCCACGGCAGGAGCTTCTTCTATGCGTTGTTCGCATCTCGACCATAGGTTCCGCCACCGGATTGCATACTGCACCCATGGCTCTCCCGGCATTACCTTGGCGTTGATCAATGCCGTGATCGGGGTGCGTTCGCTGGCGCTTGCGAACCGCTGAGTGAATAGCAACTCCATTTCTGTAAACGTTTTGACAGAGTCATCGGGAAGCTCCGAGTACCATTCAAAAGCTGTCTCTGCTTAGCTACCGACGAACTGGCGAAGTAGAAGTTTATCATCACCTCTAGTATTGCTGCAAAGAGCCCTGAACTAAGCGACATGCTGATGTGGATTACCCGTACCCTTATATACGTGGAATTTGGGGATCGTATATCCCGGCGGGTACCTTATTTGGTCATACCAGCCCGGATAGGGTCGTCCAGTCCTGACAACTTGGCCAGCCGCTTCATTCGCCTGATGAACTCGTATCTGCTGAGCGATGTAATCATCCAGGGTAGCTTTTGAGATGGTCTCCTCTTTGGCTGCTGAACAAGCCGGAAGAGAGTTTGATGTCTCCCCTCTGTCGTCTTCAATGATGATCGGAGGGTCTTCAGTTGGAGGTTCCGGATGTAACATCATCCCGGCCATGTCTTGGAACAAGAGAGCCATTCGTTTTATATTGGCTGTCTGTTCCACAGCCTCTTTTTCTTTCCTCTCGAGCATTCTTCGGAGGAACTCGGTGTCAGTTTCTTGTTCCCGACGCTGCTCTGATGACGCCTCCGGGCTTTCTTTTGGCCCAGTGAGTGCGGCCATTGCAGTCAGCATCTCCTGAAGCTTCTGTTGTTGTTGTTCTTGAGCTTTTGTCACGGATCGTGTAAGCGGTCGATGACCCGTAGAGATATGACTATCCTCTTTCCCGGATGCCATATAGACAGAATGTACCATCATGCCCTCAGACTTGAGGCGTTTGGGCTCAACATCTTTGCGGTTCACTGTGGTCACAGGAGCTTTCTCTGGCCTTCTTCTCTTATGAGCAGTTGAAATCGAGGGGGGCATTACAGCGGGCACCCAGGTAGCTGTCGCCCTTTATGGCTTGACAGGATGGTTCTCCTCTTGCTGAACCTTTATCTTTTTCTGTCGGCGAGAGTAATCTTGATCAATCACCGACTCCTGGACCTGTCGCCAGACTTTGTAAATTTTGGAGGACAACCGTTGAGGGGGCTGCTCCGGGTTCTTCTCTGGAGTATTCTCCACAGGTGGAGGAGATCTCTTCAGCACCGCAGTAGGAGAATTTCTGCGCACCTTGTTGAGCAGTTCAAAACTGTTCTCGGTTGGAACAACAGCATCGATCTCCACCGTTGGAGCTGGTGGAGTAAATCCAGACGGAGAGCTGCCCCCAGCCTTCCGTACTATTCCCCAAAATATGCCCAGGAGTAAATCGTGCTATGTTCAAAGATGTGTGTTGTGAGGAGATTGGTATTTACCTCACGAGCTATCTAAAGGTAATACATGTATTATGTTGTTTTGTGTCGAAACTAAAGTATATGGTATTTTACTGTAAAACTACAAAAAAGTTGCATACATGATTCTATTGGAATGAAACTTGTTTTAATGGGTTTGTTAATGTTTGTTAAATATTATATGAGAGTATGGTATTTTCTTGATTAAGAAAAGTTGAGTTTTGAAGAAAAACCGAATCGGAAGTCGGATTAACTCCGCTTCCGTCGGGTTTTAGAGTTTAAAGTTTTTAGAATTGGAGATTGTTCCCCGCCGAAAATGCCGGGACGCGATGAACGTCTCGCCTGAATTTCGGGACAGATGCTAATTGGTGCTATCCATCCACCTCTTCAAAGATGCCAAGTTGATTTATGGCACAGTGTATCGAAGGTTTAAACGAATGCGGCTGATATAGCAGACTTCGTCAGATTCCCCCTCATTTGAGGGGTTTTTGATTGTGGGGACGCTTTTCCCTGCAGGCGCAAGCCCCTGCTGTTAATTACGCTACCGCATCGCGGTAATAACTTTCTCCTTCTCCAGATGGTCACTTCGTGTTGTGTGTGTTTGTTTTGTTTTTGGTTGCCCGTGGATTGTATACGGAGACTAATTTATATTGTCGCCTGTAGGGCGTGGATTAGTCCAAATCCGTATCTTCTTAGATTTGGGTTTGGAGGTTGGGTTTAAAGATACTTGGGACTAAGATCAACTTAAACGTATGTTAAGAATACGTTAGTCTAATTTTAGACTAAGATCAACTTAACGGGATCGTTTAGATCCAACAAGAGAGCGATTGGGCTCTATTGTTTAGTTTAGGGACATTGCGGTCGATTAGTTTAAGGACATTACGGTCCAATGTTAGTTTAAAGACATCACGTTCGAGGTTAAGGACATCATAGTCCGTGAGTTTAAAGACCTCACGGTCAAGGTTAAGGACATCATAGTCCGTGAGTTTAAAGACCTCACAGTTAAGGTTAAGGACGTCATAGTCCATGAGTTTAAAGACCTCACAGTCAAGATCAAAGACATCATAGTCCGTGAGTTTAAAGACGTCACAGTCCGTGGAGTGTTTGGTTGTTGGGACCCGTCACCTCTCTGAAGACGTTGAAGGATTACAACGACAAATATCAGAAGAATAAAGAGATGTACCCTCGAACCAGTGTGAGTTGGTTGAAAGATCTGTAGTCCAATTTGGGACTAAGATCTGTTGAAATATTTATGAGCTGGTGGGTTCAATTAATATAAGTTGAGGACTTATGGCCAATATTGGGCTAAATCCAATAAATGTTTAACATTTTTATTCTGGCTATTGAGCCTTTATTTGGGCTTGGCCCTGTTAACAATGCTGAGCATTAGATCTTGACACTGTTTTTCTTTCTTGTATTGAATGCAGAGCATTCATCAGAGCTCTGGCTTATTAAAGAACAATTTATGTTCTGTCAGCGCACCACGTGGTGCGCTAGACGTTTTGCGCCAATCAAAAAGCGCAGTGCGCTACTGCCAAGCGGCGCACATGTAAGGGACACGTGTCGCACTCAGCGCTAGGCGCATGATACCAGTTTATGAGCGCTGAGCGCTAATTTAGTGGCGCACACGTGAGTGACACGTGGTGCGCTTGGCGCTGAGCGCCAGCCCATGAGCGCAGTGCGCTATTTCAGAAGCGCAAAGCGCAAGTTGTTAATTGGCGCATACGTGGTTGACACGTGGCGCATTTGGCGCTGAGCGCCGATCCATGGAGCGCAGAAGCGCAGTTCAAGAGCGCAAGACGCATCTCAAGAGCGCAAAGCGCATTTGATCAATTTTATGATCTGGAAACAAATTTATGTTATTTTAAAAGAGACTTTGTCTCAAGATTTAAGAAACAACAGTTCTTATTTTGCAGGAGAGATTTTCAATCTCTTATTTTGATGAAAGGCTTTGTCTTTATAGATCCATGATCTGTGAGAAGAATTATGTTCTTCTTTTATTTTATGATGAGATCTTTTGATCTCTTTTATGAAAGACTTTTTGTCTTGAAGATCTATGATCTTTTTTTTGAAGAAATAATTTTTTTTCTATGAGATGATTTCATCTCTGTGTTCATCACCCATCATCTTTACCTTGAAGAAATGTCTTCTTGCAAGAGCTTTCTCTTTATCTTTAAGTTTTTTCAAAGTTTATGGTTTTTTTTATATAAGACTTGAAGTCTCGGGTCCTTTATATAAGGGAGGCTGATTTGTTGAATCAGTTAAGGAGATCTTTTCTCCAATTGATTTGGGAATTTCTCCATCGTCGGATCTTTGATCCAAGGGCTTCTGATTTACAGAAAATAATCTTCTTCTTTTAACATGATTGAGAAATCTTTCCTCTTTACAGAATTTGTTCCGTATTTTAGTGATTTTCAATCACCATTGGATCATTGATCCAACGATCTTCCAAATCCAGGGCACAATCTTTTCTGTTTGTAAAGATTCAACGAAATTTTATTCTTGTTAATTGATGATTTAATCATATCCGTTGGATATTTGATCCAACGGTGAGGAACATTTAGTTCCAGCTCTTGCGCTCTGCTTATGGTGCGCTACTTGGAGCGCAGTGCTCTTAGCGCTAGCGCACACGTGCTTTACACGTGGTGCGCTACTTAGAGCGCAGCGCATCTAGCGCTAGCGCCTATGCGCTTTGCACGGAGTGCGCTAGTTGTAGAGCAGCGCTTTTATAAAAGCGCAGCTTTAATTCAAAGATTGAATTCTGAACAGAGCATTGCTTTAATTGGGGAAACAGAGATGAGAGGGGAAGAAGGGACTTACTGGATTTTGTACTAAAGGAGAGGGGGGAGCTAAAGATGGCTTCGGGGCGTCGTTTCGTCGCCGGAATCTTCTTGGATCATTGTCGGAACTTCACCCTTCGCTAACTCCACTTGCACACAATTAGGACTTGAATGTTTTTGAAAGTTTTGGCAGGGAATTCTGAGTGAGGATGTGTGAAATGGGGTGTGATATTTATAGGAAAAACTAGGGCTTGGTGTATTGAATGGGAGAATTAAAATTTATATTAAAAATGGGATTAAAGAGGTATTTTAAATTCTCTGGTTAATTGCAGAGAAGATAAACAGCCTAGGGGGAGTGGAGTAGGCCAAAGGGTTGCAGGGGAAAAAGAATGGGGGCATTACCCACGGTTTCGACCGGTGGTATCAGGAAAAAATGGGTTTCCGCCGGCCCAATACCGGCGGAGGGGGTTAGGGTTCGGGGTCGTTTGGTTTTCTTTAGTGCGCATATTTAAATAATCTATGACTTTTCATTTTATGTGTAGTGCACGTGTAGACCTTTGGGCTTCTAAAACATTAAAATAAATTAAAATAAAAAGATAATGTGGCTGATGGGATTTGAACTCAGGTGCTTTGTCTCGGCAGTGCAAGGCTTTTCCGGTGAGCTACAAGCTCTTTTTTGCTGTTCAAAAACAAATCAAATTTATAACTTGTGCTCAAGCTTGGGCATCCCTTTTTGTATTTTTGAGAAAAAATTATACAGAAAGTTTAGGGTTGTTACAACATCCAAGGAGGCTGAGGCTACTGGGGAGGTTATTACAGGTATCCTTAACCTTCATATATACATCTTACTTTTAGTACCACACATGTTCTTTCTTTCCATTTCTTGTTAGGCTCATCTATAACCCTTCTTTTAAAACGTAGGTATTCTCTTAGTAGCATCTACACCTGCACATGCACTTTTCGACTCAGGCGCTTCCCACTGCTTCATGAAACAAAAATTTATGACTGCCCATTCTATTCCAGTGACACCCCTCACCATCGGATGGAATGTTAACATGTGAAATGGTGTAATTAAGTCCACTACAAAATACGGCATGTGTCCTGTGGTAATCTGTGGTCGAGGATTCTACGCCAACTTCATGGTGATAGATATGTTGAACGTTGACGTGGTCTTAGGCATGGATTGGTTGGGGACAGTCTATGCTACTATTGACAGCCATCAAAGAAGAGTAGTATTCGAAATCCTCGATCATCTGATGTTCATCTTCAAAAGTGAAAGCCAATCTTTGGATCCAGCAACATACAGGGTTGTACCGAAAAGGGAGGAAGCGCCGAACACCCTATAGGTGGAGGAGGAGATGCCTATAGTAGTCCGGTAGTTTGAAGACGTATTTTCATATGTCTCTCGTCTACCACTAGATCAAGCAATCGAATTCATGATAGACTTGATACCGGACACTCAACCTATATCGAAGACACCGTACCGGATGGAACCAGCAGAATTGACAGAACTTCGAACACAGCTTGACGACCACCTTCCGAGGGGATTTATTAGACCGAGCGTTTCACCTTGGGATGCTCTGGTACTTTTACCAAAGAAGGATGGAACTAAGAGGATGTGTATTGACTACCGGGAGTTAAACAAGGTCACAATCAAGAACAAATACCCTTTGCCAAGAATCAAAGATTTGTTCGATCGGTTAGAAAGTTCTCGGGTGTTCTCGAAGTTGGATCTTAGGACAGGTTATCATCAGCTCAAGGTCAAGACGTCTGATATTCTCAAGACGGCTTTCAGGACCAAGTACGGACACTACGAGTTTTTGGTGATGCCTTTTGGAGTGACCAACGTCCCTGCTGTATTCATGAATCTGATGAACCAGGTGTTTATGAGCATCTAGACAAGTTTGTCGTTTTCTTTATCGACGATGTTCTTGTATATTCAAAAAGTTGGGAGGAATACGCTGAGCATCTACGCAGTGTGCTTGAAACATTGTAACAACATCGATTGTATGTGAAGCTCAGCAAATGCGAGTTTTGGTTAGAGAAGGGAGCTTTCCTCGGACATATAGTGACTGGTGAAGTAATTTCGGTGGACCTGGCCAAGATAGAGGAAATGCAAAAGTGACTGAATCCAGCAATGGTTACCAATATCAGGAGCTTCTTGGGACTTGCTGGATATTACCGGCATTTTATTAAAAATTTCTCCAGACTTGTAGAACCATTGACTACTTTACGTAGAAGGATGTGGCATTTGTGTGGTCTGAAGTTTGTGAGAAAGCATTTTCAGAGTTGAAGACTCGTTTGACCACGACACCGATCCTTACTATTTCTGACCAGACTTGGGGTTTCGATATTCATTGTGACGCCTCTAGGAAAGGACCGGGTTGTGTATTGCATCAACATGGTAATGCGGTGGCGTATGCATCGAGGCAGCTAAAGATTCATGAACGCAACTACCCAACTCACGATTTGGAGCTCGCCACGGTCATCTTCGCACTCAAGTTTTAGAGGCATTACTTATTGAGGAAGAAGGTGGAAATTTATACCGATCATAAGAGTTTGAAGTATATTTTCACATAGAAGGAGCTCAATATGAGACAAAGAAGATGGTTGGAACTAATGGGTCGACATAAATCTGCAATATCATCCAAGAAAAGTAAATGTGGTCCCTAATGCTTTGAATCGTCAGCCGATGGCCTTAGGAATGACTGCTCACTGGAGGGATCGACAGGATCTCAATGCGCTAAAGACATATATGATTATGCCTGGAATGCTCACATCGCTTATGAATCTACATATTCAGTCTGCATTAGTTGATCGGATCAAAGAAGCTCAAGCAGGTTTTATAAAGAGAGCACTTGGTGGTCAACGACAAAAACAAAGCATTTAATTGAATATTCTATTCTACAGGAAATAGATCACCAAACATGGGATCAAAAGTACAGGAATTCACAAAACTATGGATAAAATTATCTAACTCTCTCTCTGCCTTCTCCACCATGTCAAAGCGGCGATCTTCACGAATAGTCGCTTCCCCGGTCAGCACCATGTCTATCAGCGAAGGCAGACATGACGACCCGCTGAGCACGTATCTGGCTTAGCAGCTGAACAGAGCGATCCCTTAGAGCTGTGGTAATCAAAAGTGCCTAGTGAAAGCACTCGAACTTGTCCGCTGCGACGTCGAGCATTGCCGGAGTCATCTCCGCTGGATGAGGAGGAATGTCATCGAGCACGGACAAGAAGACCATCCGAAGCCAAATGGAGCCGATGGGGAGAGGGGATCCTCTACGAGTCAAGAGCTCGTACAACACCGTATCACATTGGTCATCCGTAAGAGCAGGGTTCACCAAGCGTGCAGCAAAACGTGGAACGATTTCCTCAATAGGCACCTCCCATGGTTGCCGGCGGGCATGTGGGCGATTACAAACCATAGCTCTGCTCTGTTAAGATGATTCTTTGAAAGTGAGAGAGAAGAGAAACCTTGATTCAAATTATAAAGGGAGACATTTAAGTCTAGGCACAGAAAATTCTGTGCATGATGGAACTGTTTCCAAGCTCTGTTAAGAGAAAGCATTGGGAAAGAGAAGTCTGGCTCAGGAAAAGCGGAGAAAGAAGGTGAAAAGGCACCTTCAGTAATGAGGCAGCGCCTCACGTGCAAAGCACGAGAGCACTCGCGCCAAGAGCGCCAGCGCTAAAAACTCTGAGGCAGCGCCTCACGTGAAAAACACGAGGGCGCTAGCGCCAAGAGCACTTGCGCTGTCACGCCCCGCTTCCCAGTGTACGGAGAAGGGGACGCGACGAGGTCCGCTACGTATTTACTCAGAAGAAAATACGCTAAGCGTAACTGAGCAATATAAAAGAAAATACACAAGAGACAAAATATAATAAAAAAAGCAACTTTTATTTATTAACATTCTTTTGTACAATGCATGAAAAGGAAATACAACTGAGATAAAAAGATGCCTAAACAGTGGCATAATAGGAAATGAAAAATACTGAATGGAAAAATGTACAATGAAACTACAGTGCTGGATCTTCGGCAAACTGCTCCAAGTCTTCTGTAGATGGCTCGATCTCTGCCGGATCCAAACCACCTGACGACATTCAAAGAAGAAAGAAATAGAATGTCGTCGGCGAACAGGTCGCTCGGTAAGTCCCAAAGATAAGGGAGAAATAGACAGAGAGTAAGGGAGAGAGAGAGTAGATTTTAATGTTGTATTATAATATTGTAATGTTGTATTAACGATGTTGTTTGTAGCCTGGTACAGAAGATGCCAGTGTATACGAGGGGAGTCCCACTTACACCTGGGACCTTGGTAACCTGTAGTACAAGGCTCCGTCGATAATACCACGGAACAACGGCATGTATGTAATTACGTCTTAAGTGACCACGTCGTGCCACCTTTAACATATTCAGTACCAGTCTACCCCTTAAACCCCGCAGTGTTTTGATTGTATTGTTTGTCTTGTAAATTGTATTGATTATATAATTGATTGACTGACCGAAACTATGATATCGGTAAATGGATATAACTGTAGAGTCATGTAAATGGAATAACTGAGAATCATGTAAAAGGAATATATCCATGGTTCGGTTCAGTCAAGTTGTATAAATTGATAATTGAATTCATGGATTCATGTGTTCATATTGAATTGGAATATTGTAGATTGTAGATTGGCTTGAATCATATTCAAGTCAGATGATCAGACTCAAACCCGAGTCAGACAGTTAGAAATGTAAATCGAAGTCCTATAATTGCTAGGGTCCTTAGGGTAATTTATAAAACTTGAGGGGGTTTTATGTAAAACTACATTTTAGATATTTTTCAAAATACACCTCAAGTATTCCTTATTCGTCTTTAGAGTTGTAATGAAGGTGGATTTTATATTGTGATATTTCTAGTAAAAATATCCTAATTTTTATAAATAAAGGTATTTATCTATAATATTGATTTATTTGAAGTTCATGGTATTTTAGTGTAGAATTTATTCTTGTGATTTTTAGAAAAAGGTGGAATATTTATATTATATTAAAATAGGTATTTTAAGGATAAATATACATATATTTATACAAAAATAATTTTAATAAATATTTTATATTCTAAAAATCTCATTTTCTTAAGATGTCGTATTTTAAACCTTTCGAGACCGAATGCTCCTTGGGAGGTCTGAATCTTGCACTACTAAGCCCGAGGATGTGCGATAATCCGCACTATCCCGAACGGGTTCCCCAAAAATGGGTTGTAGCGGCGCTTTACAAAGATTGTAAAATACTAAATCCTTTAGAAAACGGTTTTATAAACTAAAAGATATTTATTTGTAAAAATGTCAATTTTCCGTATTTTAGATTCTAGGGTTTCCTAAGTCAACTAGCCTATTTCTAAATGGTCTAAACGACAAGTCGTTAGATGCCTCAAATCGCCTCTTCACCGCCAATTGTGGCCAGGTAAGTACAAATGAGGAAAGGAGGGATCCGCTCACGAATCACCGTGAGACGGGCCTTTTAAAGTTACCTTTCTCACTTGCCTAGTCTAGACACCACAAAGTCAGGTTTAGATAAATGACCGATGTCCACAACTTATCATATTATTCTTAGTAAAAGGTATTTGTTTTAAAAGTGTATCAAAGCTAAAACTTTTAGAAATGGTTTTTATTAAGAATATGATATTTAAATGAAAGTATTGTTTTATCGTATTCTAAGTTTTAATGATATCGTTTAAGGTTGTATATGCGTGTGTGTGGAGGTAGGTCATTACCTCGTGTTCTACTTTAAATGTATAGCAAGGTTAAGGGGGTTAAATGTGAAATCGAAACATTGTGGTATTTAAGTGAAAATACGATAAATTGATAAGGCTATCATTTCATGTGATGAAACTTGTTCAAATTATTTGTTAAATGTTTAATAGTCAACATAAAGATTTTTAAGCATGAATGTATTGGTGAGAAGTGAAATTTTATAGAAAACCGAATCAGAAATCGGATTTGTTCTGATTCCGTCGGGTTTTGTAATTTCGTATTTTAGAGAATAAGAAAGAGAGATAGAATGGAACTTACGGGTTTCGATTAAGCAAAGGAGTGAGGGGGACTAAAAGGGTTGCCGAGGCGTTGCTTCGTCGTCGGTTGTTCCTAAAAACGTCGCCGGAATTTCGTCGGAGTTTCGCCGCGAACTTGTTTTCAAAGTACACAACTCTTGAGAAGGTTTTGAGAGAGTGGGCTCAGGATTTTGGGATGAAAGGGTAGAAGGTAGGGGTGTATTTATAGGGTAGGCTAGGGGTAGGGTAGGTGAAGGGTTTTTAATATAAAAAAATGTAAAAATATAGGAAAAAGTAATAAAAAATGGAGTAAATGATGTATAATTGTGTTTCTGGAACCGATCCAAACATTTAAAGTATACAGGAGGGTACAGGAGACGAAGAGGCGCAACTTTGGTGTTGGGGATGTAAGTCTACGGTAGCGTCCCGGCTGTCTGTCCGAGGCCAAAATGTGAAAACGAAAACTTTTTCTAAACTAGAAACCGGCGCTATCGCAGACTTTAATCCTGGATCGAACCATTAACCTATAACTAGCTAACTAGAGAAAGGTTAGAAAAGCTATACCGATCGATCCGTGTCCTTCGGTCTTTAGCCACCATCCCTAGCTCCTCGCGGCATCTCCGATCTCCGGTCTCCTCGTCGGAAAGGGCACCACATCTTCGAGTCTTTTTACGGGCTCCCGCTTCGTCCGAAGCAACTCGGACACGAAGTTTGCTAACCAACGTGTCCAAGATGATGTAGAGAATGTGTGTGATCACTTTGTCTCTTGCATTCATTGATTCTCAACGCATGAGAGTGTATGGATGGAGGTTGAAGATGAAGCCATCAATGAAAATGGTGAGCTAGAGGAAGAAGAAGAAGAGGAGCCATTTTCTTTCTTTTGTTCTATGATGAAATGAGAAAGTGAGATGAAAAATACAAGATTAAACTCTTCATATGGCTGCCCTTCTCTCTCTTCCTCTCATTTCAACTCACAAATCAATCACAAAACGTGACACATGCACAAAGAAAGAGACCATGAGTCACCACTTGTGCATGTGTCACAATTAATGCTCCTAATCATGATTTCTAGCTCATTATTTCCATATGCAAATATTAATCCAAATGTTTGCAACAAGAAAAAGAGAATGGCATCTACTAAAGTAAACTCGTGACGGATCACAAGAGTACCCCTCACCTGTATATACATACCTGCATCCGCATTCCGACCGAATGCGAATGCGATGAGACTAAAGTAATCCAACAAATCTAATACTAGGATCCGGCTTAAACCAAAACCCACTAGTATGATCCGCCCGATCATGATCCGTGTGTAAGTCCACGTTGCCCACCCCGGTGCTTACGGGGAGGCGGATAACGGAATAAAAATCGAATTTTTATGACTTTAGGCAACATGGACTAGACAAAGAAGGATCTTTGCTAAACAAAAACAAGCTAAAGCTAACTAGAAACTAGCTAAGTGCTAGAAAGGTTATACCTTGGGCTTTATGTCCTTCTCTCCTTGCTCCTTGGAGTAGTGGAAGGAGGTCACCTTTGTCGTCTTCTCCCGTCAAAGAAAGATCCACCCGAAAGCCTCAACCTTTGGCTTCAACTCCAAGATAGAAGTAACTAGGGTGCAAGAAGTGCTAATCCTTGAACCCTAGATGAGAGTAAAGATTATCAAGAAGGGGTTTTTCTCAAGCTCAAGTGTTTCTCAACACATGAGAGGGGAGAGCTTGAGGGAGATGAAGAACAAGAGAGAGAAAGTAAATGATAGAATGAGAATAAAATAAACCATTCTCACATATATGTGTGAATTATTGTAATTAGATAATTAGTGAGATAATTTTCATGGCTTAATCAAGACATGACCATTATCATTTCATTTTTAATGCAAATTGCAAGGATCAAAGAGCATCTTCCAAATGAAATGATGATGGTCAAAGTGTCAACCAAGGTCAACAAGTCAAGAAGGTCAAATGGTCAACAACCATAACCATGCACAATTATTAAACTAATATCAATTAACCATAATACACACATAAGCATTAGGGTTAATAAAATGACAATGGTTATTAACCCTAATCAAAGTCCTCTCCCTCTGTCTCAAGCAACTGTGCATACGCACCCGTATTCGTGATCCGAGGAACACGAACACAATGAGAAAAACCAATCCCAAATCATATACTAGGATCCGGCTTAAACCAAAGCCCGCTAGTATAAGCTGTCCGGACAGCAAACGTGCACAAGTGCGCGGATGTGAACGAACCCTGTCGCAAAACCATGCGACCTCTACTCATTTTGCCTAAAGGCGAATAGCTCTCTGTGTGGGACTCTAAAGACTCGACACTACGCTGGCAGTGGGTTTAACCACAGACCGCAAGCGGCACTAGCTGTACGTAACGGTCCCCAGGTAGATGTCGATAAGAAGGCTGACGAAGTGAACCCCATCTGAACTCCTACTGAGCCTGTATGTGACAGTCTCCGTACAGTCCGGTCTGTTCGTCTGATACATCGCATGGCGGGCCTAGGGCGGCGGTGAACGTCAGTCCCCTAATAGCGGTACAAGTCGTGTCGGAGTGTAGTCCAGAACACCCTGAGATAACACTGGAAACCTACCAGTATATCTCGCTTGCCCTGGCCAGGGACTACTCGTGTAATGGCTCTCCTAGACACAGCGCGATGTCAACCCCTAATACCGGGAGAGACGAATCCTGTCTAACCGTCACTGCCTCCAAGTGCTTCGGGACTGCACCCAAAAACTACCTGTTTGCACGACTCCTTTGAGCCGTGGTAGGGTAGTATTCTAAGTGCAGTGGGAACACACTCGAGGCGAAGTGACAGTGTCAAGTCAACGGACTAAGCTGTACTCATGTTACCTGGGAACTGATAACTGACGATAGGTATAATACCAACCAACAGTTCCCGACGAGTCCTGTCCAGTGTACTCGTAACCTAACGAGCACCCGCATACTATCTCAAGTACGACGTACTGACGGCTGTGGGACAGACCGTCTCCCACACTGGGATGAGAAGCGCATACGCTAGTCTACTCCGGAGTATCGATGCCCTGTCTCGATAGTCCAACGACTAGGGACCTGTATAAGGATGTGCTTATAGATCACCCAGCTCCCACGAGTGTGAGCGCCATCACAACGCTGGTAATCAAGCAAAGATCCTAAGGGCTCTACTAATATGTATATCAGCAATATGCTAAAAGAAACACATGCACATATTAAAGCAGAGACAAACCAAGTAGCATACTACCATTTCGAGCAAGATTGTATATACAACTGTGAATATCCCAAGCTTCCATCAAGTAATATACAAACTAGTATGATACAGTAATGGCCTCTAGGGCATATACACTAACAATCTCCCACTTGCACTAAGGCCATGTACTGGCGTATCGAAGACCTATCATCTTGATCAGCCGCTCGAACTGAGTCTGGGGCAAGGCCTTGGTGAATGGATCTGCTGTGTTATCTTCTGAAGCAACTCTCCGAACCTCGATCTCCTGGCGATCCACGATCTCCCTGATCAGGTGATACCGCCTCAAGATGTGTCTGGATTTCTGATGGGACCTGGGTTCCTTTGCTAAAGCTATAGCCCCGTTGTTGTCGCAATACAGAGGTATTGGGTCAACAATGGACGGAACCACCTGAAGTTCTCTCAAGAACTTCCTGATCCAGACAGCTTCTTTTGCGGCATCAGATGCAGCGATGTATTCCGCTTCCATAGTCGAGTCAGCAACGGTTTCCTGTTTGGAACTCTTCCAACACACCGCCCCTCCATTGAGGGTGAAGACAAAACCCGACATGGACTTGGAATCATCCTTGCCACTCTGGAAGCTGGAGTCAGCAAAGGCCTCAATCTGGAGGTCTTTTCCGCCATACACCAAGAACATCTCCTTAGTCCTTCTCAGGTACTTGAGAATGTTCTTTACTGCTATCCAATGTTTCTCCCCAGGGTTTGACTGATACCTGCTTACCACACTCAGTGCATAAGCCACATCCGGTCTGGTACACAACATCGCATACATTATAGAGCCTACCGCAGAAGCGTAGGGTATAATAGACATGCGATCCCTCTCCAAATCAATCTTGGGAGACATCTCTTTGGAGAGGGTGATCCCGTGACAAGCCGGTAGATTACCGCACTTGGAATCTTCCATACTGAATCTCTTCAGTATGGTGTCGATGTACCTGGACTGCGAAAGTCCTAATATCCTCTTGGATCTGTCACGGTAGATCCGGATACCCAGAATGTATGAGGCATCACCCAGGTCTTTCATGGAGAACCTGTGTGACAAGAACCCCTTGACAGATTGTAGCATAGGAATGTCATTTCCTATTAAGAGAATGTCATCCACGTATAAAACGAGGAATACTACAGTTCTCGCTACAAATCTACAATAGATGCATGGTTCATCTGGATTTTTGATAAAGCCAAATTCCTTGACCGTCTCATCAAAACAGATGTTCCAACTCCACGATGCCTGCTTCAGTCCATAAATGGACTTAAGCAACTTGCACACCTTTCCGCTGCTCCCACTCTGAATGAAACCCTCTGGCTGATCCATATAGACACACTCCTCTAAATGTCCATTTAGAAAAGCTGTCTTTACGTCCAATTGCCAAATCTCATAATCGTGGAAGGCAGCAATGGCAAGAAGGATCCGAATGGATTTCAGCATAGCTACTGGAGAAAAAGTTTCGTCATAGTCCAAACCAGGTCTTTGACGAAAACCCTTTGCTACCAGTCTAGCTTTATAGGTCTCAACCTGTCCATCTACACCAATCTTCCTTTTGAAGATCCACTTGCATCCTACGGGTTTTACCCCATCTGGAGCAATGTCCAACGTCCATACTTTGTTGGTGTACATGGACTCCATTTCGGTCCGCATTGCATCCAGCCATTTTACCGAGTCGACGCTCCGAATGGCTTGCTGGAAGCTAGTAGGCTCATCACAATCTATGATGCAATCCTCTCTATCCCCGTCAATGAGAAAACCGTAGTATCTCTCGGGCGGATGAGACTGCCTACTACTCCTGCGGAGTGGCGTGGGAATGTCCTGATCTTTCGAACCCTCTGGTTCTACTAAGCTTTCAGTAATAGCTTGTGGTTCTGGAATTTCTTCCAGTTCTATTGCGCTCCCACTTATTTCTTTTTCTATGAACTGGTGTTCTAGAAAGTGGGCATTACGAGAAACAAGGACTTTTTGTTCCTCTGCGTAATAGAAAAGATACCCCCTGGAGTTCTTTGGGTATCCCACAAACTTGCACAGTACTGAGCGTGCCTCGAGCTTGTCCGCATGTTGCTTTTTGACATAAGCTGGACATCCTCAAATCTTCAGGTATTGAAGATAGGGTTTCTTCCCACTCCATAACTCATATGGTGTGGTAGGCACAGTCTTAGTGGGAACTCAGTTCAAAAGGTATGCAGCTGATTCTAGCGCATATCCCCAGAACGATCGCGGCAACTTAGTGTTACTCATCATGGACCGTACCATATCCAATAGGATTCGGTTCCGTCTCTCCGATACACCGTTATGTTGCGGAGTGTATGGAGGAGTAAGCTGAGAGAGAATTCCATTCTCTTTTAAGTAACCCAGGAACTCGGCACTCAACTATTCACCACCTCGATCAGATCTCAGTGCCTTGATACTTTTGCCTGTTTGTTTTTCTACTTCATTCTTATATTCCTGGAACTTTTCAAAAGCTTCGGATTTATGCTTCATCAAGAAGACATGTCCGAACCTTGAGAAATCATCCGTAAAAGTAATGAAGTAAGAATAACCGCTTCGTGCATGTGTAGACATTGGACCACACACGTCGCTGTGTACAAGTCCCAAGAGCTCGCTCGCTCTTACTCCGTGTCCAGTGAATGGAGTCTTTGTCATCTTTCCTTTGAGACAGGATTGACAAGTTGCATACGATTGATATTTGAACGGATCCAAATATCCTTCTGCATGTAACTTAGTCAACCTTCTCTCATTGATGTGACCCAGTCTACAATGCCATAAGAAAGTTTTATTGATTTATGGAGACTTTCTTTTGTGTGTATTCTGGACATTGAAAATCTGTGGTTGGTTTAATACGTATATACCGTTGTTCAATGTACCTGACCCAATCAAAGCTTGATTAAGGTGAATGTTCACTACATTACTTACAAATGCAAATTCATAACCTTCTTTAGATAATAAAGATACAAAAATGATATTACAGGTTGCATTTGGTACATAATAACAACTACGCAAAACCAAAAAGTGTCCATCTGACAATCCCAGGTGATAGTCCCCCACGGCCTCAGCATCCATGCTAGCACCGTTTGCAACTCTGAGGGTCATGTCACCTGCCTTCAAAACTCTACGCTTTCTCAACGCCTGCAAAGAATTACAGATATGAGATCCTGATCCGGTATCCAATACCCAGGATGTAGAGTTTATTGATAGACAATTTTCAATAACATACACACCTGAAGCTGAAGCTGCAACTCGCTTCAAATCCTGTGTTCTGGCCTTCCAAGCCTTGCAATCCTGTTTCCAGTGACCACTTTTGTGACAATAGAAGCATTCTTCCTTCCCCACCAGCTTTCCCGCTATCTTTGTTGCTTTTCCTTTTCCCTTCGTATCCACTTTACTGACACCGCCTCTTGGTTTGGCGGGGGCTTTCTTCTTCTTACCCTTGGCTTTCGCCCTGGATCTAGAAGAGGAAGATCCTCCTACAAACAAAGTGGATGTCTCCCTACCTTTCTGTAGGGTGCCCTCAGCACTCCTCAACATGTTCAGAAGTTCGGAAAGTTCAACCTCCTTTCCTTGCATGTTGAAGTTAAGGATAAACTGGGCGTAAGTGGAAGGAAGGGAATGGAGAATCAAATCAGTATAGAGTTCATTCTCCAACGTGGTCCCAAGGTCCGCGAGCTCCTCAATGTAGCCAATCATCTTAAGCACGTGTTCCGCTACCGATGATCCGACGGCCAACCTTGCCGAAAACAACTTCTTCGACACTTCGTATCTTGCGATATGAGACTGCTCTCCATACAGTTCTTTTGTATGAAGAAATATGGACTCTAGGTCCATATTCTCGTGCCTCCTCTGATTTTCGTTGTCCATCGAGGCTAGTACGAGGCATTTGGCCTTCGCGCAATCTATTTCCCAGGTCTTGTAGATTTCCCTATCTACGACACTGGTTTTGGGACCTGGGACAAGGGGAGCTTTGGTGGTAAGGACATACCCCAACTTGTCGTAAGTGATTGCCATCTTGACATTCCTGAGCCAATCTTTGTAGTTTGGCCCTGTCAATATGTTTTTATCTAGTAATAACTTAAGTCCGGTCATGTTGAATGGTCGCTGCAATTAGGAGAGAGAAAAGAAACACTTTAGCATGATGCTCTTGCAAGTTTAGAGTGGTTTTTAATTTGTCTAAACTGGATGGCTCCCACTGTCTCTCGAATCCCTTCTCAAACCG
The DNA here is from genome assembly GCA_030015575.1 of Agapanthus africanus. Classification (NCBI taxonomy): domain Eukaryota; kingdom Viridiplantae; phylum Streptophyta; class Magnoliopsida; order Asparagales; family Amaryllidaceae; genus Agapanthus; species Agapanthus africanus. The sequence goes on from JASDDO010000022.1 coordinate 21,666,613, forward strand.
TAAAGAAAGGATTAGTCAGGATCAATCCCACCGTACAACACTTGCTTAACCGTTCAGCCAAGCCAGTGTCGGTACTTCGAGGGAGGTTTTCCAACGCTTTCGCGAAGTTCCTTAATTAAGTAACCTCTTTTCCCTGTGGGCGTAGCCCCGCTAACACCTTTCTAGACACCTACTAGGTTTATAGCATTGATCGTTAAGTGAGAACTTTCCCGAGGAGTAGCATATACTCACAGTAGGATCGGGATCCAAATATCATCGCGTGATAAAACCGAAGGAATCCTACCAGAATCATCACACTCCAAATGGTATGCAGCGCTAGCAAGTTTCAGTACTTATGAAACTCCCGATGTGGATTTTTGCCCCATGCTCTTATGACCTTGACGAAGGTCAACAAATCATAAGTCACATGTCAAGTTCTACCCGTCATTATCCAGGTTAATTTGAACCCACCCGCACATACCCTTGACGAAGGTCAACAAGGTAGTACGACTGTCCCAAACCAACGCATCTATCTATGCTACATATGAACACCCAACAGCTACCAATCACTATGCCTTGACGAAGGTCAACAAACATAGCTTGAATACTATTGAATATCCATACGAAATGACGGAGGGCTACGAATGGTTTTGGTGAAACCGTGAACGTAGTGAACTTGATATGATCGATGGAACGAGATAGCTTTTAAAAGGAGTGGTTCAAGCTCCGCATTTAAAAGTTTAGTTTTGAAAAGAACCGAGTGATTTTCAAAGTGTTCCAATCGACTTTTACTTGGTTTATTTTCTTGCATTAGTTCTTTTAATGCGTCCCATCATTTAATCCTACCATTACAGAAAACAACCAAAATATGACGTACGCTTATGCCATTCGCATTCGCCACGGGGCCCCGTCATCACCCGTTAGGTTACTTAACTAACGACAGAGCGGGGGCTGGGCTAGCGCGGCTGTAAAACATAAGCAACGCCTAAATAGTTATCATATATAAATATATAGCAATGATAGACATTACAGATCACAGATGAATACATTGGATATACTAGGAATCCGCAATCCGTTCGAGCCTGCAACGAAAAGCGGATTACACGGTCGCGGTGAATAGCCAATACCCCATCCAAGACCCCTACGGGTGCGGCAAAGTACCCGCCAAGTACCCGAAGCGAAGCAACCTCCCTCAACACCGTGAGTAGGCCACTCGGCACTTCGAGATACCCGGTAGTTTGTGCACCCCCTCCATGGGTCTATCCTAGGAGCAAAAACAGTAAAAAGAATTATACAATGACGGCTACAACCCCGACCCGGTTGTGCGGCCATACAAATAATAATATTACATCAATTTACATATTACAATGAATGAAAGAAAAGGCAACACTCATCTCACATCCACCCCGGCTATTCACCCGCGACGGTCCAACATATTCATATATACATACCATCATCAAACACAGATCACAGATATGTATAACCCCGACTAATCGACATATAGCGATTAGCCGACGTTCAATACATATAAACATCACAGATATAACCTTTATAGTCAAAGTGTATTGAAGTTCGAAAAAAATACGGATTTATAGGCCCCCAAAAACAAATTTCTATTCTGGAAAATCTGGGCACATATAAACCATCTTAAAAATCCTAAAACCAAGCCAGAAATATACTGCACCAAACTCGACCCAGAGACGAGCCAAGACGGCCGCGGTTGCGCGACAATAGCTTGCTATTGCCGCGGAACCGCGGCTCTTTGGTCGAGTTACTGGATCGTTTTTGGTGGCTTTCTTCACAAAACCCTGAGATAATTTTTGGAGTATGATTTATTTTATTTTGAACAGAAAAAATTTTAACAGAAACTTAGGGTTTTGAAAACTCGGTTTTTCGATTTTTCCGATTCGAACTTCGATACACTTTACTACCTAGCTAGTTTATATTTAGTTAGGCTCTGATACCACTGTAAGTCCACGTTGCCCACCCCGGTGCTTACGGGGAGACGGAAAACGGAATAAAAATCGAATTTTTATGACTTTAGGCAACATGGACTAGACAAAGAAGGATCTTTGCTAAACAAAAACAAGCTAAAACTAACTAGAAACTAGCTAAGTGCTAGAAAGGTTATACCTTGGGCTTTATGTCCTTCTCTCCTTGCTCCTTGGAGTAGTGGAAGAAGGTCACCTTTGTCGTCTTCTCCCGTCAAAGAAAGATCCACCCGAAAGCCTCAACCTTTGGCTTCAACTCCAAGCTAGAAGTAACTAGGGTGCAAGAAGTGCTAATCCTTGAACCCTAGATGAGAGTAGAGATTATCAAGAAGGGGTTTTTCTCAAGCTCAAGTGTTTCTCAACACATGAGAGGGGAGAGCTTGAGGGAGAGGAAGAACAAGAGAGAGAAAGTAAATGATAGAATGAGAATAAAATAAACCATTCTCACATATATGTGTGAATTATTGTAATTAGATAATTAGTGAGATAATTGTCATGGCTTAATCAAGACATGACCATTATCATTTCATTTTTAATGCAAATTGTAAGGATCAAAGAGCATCTTCCAAATGAAATGATGATGGTCAAAGTGTCAACCAAGGTCAACAAGTCAAGAAGGTCAAATGGTCAACAACCATAACCATGCACAATTATTAAACTAATATCAATTAACCATAATACACACATAAGCATTAGGGTTAATAAAATGACAATGGTTATTAACCCTAATCAAAGTCCTCTCCCTCTGTCTCAAGCAACTGTGCATACACACCCGTATTCGTGATCCGAGGAACACGAACACAATGAGAAAAACCAATCCCAAATCATATACTAGGATCCGGCTTAAACCAAAGCCCGCTAGTATAAGCTGTCCGGACAGCAAACGTGCACAAGTGCGCGGATGTGAACGAACCCTGTCGCAAAACCATGTGACCTATACTCATTTTGCCTAAAGGCGAATAGCTCTCTGTGTGGGACTCTAAAGACTCGACACTACGCTGGCAGTGGGTTTAACCACAGACCGCAAGCGGCACTAGCTGTACGTAACGGTCCCCAGGTAGATGTCGATAAGAAGACTGACGAGGTGAACCCCATCTGAACTCCTACTGAGCCTGTATGTGACAGTCTCCGTACAGTCCGGTCTGTTCGTCTGATACATCGCATGGCGGGCCTACGGGGGCGGTGAACGTCAGTCCCCTAATAGCGGTACAAGTCGTGTCGGAGTGTAGCCCAGAACACCCTGAGATAACACTGGAAACCTACCAGTATACCTCGCTTGCCCTGGCCAGGGACTACTCGTGTAATGGCTCTCCTGGACACAGCACGATGTCAACCCCCAATACCGGGAGAGACGAATCCTGTCTAACCGTCACTGCCTCCAAGTGTTTCGGGACTGCACCCAAAAACTACCTGTTTGCACGACTCCTTTGAGCCGTGGTAGGGTAGTAATCTAAGTGCAGTGGGAACACACTCGAGGCGAAGTGACAGTGTCAAGTCAACGGACTAAGCTGTACTCATGTCACCTGGGAACTGATAACTGACGATAGGTATAATACCAACCAACAGTTCCCGACGAGTCCTGTCCAGTGTACTCATAACCTAACGAGCACCCGCATACTATCTCAAGTACGACGTACTGACGGCTGTGGGACAGACCGTCTCCCACACTGGGATGAGAAGGGCATACGCTAGTCTACTCCGGAGTATCGATGCCCTGTCTCGATAGTCCAACGACTAGGGACCTGTATAAGGATGTGCTTATAGATCACCCAGCTCCCACGAGTGTGAGCGCCATCACAACGCTGGTAATCAAGCAAAGATCCTAAGGGCTCTACTAATATGTATATCAGCAATATGCTAAAAGAAACACATGCACATATTAAAGCAGAGACAAACCAAGTAGCATACTACCATTTCGAGCAAGATTGTATATACAACTGTGAATATCCTAAGCTTCCATCAAGTAATATACATACTAGTATGATACAGTAATGGCCTCTAGGGCATATACACTAACACCGTGCACTACTGCACGTATATGATCGAACCCTGCCATATATCATACGGCCTCTACAACGTTTCGCCCGAAACTTGAGAATCTGTCTGTGGGGGACTCTAAAGACTCGTCAATACTTTGGCTGTGGATTTAACCACTGGCACGTCAGTGGTACTAGCTGTACGTAACGGGATACCAGGTATTGACCAAAAGGGAGGTTGATGAGCGAACTCATCCTGACACTCTACTGAGCCGGTCAGTGACAATATCCGTACAGTCCGGTCCGTTCGTCTATGAGCATCGCATGTCGGGCCTAGCGGGTTGGTAAAAGTCAGACCCCCAAAAGCGGTACAAGTCGTGTCGGAGTGTAGCCCAGAACACCCTGAGATACCTACCAGTAAATCTCTTGCCTTGGCCAAGGACTTCGTGTAATGGCTCTCCTAGACACAGCGCGATCTCACCCTCAATACCGGGAGAGACGAAACCCCTGCCGATCCGCTCACTGCCTCCATGTGGCTCGGGACTGTACCCAACTAAAACCTGTTTGCACGACTCCTTTGAGCCGTGGTAGGGTAGTAATCAAAGCACAGTGGGAACTCACACAAGACAAATGACGATCTCAGGTCGATGAACTAACCTGTACACATATCACCAGGGAACTGCTATCTGACGTCAGGTATAATACCAACTAGCATGTTCCCGGCGAGTCCTGTCCGGTGTACTCATAACCCAATGAGCACCTGTATACATCTTAGGTGAACCAACTGACATCAATGTCTTGTGAGACCGGCCACCGCTCCTCGTCGGGGTCTCGACTGTATACACTAGTCTACTAATGGAGTGTCGATGCCCAGTCTCGAAACTCCCACGACTAGGGACCTTTTAAGGATGTGCTTATAGACCCCAGCTCCCACGTATATGATCGCCATCATACTGCTGGTAGTCAAGCAAGAATCCTAAGGGCTCTATCAATGTGTAATAGTGATCTGTAAGGTCACATAAACCATGTACACGATGATAAAGATAAACCAGATAGCAAACTATCATCTTGAGTAAGACCGTCCTACCGGTATAGGTCCTCCCTCAATCATTGCAATCAAGTACCTGTGATCCAATAATTGACTCTGAAGGCACTATATCCAACAGGGGACTCGGCCAATCCCGGCCAAGTCGGGGGTCGAGGAGGTGGGGGGTCTCGTGGGGTAAGCACTGGTATATTTAGATTTTGAAGTTCAGTTCAAGTTTTGGGAGTTATGGTGTGTGGACTGTTGGGCTTCCAAAGAATTTAAAACAAAATAATATTAAAAATAATGCGGGGTATGGGATTTGAACTATGGTGGCTTGGTTCAGCAGTGCAAGGTATTACCAATGAGCTACAAGCTCCTTCTTGTAATTAAATTGCTAATTAATTACTTAACTCTTGTGCTCAGGCAATAAATACCCCTTTATGGATTTTTGAAAAAAATTAATTTAAAAATTTGTATAGGAAAAAGTATATAAGAAAATTAGGGTTGTTAACAAGCATTTAAGTTGATCTTAATCTAAAGCAAGATTAACGATCTTTAAACCAACCCAAACCCAAATCTAAGAAAATATGGATTTGGACTAATCCACGCCCTACGGGCAACAACATAAATTAGTCTCCGTATACAATCCACGGGCAACCAAAAATAAAACAAATACACACGACACGAAGTGACCATCTGGAGAAGGAGAAAGTGGTTATCGTAACCCGATAACGTAATTAACTGCAGGGGTTTGCGCCTGTAGGGAAGAGCGTCCCCACAATCAAAAATCCCTCGCAAGCAAGGGGGAATCTGACGAAGTCTGCTACAATGGCCGCATCCATCTACACCTCCGATACACGGTGCCATAAATCAACTTGGCATTTTCGGAGAGGTGGACGGATAAAACCAAATAGCATCTACCCTCCAAAATTCAGGCCAGATGTCCCAATGTCCCGGTCGCGTCTTTCGGCGGCGAACACACGCATATCTTCTTCTCTTTCCCAAGTTGATTCTCCAGGCGAATCATTTCTCCACATCATTCGGACCAAGTTTACCTCCTTATTCCATAATGTTTTCACTTTTCGGTCCAGGATATCAACTGGTTGTTGCTCGCAAATTAGTGAGATTTGAGTGATCATGTAACAACTCCAAATTTCCTGTACAACTTTCTGTGCAAATTTTTCAAAATTTAAAGAAAGGGGTACTTTTGCCTGAGCATAAGTTAAATATTTGTTTTGCTAATTAATAGCAAGAAGGGACTTGTGGCTCATTAGTATTGCACTGCCGAACCAAGCCATCAGAGTTCAAATCCCATACCCCACATTATTTTTAATATTGTTTTATTTTGTATTTTTAGAATACCAACAGTTTACACGTGCATATCTTACAAAAATCCCACTACACCCTATAAATTAAATATACCAATGAGCACATGAACCAACGGGGATCCCTCCGACCGACCGACTCGGCCGGGACCGACCGGCGGACCGGCCGACTCGGGCCGGCGCCGCCGGCCGGACTTGGCCGGACCGCCGAGTCGTCAACAGAGAAGATGTGGCTTTTCAGCTCCCCTGTACACCTGCACACTTTAAATTATTGGATCGGTTCCAGAGAACTTTTAAAACACCATTTACTCCATTTTATTACATTTTTAATACAATTTATCACATTTTTTCATTTTAACTTTTCATCTAACCTAACCCTAGCCTAACCCTATAAATACCACCCTAAACACTACCCCCTCACCCAAAATTCTGAGCCAACTCTCAAGAAATTCCTAGAAACCCTAGTTTGCATTTGAAGCGAGCAAAGGGGCGAAATTCCGCCGGCGATACGAGGAGTTTCCGGCGACGAAACGATGCACCGGCGATTCCCCTCTCTATCTCTATCCTCCCTCTTTCTTGTTAACCCGTAAGTCCCACCTTCTCCCTTCTCTACTCTTTCTGAAAATATGAAATTCTAAAACCCTACGGAATCAGAGCAAATCCGATTTTCGATTCAGTTCTTCCTAAAATCTCACTTTTCCTTTAATACAATCTTGTTAAACCATTACATATTGACTATTAAACACTAACTAATCATATTGAACAAGTTCCATAACAAAAGAAATTGCTATTTCCATTTTACTATACTTTTTCATTAAAATACCATATAGTTTCATTTTCGACACTTAAATATCACAAACTTGCTATACCTTTAAGTAGATCATGAGGTAATGACATGCATGGGCCACCAACAAAACCTGTCATGCCCCGCTTTCCAGTGTACGGCGAAGGGCACGCGACGAGGCCGCTACGTATTTACTTCACAGTAAATATGTAGCGGCCTCGTCGCGTCCCCTTCGTCGTACACTGGGAAGCGGGGCGTGACAGATCAAGTATATGGCCGGGGTCGCACACATATCATCGTAGTTGGGATATGTGGAACACATTGTGCACTCCTTCTAATGAGGATGGTAGTGCTAAACGGTATGCCACTTTTCCAACTCGTTCGAGTATGTCGAACGGTCCTATGTATCTTGGACTTAACTTACCCCTTTTGCCAAAATGTATCACTCCTATGTTTGGAGAGATCTTCAGGAATACATGGTCTCCTGGTTGGAACTCTAGATGTCGGCGCTTTGCATCTGCCCAATGCTTCTGTCTGTCTTGGGATATGCGCATCCTTTCCCTGATCATGCGAACCACGTCCACAATTACCACGATCATCTCTGGTCCAAGAAGTTCACGATCTCTAATGTCGTCCCAATTTAGCGGGTAACGACACTTCCGTTCATAGAGTGATGCGAATGATGTCATCCCAATACTTGCCTAATAGCTATTGTTGTATGAAAACTCCACAAGGTGTAGGTGATCTTCCCATGAACCTCCGAAGTCTAACATATAGTCTCTTAGCATGTCTTCCAGAATCTGAATTGTTCGCTTGGACTGTTCATCTGTTTATGGATGATACGCCGTGCTGAAATTCAGACTCGTTCCCAGGCTAACTTGCAAACTCTGCCAAAACTGTGATCGGAATCTGGTATCACGATCGGAGACGATACAAAAAATCACTCCATGTAATCTCACGATTTCCTGCATGAGTTTATGGGTATCAAATATAGTACATCTTGAAGGTTTAAATCTTATTTTAGATTTATGCTCACCTCCATGTACTTCTTTGCTAACGTCTCGGTTGACTGACCAACTTGAAATGGAATAAAGTGAGCCAACTTGGTGAGTTGATCCACAATATCCCAAATTACGTCGTTACCCTTCATGCTGCGAGGGAGAGCAGTCACGAAGTCCATGGTAATGTGCTGCCATTTTCATTCTGGGATTGGTAGCGGCTGAAGTAGACCAGCAGTTTTGTGATGTTCAACCTTCACTTGCTGACACACCAAACACTTGGCTACGCTCCTTGCTATTTCGCGCTTCATTCCATGCCACCAGTAATTTTGTCATAGATCCTTGTACATCTTTGTACCACCGGGGTGTATCAAATACAGAGAGCTGTGAGCTTCTTTCATCAATTCTTCTCGAACAGAACCGACTGGTACACATAAACGGCTTCCATATCGCAAGGATCTATCTTCGTGGACGATGAAGTCAGTTCGAAGTCCACTTTCTACTTATTCTCGGATCTTTTGTAGTTTGGCATCATTTGTTTGAGCTGCCTTGATCTGATTTACAAGAGTGGACTGGACTTGTAAGTTTATCAAAGATGAAACGTTACCTGACACAACTACTTCAATCCCCAATCCATGAAGTTCTTGTTGTAGTCTCCACTGAGCGGTGAGGTTCATTGATAATGGCTGGCGACTAAGGGCATCAGGAACTACGTTCTCCTTTCCAGGATGATACTGTAGGTTGATGTCGAAGTCTGCCATGAGTTCTAGCCATCTTTTCTGCCGCATGTTGAGTTCTTTCTGAGTAATAAATACTTCAGACTCTTGTGGTTAGTGTATATATCCACTCGTTCTCTCAACAGATAGTGGTGCCAAATCTTGAGTGTGAAAATGATGGCGGCCAATTCTAGATCATGTGTTGGATAGTTGCATTCATGTACCTTTAACTGTCTTGATGCAAAAGCCACAATTTTTCCATACTGGTGTAGAACACATCCTAATCATTTACCGGACGCATCACAATGCACAACGAATCTTCCAGATTGATCCGGTATTATAAGGATAGGTGCAGAGTTTAACCTCGACTTGAGCTCTACAAAAGCCTTTTCACATGCTTATGACCACACGAATGCTTCGTCTTTACGTGTGAGCTTGGTCAGGGGTGCTGTAATCTTTAAGAAGCCTTCAATGAATCGTCGGTAGTATCCTGCTAATCCCAAGAAACTTCTTATATCTTTCACCATTTTTGGTGTCGGCCACTCGCTGACAGCTGACACCTTAACTGGATCCATCGAGATTCCTTCTCCTGAAACAATATGTCCGAGAAATCCGACTTAATCTGGCTAAAATTCACACTTGCTGTACGTGGCATAGAGCTGGTGTTGTCGTAATGTCTCCAGGACAATGCGTAAGTGCTCGGCGTGTTCCTTCCGATTCTTTGAATACACCTGGATGTCGTCGATGAAGATGACAACGAACCTGTCTAAGTACTCTCGGAAAACTTGGTTCATAAAGATGGTAGGTGCTTTGATTACTCCAAATGGCATTACGAGATATTCGTAATGACCACAACGAGTCCTAAACGCCGTCTTCGGAATGTCGGACTCTTTGATCTTCACCTGATGGTAACCCGAACGAAGATATGGCTTTGAAAAGACATAAGACCCACTTAACTGATTGAAAAGGTTATCGATGCGCGGTAGTGGATACTTGTTCTTAATCGTCACTTCGTTCAAAACTCGATAATTCACAAACATCCTGTAGAAACCTTCCTTCCTCTTCACTAGTAACACCGGAGATCCCCAACTTGAAGTACTGGGTCGGATCCAACCTTTCTTCAGCAGTTCGTCCAACTGAATGCGGATCTCCTTCAATCCTTCCGGACTTAATCAGTATGGAGGTTTGATTACAGGTTGTGCACCAGGTTGTAAATCAATACTAAACTCAAGAGCTCGATCGGAAGACAAACCTGATATGTCTTCATGGAACACATCCTCGAACTCTCGAACTACTTTAGGCTTTTCTTCTTCCTCAGGTGGAGAGAACACTTCTGCATTCTTTGGTTTAGCACGGTAGCTTCCTGAAGACTGGGTGATCTAGTATCTCAAATACTACCCTCCTTTGACGACAGTCAATAGTAGCATAGATACTCCCAGCCAATCCATTCCCAACACAACATCGAAATTTGGTATGTCCAGTACTTTGAAATTTGCGTATAATTCTCGACCGCAAACTACAACTGGGCGCTGATCATACCCTAAGTTGCCTTCAAGACTCCATTCCCGGAACTGACATTCCAACTTGAAATGAGTGGCTTTACGGGAATCGCGTGCGTTTTCACGAATCGTTGGGACATGAAGAAGGGTGAAGCTCCAGTGTCGAAAAGTGCGAGTGCAGGAAGGGTGGCTACTAGTATAGTACCTAAGTGGTGTGAGGTTGGGTTTAGATATAAGGAAAGTATAACGATGCACAAGAATTGAAATGTTGAAAGGATGAGGGAATTTACCGGTGATGACTTATCCTGTGGCTTCAGCCTCCTTGACCGTCATCGTAAAAGCATGTCATCTCGGTACATTCCTCATTGCTGGAGGCATATTCCTCGGTCCTTAGGGCACGTTTCTCTGTGCCTGGTGGAATTGATGATGAGGCTGTGCAGGTGGTCCATGTGGAGCTAGTGCAGGAAAAGCTAAGCGAGATGCAGGAGCCTGAATGGCTGGCCTCTGCGAGGCTGTGATTGTGGGTCGGGGTGCTGGTGCTGTGTTAATGCGATATGGGCATGCTCCTATCGCGTGAGTAGATACGTCACAAATCAAACACAAGCCATTTGCACACCTGCAGTTTTTCGTCAAGTGTCCAGTTCTCTTACAGTAGAAACAGAAATCTGGACTGAACCGGTTAAACGATCCTCCTAGCCTCTTAGGTGTAAAAGTCGGCCTAGAAGAGGTTCCTCCTGTCATCTGTGTAGCAGAGCGTTTGATTCCGGCTATTTGGAGCTTACCCTTATTCTTGACCACAACTTCATAACAACGTGCTGCATTCAGGGCGAGTTCATGAGTTGGGTAGTCACCTATGGCTAATGCCGCCTGAATCTCCGGGTCTAAGCCATGTTGGAATCATCTAGCCCGAATCTCATCAGTCGGGATTAAGTGTGCCGCGAACCTGATAAGATATGATGTCAGGATAATGATGTGTCTTACAGAACAGAATTTGATACGAATTCTTAATCTGCTAAGCATGATGAATCTGGCATCATATTCATCCACTGATTTTACCCACATACAGCCTTGTTGTAGGTGGATGAACTGTTGTTCCTTCTCAAAATGGGCGGTCTTGAGGAAGAACTTCTCATCGAACAAATCGCGGAACGTCTTCCACTCTATGGGTTGTGTGAGACGGCTTTTCTCAGCTTTCCACCAGACTCTTGCGTTGTCAGTGAGCTGAAACTTGGCCACACGAACCTAAGCTATGTCTGGTATCTGTGCTGCGGTAAGATCGTCCTCTATACTCTGGGCCCATTCTTCAGCCTCAAGAGGACTTTCTTTCCCTGAAAAATTCCTTGGATGCAACGCACGGAATTGCTTTACTCCAGGTGCTTCGCCTTCCGGGAGGTTCATGAGGATAGCAGTATACTGCTGTTGACCCTCCAGAAGACTTTTGATGGCTTCTAAAAGCACCGTTTGTTCATTAATTGGAGTAGCAACGGTATGGGGAGTCGGTAAAGTAGGTGGTGGTGTGTTGCCATTGAAATTGGTGCTGGTGTTGTTGGGAGAATCCATCACCTTGATAGAAAAGGAAAGGTTATAATAGATTTAAGAAATTTGAAATGTAGTGAATGTATAGTTGTTGATTCTTATAATTCTTATGATATATTGCTTAAGAATTCATTCAGAACTGACCTGCATGGGCCGCTAACAAAACCTGTTACGCCCCGCTTCCCAATAGACGGAAACGGTGACGTGATAAGCCCGCAACGTATTTACTATGAAACAAATAAGTTAAGCGTAATTAAGCAATATAACAATGAACAAGAATGACAAGAGTAATAAAATTGAACAGCAACTTTATTTACATTCAACTTTACATACAACCGCCTAAAATTAAAAGATACAATAAGAAAAGCAAATGCCTAACAATGGCATACAGAAAGTAAGTGCAGACTGGAAGAGCTAGTAGTCTGGCTGAGCAGCCAGCTGGTCCAAGTCTTCCGGGCTCAACTCTATCTCCTCAGAGTCCGGTACTCCCGACGAACATTCTAAAGGAAAAAACAGAAAAGAATGTTGTCAGCGAACTAGCGCTCGGTATATCCCAAAAGAAGTAAGAGAAGATAATATATCATGTGAATGAGAACTAAAAAAACAAAGGACATGTAAAATTGTATATGATCATTTTAAGGTATAAAATAGTTATTCTAACATGGTTATTTGTAGTTTGATAAAGAAGGTATTCATGTATACGAGAGGGGTCCATCGTACCTCGTGTATTATGGTAACATATAATACAAGGCCCCGTCGTAATTCACGGGACAACAACACGTGAATTCATATAGGTGTCTTTTAATGTGACCTCTCGTGCCACGATATACGTTCCGTACCAATCTATCCATTTATCCCCGCGTATTGTATTGTATAGATTAAGATTACATGTCTTGGCCGAATCCATGGATATAAAGTGTTTAGGTTCATGTTCAGGATGTAAGCATGTGTTCAGGTATTCATGTCGAGTTCATGTCATGTTATAACCATGGTTCGGTCAAGCCGAGTCAAGTATGCAAGTTTAAGTTTGATATTTGAATTCGAGTATTCAGATTCATGATCAAGTATACAAGTTCGTGTTTGATTTTGGATTCTGCTTTGAGTTTGGACTCAGATTAAGTCAGACACTTATGAACGGATTTAACTCTTGAATTCTTAGGTTCGGGAGTAATCGACAACTGCTGCACATGGACGGCGGGAATTGTGTCTTTTTCCAAGACAATTGCCATTGATAACTCCATTAAGTTGTCTAGCTTAAATAGGCAAGCACTCACTTTCTTCGGCTCTCTGGGGCTCAAGAAAAATGACACCGCTTAAACCTATGTTAATTCTATAGTTCTTAAAGTATTGGTTGCATATCTCGAGGATGTTTTATGAAAAATATATTAATATTATTTTAAAAATAACCCCGAGTGTGATTTACAAGATTTAGGGTTTTCATAAGCATATATTTTAATTATTGGGGTATTTTAATAATAAAAACTTAGCTTTTAAAAGTTTATGGTATTTTATTAAAAACTAGCCCTTTTTGGTAACTTGGTGGTATTTTATTAACATTTTAAATCTTTCATTTTAAAAAAATATAGTTTCATAATATATTGAAAATACAGATTTATAATTTTTATATAATTTTCAAAAATTAGTTTTGTTTAGAAAAGTCGCGTTTCTTAAAAATTGTATTTTATTTCCTTTCGAGATCGAATACTCCGTGAGGAGTTCTGCATCTCGCTCTACTATCCCAAAAATGTGCGATAATCCGCACCATCTATTAGCGGGTCCCCTAATGAGAGTTGTAGAGGTATATTGCCAAGGATTACAAAATACCGCTTTAAAAGAAACCCGTTTTTGAAAAGATGTGGTATTTTAATGAAAGCTAGTCTTTGAACCAACCATAAATATATAGGCATCGTGCTATGAAACTATAGTGTGCGTGTGGGGTAGGTCGTTACCCCGTGAAGTTTTCCTAAAAGTATTATTTTAACAATTATCGAAAAAGCGATGATACTAAAGTTCAAGGTATTTTAATGAAAAAGTTTATTTATGTTTGTTTCATATGAAAATCTTGGTTAAACTCGAAGCTAAAACATTATAATCGAAATTACAAGTAGGATGGTAAAATTAGTTTGACCAAGGTATAAAGGAAAAAAAGGAGTTCTAAGTTTAAAAAGAAATGTATTGGAAGTAACTCCACTTTACCGATATATTTTTAGGGAATGAAATGAGATGAAAAGAAAGAGAGATGAGAAAAATTTACGACTTGGTAATATCGAGAAGAGAGTAAAGAAAAAAAGAGGGGGTTTCGTAGCGTCGCGGGAGCTTCGAAAACGGCTTCGATCTTCGACGGAAGGAGCTTGGTTGCTAACTCCACTTGACTTCACTTGCACTTAAGAACTTTTGAGGTGATTTTACTATAAATTTTCAGAATAGAAGGAAGTTAAGGCACGGGGTGGTATTTATAGTGGAGAATTATGGTTTGGGAATTAAAATTTTGGATTAAAATGCATTAAAAAGATGTTAAATGGTGAATTGAAGAGTCTCTATTTAATTGCAGGAAAATCAAATACTGCAGGGGAGCTAAGGGGAGTCGAAGGGGTGTGTGTGCAAAGCACGGAGCAAAATTGAGCAAGATCGACCGTCGGTGCCGGCCAAAAGGGGAGAATGGACGGTCAGATTTGAATGTCCTGCTTTGAGATTCGTGTCACGTGTGTATTTGGGTGTGTTCACCTCATTATGCCTGTTTGATTTTTCTGAAATTTTTCATTTTCCCGTGTATTACACGTGCAACTCTTGGGCTTCCAAATATTAAAAAGAAAAATCTAAAACATAATTAGGTCTGATGGGAATCGAATGCATAGGCTATATCACAGCAGTACATGGGCTTTACCAGCGAGCTACAAGTTATTTCTTGTTTTTATTTAACTAAAATAATTGTTAACTCTTACACAGGCTGTAGTACTCTTTTCTGTACAATAATAAGAAATTTATGTACAGTGATTTCAGAGTCGTTACAGATTCCTGCCCGACCAAACCCATGAATCCTAAGCCCTCACACGAGTAGACTCCGACTTGGTTCGGAGGCCGGCGGACAGCTTCCTGCCCGTCGCAACCATTCATAGCGGGTAGATTCCTGCCCAACATAAGTTGTGAATCCTAACCTCTCGCCATAAGTAGATTCCTGCTCGGTTTCAAGGCCGGCCGACAGCTTTCTTCTCGTCGCACACATTCACAGTGGGTAGATTCATGTCCGGCCTAACCCGTGAACCCCAAGCCCTCGCACGAGCAGACTCCTGCTCGGTTCGGAGGCCAGCGGATAGCTTTCTATCCGTCGCAACCATTCACGGTGGGTAGATTCCTGCTCAACATAAGTTGTGAATCTTAAGCCCTCGCACGAGTAGACTCCTGCTCAGTTCGAAGACCGGCAGATAGCTTCCTGCCCGTTGCACCTATCCACCGCGGGTAGATTCCTGCCCAATTTAAGTTGTGAATTCTAAGCCCTCACGCGAGTAGATTCTTGCTCGGTTCCGAGGCCGGCAGACAGCTTCCTGCCCGTCGCACCCATTCACGGTGGGTATATTCCTTCCCAGACTAACCCGTGAATCCTAAGCCCTCGTATGAGTAGACTCTCGCTCGGTTCCGAGACCTACGGACAATTTCCTGCTCGTCGCACATATTCACGGCGGGTAGATTCCTGCCTGGTCTAACCCGTGAATTCTTAGCCCTCACCACGAGGCTGGTGGAGAGTTTCCTACCCGATGATACGCCACGTGGACTCGGGTATCAAAGAGACACAACAGCCAAACGCCATGTGGTTCCCGAACAACCTACCACGAAGATTTCTCGGACCAAGCTGAACAGAGAAGACCGAGCAGACCACTCTCGATCTGACCCATAAATAAGCCAAAATGAGAGTGGGGGGCTAATGATGATACTCATAAATGGGAATTCCCCAGATCACGACACGTAGCAGATGACGTGTCGTCCACGTAAGTCCACTAGATTCCTGGAGGCTTTGGAGCTGGAATATGTATGATGCAATAGGGACATTCCTCTGTGCCTCGCCTCCAAGATAGCACCCAACCTTTTGGAGGCCTTCCCTGAATACGTTCCCTTTTCGCCTAGACCATCAGCCAATAGCTCGTCTCCGAGCAATCATAGAGTTGAACTTTCACAGCTTTCTTGCTCGTCTCCGAACTATTCTGCAGCTGAGATTCCTCAGCGCTCCTATTTAGCCGGGAGCATGGAGCACGAGCGTCCTTATAATGGCTCCGTGTATCTCGCCGCGACGAGATCTCTGCCGCTCCACGCTAGCGTATCTCACCATTAATGGGTGCATCCCGCCATCAACGCGCACGTTCCCCTCCGAAAGACGGCGCACAAGACTGCGAAGTCCTGACGCTGGGGTTCAGGGTAGATGCTATTTGGTTTTATCCATCCACCTCTCCGAAGATGCCAAGTTGATTTATGGCACCGTGTATCGGAGGTTTAGACGGATGCGGCCGATGTAGCAGACTTCGTCAGATTCCCCCTCGCTTGAAGGGTTTTTGATTGTGGGGACGCTCTTCCCTGCAGGCGCAAGCCCCTGCAGTTAATTACGCTGCCGCATCGCGGTAACAACTTTCTCCTTCTCCAGAATTTCACTTCGTGTCGTGTGTGTTTGTTTTGTTTGTGGTTGCCCGTGGATTGTGTACGGAGACTGGGTAATGCCGTCGCCCGTAGGACGTGGATTAGTCTAAATCCGTATTTACTTAGATTTAGGTTTGGTGTTTTTAGTTTAAGGATACGTTAGCCGCATTTGAGACTAAGATCAACTTAAACGTTCGTTAAGGATACGTTAGTCTGATTTGAGACTAAGATCAACTTAACGGGATCGTCTAGATCCATTTCCAGTTTAAGGACGTAGTGGTCCATTTAATATATGGCCGTCGGGACCCGTCACCTCTCTGACAACGTTGAAGGATTACACGACATGTGTCAGAGGAGTTCGGAGATGTACCCTTGAACCAAAGTTGATTGGGGGTCTTATAGTCCAATTTGGGACTAAAGTCTGTTTGAATGTTTAAGGATACGTTAGCCATATTTGAGGCTAAGATCAACTTAAACGGGATCGTTTAGATCCGACAAAAGAGTATTTGGGAGCTCTATTGTTCCAGTTTAGGGACATAGTGATCCATAGGTAGTTTAGGGACATTGCGGTCCATTGGTAGTTTAAGGACATTGCGGTCCATATTCCAGTTTAGGGACATGGTGGTCCCTTGGTAGTTTAAGGACATTGCGGTCCATATTCCAGTTTAGGGACATGGTGGTCCATAGGTAGTTTAAGGACGCTTAAGTCCGTGGGTTTAAGGACCCCACGGTCCGTGTTTTAGTTTAAGGACCCCACAGTCCGTGTTTTAGTTTAAGGACGCATAAGTCCGCGGGTTTAAGGACCCCACAGTCCGTGTTTTAGTTTAAGGACGCATAAGTCCGCGGGTTTAAGGACCCCACAGTCCGTGTTTTAGTTTAAGGACGCATAAGTCCGCGGGTTTAAGGACCCCACAGTCCGAGTTTAGTTTAAGGACGCATAAGTCCGCGGGTTTAAGGACCCCACAGTCCGTATTTTAATTTAAGGACGCATGAGTCCATCAGTTTAAGGACCCCGTAGTCCATGTTGATGTATGGTTGTCGGGACCCGTCGCCTCTCTGACGTCGTTGAAGGGTTACAACGATATGTGTCAGAGGAGTTCGGAGATGTACCCTTGAACCGGATGTAAATTGATTTAGGAGAGCAGTCTTGCTCAGTCAATTTAATTTGAGGACTTACGGCCATGATTGGGCTAAGTCCAGTTGAAAAAAGTTCAACACCTTTATTTGTTTTTATTTGGGCTCTGCCCATAAAGGATGCAGAGCATCAATTTGTTTTGGGCTCTGCTCATTTTATAAATGATGCAGAGCACCAATTTTACTTGGGCTCTGCCCTTTATAAATGATGCAGAGCAACAATTTTATTTGGGCTCTGCCCCCTTTTATTGCTTTGCAATTTATTTTGGCCTGTTAGGTCTTTTTGACTTGGGCCTTGTTTCCTAATTTAAAATCAGGAAAGTTTACGGAGGAGGCATCACGTGCTAGCACGTGACCAGCAGTCACGTGTTGGCACGTGACCAGCAGTCACGTGTTGGCACGTGACAATTAAAAGCAGCGGCAAAAGCAGATTCGGCTCCTTGATTAAATCAAAGAAAAGGCTCCAGAAAGGGTCACGTGCTCACACGTGACCAGGGGTCACGTGTTGGCACGTGACGGCTGAACAACGGCTAGAAGACAAAGCGCAGAAAGCAGAAGAAAGCTCGTTCCAAGGGGTCACGTGCCTACACGTGACCAGGGGTCATATGGCCACACGTGACCGGCTTTCAAAGCCTATCTATTTAACAGAATTAAATTCTGAACGGCATTCAAATCTTTCCAAAGGAGAATGATTATTTGGAACCGATTGGATTAAAAATTTAAAGGTGATTAAATATCACCTATCTATGGAAAAATCTTGAACATGGAAAGATTTCCCCTTAAAATATAGCCGAAATAACAAAGGACTATCTTTGGATTCAAAATCCAATGGTGAATAAAATTCACCTAATAATCCAAAGGTCCAAATGAATGATGAATGCAAATCAAATCTCTAACGAATACAAATCAAATCCCTCAATGAATGATTCACCAAAACTAATTGATTCTGCTCCTTCTCCTATAAATAGGAGCCAGAAAAGAGAGGAAAGGAGAGAGAGAGAGAGAGATATACGGAGATCTATAAACAGAGACATAGAGAGAAAAAGAAATAGAGCATTGAGACTTGGGAAGAATTTGATCTTCTGCAAAAGAAAACCCTAGGTAAGAAAGGGAAGGCTTTTAAAAAAGAGAATTTAATTCTCAAAAGAGTTTAACTCTTATATTAAAAAGAAGAACTTAGTTCTCTCTTTAGTGGAGGATCTGCAAAGTGCACATCTCCCCATGAATTGAGAATTTAATTCTCATTGGGTTGAGATCCTGCCATGCAGATCCAAAGCATAGGGAGGGGATGGAAGTTTGAGAATTTAATTCTCATAGAACTATATGAATTTAATTCCTTTAAAATAAAATTATGGTTTAACCCTATGTTATAGGAATTTAATTCCTTCAAATGAACAGAACCAGGGTTTAACCCTAGTTAAGAACTCAAATCTGTCAAAATAACAGGAATTTAATTCCCTTAGAAGAACCTAATTCCTCACATGTATGGGAATTCAATTCTTACAGAAGACAAGTTAGAGTTCAACTCTATCTAAGAATATAATCCTTCAGAAGAAAACAGGAATTTAATTCCTCTAAAGTTTATTGCTAGGGTTTAACTCCATGAAGAATTTAATTCTTAAAAAGATAAACACATCTTCAAACAGGCAAAGAAACAGGGTCACGTGCTACCACGTGACCCCTGTAAAGATCCATAAAGAAGAACTTTAAGGCAACGCCTCACGTGCTCCACGTGACCCCTGAAAAGATCTACAGAGAAGGGTTTTGAGGCAACGCCTCACGTGCCCCACGTGACCCCTGGCAGAAGCTCTAACAGACGAACACTTAAATGCCCATCACGTGACGGCACGTGATGCTCCAAAGTACTCAACACTCTCGGCAGAACAAATAAAGAGAGAGAGGGCGCTCTCACGTGCTACCACGTGACCCCTCTTGCCTTAGTGTTTAACACTAAATTGAAACCTCTGTATCCAGTCTTTAACACTGATTTGCTTTAATGTTTAACACTAATTGAAAAACTCTCTTTGCAGTGTTTAACACTAAATTTCTTAGTGTTTAACACCGAATTAAATTTCAGTTACCAGTGTTTAATACTGATTAACATTAATTTGGAATCTCTCTTTCCAGTGTTTAACACTGATTTGCTTTAGTGTTTAAACACTAACTTGAAACCTCTCTGGCCAGTGCTTAACACTGACATGCTTTAGTGTTTAACACTAATTTGAAAACCTTGTTGCTAGTATGTAACACTGATTATCTTTTGGCGTTTAACATCAGTTTGTCAATCTCATTCCCAGTGTTCAACACTGTTGGTCTCTAGTGTTTAACACTAGCTTCAGCCCAATTGGCTAAGTTCTAGAGGCAAAGCCTCTCCTTCAATGGACCAACAGAAAGCCTATATTCCAAACATGATTGGACTTAGCCCAAGATGGCCATAAGTCCTCAATCCAAACTTAACTGGGCCAATGGGCTCATAACATAATTGATTGGTCTTGGTCCCAAATTGGGCCAAAGACTATATAATCTACCTTGGTTTAAGGGTACATCTCTTCACTCCTTTGATACTTGGCGTTGTAATTCCTCAACGTCTTCAAAGAGGTGACGGGTCCCGACGGGTCCTGATGACCACACATTGATACGGACTGTGGGGTCCTTAAACCCATGGACTATGACGTCCTTAACCTTGACCGGAATGTCTTAAAACTAACAACGGACTATGACGTCCTTAACCTTGACCGGGATGTCTTAAAACTAATATCGGACTGTGGGGTCCTTAAACCCACGGACTATGACGTCCTTAACCTTGACCGGAATGTCTTAAAACTAACAACGGACTATGACGTCCTTAACCTTGACCGTGATGTCTTAAAACTAATATCGGACTGTGGAGTCCTTAAATCCACGGACTATGACATCCTTAACCTTGACCGCAACGTCTTAAAACTAACATTGGACCGTAATGTCCTTAAACTATCTATGGACCGTAATGTCCTTAAACTACCTATTGACCGCAATGTCACTAAACTAAACAACAGGGCCTCCCCTTAAATTGCTCTCTTGTTGGATCTAAACGATCCCGTTAAGTTGATCTTAGTCTAAATTTAGACTAACGTATCCTTAACAAACGTTTAAGTTGATCTTAGTCTCAAATGAGGCTAACGTATCCTTAAACCCAACCCCCAAACCCAAATCTAAGATAATACGGATTTGGACTAGTCCACGCCCTACGGGCGACGACATAACTCAGTCTCCGTTTACAATCCACGGGCAACCAAACACAAAATAAACACACACGACACGAAGTGAAATTTCTGGAGAAGGAGAAAGTGGTTACCGCAATGCGGTAGCGTAATTAACTGCAGGGGCTTGCGCCTGCAGGGAAGAGCGTCCCCACAATCAAAAACCCCTCAAGCGAGGGGGAATCTGACGAAGTCTGCTACATCGGACGCATCCGTTTAAACCTTCGATACATGGTGCCATAAATCAACTTGGCATCTTCGGAGAGGTAGACGGATAGCACCATATAGCATCTGCCCCGAATCTCAGTCAAGACGTCATGTATCGGCCGTCATTCGGAGGGGAACAGGCCTGGCCCTTTAGAATAAGAAATGCATTGCATTTTTCAGGCGCTTTGCGCCAATCAAAGTGTGCAAGCGCTTGTGGTGATGACACGTGTCATGCAAGTGCAGTGCGCTGCGCTAGTGCGCTACGCTTGCGCTGTTGACACGTGGCGCGCTCTGGTGAGTTGCGCCAATCATAGAGAGCAAAGCTCTATCTTAAAGCGCATAGCGCAAGTGGTTCAGATGCTGACACGTGGCGCTCTCTGATGGCTTGCGCCAACCCAAGAGCGCAACAATACAGATTTTCAAGTGCAAGGCACTATTAACTTGAGAATCTTTTAGATTCTAGAACCAAAGGTTCATAAAAGAAGTGCAAAGCACTGTTTGTTTTCTTGATCTAATTTAGATCAAAGAAAACAAGTTTCTCTTGTTTTTTCTTGATCCCAAAGAACCAATGGTTCATAAGTGCAAAGCACTATTTTTATTTTGTTTTTTATTAAAGATCATTGATCTATTAGAAGAAATTCTTCTATCTAAAAGGTGTTTTACCTTTTTCTTCTTCTTGAAATTTCTTCAGAGTTCTCTTTGTTTGAAATTTTTGATTTCTCACAAAATGTTGATGATCTTGAATTAAGGTCTAGGGTCCTTTTTATAGTGCCCATAAATTAGTTAAAGAGATCTTTCTCTGAGTGATTTGGGGAATTTTCCCCACCGTTGGATCTTTGATCCAAGGGCTTCTGTTTTACAGAAGAAAATTTTCTTGTTTTAAAAAGAACATAAAGATTTCTTTAAAATCTTAATTCTGTTTGGCGCAAATGCCCCAGCGCGTGACTCGTGTCAAGCAGCGCACAGCGCAGCGCAACTGCGCTGACACGTGTCACGCAACGTAACTGCGCTAGCGCATCTGCGCTGACACGTGTCACGCAACGTAACTGCGCTAGCGCATCTGCGCTGACACGTGTCGCGCAGCGTAGTGCTTGCGCAACTGAAGCGTTGCTTCCTTTTGTTTTTGAATAGAGCTTTGCTCTGATTGGGCGCGCCTTCTTGGGCGCTGCGCTGACGTATCAGCGCTTGACACATAGCGCGTTGCGCCCGGGATTTGAAGCGTTGCTTCAAAATTTGAATTTTGAATTTCAACAGAGCTTTGCTCTAATTGGGGGAAACAAATGCCCCCCCCACCGTTGCGCTCATGTGGCGCTCATGTGGCGCGCACATGAGTGCAGCGGTGGCAAGCTTCTGACCGTTGGATCAACGGGTGAGCTGAAGGGGCGCAAGCACCCTATAAATAGGACCTCTGGCCCTTAAAAAATCTTCACCATTTTTTCAAGATTTTGATTTCAACAGAGCTTTGCTCTTGCTTAAGAACTTCAGAGCTTTGCTCATTTCCAAAGTTAGAAATTCTAGGTAAAAATTAATCTCAATGAAATTAAATTAATTCAAACCAATCTTAAACCAAAGAGCTTTGCTCTCACAGATCTTTTGATCTAAAGATATCCCCATTGGGGTTTCATAAACAGACCTTTGCTCTCAAAAACTTATAGATCTACAGAGATCTTGTTCATGGGTTCTAACCTATGAACAGAGCTTTGCTCTTGAATCAAATGTAGATCTTTTAGATCAGAGAAATAAAGAATTTTTCATAAGTTTTCATGGATTTTTCAAGATTCCAAAAATTTTAATTTTAAATTTCTTTTCAAAATTTTCTTTTTTAATGGAATATTACAGAGCTAAGCTCTTTTTAAGGAATTTTATTCATTTGTGACCAGAATTTGACAAGTGTCATTCTGTGACAGAGCTTTGCTCTGAAAGAGGAGATTTTCTCCTTGTCTCTAGGGATTCCCCACTGATGAGAATATTCTCAAGGGGATCTTTTCTTTAACTGACAATCTCACCCAATGATGGGGCTGTCTTATTAAATGAGGCACTTTCATCCAGATTTTGTGGGTCCCCATTTGGTCCCCTACCCACTGCACTGCAGTGTGGTGTGATTAATTTTAATTTAATCAATTTTTAAATTCAGTTAATTGAAAAATTTTAAACGCCAAGCGTTGGAATTGCAGCACTAACGACTATTTTTTGTTCCTTTACAGTGACCATGTCTCTCGATACCTCATTCCCGTTTGCTCGTTCGGAGGAGGGATTTCCCGAAGCGCCCTTGGACCGCGAAGTCCTGGCCATGATTAAGGACTACGACCCGGAATACAAGAGTCTCCACCTTTGGGGGTCGTGGTATAATCAGATTATCATGGGTCGACAGAGCTTCACGTGCGCAGTGCCGTCAGAACCCATCACGGCGATTCATTATGCCACCCCACCCTCGGTGCAGTATGCCGTGGAGATGGCCGATTGGACCTCGAAGGGCTTTCTTCATCCCGCTATGGATGCGATTCCGGTCCAGCGTCCTATGGTTTTGGATATCCTAGGACGCCGTATCTGTCAGGACGAGGCGCGACCTTGGAGGCAATCATATAACATTGGTCTGATCCCCCGCCACCCGATCGGTTATCTGCCGTGGGCCCGGTATATCCTGTCGACGAAGAAGTCGCAGTTGATAAGGTTAGGATTGTACACCGCGGTTTACGTCTCTCTCTTCCAGTATCCCACACTCCCCACCTGGTGGTTCAAGGCTTTCTTGGAGCAGTGGAACATTCCTACCCACACTTTCCTTGCCATGGATCGGGAAGTGTCAATCTCTTTGGAGGAGTTCACGGAGGTATCCGGTTTACCAGTCATAGGGGAACACTATGAGGAGTTGCTCCCGACAGACGAGTACGTCTTCGGTGCTAAGCCGGTGGTAAGGGGGCTCACGCCGGAGAATGCTGTTCAACACGAATTTCCAAGCTTGATTAAAGTGTTGAACATCTATAAGTCCCTTTTCATCAAACATGGGAGTCGAGGAGTTAACTTTGAGGATTTCATCGCTCGGTTCCTTCGCCCAAGCGTCCTCTCATCAGAAGCTGCCAAGTTCGCTACCCTGGATGACCCTTTCGGTCTAGGTGTGGACAACCTGCCGGAGAAGGAGATAAACCAAAAGGGTTTTTTCTTCCGGACTTCCCGACTATGTCTTTTGCAGAAATTGCAGCCCCTGGGATGGACGAGGAGGCCTTTTTCTTAGGATTTCTCGGTTGTGGCTGAGTTGGTTTGCAATCCCAATGCACTCTCACCGTATGCGGCCCTCTGTCTTTTACCCAGCCCACCAGATGGCCATCGGGGTAAAGGTGGTCGTTGGGATCGCCGGCTTGGCACACTTATATCATGGCCTCAGTCGAGCAGCGGATGCTAATGAGCCCGGGGTACTGCACGTGGTCTTCCCGATGCACTACTTTGTATCGTAGCTCGAGCTACAGACGGCGGGTGTCTTCGGCATGCACAAAAGTCCCTCGTTCTTCGACAAGTGTGGTTTCTCTCGCATTATACAGCTGATCGGCGCATCAATTGTGACCCCATCACCACAGAACGCCAGGGGTTTACTCCTTCGCCCTCACATCGTTGGAGCCGGGATGTCCTTTATTGACAAGGTGTTGACTATTGGAAAGGCATCCACCACTGCGGTGCGACCATTACAAGACTCCTTTAAGGATGGAGCCTCAGTTTTGACGGCCCGGGAGACCCTTCACTTATATTCTATTAGACCGGGCTTCCTAGTCTTCAGGCAGAATGGTGCGGCAGTTTTCATGAGATATAACCCGCATCGTTTCGCCCAACAACTGGGCTACGATCAAGGGGTACCCTTGGAAGCTTTCTTACTGGAACCTGCTGCCACTGAAGAAGGGATGGAGAACGCGCTGCATCATTTCATGCGCCTGAATACGGGTTCTCACTTTTTTATCAGTGCGCCGGCTTACGCTCCACGACTCCTCAATGTATATAAAGAATGGTACAATCATGCGACGGGGGCCGTTATAAAGGAGGAAAGGCGATTGCTGGTCGACCGTAAGGGTGTGCCTCCAGGTACCGACCGTAACGCTCCCTTAGTGCCAAGGACGCCGGTAGTTCCCCCTTTGAAAGATTCTAGAGCCGGGCCACCGCGTGCGCAGAGTCCTCCACACGGATCGCCGCTCCCCGATATTGCGGATGCACCTCTAGCGCCCTGTGCTCCAGTGGAGAAAGTGGCTGTAGCCTCGCCAGAGTCTGGCGTGGGTGCGGACATCGGGACCCGCCGTCCCAAGGTGGCTGCTAAATGTAAGTCGATCCCGCGTGCACCTAGGGTTGGCGGGCAGAAGAAAAAGAAGTCGCTCTTCGCCGCAGACGTCGCGTTCGGTCAGGAACCTCACGCTCCCTATGGTGAGGGCCTGAGTGAATATGGGACTAACGAGGGATTAGTCATGCCGCCGGATGACACGGACTTGGAGGCCGCCCTCGAAGCTTCAGAGCGGTTAGCGAGGCGCGACGCGTTGCTGGCTAAGCTTGCGGCATCGGGTAATCACTAGTCACATTTTTTTTATTGTATCATATTTTCATTATTGCCTTTGACTAACATTCTTCCTTCTTTTCTTCCAACAGGCATCACCACTGAAGAAGCCATCGCCGCTTCCCTGAAGACTTTCCAAGAGGAGGAACGTCTTAGAGCGTCCAGGGGCCTTAGTAAGTTTCAATTCATCAAGTTTTCATTTCCCTTGTGTTATGGTCGATCTAACCTCTTTCTTTTTATCGCAGGAACCTCAATGCCGTTCCCGCCAAGCGACGCGGACATTCTGCCAGCTGTCGAAGTCCCAGTCTCGTCGGGGCTGCAGCAAGAGCCTCGACTCGACAAGTCGACGAGGGATGCCTTGAAGAATTTGGAGACATCCCTGTATACGGACGATGACGCCTCAATGAAAGAGGCTCTGGTGAGGTCCGTTTCAACGGCCCAGGAGGAAATGAAGCGGCTGAGGCGTGAGGCGAAGGCGCGCCGGGCTGCTTTGGCTACGGGAGCAGGCCCCAGCACCGTCCCTTGTGCTGATACTCCCTCCGAAAAGGCCCCTATCGCCCTATCCACCGCTCGCAGACAAGTGGCGCGTGCGGTTCGGAGTGCAAATAATAAATCCACTTCAGGTAACATTTCTTTCAGAATCTTGTTGTACGAATTAGAAATTCATCAGTTCTTATATATTCTATCCTGCAGGGCCTAGTCCGACCGAGGGGGAGGCGGAGACCGTTGAACCCAAGGAAACAGAGGACGCGGCACCTGCCGAACTCGAGCTGACGGTCGGCAACGTCGCTGGGGCTGTGGAGCCTGAGATGGAGGCTAAGGGATCTGCAGCCGAGAAGGTTATTGATGCCGAGCCTGAAGTGGCGGCAGATGAAATGATCATTATAACTGAGCCCAGGGTGGTGGCGGACGAGGCGCTTGAGGCCGGCGACCTCGTGGTGACGGCGGATGAGCCGATGGAGACCGCGGAGCCCGAAGAAGTAGCGGGTGAGATGGGTACGACTCTTGGGGAAGAGTCAGCCGCTCTCTCCCAAGAGTCCGGCAATGCTCCGATCATTGCCCTCCCTGCCTACGATCTTCCGCCGTCTCCTGGCCGCGCAAGCATGACGACGGCCCCCATTGAGTCGGGTGATGAGGCCACGGGCGGTGGCCTCATGTCGATGGAGGAGGGAGTCGCCTCCGTTTCAGCCGGAAGCTCATCAGGTAAATCTCAGGTTGCTGTCTTTCTTTACCTTACAATCCTTTCTGACAAGTTCACCTTTGTTCGTAACGCAGGTGCAGCCAGTGCCGACGCCCCACTGCTCGAGGGAATGCCTTCAATGACTGCTTTGGCGATGGTCACCTCTCGACCCTCTCTTATACCATCGAAGATGTTGGAAGGTATGGATTTGCAATCTATTATTTTCGTCTTTCACCCGCATAATTTATGTACTGAAGTCGTACTGCTGTGTCTTTCAGGAGTGCTTTTTGACCATCTCTATCAGGTGTTGCTCCCACACTTCTCCTTCCCATCTGAACTCGCTTCTCCCTCTGATGGTGCCGGTGAGTATAGTTCCCGACTGATACCTTTCTTTTTCGGTGATAGAATTATTTCTAACTTTTTCTCGTCCTGACTGCAGTGTTACAAATCGAAGGGAGAGAAGAAAGATCGGTCGCGCCACCGGCCCTTCCGGCCTTGCCACCCGCTTCAACTGGTATAGTAGACTATCTTATCAATGACTTTTCCCATATCTATTGAATCGTCATCTAATCGCATTTTGTCTTTTCAGCAGTCGTTCCGGTCTTGGCGCCTTTTGAGTCTCATATTATAATGCCGACAGGCCCCTCCTAGAGACGTCCGTCCTCGAAAGGTGCGGCGAATAGTCTCGCATGTTGAGCGACTACATCGAGGAACTTGACGTCGAGACTCCTACGTCTGCTGCGGACTTCGCTACGACGGTTAACCCGATGCTGGTGATATTTGCCAATTTCCATGACGAGGGCATCGTCGCATCTTGAGTTAATCACTGTCGGGAGATTGAGGCTCGCCTTCATCAGCTGAAGTCGACGCGTCCTGCCCCCGAGGTTTTGGTCGTGAGTACTCAACGGGCAGCGTGGCTCGAGCAAAGCACTTCTCATTTCCGACATTTGGAACAAGTAGCAACTTTGAGGCTGAAGGAGTGCCAGGAGTCTTCAAGCGAAACTGCTCGCCTACGCGCTGAAGTTGAGGCGAATGCCACTGAGGTAAAGGCTGTCTTCGAGGGCCTTCTGGAGTGAATCTCAAATGGGTTGAAACTGAAGCAGGCACTTGACGCTGCCGAGCGTAGTACCCAAGGCCGCGAAGCCACTCAGCAGGCCGTCAAGGAGCAGCTCGCATCTCTCTTGCAGCAAAGGGCTCAGGTGGAAGCAGAGATGGCGGTGGTGGCAGATCAGGAAAAGGCGTGGAAGGAGGTGTACGAACAATTTCTAAAGCTATGCAAGACGCTTCCTTCCCAATAGCTGCTTTTGTACCAATAAACTTGTAAAAAAAAATTCGAATAACATGTATCCCTTCTTTATTCTTTTGTACGATTCACCCTGTATTTGATTGAAGTCAATAAATAAAGATACACATTTTTTTCCTCTGCAATGTCTTGTGTACTCTTTTGCTTTCTGTCTTCTCTTATTATCAGCATGCTGTCACAATTAGCAGATAATAGAGTAAGCATCTTGATTTCTTCACGAGATAGCGATGGCTTAGGCCGCAGGTTCAGATCTACTGCCTAAGACTTTTCAACTCTACGAGCCGTGAGGGTCTCATAGAGACTTTTCTTCCTACGGATCGAGAGGATCTCTTAGGTGGGGGTTTCTCCTTAGGAATCGTGAGGATTCCTAAGTGTGTTTTCTCTTATAAGTCGTAAGGATCCTATAAGAGAATTTTTCCCTCTTACGAGTCGAGAGGACCCGTAAGCGGTTGTTTCCCTCCTTGTCGAAACTCGATTTTGGAGAGTGAGACCCGTGAATAGTATGCAAGAGACCGTTTTAGACCGACTTGCAGGGTCCCATTGTTCAGGAAGCAAGTTTTTTAATCCCTGCTGCCTGAGGCTTCATCTTGCAAGTTGAGACGAATTGGAAATTTCCCACGGAGACACTGGTTTCTCTGCTAGCCGACGCGAATCAGGAGGCTCTCGTCAAGGACGCTGGTTTCCCTGAATTGAAGTATTTGCCAAGGATTATTTGTTTTCCTGGTGTTGAAACAAATCGAGAATTTCCCGCGGAGACACTGGTTTCTCTGCGAGTCGACACGAATCAGGAGGCTTTCATCAAGGACGCTAGTTTCCCTGAATTGAGGTATTTGCCAAGGATTATTTGTTTCCTTGGTGTTGAAACGAATCGAGAATTTCCCACGGAGACACTGGTTGCTCTGCGAGTCGATGCGAGTCAGGAGGCTCTCGTCAAGGATGTTTGTTTCCCTGAGTTGAGGTATTTGCCAAGGATTATTTGTTTCCCTGGTATTGAAACGAATCGAGAATTTCCCACGGAGACACTGGTTGCTCTGCGAGTCGATGCGAGTCAGGAGGCTCTCGTCAAGGATGTTTGTTTCCCTGAGTTGAGGTATTTGCCAAGGACTATTTGTTTCCTTGGTGTTGAAACGAATCGAGAATTTCCCACGGAGACACTGGTTTCTCTGCGAGTCGACACAAATCAAGAGGCTCTCATCAAGGATGTTTGTTTCCCTGAATTGAGGTATTTGCCAAGGATTATTTGTTTCCCTGGTGTTGAAACGGATCGAGAATTTCCCACGGAGACACTGGTTTCTCTGCGAGTCGACGCGAATCAGGAGGCTCTCATCAAGGATGTTTGTTTCCCTGAATTGAGGTATTTGCCAAGGATTATTTGTTTCCCTGGTGTTAAAACGAATCGAGAATTTCCCGCAGAGACACTGGTTCCTCTGCGAGTCGACGCGAATCAGGAGGCTCTCATCAAGGACGCTGGTTTCCCTGAATTGAGGAATTTGCCAAGGATTATTTGTTTCCCTGGTGTTGAAACGAATCGAGAATTTCCCGCGGAGACACTGGTTTCTCTGCGAGTCGACGCGAATCAGGAGGCTCTCATCAAGGACGCTGGTTTCCCTGAATTAAGGAATTTGCGAAGGATTATTTGTTTCCCTGGTGTTGAAACAAATCGAGAATTTTCCGCGGAGACACTGGTTTCTCTGCGAGTCGACGCGAATCAGGAGGCTCTCATCAAGGACGCTGGTTTCCCTGAATTGAGGAATTTGCCAAGGATTATTTGTTTTCCTGATGTTGAAACGAATCGAGAATTTCCCGCGGAGACACTGGTTTCTCTGCGAGTCGACGCGAATCAGGAGGCTCTCATCAAGGACGCTGGTTTCCCTGAATTGATGAATTTGCCAAGGATATTTGTTTCCCTGGTGTTGAAACGAATCGAGAATTTCCCGTGGAGACACTGGTTTCTCTGCGAGTCGACGCGAATCAGGAGGCTCTCATCAAGGATGCTAGTTTCCTTGAGTTGAAGGATTTGCCGAAGACACTGGTTTCTTCGGGGTTGGAACGAACCGTCGAGATTTGGCTTCGTTTTCTGGCGGAGCCTGTTGGGAAAGTATGGTTCCATCTTTGCTTGCGCCCTTGGATTGTATACAGGGATCGATGTGATCTAAACTGTAGGGCTAAAGTTTTATCATTTCTCTTTTTTTTTATTTCCGCGATACTCTATCATTTCAGCTTTTATATCGCGAAGGTCGCGATTGCCCAATCATTTCGGCTATTTTTCGCGGTGCCCAATCATTTCGGCTGTTTATTTTATTTTTACTCGCTGTTTTTTATTGCGAGTTGCCCCATCATTTCGGCTATTTTTCATGCATATATTTTTACTTGCTGCTTTTTATTTCAAGTCGCCCCATCATTTCGGCTATTTCATATGCATGTGCGGCCTACTGGCTTTTCGCCGTAAACCTGAAATTAGATACCGATTTCGACATCAGCACCGCTACAACTGGGATATTGCCAGGAGCGAATCATCATCTGCCTATGTCGACGTCGAACAAGGGTGGCTTAGCGAACAGGGTTAAGGTCCTGTCGACTAAGGCTTTTGACTTCATGAGCCGTAAGGGTCTCACAAAGTTATTTCTCCCTACAAGTCGTGAGGATCTTGTAGGTGTATTTTCTCCTTAGGAATCGTGAGGATTCCTACGTGTTTATTCCTCTGTAAGTCGTAAGGATCCTACAAGAGGATTTTCTCCTTGTAAGTCGAGAGGACTTATAAGGGTTGTTCGTCATGCGAACATATCCACAGTCTCGGATGGGACTTGATTAGGGAAATGTTTATTCATGCCCGTGGATTGTATACAAGGGCCAGTATTGAGCCACTTGTAGGGAAATATTGAAGGTTGTGGGGGGTTTGCTTAGGCCCAGGTTTAGGTCTCTGTAACTTAAGACTTTCAAATCTTACGAGCCGTGAGGGTCCTATAAGAGAGTTCTCCTTACGAGTCGTGAGGATCTCGCAAGTGTATTTTCTCCCTAGGAATCGTGAGGATCCCTAAGTGTGTTGCTCCCTTGTGAGTCGTAAGGATCTCACACGGGTGGTTTCTCCCTACAAGGTCGAGAGGGCCCTGTAAGTGTCCTTTAACGAGGTTGCGCCCTTTCGTATTTTCACAAACACTCGCCGGTAGTCCTGCTGTTTTTACTCACGGAGCCTCTTCAGGTTTTCATCCGTGCCCATTTTTCTTATGGACATACCCCTTTTTTTATCCTTTTTATTTTTATTTACTTTTTTTTTACGAGGTCGCCCCTTTCGGGTTTTCACGAACACTCGCCGGTAGTCCTGCTGTTTTTACTCACGGAGCCCTTTCGGGTTTTCATCCGTGCCCTTTTTGCTTATGGACATAACGTTTTTTTTTATCATTCATTTTTTTATTATTTTCTTTTTTCTCTTTTTTTTCTTCTTTTTTTTTATTCATCTCGTCAGCCTAAGGATGCTGCGGTAGTAGTTTAAGGACGTTTCGGTCCGCCATTAGTTTAAAGACGTTTCGGTCCGTCATTAGTTTAAGAACGTTTCGGTCCGTCATTAGTTTAGGGACGTTTCGGTCCTCCATTCGTTTAAGAACGTTTCGGTCCGTCATTAGTTTAAGGACGTTTCGGTCCGTCATTAGTTTAAGGACGTTACTGCTTATAAAGTTTGAGCTTAGGAAGATAGCGAGCGGACATAGTCGTCGTCATCTATCATTGACCTAAGCGATAACTCGCTAAGCGTAGTATTTCTTTAGGAATCGGCCATTTATTGGCCGGTAAGGCCTTTCACCGTGCATATCCATAAGTAGATAGGCTCCACCTTGGTAGACCTTGTCTATGATGTACAGGCCTTCATAGTTCGGCTCGAATTTTCCCCGCTTGGTGCGATTGGGGATCATAGGCCTCTTGACCACTAACACGAGTTCGCCTTGGCGGAGTGTCCTCGGCCGGGTCAATCTTTCATATGAGCGCGCCATCTTTGCTTTATAGGCCTCCAGATTTTGTTGCGCTATGAGCCGGGTCTCATCAAGGGCATCAAGTTCCTCAAGGTGAAGGTGAGCATTTTCTTCGTTCGTCAACTCGTAGTGGACTGCCACTCGTAGAGAGGGTAGCTCTATCTCAAGGGGGAGTACTGCTTCTGTACCGAATACCAGCGCATATGGCGTTGTGTTTGTGGCTGTCTTGAACGTAGTTCGATACACCCAAAGAGCTTCTTGCAGCCTCTCATGCCAATCCTTTTTATTTCGGGACACCGTTTTCTTCATGATCTTTGTCAAGGTCTTTGTTCCCCTCCGAAAGACGGCGCACAAGACTGCGATGTCTTGGCACTGAGATTCGGGGCAGATGCTAATTGGTGCTATCCGTTCACCTCTCCGAAGATGCCAAGTTGATTTATGGCACCATGTATCGAAGGTTTAAATGGATGCGTCCGATGTAGCAGACTTCGTCAGATTCCCCCTCGTTTGAGGGGTTTTTGATTGTGGGGACGCTCTTCCCTGCAGGCGCAAGCCCCTGCAGTTAATTACGCTACCGTATCGCGGTAACAACTTTCTCCTTCTCCAGATGGTCACTTCGTGTCGTGTGTTTTTGTTTTATGTTTTATTGCCCGTGGATCGTTTACGGAGACCGAGTTATGTCGTCGCCCGTAGGGCGTGGACTAGTCCAAATCCGCGTTTATCTTAGATTTGGGTTTGGGGGTTTGGTTTGAGGATGCGTTAGCCATGCTTGGGGCTAAGATCAACTCAAACATTTGTTAAGGACACGTTAGTCCAGTTTAAGACTAAGATCAACTTAACGGGATCGTTTAGATCCGACAAAGGAGCGTTTGGACTCCGTCGTTCCAGTTTTAGGGACATAATGGTCCATCTTATGTGTGTGGCCGTCGGGACCCGTCACCTCTCTGACGACGTTGAAGGATTACAACGACAGGTGTCAGAGGAGTTCAGAGATGTACCCTTGAACCAATGAGTTGATTGGGGGGATTCATAGTCCAATTTGGGACTAAAGTCTGTTTGAACGTTTAAGGATACGTTAGCCATATTTGAGGCTAAGATCAACTTAAACGGTTGTTAAGGATACGTTAGTCCAGTTTGGGACTAAGATCGACTTAACGGGATCGTTTAGATCCGACAAAAGAGCATTTGGGGGCTCTATTGTTCCAGTTTAGGGACATGGTGGTCCATTGCCAGTTTAGGGACATGGTGGTCCAATACCAGTTTAAGGACATGGTGGTCCAATGCCAGTTTAGGGACATGGTGGTCCAACTCCAGTTTAGGGACATGGTGGTCCAACTCCAGTTTAGGGACATGGTGGTCCAACTCCAGTTTAGGGACATGGTGGTCCATGGGTAGTTTAAGGACGCATAAGTCCATGGGTTTAAGGACCCCACAGTCCATATGGGTTTGTTTAAGGACGCATTAGTCCGTTAGTTTAAGGACGCATAAGTCCGCGGGTTTAAGGATCCCACAGTCCATTAGTTTAAGGACGCATAAGTCCGCGGGTTTAAGGACCCCACAGTCCGTATCTTGGTTTAAGGACGCATAAGTCCATGAGTTTAAGGACCCCACAGTCCGTGTTGATGTGTGGTTGTCGGGACCCATCACCTCTCTGAAGACGTTGAAGGATTACAACGACAAATATCAGAGGAGTTCAGAGATGTACCCTTGAACCAATGAGTTGGTTGAAAAAGCAGATGTGCTCAGTTCAAGATGATTTGAGGACTTATGGCCAGTTTGGGCTAAGTCCAATTATATTTGAAATATTGGCCCTTTGTTGGCTCATTGAAGGAGAGGCTTTGCCTCTAGAAACTTAGCCAATTGGGCTAAAGCTAGTGTTAAACACTAAAGACCAACAGTGTTGAACACTGGAAATAAGATTAGCAAGTTAGTGTTAAACACTAAAAGATAACCAGTGTTAAACACTAACAACAGGGCTTTCAAATTAGTGTTAAACACTAAAGCAAATCAGTGTTAAACACTGGTAATCAGAGATTTCAAATTAGTGTTAAACACTAAAGCAAATCAGTGTTAAACACTGGGAACAAAGTCTTCAGATTAGTGTTAAACACTAAGGAAAGAGGGGTCACGTGTGGACACGTGAGAGCGCCCTAAATGTGAAGCCAGATCTCCTTTGTTTTATCCTCAAATCTGTGAATAAGTGTTAAACACTTTTCCCTTTTATTTCGAGCATCACGTGTTGACACGTGATGGGGGATTTATGCGCCGACTGTTAGAACGTTTTCTAAGGGGTCACGTGGTAAACACGTGAGAGCGCCCAAAGCCTTCATTTCCATTGATCTTTCTTTCTGCGTTTTGGGAGTCACGTGGGAGCACGTGATGGCATCAAAAAGTGGGGTCAGATCCCTTTTATTTTGTTCTGCAAAACAAGTGTTAAACACTTTTATTTTTATTTTAGAGCATCACGTGTTGGCACGTGATAGGGATCTGTGCGCCAAATGTTAAAGCATTTGCTGAGGGGTCACGTGATAACACGTGAGAGCGCCCAAAGCTTTCATTTCCTTTGCTTTTTCTTTCTGCGTTCTGGGAGTCACGTGGGAGCACGTGGGGTGATGCTTCAAAGTTCTTTGCAGGGGATCTTTTCAAGGGTGACCCTAGTTCTTTTCATGAACAGAGATCCTTTAAGAAATGAATTCTTCTTATCTTTAAGAATTAAATTCTTATTTAGGGTAAAACCCTAATTTTGATTCTGGAGGAATTAAATTCCTATTTTGAAAGAATTAAATTCTTATTTAGGGTAAAACCCTAGTTTTGTTTTAGGAGAATTAAATTCCCAGAACTCAATTCCCCTTCTAAGTTTAGGATCTGCATGGCAGGATCTCGACCCGATGAGAATTAAATTCTCAACTTATGGGGAGATGTGCTCTGTGCAGATCTTCAACCGGAAGAAGAACTAAGTTCTTTTCTTTAAATAAGAGTTAAACTCTTTTGAGAATTAAATTCTCTTTTGAATCCTCTCTTTCTTACCTAGGGTTTTTCTTTTGCAGAGAATTAAATTCTTCTTTCTCTTTTTCTTCTTCTCTTGAGAATTAAATTCTCCTCCCTCTGTTTTTCTCTCCAAAAAAGTAGATCCCCCCTCTCTTCTCTTCTTGGCTCCTATTTATAGGAGAAGGAAGAGAATCAATTTGTTTAGCAAATCTCTCATTGAGAGATTTGATTTGTATGTTGAGAGATTTGATTTATATTTATCATTAATCTGGGCCTTTAGATTGTTAAGTGAATTTTATTCACCGTGGATTTTAAATCCGAAAGATATTCTATTTGTT
This sequence comes from Agapanthus africanus, assembly GCA_030015575.1. NCBI lineage: Eukaryota > Viridiplantae > Streptophyta > Magnoliopsida > Asparagales > Amaryllidaceae > Agapanthus > Agapanthus africanus. The sequence continues at coordinate 21,701,943 of JASDDO010000022.1, forward strand.
ATCCTGGAGAGATTTTCAGGGAAATCTTTCCTTATCCAAGGGTTTTCTATAAATTGGTGATTTTTAATCACCCTTGGATTTTTAATCCATCGGTTCCCCATGACCCTTTTCCATTTGGAAAGATTCAGAAACTTTTAGAATTTAATTCTATTAAATTATAATGCTTTTAAAGCCAGTCACGTGCTGGCACGTGACCTTTGGTCACGTGTGAGCACGTGACCCCCAATTAGGTTCCTTTCTCAGCCGCTTATTTATGTTTCAGTTTTAACCATCACGTGTCAACACGTGACCATTGGTCACGTGTGAGCACGTGATACCTCGTTGAGGTATTTTCTGACTTTTAGAATTAAATTCTATTCATTATTTTAGAGGCTTTAAAAGCCCATCACGTGTCTGCACGTGACCCATGGTCACGTGTGAGCACGTGATGCCCCATTGGGGTCTTTTCTGAGTTTTTATTGCGTCTTTTAACTCCTCCAGCGGGTTCTTAAAAGCCCATCATGTGTGGACACGTAATTCCTCATAACTTTTGATCCCGGATGAATTACGAGGCCCATAATATATCAAATCGAAGGGTTTTTCGAGCCGCTTTCGATACCATCAGAATTTATCTGTTTCTCATTTGGGAGTTTGTCAAAAAACAGCCCGGAAGATACCGGTTCCCATTTTCTTAAGCGTATCGCCGCCATTTGATACCTTGGGCTCTTTTGCGCAGAAATTTTTGGCGGGAACAGTCTTATTGAAGGCGTCAGCTAGACCATTAGCTCACGGATTATAAACCGAGGAATATCTCCAGTCTATATTGTGCTGTTGCGCGAAGCGACTGATCTTGTGGCTTCTGTAAGCTGGCCCGTTATCGGAGATGATCCGTCGCGGAGTTCCAAACTGATATATGACGTGCGTCTTGAAGAAGTGGAGGATATTCTCCGTCTTCACTTCCCTCAGCGGTACTGCTTCTGCCCATTTGGAGAAGTAGTCAGTTGTCGCCAGGATGAAACGATGTCCCTTGGACGATGCTGGTTCGATGGGGCCAACTACGTCAGTCCCCCACATTTCGAATGGCCAGCTAGCCACCATTGGATGGAGTGGATTTGGATGCTGGTGGATGAAGTCTCCATGGATTTGGTATGAGTGGCATTGCTTCGCATATTCGAGGCAATCCTGAATCATCGTGGGCCAGTAGTAGCCCATCCGTTTGATCTTCAACTTCATCTTTGGGCCTGCTTGATGAGAACCGCAGATTCCGTCATGAACTTCCTGGACGACTCTTTTCGCTTCGTCAGGTCCTAGACATCTCAACCACAGAGAATCGAACGACCTCTTGTACAGAGTATCATTGACGAAGGCGAAAGACAGAGCTCGTTTCATCAGCTGATGTCTTGAGGACGCATCTTCGGGCGTTCGACGGTATTTGAAATAGTCTATAAAGACTTCTCTCCAATCCTCGGTATTTTCCCGATCTTTTATTTGCAGGGTCGTCTGTTCAGTCGCTCCCTTTTCTTCGGGTGATTCCGGAGATATTTCCGCTAGGGCAAGCACCCGACGGTTTTGTACTACGATTCTTACGTCATCGAGGTTCTCATCGGCCAGTTCCTTAGCGAGTTTGGCCAATGCGTCCGCTTTGCTGTTTTCCGCGCGCGGTATGTTTTCCAAAATATAGGAGGGAATTTGGGTCAACAGTTGTTGCACCTTTTCGTCGTACTTTACCAACTCTGGCTTGCACGTTTGGTAGTCGCCGTTTACTTGACTAATGACTAGTTGGGAGTCTCCATATATGAAGAGGTTTTCAATTCCCATGTCGATGGCTATCTCGAGGCCTGCTATCAAAGCTTCGTATTCGGCTTCATTGTTTGTCCTCGGCTCTGTTAGGGAGAAAGCAAAATGCATTATCCCTCCTTGTGGAGTTACAAATATGAGTCATACCCCTGATTTGATTATAGGGGTACTTTGTTTGCGTTTCTTCATGGAAGATGCTCCATCGAAATAAAGCTCCCATCGGGTATCACCACCGTCGATCGCATCAAATGCATGTTCGTCTGGAAGATCGCAATTCAAAGGAGAATCAGCGGGTATCGGATGCTCAGCGAGGAAATCGGCGATGGCCTGGCCTTTCACTGCCTTGAGAGGTTGATACATTATCGAGAACTCCATCAAGAGCAGGGCCCACTTAGCGAGTCGTCCTGTCAATATTGCTTTTGACATTAGATATTTAAGAGGGTCCACCTTCGAAATGAGACGGACCTCATGCGCCAACGCATAGTGTCTAAGCTTTGTTATCGTAAAGATCAATGCCAGGCAATGTTTTTCAATGGGGGAGTAATTGCTTTCTGCCCCCAGTAGAACTCGGCTTAAGTAATAGAGAGCTCTCTCCTTCCCTTGATCATTCTCTTGTGCCCATAATGCGCCTAAAGAACCTTCGAGGACGGTTGTATAGAGGATGAGAGGTTTTCCCTTGACCGGAGCGGCCAATACTGGCGGGTTCTGCAGGTATTGCTTGATCTCGTCTAGCGCGCTTTGGCATTTTTGGTCACAGACGAACGGGGTTCCCTTCTTCATCAGGTGGCTATAAGGACGACACTTTCCTGAAAGGTTGGCTATAAATCACCGTATATACGCGAGCTTCCCTTGGAGAGACCGCAGCTGTTTAAGAGTCCTTGGCGGAGGCATTTCTATGACCGCCTTGATTTTTGACGGATCTATTTCAATACCTCGGTGTCAGACGATGAATCCCAGGAATTTACCCGAGGAAACTCCGAATGCGCACTTGAGAGGGTTCATCTTCAGGTTGTATTTTCGAAGGCGTTGAAATACGGTCTTCAGATGCTCGAGATGTTCCTCGTATGATTTTCTCTTAACCACGAGATCGTCGATATAGCATTCGACGATTTCATGTATAAGGTCATCAAAGATCTGCGTCATGGCTCTCTAGTGGGTAGCACCGGCGTTCTTTAAACCGAAGGGCATCACTTTATAACAGAATATACCCAAAGGAGTCCTGAAGGCGGTGTGCTTCTGGTCTTCAGGATGCATCTTTATCTGGTTATATCCCGATGAGCCGTCCATGAAGGAGAAAACCTCATGAGTGGACGTATTGTCTATCATCAGTTCGGTGACTGGCACTGGGAAATCGTCTTTCGGGCAAACTTTATTGAGATCCCGGAAGTCCACGCATATGCGCACTGTCCTATTTTTCTTCATCACCGGGACGTGTTGGCGATCCATTCAGGGTATTGAACTTCCTAGATGAAGCCAGAGTCGATCAGCTTCTTGACCTCGGCGTTGATACTCATCTCAAGTTCGATACGCATTCTTCTCGGCGCCTGTTTGACTGGCTTGACGTCCGGGGATATCGCCAATTTATGCACAGCAATTTCTGGATCTAGTCCCGGCATTTCGGAATAGTTCCATGCGAAGCAATCTTTGTGCTGCATAAGCAGGTCTTTTAATGAAGCCACCTTCTTTTCAGACAGCAGCTCGCTAATGAATGTCGGCCGTGGGTCACTTGCCGTGGGCACCCAAGTAGCTATCGCCTTTTGTGGATTGATAGGACGGTCCTCTTCCCGCTGAACTTTCACCTTTTTCTGTCGGCGGGGATAATCTTGATCAATTACCGAGTCTTGGACTTGACGCCAGACCTTGTAGATTTTAGAGGACAGCCGTTGAGGGGGCTTTTCCGGCTTCACCTTTGGAGCGCTCTCCATAGGTGGAGGAGATCTTTTCAGCACAGTGGTCGGAGAGTTCTTGTGGACCTTCCTAAATGGTTCAAAGCTGTTTCCAGTTGGACCAGCAGCATCAATTTCCGCCGTTGGAGTCGGCGGAGTTAGTCCAGAAGGAGAGTTGCCCCCGGTCTTCCTTACTCGGCGCCAATGGTATATCCCTAGTAGGAGGGGTGTTGTCTCCTGAGGGTTTTCAGCGGATTACACCCACAAAATCATATAATAAAATAGAGATGGTGAAAGTTATATAAAGATAAGAACTATAAAAGAAAGAACTTGAAAATAAGAGTTTTCAACTCTACCAGTTTTTCAGTTGCTATGAGCCCTATCTTAATAGTCATGAAAAAATGTTAGAAATCACATCATCCCTCAATAAAACATCGCCTTTAGTTTTCATTCCTACCTTTCTTCCAAACATTGATCATATACCCCTACGTGTGTGAACTGGGCATCCCTACACTCAGAGAATTCAATTCAAGCAATCATACTCTTGTCCATCTACCTCAGTACTTTTTAATAGATATTTAGATGGAATTTGCTCACACATTCTTCATGCGACCGTTAATACTTCTTGAGGTACTAACCGATCGATTACTCATGTGCTTCCTAATTAGGTGTTTTTCCTCATCTTGCAACACCTAAGGCTTAGCAGTGGCTCCCAAACCAGTTGGTCTAAGGCACTAGGTGATAAAGCACCCTCGCTATATTTTTTTTATTGCTGCCTCGGTGATAACAAAACCAGTGTTCATTTTTCTTTTCACCATTTTATCTTTTATTCTCCACTTTTATTTTCTTCATACTTTGGCTTCTAGACAAGAGCATTTCAAGGTATCCTCTACTATCCCGAGTTTCAAGATGTATGTAAGTGCGTATAGTAGGGTATCAACGTTCAAATGTTTGGCTTCTAGAATAGGAACTATTTTTCAGGCTTATTTTTATCCTCAGATTAGTAATTTCCTTCATCTTACTAACCCTTAGGACAACAACTCATAACTACTTATTACTAGTTTCATTTAAGAAAACATCTAACTTTCTTGTTTTTCTTAAACTATTCCTATCTTTTAAATATAATTTTTCACTTTCTACTCTTTTATTATCATAATTTTTTTTGTGCTTATATATAGTATAATGCAAAGTAGGGCGTAAATAAGCACAGGAGCGCTGAAAAACGACTTCTTGGGAGCTTCTTGTGATGGTACAGGAGCGCTGAAGCTCGTTGGCGGGAGCATGGTCCCGAAGAATAGCCCAGTGGTGGCTTGAGTTACCTGCTCCACTGGCATAGTGAAAAGGGAGTCCACTTGGGGCCCGTAGGTTACTCCTCCAGATGGGACAGAGCGAGAGTTGCTGTTGCAGTTAGTGCAGTTTGAAGCTATTGATTTCTTAAAGAGCTTGAATATTCTGCCCCCTGCGTCGACCTTAGTCTTTGGCATGTGTTAGTTGTTTGAGGACCGATTCCGTCGGCAAGGCTGCTGCTTGGGGAGCCTGCCTGTGGACGACAGACATCTTCTGGGCTTCCTCCATTGGCGTTGAGGCACCGAGGGTGGGAGGTGGGAGCATCGACCCAAACAGAAGCCCGTTGATTTCTTGAAGAGCTGGATTGCAGAGATTTGAGACTGCAAGTGATCCATACTTGACTCCGCCGGATATGACAGAGCCTGAGTTGCTAGGGTGGGAGCAAATGTCATTCTTTATAGAGACGAAATGCCCACTCCGCTAAGGGCAACCAAAAACATACACACCGCGATTATTTGATCGCGGGAAAAACACGACACACGAAGTGTGGAGTGGAAAGAGGAAAAGGTCCCACCGGGCGTGCCAGAATCTGTTCCCCTCCGAAAGACGGCGCACAAGACTGCGAAGTCCTGACGCTGGGGTTCGGGGCAGATGCTATTTGGTTTTATCCATCCACCTCTCCGAAGATGCCAAGTTGATTTATGGCACCGTGTATCGGAGGTTTAGACGGATGCGGCCGATGTAGCAGACTTCGTCAGATTCCCCCTCGCTTGAGGGGTTTTTTATTGTGGGGACGCTCTTCCCTGCAGGCGCAAGCCCCTGCAGTTAATTACGCTGCCGCATCGCGGTAACAACTTTCTCCTTCTCCAGAATTTCACTTCGTGTCGTGGGTGTTTGTTTTGTTTGTGGTTGCCCGTGGATTGTATACGGAGATTGAGTAATGCCGTCGCCCGTAGGACGTGGATTAGTCCAAATCCGTATTTACTTAGATTTGGGTTTGGTGTTTTTAGTTTAAGGATACGTTAGCCGCATTTGAGACTAAGATCAACTTAAACGTTCGTTAAGGATACGTTAGTCTGATTTGAGACTAAGATCAACTTAACGGGATCGTCTAGATCCATTTCCAGTTTAAGGACGTAGTGGTCCATTTAATATATGGCCGTCGGGACCCATCACCTCTCTGACGACGTTGAAGGATTACAACGACATGTGTCAGATGAGTTCGGAGATGTACCCTTGAACCAAAGTTGATTGGGGGTCTTATAGTCCAATTTGGGACTAAAGTCTGTTTGAATGTTTAAGGATACGTTAGCCATATTTGAGGCTAAGATCAATTTAAACGGGATCGTTTAGATCCGACAAAAGAGCATTTAGGAGCTCTATTGTTCCAGTTTAGGGACGTAGTGGTCCATAGGTAGTTTAGGGACATTGCGGTCCATTGGTAGTTTAAGGACATTACGGTCCATATTCCAGTTTAGGGACATGGTGGTCCATTGGTAGTTTAAGGACATTGCGGTTCATATTCCAGTTTAGGGACATGGTGGTCCATAGATAGTTTAAGGACGCTTAAGTCCGTGGGTTTAAGGACCCCACAGTCGGTGTTTTAGTTTAAGGACGCATAAGTCCGCGGGTTTAAGGACCCCACAGTCCGTGTTTTAGTTTAAGGACGCATAAGTCCGCGGGTTTAAGGACCCCACAGTCCGTGTTTTAGTTTAAGGACGCATAAGTCCGCGGGTTTAAGGACCCCACAGTCCGTGTTTTAGTTTAAGGACGCATGAGTCCATGAGTTTAAGGACCCCACAGTCCATGTTGATGTATGGTTGTCGGGACCCGTCGCCTCTCTGACGTCGTTGAAGGGTTACAACGATAGGTGTCAGAGGAGTTCGGAGATGTACCCTTGAACCGGATGTAAATTGATTTAGGAGAGCAGTCTTGCTCAGTCAATTTAATTTGAGGACTTACGGCCATGATTGGGCTAAGTCCAGTTGAAAAAAGTTCAACACCTTTATTTGTTTTTATTTGGGCTCTGCCCATAAAGGATGCAGAGCATCAATTTGTTTTGGGCTCTGCTCATTTTATAAATGATGCAGAGCACCAATTTTACTTGGGCTCTGCCCTTTATAAATGATGCAGAGCATCAATTTTATTTGGGCTCTGCCCCCCTTTATTGTTTTGCAATTTATTTTGGCCTGTTAGGTCTTTTTGACTTGGGCCTGGCCCTTTAGAATAAGAAATGTATTGCATTTTTCAGATGCTTTGCGTCAATCAAAGAGCGCAAGCGCTTGTGGTGATGACACGTGTCATGCAAGCGCAGTGCGCTGCGCTAGTGCGCTACGCTTACGCTGTTGACACGTGGCGCGCTCTGGTGAGTTGCGCCAATCTTATAGAGCAAAGCTCTATCTTAAAGCGCATAGCGCAAGTGGTTCAGATACTGACACGTGGCGCTCTCTGGTGGCTTGCGCCAACCCAAGAGCGCAATAGTGCAGATTTTCAAGTGCAAGGCACTATTAACTTGAGAATCTTTTAGATTCTAGAACCAAAGGTTCATAAAAGAAGTGAAAAGCACTGTTTGTTTTCTTGATCTAATTTAGATCAAAGAAAACAAGTTTCTCTTGTTTTTTCTTGATCCCAAAGAATCAATGGTTCATAAGTGCAAAGCAATATTTTTATTTTGTTTTTTATTAAAGATCATTGATCAATTAGAAGAAATTCTTCTATCTAAAAGGTCTTTTACCTTTTTCTTCTTCTTGAAATTTCTTCAGAGTTCTCTCTGTTTGAAATTTTTTATTTCTCACAAAATGTTGATGATTTTGAATTGAGGTCTAGGGTCCTTTTTATAGTGCCCATAAATTAGTTAAATAGATCTTTCTCTGAGTGATTTGGGGAATTTTCCCCACCGTTGGATCTTTGATCCAAGGGCTTCTGTTTTACAGAAGAAAATTTTCTTGTTTTAACAAGAACAGAAATATTTCTTTAAAATCTTAATTCTGTTTGGTGCAAATGCCCCAGCGCGTGACACGTATCAAGCAGCGCACAGCGCAGCGCAACTGCGCTAGCGCATCTGCGCTGACACGTGTCGCGCAGCGCAGTGTTTGCGCAACTGAAGCGTTGCTTTCTTTTATTTTCTAATATAGCTTTGCTCTGATTGGGCGTGCCTTCTTAGGCGCTGCGCTGACGTATCAGTGCCTGACACGTGGCGCGTTGCGCCCGGGATTTGAAGCGTTGCTTCAAAATTTGAATTTTGAATTTCAACAGAGTTTTGCTCTGATTGGGGGAAACAGCGCACATGGCGCAGAGACGAAACGGACGGCGAGAATCTCGCATCGGCTCGCTCCAATACGACCCATATATAAACCCCTCTTCCAGACGATTCAGTTAACTCGGACTCAATCCAATACGCCGCCACTCTAACCAATTATTTCTCGGTACATACTTGATCGTCGGAGGGTCCTACAGTGGTTTCTCACCCCAGGACTTCCTTTGCAGGTAGCACGGCGTTAACAATAGCCCATTGAGATCTACACGCTCATCTTTCACCACATATCTTCACCGTTCAATCCCGTTGGCTGCAAGATCGACGGAGAACAACATCTGAAGCAGATTCCGACCTCCAATATTGTGGATCTCTTTGTTAGGGCATCCAATATGCCCGCCATCAAAATGTATGAAAAGGTATGCTTTCTCCTCCGGGCTCACATCTCAGAATTCTACCCTCAAAAACAGTTACTGAACCATTTCCATGGTGCACTGAAATATGTCATGTTCTAATGAAATAAACTTACAGAGTTCCATATAAAAAGAGTACCAGAAATATGTAGCAATTATCGTGCCGATTACTTGATTTGGTACATCATATTTTCATCTCTGGCAAGACATCCTTTCAGTTGTTAACCTTTTCCACTGGAAGTTTTACGCACTCGGAATACTGAAACCGATCTTTTCAGGGTTAAATCTAAATAATTCACACCCTCCCTCCATTTGACTCTTTATGCATGGCCTGAGTTCTGCATTTTTATTATTTAGGCTAGCTTACACTAAACTACCCTTAATGATGGGCATTTTTCAGTTAACTACCTTAAAAAAGTAATTTTTATATAAAAATACGCTAGCTGCGTTTAAGAGTATTTAGTTAAAAGAACCCCCTTAAAACCAAACTTCAGGGGAGTCTATTGTAAATATAAAAAAAAATTTAAGATAGTTTACTGAAATACGCTCTTAAGGGTACTTTTGTGTAATTAATCCTATAATTAATTAATGTTTTATATCTCATACTGATTTTTTTAAATTAAACATCTTTAATAGTTCTGCCAAACTATTACGTCTTTCATTTATCTTCCCACCATTCTTAATTTCGAGACTCCTGATTTTTCTTGTTTTCTTACTACATTACTTTGTAATTTGCTTTAGATATGAGGAAAGCGTCATCTCAGGAGGTCGGAAAAAAAATCCATCATCCCCTCAAAAGACCGATCACAACCGACGAACTTGAATATGATTGACCATTTGGTTCGCATGCGCCGCAATGTTTTGTTCCAAATGATATTATGTGCGGAGATGCCAGCTTGTATCATGTGTATTTTCTTCCTAATGAACTTTTGAAACTAGTTTATGAACCCAGACCTGTACTATAACTTGCGTAAATTAATTGGTGCAATGCTTATGATGTGTCATTAAAATATATCTTATGTTTTTAAATTGAAATGTGAGTTTTGTTTTATATATATATTGTTTTCTTGGAATTGTATTCATTTGCTGTATTGAGTTGCATCAGGTGGAATCCAGGATCTCAACCATGGAATATTTCTCTATATGCATTTATTTTCTCACGTTTTATGAAATGAAGGTCTTTAATTAATAAATAGAGCATAGGATATCTAACCCCTTGGGCCGACAAATATCCCTTTTTGTTGGTATGAGGTTTTTTATTTTTAGTCAACTGGCTATTTTGTGTTGTTAATTGCTAACAGCATTTGAGATACAAAATATGAGCTGGATATGACGAAATTTCTTGTACAAGAGTTAAAATATGATAAATTTCGTTAGTCTATTAAAAAATCTTATAATATTTATGCTAATTGGTGTTGACTTAATTCCTCCTATTTTTCATGAGCAATTTTACATATATTAAAGTAATTGCCTTTCAGTTTTCATAGATTTATGAAGGGAGACAATTTTCTTGTTGATATGTTTGTCTGTTGGTTTTTCCATGAGAACTTTTTTAGAACGATAATATCGTAACGAGTTTCTTCTGAATTGTTGAAGCTACGTACATGTGACATGGTGCTAAGGATGTGAACGGTTACGTGATGGGATATAGATGATACCATATTGGTATATGGCAATCCTAAACGTTTCGAATAGCGGATGTAATTATCGTAAATGTAAATCACTATCCAAATTTGGTTAAAGTCTGATATGGATACGAATACAGTATTAAACAAACATCAGAAAAAGACGTACTCGCCAAAAAATAATATTTTGGTACCGGTTATGAAGCGGATATAGGTGTTGCCATATCCGTATCCGGTGGCTATTGACGGATGTAGATATGGATTTAGATAGTCATTGGAAATGAAAATAAGTCTCTGTTTTTTATTTTAAAAAAACAGATAGACATACGGAGTCGGTTCGGATAATCCGTATCCATTTACATCCGTGCTATATTATTTGCAAGAAATATACAGTTAGCAAGTGGCTTAATAAAAAAAAAGTTGGGTTAATTGCCAAATAATACCCCAATGTTTCACTTAATTAGCACTTATATATCTTATTGATTTTTCGTTGTATTTAGAACCTAAGATATAAACCGTATAAATTTTATTTTAAAAGGTAATGGATTTGATGGTCGACTGAAAGGGGCAAAGTATTAACAGTTTTTACTTTAACATGTTTAAGTGCGGTGAAAAATGCTATAAAGTATATAAGTTACATTGGAGTATCATTTATCAATTAACCCAAAAAAAAGTTTAATTACATAAACACTCTTTTGCCAGAACTTTAACCATTGGGTTCCATTCTCTGCTCTCTCTCTCTCTCTCTCTCTCTCCTCAACAAATCAATGGTGTCTCTTCGCTTCTCCTTCTCATTTCCTCATCACTCCCCAAAGCAACCCCACAACCCCAATGCCTCTCATCGCTTCCCTTTGGCCGCTGCGGCCGCTGCTGCTGCAAGTGGGATTGGATTAGGCGTCTCAATCTATCTCAAATCATCAAAGCAAGCAGGACCATTGCGTCAAGATCAATGGGGCTTCTCTTCTCCGATATGGGCTTCTCTCTCATTGGCCGATGCAGCCGTCGGCAATTCGGTGGAGCCGAAGACTGGGGTGAGCTTTCCTTCGGTTTTGGATGGCAGCAGGCGCTTGTTAGGGGTTGGGGTGAGGAGAAAGAGTGTGCTTGGCCTCAAGAACATCGATGTCTATGCATATGGTAACGACCCATTTCTTTGATTTGAATTTAAATTTTGTGATTTCATTGCTGTTTCTTGTGATGGGACAATTGGGTATTTTGCAAAGATCTCACCTGGTCATAAATTACCCCTGAATCGATTTTGTTCCTACGAATTAAGAAAAGTTGAAAGTTTTTAAGGCAATGAGATGCAATGCTGTGGCATTGAATGAATATATAATGACATGGTTTTCATAATTATGATTGACATGCACTCAAGAAAATGTGCATGATTGCATGATCAATTCTTACTCCAAATCGATGATGTGTGTTCTCAAATTTCATAGCTAGTCAATAATAATGTTTCTCCCTTAAGTTACTTGATCGAATGGCAAAAAGTTCAAACAAGTTTAAAATAAAATAAAAGGATATTAATCATGATGAAGGCGCAAGGTGCAGAAGTTCCAAATCCAAGCAGAATTTCAGAAACCTGTCATTCAAAAGAAAGTGAGGAGTGCAATTTTGCATAACCCTAATGGTCGCTTACTGTTGTTTATGAATTATTATTAAGGCTTATTTCTTGTAAACACCCTTGTGGTTTGGTCTAATTCTTGAAAACCGACGCTTTCTCCATTACCCAATACCCGCGTGTACCTTAATCTTGTTACCTCATTACCCCCCGTACTTTTATTCTGTTAAGTTTTGTGAAAATACAATGGGAAATGAATTACGTGTAACACCCGTATACCGTATTTTTCTTTTATCCTTCCAATATTTCCCTCAATACCCCATTAAAGTTGATGCCCCCTTCTTCCCCAAATTAAAACTTTGCAGCTAGCCCCAGTTCTTCTTCTTTAGTGTTTTCTGTTGTAGAGTGGCTCAAGTGACGGCAAATTCTCGGCGATGGTCCTCTCACTTAGTTGGGAAGGAATTAAATGTTTGAGAAAATGCTTGTATGAATTGAATGTGAGCTTTGTTTGTGTTTATAGGTCTGAAACCTCCACCACACATTGCCAACTTTGAGGGATTGGGGTTGGGTGTTGTTACTCGAATTGTAAGCCAGTGCCCTTGTCCTGAAATTAGGACAACCTATAATTGCTCTAAAGACACGTTTTTCCATTTTGGGGAGGTGCAATTTTGTCATTTGGCTGAGAATTAACAGCAGGGGTTAATTGGTAACGAAATTAAAGTACAAGGGGGTATTGGGGAACAGAGAAAGCTCAAGTAGATTTTCAAAAATTTGACCAAACCACAAGGGTGTTTACAAGAAATAAGCCTATTATTAATCGAGCATCTTCTATATTTGATCCTTTTTTTTTTTTGCTCTTTCATTTTTTAACCATCGTAAGTTGTACATTTTTCCTATAATTGTTTGATCATCATGTGCCAGGCATTTGTCCGGTATGAGTCCTTTCTGAATTAGGTAGTGTATCTTCTTCCTTTTGACATTATGTATGTATTACAAATTTTATTTATATATAGTATGTGCGTCAACTTGTTGCCTCATATAGATATATTTCACTTATACAATTCCGTCTACAAATTAAACTATATCATGTTGCTCCAATAATGAATTCTGTCATTTTTGTAGGTGTTTATGCTGATGGCAATGATGTGGAGAAACTGAGTGAGAAAAATTCAGATCCAAAAGAATCTAAAGACATTGCTGCTGATGTTTTAGATGAGGACGTACGTATGACAGTTAGGCTTCAAATTGTTTACGGTAGACTAAGCATTCGGTCAGTTCGCAGTGCGTTTGAAGAATCTGTAGGAAGCAGGATCCTAAAGTTTAGTGGATCAGATAACAAAGAACTGCTACATAGGTAGGTTTCTTAGCCTACTTTTTCATGATATAAAATCAAAAACCATAAGTTGATCTCTTTTCTTCTTGCTAGATCTTTCCATTTCCATCAATCATTTTTGGTTCTAAATTGCTTGCATATAGAATTCTTGCTCAAACCAAATTGATTTTTAGGAAGATCCTTTCATCTTTGTCTATACATAAGTATACATAGGTGCCAAAGTGCTTCTCCACTCATTAGGCATTTCTGGTGTATGTTAGCGTATTTTAAATACAATAAATATCCCTTGAGTTTTCTTGCATGCCTACACAAAATATTAATGTACTGTCTCTGACGGTAGTTGTACAGAAACAATTTCCATAATCCATATCAATTCAATTTTCCATACGCTAATTTTAACATCTGAGTTTTCGTGTATTTTGAATACGAATTTTTTTTTCCGATATTCCAAATGTCCATGAGTATTCTTCGTCTTACAGGTTCACATCCCTTTTTAAAGATGAATACAAGATACCACGTGGCTCTATAATAGATCTTTCCAAGGAACAAGGTTTCATTCTTCAAACGAGCAGTAAGTTTGTTTTATCAATTTATATCTTTTAGTTATTCTATGTTTTTGTGAATAATTTGTGTTATTGAGTATACTGTATTAGAATTACTGTGGCTCATGGTTTGTTTTCACATTACAATTCTCTCAATTCAATTTAAATATATTGACAAAACATTCTTTACTTTTACCATCTTATATATTTTTTTAAAAGGTGAAAAACCTCTTACTTCTTTCCTCTCTTTAATTTTGCTTCTAGTTGATGGAAAGGATGTAGGGAGCATTCAGAGCAAGTTGTTATGCCAATCTGTTTTCGATCTTTACATTGGTGAAGAGCCCTTTGATAGACGTGCTAAAGAAGATTTTGATCTGGGTTTGGCGTCTCTTCTCAAAAAATAATTTTGTTGATTTTCCCAAAAAATAGAATTTAGTAAACAAAATGAGTCACGCTGTTTCATTCCGCCTCTTGTAACCGTGACATGCTTTTTGTAATCTGTACATTTTCCCTTTCAGGTTTGCAGTTGGTATGAAATTTCTTTTCTAGTGTCTTAGTTTCTCTCTGTTTCTCTTAATCTCCATACTAGCAGCACTTGACATTATCTGATCATCTGAGGGTTTATATAGTGTCTATTTTTTTTTTAAAGTGCAGCATTATGCTAGAATTTAAGCTAAACTCTGCTTAAAAAAGCATGCAAGCAACGGTTTTTATTTGTTCACTTTATATATCAAATGAGAATTTTATATAGCAGGATGTTTTTCTCCTTTTGCCTAGAGGGTTCCAGTTTATTTGTGAGTTAGAATGTTTCCAAGTAAGTCTCTAGAATAAAATTCAATTTCAATTTAAGACCAAAGCAATGTGCTCTAGTAAATATTACACTGCAAAATGTTAAGAGGCCGGAAACCTCCTTTGATAGTCTTGAATTGCACTGTGTCTACCTCTCAATACTCATACTGTTAATAATGGTTAATTTGCCCTTAAAAGATAATACTAAAACACAGTGATTGGGCATGCTGTACCCTTTAATCTTGTAGTCTCATTTGCTCTATTGAAAATTCGTTACTTATTTATCCCAGTGGTAAGACTAGGGAGGATAATATTCATTAAATGAAAGAAAGATTGTGAAATTTGGATAAGTGATTTTGGAGGGTCAGAAACATTCATGAAGTTGGGGGAAATTTTTATATAATGAATATATGACTTACCATTTGTAGGGACTATATTGGATAACAAGGTTCTGTGTAGCTGACATAAAAAGTTTGGGATATCAATTTTATTGTTATTTTTGCCTGCTGCTGCTATAGCGACATGTCAGTAAGATCATTGACCATATGCTACAAAAACCATATCATACCTTAACATATATCCGACCCTGACTTCACCAAGCAAATGCAATAAGAGTCAATATATATTATTAAGGAGAACACAACCTCGGCTTTATCCCTAGGAACTGTGACAACTGCTACCATAGAAATCCTAAGACAAACCATAAAACTATATGACCTGAATATTATTTCATCAGTGCCCCAATCTGAGTCTTGTTTATTTACCAAAGAATTTAGATATCATGCACATAAGAATCTCGATAGACTCCCCATCACAACCATAAAGCATCGGTTCAAAGATATGTGCTGTTAGGAATCCCCTTGCCAGTTATCCCTCCAACCCTTGAAAAATCAGATGTGCTTGGGTACAGCAAAGTTTTAAGGCATTTTTGCTGGCCCATTTGTATTCTTAAGGTTCTTGTCCTCATTCCTCTGCATAATACTATATTGAATCTCCACAGTTTATCCCCAAACCTCTTAAATTCATCTAATGCATCCTCATTAGCCGTCCACTCTGCTGTCTCCCTCTGCCCCGACCATATCTCATCTGATGAATGCTTTGATAATATCTCAATAAGTGACAATCCAGGTATTGTCTGGATCTGGCTTGTTATGGTTTTCAAAAAAAAAACTATCCGGATTCTTCTTCAGCTCGTTATGCGCAGATGTGTTTGGCTCTGGCATGAATCTGCGGCTTAGGGTTGGGCGATTGGGGAGGTAACCTGCACAAGGATACTGCCCAAAGTTTACTACTGCATGAAAAGCAGATGCCCCCAAATGATGGTGGTACATGAATTTGTCTAGTCCGATATAATTTTCATTGCAGGCCACCACTTCTTGTCACCATGGCCCACTTCTCGAACCTCTTTGCACCATTCTTGCAGTTCATCATCAGATTTTTACAACACCATCATTGGCGAAGTAGATGGAGCAGTAGTGTTCAACGCTTTTATATGGCAAGCCCATCTACTGCATATGGGTAGCCTTTGATCAACAAGCAGATGTGGTTTGGTTCACTTGAGTCCTCTACGACTACGGCTCTAACATGAAAGAAAATCAATATTTTGAAAACCACCACCACCACGAAGCTTTTTACCAATGAAATGGGTTCGGGGACTTACACCGGGCGATGAGAGATTAACTGGTGCACCCTGAATCATTGACAGAGGCATAAGCTTTAGCGAGCTGCAATATTGATCCCTCAACATCACTTTCGGCGGGTGTGAGCACTTTGTTGACTGCATCGAGTTGTTCTCCGTTAGGATCGGGTAGGCTCAGCTCAACTGCGAGTGGGTTCAAAGTGGTGTTTTTCTTTAGGAAGAGGAGGGTTCTTGTGGCATATATATTGCTTGTGAGTGTCAGAATTGATTCGGTTAAGATAGGGCATGAGGATGTCATGGTAATCCAATGTAAACAACTTGTTATTCTGCAGTGCCTGTGAACACCGACTAAGCAATCAAATTCAAATTGTTTCTTGAAGTGTACAGATTTAGCAATGTAAGACTACCTGATGTAAAGTGAGCCCTTCAAGGTTCTTGTTGATGTGGGCCGCTGTTATGGAGGTTCTATGATCACCATATATTCTCAGATCGAGCTTCCTTGTTGGGGGAAATTCCTGCAATATCAGAATCAGGTAAGGTTTCTATCAAAAGTTAGTAGGCTAAATTGCAAGAAACAGTTTTCACAATTTCCCTCATTCCTGTATATCCTCTCCCTTAAAAGGTTGCACTTTGCCCCATGCTGTAACAACTATTAATTATTTCTGCTTCTGCGACTTCTTTATCTCTATATACCATGTTATTCCTGACCTTTTTTTCACTACCATTGTTATAGGTTATGTTGGGAATGAAAAATTGCAGAGTATGGAAATAATTGGTGCAGTGATTTTGAGATGCGAGGGCATATAATTATTTCCTAACTATAAAATAAATTTTATTTTTATTACTCCCCCACAAGCTAGAGGTCATATATCAAATGCTCCTAGCTTGTTAAGCTTCAATTGGTGGCTTTCTTAGTCATAATAGATAGTTATATTATTAATATAAGCGAATTGAACTTTCTTTTTCACTTTTAATTCAGTATACAGATAAGCTCTTTTATAGCCTTGAAAACAATAACTAAGTATAAACAGATTATGTTACAAACCGATTCTAACTAAGTATAAACATATTCTGTTACAAATAGATTTTAACAGATTGTGTTACAAACAGATTCTAACTAATTTGAGAAATATCTTACTGTTGGCTATTTCCAACACTCCCCCTCAAGTTGGTGCGTAGATGTCCATCATGCCCAACTTGCTTATGAGTCCCTCGAATACTGCTTTGAATAGTCCCTTTGTAAAGATATCTGCAGTTTGTTCTTTTGTCGGAATGTAGGGTACCGGCATCCAGTTTTTCCTTGATGAAGTGTCGGTCGACTTCAATATGCTTCGTTCTGTCATGTTGTACGGGATTGTGTGCTATGCTGATGGCAGCTTTGTTGTCGCAGTATAGTTTTAGTGGCTGAGTTATAGGCTGCTTTATTTCCTGTAGTACCCGTTGAACCCACAGAACTTCACAAATATCGTTGGCCATGGCTCGAAATTCTGCCTCCGCACTACTCCTTGCCACGACACTTTGTTTCTTGCTCCGTCATGTAACTAGATTGTCCCACACGTACGTACAATACCCTAAAGTTGACTTCCTGTCTACGATAGAACGTGCCCAATCCGCGCCAGTGAATATTTCGACACTGCGAGTCTCACATTTTTTGAAGAATAAATCTCTTCCTGGTGCGCCCTTTAAATACTTCAAAACTCTATATGCTGCATCAAGGTGCTCTTCTTGAGGTGAGTGCATAAATTGGCTTATCATACTCACTGCAAAGGTGATATCGGGACGTGTGTGTGAGAGATGGATCGATTTTCCCACTAACCTCTGGTATTGTGGAATGTCCACTGGCGGGCTCTGTGTAAATTCTCCGAGCTTTTTATTCGGATCTATCGGTGTCTCCGCAGGTTTGCAGTTTGTCATCCCTATTTCTTTGAGAAGATCGAAAACATACTTCCGTTGAGACAAGACAATGCCTTTCTTACTTCGAGCAATTTCCATACCCAAGAAATACTTCAATTCTCCCAAGTCTTTTACTTCGAACTTCTTGGCGAGACTTCCTTTTAACTGGTTGACCTCTTTGTCGTCATCTCATGTAACAATGATGTCATCAACGCAAACAATTAGTATTGCAATTTTTCCATGTCTCGAGACTCTGTAGAACATGGTGTGATCTGTCTAAGCCTGATTGTATCCTTGCCCTTTCACAACCTGATGGAAACGTTCGAACCAAGCTCGTGGAGATTGTTTAAGACCGTAAAGTGATCTTTTCAATCTGCACACTTTGGAGCCGAACCCTTTTTCAAACCCCGGCGGAGGTTCCATGTACACTTCTTCGTCCAGATCTCCATTCAAAAACGTGTTCTTCACATCTAGTTGTTGAAGTCGCCAATCGAGGTTTACTGCAACTGACAGCAAGATCCGGATCGTGTTTAGCTTAGCCACAGGTGCAAAAGTCTCCGTGTAGTCGATCCCGTATGTTTGAGTGAACCCTTTAGCAACGAGCCTCGTCTTATATCGTTTTAGGGTTCCATCTGCACGAAACTTTGGTATGAATACCCATTTGCATCCTACAGTCTTTTTTCCTCTCGGCAACTCCTCCATATTCCAAGTCTGATTTTTCTCAAGTGCATTCATCTCCTTGAAAATCGCCTTTCTCCACTCTGGAGCTCTCAGAGCATCCTGTACAGTTTTTGGAATCTCCACAGCAGACACATAGAGGTAAAGGCTGAAAAACTGGACGAGAGATTATTTGAGGACACAAATTTTGACATTGGATACAAGGGACGGCTAGTACATGACCTTGTGGACTTTCGGAGGGCTATAGGAAGATCCAGCTTACTTTGATCTGGTTTTGTTCTCGAGTCGGATTCTTGGTGGGGCTGGACAGAGTCGGTCTCTGCTTCTGGAGAAGAATCTATCTCAATTAAATGTTTCTGTTGCGTTTTTTCCAGACTTATTTCACGCTGTTTTCTTTTGTAAGTTTTAATTTCCACATCAGCTTACGGTGGATTTAAGTTCACGGGGCAAGTTGTTTTAGGAGTCGGTGTGGTGTTTCTATTTTTATGGGATTTTTCCGGATTTTCTAATAAAGGAACCGAGTTTTCAACAGACATATTTTCTGAGTTTTCAATGACCTTTTTTTGAGTGTAGTGAATTTTCACTATTTTGGTTTGCCAGGTGTTTAAAAGACTGGTATAAAATGTCTCGATTTAAAAAATCTAGATCTTGTGAATTTGTATGTGGGATTAAGTTGACTATTTTTGGAAGACTATTTTTTATGGAAACCGAGTCTTCACTATTTGTCTCCCCCTGAAGAGAAGGCTTAAAAAAAGCTTTATTCTCAAAAAACAACACATCCATTGTGATAAATATTTTATTTGATAAAGGATCAAAGCATTTATACCCTCTTTGATTCATGGCGTAGCTAATGAAAACACATTTTTTCGATTTTGGATCAAGTTTACCCCTAGTGGGGTTGTGATCGTGAACAAATACGGTACAACCAAAAATTTTCAACGGCAGATCCGAGATTGCAAGGCGGCTTTGAGGGTAAAGGGATTTTAACAAGGCAACAGGTTTTTTAAAATTGAGAATTTTTTAGGGTATTCTATTAATAAGATAGGTTGCTATTAAAATTGCTTCATTTCATAATGTTTTGGGAACATGGTTGGTGAATAATAATGCCTTAGCAATTTCAAGAATGTGTTTATTTTTTCTTTCAGCCATCGTTTTGTTGCGGTGTGTTAATACAAGAACTTTGGTGAATGATGCCTTTCTTTGCAAAAAAATCTCCCAAGGTTTCGTTAAAAAATTCTCGTCCATTGTCACTTCAAAAATTCTGAATTTTTGTATTAAACTGTGTTTCAACCATGGTATAAAAGGTTTTGAAAACTTGTTCAACTTCTGATTTCTTCTTTAGCACACCCAAAGGACTCTATTATGATCATCAATAAACGAAACAAACCATTTTTCCCCGAAAACAGATAAAACACGGGATGGTCCCCAAATGTCACTATGGATTAAGGCAAACAGTGCTGAAGGTTTACAGGGTCGAGGTGGATAAATTGCCCTTTTTTGTTTGGCAAAAACACAAACTTCACATTGAAATTGAGAAGGATTTTTATTCCGAAACAACTTTGGAAACAAATACTTCATATAATGGAAACTAGGATGACCTAGACGAAAATGTAACATAATCAATTTCTTGTCATGAGAAACAAATATGGACTGAAAACACAGACCAGATGCATTCTTATTGAGATGCGATCCTTCTTCAAGAAAGTAGAGACCTTCACTGGTCCTAGCATTGCCAATTATCGTCTCCGAGTTCAGAACCTGAATTTCACAATGAGAGAACATGAATTTAACTTGACACTTAAGGTCTTGAGTTAGCTTTATAATGGAAATCAAATTGCAGGAAAGCTTTGCAACATGTAAAACATTAAGAAGGGTTAAGGAAGGAGAGATTGTGATGGTTCCTTGGCCGGCTATGGCAGAATATGAACCATCTACAATTTTATGAACCATCTACAATTTTGACCCTTTTGTTTCCTGCATAGGGTTTGTTGAAAATAATGTGTAGCAATTGGTCATGTGATCAGTTGCTCCAAAATCAAGAATCCAAGGAAGTTGATTGTTACCGATTTGGGCTAAAGAACAGGATGGTTTTAACGGGTCTGTGGTGGAGTTAAAGAACTTGTACAGATGCTCCAGTTGTTCCTTTGTGAACGGAGGCGGTCCTGAGTTGATTCTTGACTCCTGAGAACCATCGGACTCGATCTGCAAAGTGAAGGATACTTCAGTCTCTGTGGTGGAGGACATTATGGCTGGAAAAAAGGAATTGGGAAAAAAAATTGGTTGAGAAAAAATGGTGATTTTTTTGGAGAAAGTTTTACCGCTCTGATACCATATAAGCGAATTGAACTTTCTTTTTCACTTTTAATTCAGTATATAGAGAGTCTCTGTTATAACCTTGAAAACAATAAGGAAGTTACAAACAGATTCTTTTACAAACTGATTCTAACTAAGTACAAATATATTCTGTTACAAACAAATTCTAACTAATCTGAGAAATATTTTACTGTTGGCTATTTCCAACAACTAACTTTTTGGATCCTCACTATATTTTGATTATAGAATCGATTGAGATGCTTTTTTATGAAGATAGTTTTCTTCTTAACTCAAAAAATAGCAAGGGTCAAAAAGAAATCTATGTAACCCAAATTTTGATTATGACAAACAAATTCGTTTGTCATGAAATATATTAATCGACATTTAGGAATTATTTTATGAAATATATTCTCTCATTTGCGAGGGGCATTTTGATGATGAACAAGAACACATTTGTTATTTCTTATATATTAACTTTGGGTTATGATTTATTTGTTGCAAATTATTACCAAGTAACATCTATAGACAATACTAATTACTTTCCCTTTGATAGCGAAAAGCTCGTGATGAAGTGATATACTATATATTGTTGTAAGTTAGGAAAGATTTTATACCACCCGACTTAATACATTGTGATAGCACCACTATAATTAGAAGAGTGCAACACTGTCTTCTAAATGTGTATCCAAACCGAATATTTACTTAACTGATCCGTACTAGTTTTATGTAAGATTAAATGAAAATGTATTAATGTCGTTAAAGCTATAGCAAAAATTAAGGTTTGGATTACATCGAGCTGAATTGAATTTAAGCCCAATTATAATTCTGCATATGAGGATACCCAGGACCAAAGATCCTGAGAGTTGGGCTCAATGGGAAAAACGTATTGCGTAGTAAGTCTTTTGTAACACCTTAGAACTTCAGTACAATATAATAATATTATCAATTTAATTTTTTTCTCAAATAAAATTATTATTTTTATTATTAGAGTTTAATATTTTTAGTGAAAATAAAACATATAATTATGGTTTTCTAAGTTTGTTGATTAAATGATAATTAGTATTTATAAATTGTTTTCTAACCAAATAGTATCATATTTTAATATACTTATAATATTTTATTGTCTACTTTAGTTTTGTAACTATATAGATAATAATAGTATGATTGTTTTAACAAAATATATTTAGTATTTAAGTTTGTTTGATAACTTATTAATCTCTTATTTTAATTTACATCTAATATATTTTCAAATATTAGTTTATATAACCAAATATATTATGGTTGTCTAAGTAGTTATGATATTTAACATTTAGAAAGTTGTTTTGCTAAATCTAGTATTAATTTATCTCTTTTAAACTAATCCTAACATATTTATACAACCATATCATATTTTAAACTAATCTATGTATTTTATCTTTCCAAACAAACCTATACATATTTTAATCATATACATAATTAAACTAATAAATATATACACACACCAAACAAGCTTTACAAACTCCTGCATTATTTAATCTCTTTAACAGTATTTGAATCTCTCTTCAAATATAATTCTCTCCCCCAATATTTTCCTATCTCTTTATACCAGTTGTTTCTATCCCTCTCTCCCCAATCAATTCTCTCCTCAATATTTTATTTTTCTATCTTATAACAACTTTACATATATTCATTATCACCTCTTTCCTTCTCATATAAATCAATCTTCTCTCTTTCCATATATATTATATCCCAAAACATACCCATCACATATATATTTCTTTCCAATCATCAGATAAATTTTTCTCTTTTCTATCAACTTTTCTCTCTCATACATTTTAACCCGATCCCAAAATCTCTCTCTTTCAGAATTTCTCTCTCCATTCACATATTCTCTCTCTTTCTAAGAGAACATTTATCCCGCTCCTCTTTATATTTCCATCTACCCTTTATATATATAAATCTCTCTTTCCCATCACAATATTTTCTTCTTCCTCAAAATTAGCTGAGCCATCAAACTTTAGAGATTTTCTGTGTCGTGTTTTTATTTTTCGAGACAAGTACTTTGGCTCTTTATTTTAGTCAATACAATATCGACAATTCTCTAAAAAAATTATTAACTTACAATATTTAAATAAAATTGTAATATTATGCCGCCGCTTCATTAATATATTCTATAATACTTGTACACATGATAAAAACCCTAGGATCTAAGCACCCATTAATTCATTCATCACGTGAACAACTGTAAAAGTTTAAGCGAAATAAAATAATTATTAACATGTATGTAGATGTGGTTTAATATATAAAAATCTTTATAAGTAATTATATGTTTCTGTTACAACCACATTGGTATACACTAGTATGCAAAATGTCAACATTTATATTCTAATCTGAAACATAAAAATATATAATTATTACTGTTAATCAATAAATACTCTGGGCTTAATATTTAATATATAAAAATTGAACTTTTTACACTGCCATTTCTTATAACATCACTGCACTCTTTGTGCCCTAGTTATATAAATTATGTTGACAGTATAATTTGTTTAATATTTTCTGTTATTACATGATTATAAAACTTATTAGTAGCACCAATCCGTCACTTATTTTATCTTACTTACTACTATCTAGTAATTATACTATTACCACTATCCGTTTTATGCATCTATAATTGGTCATTCTTATTTAACTATGATTAACCCTTTAAAGCATGTTCTAGATTATATTTAATGTAATAAATAAACCCGGATGTTAAATACATATACTTGCATATTTATGTAGAGCCTTGTTTACATTTTTAATTTTATCATATCATATCTCCTATATTTAATATTTTACTTGAGACTATTATTTTCGACATGCTTGAACAACCCTAACAAGCTATTTCTATTTATGAACACTATCATATTATAACTACTGTACTTGACATGTCATGACTATTCATTGTTCCAATCTATTCATATTAAAACGAGATCTCTAATTAGAATGCTGAATTACATGCCATGACATAATCTATACTATTACAAGTTCCATTTCCGTATAATTAACATGATATTATAAGTTCTCGTCCAGTCAGCATTCCTAATTAGTGATTCGGTTTACTACCATGTTAGTTATAAATACACGGGGTATTAGGATAGTTTGAGTGTGCGTTCGTTCACAGAATCTCAGGAGTCCCATTCTCCGGGCTATATCGGTCACTTGTTCATACAGCTCGTACCGGGCTATATCAGTCATCGGAGCTCGTACCGGGCTATATCGGTCACTTGTTCATACAGCTCGTATCGAACTATGTCGGTCATTGGAGCTCGTATCGGGCTATATCGGTCATTTGTTCATACAGCTCGTACCGAACTATGTCGCTCACTTGTTCAGTAGCTGGTACCAGGGTTTAAACAGTCACATGTTACTATTGCCGGTACCGGGCTTTATACGGTTACTTATTTATTCCACAGTTTGGCCGTGTTTTTTTGCCCCTGGGCCTCTACCCTTGGGTTGGGAATACTCCTGCAGAGGTTGACGTACACACTCGAATTCACGATATGATATATTACCCTTTTAGTGACCAACTAAAATATGACTTGACCGATTTGATCTGTTTATATGCTTGATTCATAATATTGCCATATCCATATTTACTTATGCACGTGGGCTTCACTACACTCGCATACTCATGCTATCACACACATACACATACTATTACGATTGAGTAATTGTTGGGATGTTCTGACATTCCTGAGACTTGATTCACAGGCAGAGCACGATCAGAATGACTATCAGGAGTTTGCCGAAAATCGGTAGTATTTGTAAGTCTATTTTATTTCTATTATTAGAATGTGCGCCCTCGCAGGACGTTAGGAGTGATGTATCTTTATTTTGGATTATGTATATCGTTTATTCGGATGTTTTATCTTTCATGGGTATTTTATTGGATCTATCATCATCTTATGATTCCATTTTTTATATTACTCGTTATTCTTACCACATGATGTTAGCATTATATCTAGAGGCTTAAGTGTGACTATAGCAAGACGGTTTTCCCCTTGTCTAGAAACACTGGCAGTTTCGGTCCATATTTCCGTATTCCGAGAATTCGTTACATGTTGGTATCAGAGCCCCGGCTGACGCTGAAATTAGTATTGGTTCTACCGACCTTTTAGGTTAGAATCGCGTGTCTAGGATTCTCATAGTGTGTCATGCCGCATATTCCATTGACCCTGATTGTAGAATTCGGGTGACTGGGATAGAATTACGTTATTGTACCCATGTATCGCGGTATGGTAACAATACGGTATCCTGTATAAGTAATTTAGAGTTCTCCCTTATTCGTTCCCACAGATTTGATTTTGTTGTACCGCCTTGTTTTCCTTTTTGTTCAATTACTTCGAATCTATATCTTATCTTGAGCTTTGAAATTTCAAGGACGAAATTTCTTATAAGGTGTGTAGAATGTAACACTCTAGAATTTTGGTACAGTATAATAATAGTATCAATTTAATTTTTTTCTCAAATAAAATTATTATTTTTATTATTGGAGTTTAATATTTTTAGTGAAGATAAAACATATAATTATGGTTTTCTAAGTTTGTTAATTAAATGATAATTAGTATTTAGAAATTGTTTTCTAATTAAATAGTATCATATTTTAATATACTTATAATATTTTATTGCCTACTTTAGTTTTGTAACTAAATAGATAATAATAGTATGATTATTTTAACAAAATATATTTAGTATTTAAGTTTGTTTAATAACTTATTAAGCTCTTATTTTAATTTGCATATAATATATTTTCAAATACTAGTTTATGTGACCAAATATATTATGGTTTTCTAAGTAGTTATGATATTTAATATTTGAAAGTCGTTTTGCTAAATCTAGTATTAGTTTCTCTCTTTTAAACCAATCCTAATCTATTTATACAACCATACAACAATAACAACAACTGAGTCTTTTATCCCAAGCATATGCGGTAAGCTACATGAACCAACATGAGAATCACGCCGGGTCCAGCACATGAATCCTCCGCCTCCATTCACTCCTATCGAACAATATACTTTCATCGAGTCCTTTGGCAACCATATCGTTTTGTATCACCTCCATCCCTGTTTTCTTCGGTCTCCCTTTTGCCCTTTTGCCATTGCCCATATCGAGAGTATCTATTCGTCGAACAGGTGCTTCCATAGGTCTGCGTCGCACATGACCAAACCATCTTAGCCGGTTTTCCCGCATCTTCTCATCCACAGGTGCTACACCAACTTTTGCACAAATATCCTCATTTCGCACCTTATCTTTTCTAGTGTTACCGCACATCCAACGAAGCATGCGCATCTCCGCTACGTGCATCTTCTGTGTATGATACTTCTTAGGAGCTCATCATTCTGTACCATATAATAAGGCAGGCCGAATAGCGCTCCGATAAAACTTCCCTTTCAATTTTAACCGAAAGTTACGATCACACAAAATCCCTGTTGCACTCCTCCATTTCAATCAACCAGCTTGGATCCTTTGATTAAGATCACTATCAATCTCCCCATTCTTTTGGATGATGGAACTTAGATATCTAATCTGGTCGCTCGATGATATCTCTTGCCCTTCCAATGTTATACCAATATGGTTTTGACTTCTCTGGTTACTAAATTTGCAATGCATATATGCTGTCTTGGACCTGCTCAATCTGAATCCCCGAGATTCCAATGTTTGCCTCCATAATTCCAATTTGGCATTAACCCCTGCTTTCGTCTCATTTACTAGAACCATATCATATTTTAAACTAATCTATATATTTTATCTTCCTAAACAAAGTTATACCTATTTTAATCATATACATATTTAAACTAATATACACGTATACCAAACAATCTTTACAAACTCTCATATAATTTAATCTTTCTAACGGTATTTGGATCTCTCTTCAAATATAATTCTATCTTCTTAATATTTTCTTATTTCGTTACAACAATTGTTTCTATCCCTCTCTTTCCTGTCAATTTTCTCTCCTCAATATTTTATTCTTCTAACTTATAACAACTTTACATATATTCATTATTATCATCTCTTTCTCTTTCTCATATAAATCTGTTAGATATGTATGCCCTAGAGGTAATTATTGTAATTGTTGGACATATATATATATATACATATATATATATATACCGGACAATTTTTCTCGATATAATGGTATACTATTTGGTTTGACTTTATCATTCATATGTATGGTTCTACTTGTTATTATTGTTGCTAATACATGTTGATAAAGCCATTAGAATTTTTGCTTGATTACCAGAATTATGATGCAGATCATACTAGTGGGCTATGGGCCCGCGTGTAGAGGCTAAGCCCTTTTTCCTACTGATGCCTAGCGCCCGCGTGCCAGGCACGTGTGGGGCGCCCCGTGCCCAACGCCCGCGTGCCAGACACGTGAGGCGCTGGCGCTCATGTGTCCTTTGGACGCTATTTTCCCTTTTTTTATACACACTCCACAACACTTCCACCGTTAGAGAAAATTTCTAACAGGACGCTGTCCCGCACTCCGTAAGGGGACTGCTAGCCCCCTTGACCCCCAGCCCGCTATCCAGATAGCAGGACCCCCGTAAACTCTACGACGCCCCCGATAACCCAAGACCCTTCAGAAAATAGCACCCGTACACTGCACATTGAGTTCGCATGACCAGTTTGACCCGTCAATCGGAAGTTCCCTCGCTCCAAAGGCGAGGGGCAATTAACGGCAGCTTAGTCCGCGGCTGCCAGAGATTCGGATCCCCACAATCAATAAACCACGGCCAAAATTAATATCAGATTCCAAATCCCCAACTCGTAATAAAAAGTAGCGAGTAAATAAAATGATTGGGCACCGTGAAAATAGCCGAAATGATTGGGCAACGTGAAAAATAGCCGAAATGATTGGGCAACGTGAAAAATAGCCGAAATGATTGGGCAATCGCAACTTTCGCTGTATAAAAACTGAAAAGATAGAGCATCGCGGAAATAAATAAAAAATATATAATAAAATATAAAAAAATCTGTCCTGCAAGTGGATCCACGGTGACTTGTATACAATTCATGGGCACAAATGAAAGAAAGATAACCATATTTTCCTGCCGAGTCTTGATGGCACATCTACAGCCTAGAGACTATTTGAATGTCCCTCTTACAGCAGCAAAATATAGACGTGGCGTCAATAAAGACCTAAGGGTCAAATAAACGTGGGGTGATGGCAAAATCCTAGCTCCAGATCTCGACTGCGATACGTACAGTATAGAGATCACACAAATGTCTATCTTACTTCAACAAAGAAACAGTACGACAACAAAATAAAAAAAATTGAAGTGGCGGCATCTTCCTAGTCCGGGTCTTGACGGAAAGCTTAGAGACCATTGAAGATCATCCCATCTCAGAAGGGTGCGGTAATGACTCATCGGGGTTTTAAATTAAGCCTAATCTCAAGTAAAAAGCGCCACGGCAAATACCTGACGCTTGATCTTCCAACGGTAATACGGATATTCCAAGCTAAGAAGATTACTTGAAGCCGTATTTTCCAATCTCAGAAGGGATCAGAAACATGACAGACACGGGGTTACTCGAACAGTAACCTAAGGGACTGCATATCAAGAAATATATCAGCCAACGCGACGGTACGATGGAATTAAACCTAGTATCACAAACCTAACGGATCCCTGTCATAAAAGAGTGGGGGTTATCTACATCCAACGATAGGACGAGTTTGCCTGTAAACCTAAGGAGGGTAAACTAAAAATACTCTGAAATGAGTGAATAAACTAGAAACTCCGAAATAGGTGAGTAAACTAGAAACTCCGAAATAGGTGAATAAACTAGAAACTCTGAAATGCTTTTCATGCCAGCTCAGGACAAATAAGAGACGGAGAGGTGCAAAAAAATGCTTTTCATTTATACTTCAAAAAAGGGAACTACATACTGCCAGCTAAGGACGATTACAGAGGAAACAAAAGACAAAATTAAAAGCAAGTGCTACTACATCATTTAGGGTCTACAGTGGCAGAACGCTAAATTCCAGACATGAATTTTCAAACTTAAAGGCAAGTTTGAGTAAAGCGCTTCTAACTTTATTGACCATCTTCTTGTGTATTTTCTCCCGGATGCAAGTTTTGGGATCACCGCTGATGTCTTCCATCCTCTGGTACGAGAATATTATCGCTTTCTGTTGGAAGACGCAATGCAAGATAGTGACGAGATCATCTTTCCATTTATTCGAAATCAGACTCATCAGATATACTGAACGCACCTTGTCTTCAGTGTCATTGAATGCATGAAGCGGCATGGCCTCAGCAAGCTCGGGTCGAGATTCTCAGATCGATCCAACAACAATCTTCAAAAGGAAAGAGCGGCGGGAAAGCAATCGGCTATTGTGATCATGGAAGCGACGCATTACATCATCGCGTTGGGCCACAGTATACTCATGGCCTTGAAGGCGACTGTTGGGGTAAAAATTTACACCCCGGTTGATCAAGTCAAAATCCAAGTCAACCCCAAGCCAAGTGGGCCCAAGCCCAGACCCAGTGGGCCCATGCCCGGGTCGAGCCCGAACATGAAGCGGCCGGCCTCCCCCACGCCAAGATAAAATTTTTGTAATAAATGATTTTGTTGCATTTTCTTTTATTTTATTTTATGGATAAATGTAAGAAAAAAATAGGCATAAAGCCAAATTTTTGTAAAGCCCATGGCTTATGTGCAAAAAGAAATGGCACATGAGCCATGGGATAGGCAAAATGCCATTTTGTGAAGCCCAAGGGGCTATGTGTAAAATGTATAGCCTATAAAGGCAAGGATAATGAAATATCCCAACAACTTTTTTTTCTCTCTCCAAAAAAAAAAAGTTTCAGAGCTGAGCTCTTTCTTCCTTCTTCAAGGTTCCAAAACCTTCTTCTTTCTTTTGAATTAAATCAAGAGTTTTACTCTTCCTTTTTCAAAACTAAATAGTTTTCCACCACAAAACCCACAAAGGGGAACTTGGATCTGTCATCAGATCTTAAAAAGGAGAGATTTTGAGATTTCACATCTCTTGATCTTCAAGATCCAGCAAGCAACAGGAGGAAGAAGAAGAACCACTTCCATTAAACCCAAAACACATTCAGGAGCCCGACTCCTCTCTGATTTCTCTTCTGAGAAATCTTTTTTCAGGCTAAAAGCCTCTTGTCCTCTCCAGCGCGCAGCGCAAGTGCGCAAAGCGCCCGCGTGCCGACACGTGGCGCACGCGCTTGCGCAAGTGCGCAAAGCGCCCGCGTGCCGACACGTGGCGCGCGCGCTTGCGCTCCAACGCGCATTGCACAAAGCGCCCACGTGCCGACACGTGGCGCGCGCTTGCGCAAGTGCGCAAAGCGCCCGCGTGCCGACACGTGGCGCGCGCGTTTGCGCTCCAACGCGCATTGCGCAAAGCGCCCACATGCCGACACGTGGCGCGCGCGCGCTTGCGCACCTGTGCGCAAACGCGCATTGCGCAAAGCGCCCACGTGCCGACACGTGGCGCGCGCGAGCTTGCGCACCTGCGCGTAGCGCTGCGCTCAAGGCGCTGGCCCCCACGCATCCCCTGGATGCCTTTTCCCCCTCTTTTTATGTACATACATATACATATACATATGTATACAAATTCACACATATACATACTCCGCCGCATTCTCCCCCTCCAAAAAAATTTTCGGGCCGGGGCGCTGCCCCCAACCCCGTAAGGGGGCTGCTAGCCCCCTTGACCCCCAGCCCGCTATCCGGGTAGCGGGACCTCCGTAAAAACTCTGCGTGGCTCCCGATATATCCAAAAGCCCCCCTTTCAAAACAAAACACACGCACACTGCACATTGAGTTCGCATGACCAATTTAACCCGTTAATCGGAGGTTCCCTCGCCCCAAAGGCGAGGGGTAATTAACGGCAGCTTAGTCCGCGGCTGCCGGAGATTCGGATCCCCACAATCATTAAACCCCGGCCTACCCTAGGCAGGGGGAATCTGTAGTACGCCTGACAAGCGTGCGCGTATTCCCATCTCAATGGGGTGACGAAAAACACCCTACAGACTCTGGCACGCCCGGTGGGACCAATCTCTCCTCCCATATTTCGGGTTAAACGTTCATGCGAACTCAATCAATATACATATCGATTGCTTATACTGAAATGATGTTTTTTTTTCCGTACAGCAATCAACCTTCGACGACAATGTCTCCCCAGACGAATTCAACTTCCAATGCGACCCCGATTCCGTACGTGGTCAAGATCAACGCTCGTGTGGTTCTCCCCGCAAGCCTCAGTCGACAGTGGGAGGAACCGCCCCGCCAGTTTGGCTCTGTCATCATCTACCCTGCCGGAAGCGCTCATCTGGCAGAGATCCCAGCGGAACAGGTGGCCAAGCCGGTCTCAAGGGGTAAGAGACCGAATGTCGTGATCGCCAAGGCCCCACAACCGAAACTTAAGATGGTGTCTGAACGAGTCCCTGGCGCTCTAGCTGGGGGCAAGACTTCCGATGCGAAGGGCAACATTAAATGTTGCGGACGAGCTCAGGTGATGACTCCAACAAATGCACAATCGAGCGTATCTCTAAGGCCCTCCATCAACCGGTCTGTGGCGTCTTCCCAAAGAGTCGAAGTCTGCCAGGCGTTTAGAACAGAAAAGTTAAGGCAGAAGCGGCTCAGGTATCGAGCCAACAAGAGGGCCAGGGCTTCAGCCAAATGGAATCGTGTGAAGTCCAAGTGCAGGATTGCCCTGCGACGACGGCTGAGTCGGACGTAAGAATCAGCAATTCCTTCGAGCCTTTGAAGTGGGTTCAGAAAAACGCCATGACCGCCAGAATCAAGAAGACAGCGGTCCGAACAGTGCCACAAAGAGACGTGTCCCGGCCCCAACAGAAAAAGTATGACACTATCTCTTCAAGGGTCTATCAGGCGCTCTGTGCCGCACGAAAGCAGCGGGGCAAACCCAGGAAAGAAGCGCCAGCACCATTCAAGAACCGGGTTAGGCCAGCCGCCTTCAATCGACTACCAGCTACCGTAGCAAGGGGGTCAAGACAGCGATCCGTGAAATCAGCCGCCAATGATAGAAAGACGGCCGGATATATCACCCATACGGTCTATATGGCGGGCGGGCGCCCTAGCGACAACCTTCGCAGCAAAAGCAAGGACGGGGCCACCACATCCCAAGCCCAATCTAGCCTGAATGTGGTTGCCGCCGCCCAAGAACAGCCGCCCCCGCTGGATGAAGAAAACCCTCTCGATGAGGATGATAGGCAGAAAGACCCCTCGATCCATGCAGAGTCAAGCTCGGACAGCGAGGAAGAGCCGACTTTCCGCCCCAGGACTGCGGAGCAAGAGCTGCTTCAAGAGCTTCGAAAACAGCTCAGGAGCAAAGATAAAGAGATGGCCAAGCTCTATTCAAAGATTGACGACTTAACGAATGTGGTGATGCAGCTTACGGCTCAAATTGCTCGAGCGCCTCCCAATCAGACACAAACCGCTACTAATCAGCCGGGTGATGACAATCCGAGGCAGCCAATGCCTGTTCCTTTGGGACCAAGACTGGTCGAGCCGCATGAAAGCCGGCCGCATTCCGCTTCTGGGGACGCCTTGGCCCCAGATAGCACTATCCCGCTAACACAGGATCGGATAATGGATTTGGTCACCAGCAAGGTTAAAACGTTGGTGGCCGAAGCCGAAGCTCAGAAAGAAATCGGCAGTAGTGGACGGCCATATCCCGCGCAGTACGATCTGATTGAGTTCCCAAGCGGCTACGTCATTCCTTAGTTCGGAAGATTTGATGGAACGGGGAATGCAAACCAGCACGTCGCCCACTTCAAAGCATCGTGCGGAAATACAGGGGGCAATGACGCGCTCCTTCGTCAGTTTGTCAACAGCCTGACCGGCGTCGCCTTCGACTGGTATGCGAGTATACCGGATGGGTCCGTCATTACCTTTGCCCAAATGGAGTCTCTGTTCCGACAAAGGTTCATGAGCGTCAGTGATAAAATCTCCATTGCCGACCTTGTGAGGACCAAGCCGGGGAAGAATGAAAGCAACACCGACTTTATCGCCCGATGGCGTAATCTTACAGTCAAGTGCGAACCGCCGCTGGAGCAGGACCAGTCCGTCAGCCTTCTCATTGGGAACCTCAGCAATTGGATGGTCCCATTCTTGTGTACAGCGGGTCTCAAGACATTTCAGGAGCTAACCAAGAAAGTCCAAATGCTAGAACGCTCGAAGCAAGAGTCCCCGCCGGACTCTCAGAGAGACAAAACCTGGAAAAGCAAGCGGGACGACAACCGTAGAAGTGGGAGTTCCAGCAATACCAATGTCTTCAATGCGTCCGACAATGAAGAAAAGCGAAGGGCGGCCGAATCCAAAACTAACCGGTCTCGAAAGCCATTGCTGGGAGGAGACGGGCCTTCCCTAGAGGAGAAAAAGAACAAGGTTTACTCTTTCAGAAGGGACAAGGTCCGCAAGATATTTAAAGATGCCTTGAACAACGGCCTACAATTGCCGGAGTCGAAAAGACCCCAAGAAGCAAAAATGACCGATAATCCTCTGTATTGCCCGTACCATCGAGTAGTGAGCCATGCGATCGAGGATTGCTATATCTTCAAGGACTGGGTCGAGAAACAGTACAAGGCTGGAGAGATCGAGCTGTCCAAAAGCGTGTTGGTGAACAATCAAGTTGCAACCACCAACTTTATACAGACAGAAGTTGAAGCCTTCTGGGAGCAGACAGCCGAACCCGCTGCCCCGAGAAATGAAACGGAATCATCGCAGCCTCCGTGGAGTACGCACATATCTAATAAGACGAAGAAGATGATAAAGCTACTTCGGAAAGAACCCAGGACGGAATGGGAAGGGCAGAAGAAGCCTACCAGTCCAGCTGCCAGTGCGGCTCCATCAGGCTCAAAATCCAAGAAGCTCAAGAAGAAGAAAAGTGCAGCTCGGCGCGAAAAGGAGTCTGCAGGGAGATCGACCATTCAAAAATATATCGATTCCCTCGAAGAATATGAACAAAAGGAAAGAACATTGATTCAATTGAAGGAGTTCTTCCCTGTACAAGCGGCTGAAATTCTGGAGGAGTTAGAAGAAGACTCCAATGAAGAGATCCCAATAGTGACCTGCTACGCCATCCATCTTGGCAGCGACTCCGAGGATGATCTCTGTTTTCCCGAAGAGGATGAGGAGCTCACCACAAAGGCCAATCAAATCCAGCTCAGAAGCGGCAGGGCTCTACCGCAAAATCAGGGCAACGCCCCAAAAGGGAAGGAAAAACAAGTCGCTAATGAAGAAGATGGCAGAGAACCGGCCGATGAAAACATAAGTCCTTCCTCGGTGGACTATAATGTCTTGGCACATCTCCGGAAGCTTCCATCTCTCCTGAGCATCTACGACGCCTTGGTCCTATCTAAGGAGCTTAGAGATGTTCTCATTCACGCTCTACAAAACCCCGAGCGGTATCAGGCTCACTTTGCGGAAATTAATATGAAAGAAGCCCAGCACGTTTTGCATGCCGCCGCAGTCACATTTAAGGATGAAGACTTGCTACTGGGAACAACTGAGCATAATCGGCCGCTTTACGTGACCGGGTACAGCGACGGAGATCGAATTAATCGTATATTGATTGATCCGGGATCCTCAGTGAACATCATG
Organism: Agapanthus africanus; assembly: GCA_030015575.1. Taxonomy (NCBI): domain Eukaryota; kingdom Viridiplantae; phylum Streptophyta; class Magnoliopsida; order Asparagales; family Amaryllidaceae; genus Agapanthus; species Agapanthus africanus. The sequence goes on from JASDDO010000022.1 coordinate 21,736,551, forward strand.
AACTTGCGAACTCTGAAGAGTTTGTCAATGGACGTCCGACACCTGTCAAGGGAAAGGATTGTCATTCAAGACTTCAACCAAAATTGCCAGCAAGTTCTAGGGTCTATAGCTTTGCCAATCAAATTCGGGGATCTGCAAACTGAAGCTAAGATATACGTGATCGACGCCGACACGTCTTATAAGATTCTCTTAGGGCGGCCGTGGCTCCACGATTACGGCATCATTCCGTCAACTCTCCATCAATGCATGAAGTATACTAAAAATGGCGAAGAAAGACGCATTGACGGAGACATCCAGCCGTTTGGTGTGCATGAAGTCCGATATGAAGATTCTCGGTACTTTATGAACCACCAAAATGCTAAGCCACAACTAACCGAGAATAGACCGGCCCCAAGACTCAAAAGCAAATCTGCGCCGGCTGTCACTTTCAAAAGCAAAAATACCCAAGTGTGCCCGCATTTCGGCAGCGACACTGATGAGTCCGACGCTGGAAGCCCGTCCTTCCGTAAAACTCGCCCTCATTTCGGCAGCGATACGGACGAATCTGTTACTGAAGGCCCATCCAGCAGCAAAGCCCGCCCTCATCTTGGCAGTGACACTGAAGAGTCAGAAGAAGAGGACCTGCCGTGCAACAGCTGTGCAGATCGGCCCCCCATGCAACAAGCGAAACTACGAGAGACCTTCGAAGTCGCAGAAGGGTCCCTAGCTGTCACAAGGGTAATAGAGCAAATGTGCAAAGAGCTCGATGCGTTGTCAGTCTCCACCGTAGACCAGCTGAAAACTTTCTACGTTCCTGGGAGGAAAAGTGGACAGAAGGGCATCCTGTTTTACGGGTCAAACCCCGTTGTGCACCCGGACGATCTTTCTGTCGCGTGCCTTCCCTATGAGAGAGGCATAAGAGCCGTCCTCAATCCCAGATACTATGCGCCCGAGATGCGGGAATACTTCAAGAAGTGCGGATGCCGGTTATATCAAACGGAGTCCGAAGCAAAGTTTTACGAAGGGCTATGGTATCCGCCCCAGGTCCGAGCACTCATCGATGGACGAATTCCAGATAGGCGGGGCATAGGCTACATTCAACCTGATTCCAAAGCGTGCTACATGATCCATGTTGGTGAGGCCAGCGAAAGATCAAATGATGATGACGAGATAGCCGAGCCAGAAGAAGCTCCTCAAGAGCTCGAAGATGGCGGACAAGCAACCTTTGATGAGCTAACCGAGATTGACTTAGGAACGCCCGATAATCCAAGGCCGACCTACATCAGCTCACTCTTGTCGGAGGAAATGAAAGAGCAGATAATTGCCCTGCTGCATGAGTTCGTCGACTGCTTCGCGTGGACATACAAAGAAATGCCTGGCCTTTCCCCTGAGGTAGCCGTGCATAAGCTGGCTATATCTCCTGATGCTAAGCCAGTCAAACAAGCTCCTCGAAGAATGAGAAGGGAGTTGGAAGAAAAGGTCATTGAGGAAACCAAGAAACTCATCGATGCCGGCTTCATCAGGGAAGAGAAATATGCAGACTGGATCGCATGCATAGTCCCAGTGAAGAAGAAAAATGGGCAGATCCGAATCTGTGTCGATTTCAGGGACCTCAATAAGGCATGTCCTAAAGACGACTTCCCGCTACCGGTCATGGAAATGATGGTCGATGACACCTCAAATTACGAACTGTTCACCTTTATGGACGGCTCGTCTGGATATAATCAGATCAAGATGTCGCCTGAGGATGAGAAGCACACAGCATTTCGAACCCCGATCGGAATATATTGCTACAAGGTAATGCCATTCGGACTGAAGAACGCAGGTGCTACATATCAAAGGGCGATGACTAATATCTTTGATGACCTAATCCATAAAGTCGTCGAATGCTATGTTGATGATCTGGTCGTCAAGACTAAAGCCAAGGCCGATCATATCCAAGATCTCAGGACCGTTCTCACCAGACTGAGGGAATACGATCTGAAGATGAATCCTCTGAAGTGCGCTTTTGGCGTGTCATCGGGAAAATTCCTGGGCTTCATAGTCCGACATCGAGGGATCGAAGTTGACCCATCAAAGATAAAGGCCATCATGGAGATGCCCCCTCCGAAGAGTCTGACACAGCTAAGATCTTTTCAAGGCAAGCTTGCTTATATACGGAGGTTTATCTCAAATTTATCAGGGAGATGTAGGCCCTTCTCAAAGCTCATGAAGAAAGGAGCTCCTTTTATCTGGGATGCCGAATGTCAAGCAGCGTTCGAAAGCATCAAACAATACTTGTTGCACCCTCCAGTGCTGGCCGCTCCCATTCCAAATAAACCGCTGATTCTCTACACTGCCGCGCTGGACGAGTCACTCGGTGCGCTCCTTGCGCAGAATAACGAGGAGGGAAAAGAAAATGCCCTCTACTACCTCAGTCGAACTCTAGTTGGGGCGGAACACAACTACTCCCCAATCGAAAAGCAATGCCTGGCTCTAATATTTGCTGTGAAGAAGCTGAGGCACTATTTGCTCGCTCATCGGGTTATGCTGATCTCCAAGGTCGATCCGCTTAAACACTTGATGACCAAAGCAAGCCTAGCCGGCAGAATGGCAAGATGGGCTGTCATGCTACTTGAGTTTGACATAGTTTATACCCCTCAGAAAGCAGTAAAAGGGCAAGCTATTGCAGACTTTCTCGCCGCTCATCCCATACCAGAAGGGTCGCCGCTAAATTGTGAGTTACCCGACGAACAAGTGCTGCACCTCGAGAATGATGAGCCATGTTGGGAGCTCTACTTCGATGGGGCCTCATCGATAAGAACCTCCAGTAAATCAAGCGTCCCGGAGATAAAAGCAGGGATAGGATTGGTGTTCATCACACCATCAATGGGAACCCTACGGCGTTCTTTTGCTCTCACCGAGTCTCGGACAAACAATGAAGCTGAGTATGAAGCTCTGATAGCTGGTTTGGAGCTCGCCATAGAAATGGAAATCCTTCGGCTACGGGTTTACGGTGACTCCCAGCTTGTCGTCAACCAAGTAAGCGGCGACTATAAGATATACAAACCCGAGTTAGCTCGGTACAGAGGTCGAGTGGTGGAACTCATGAAACGGTTCACTCATATTGAACGAGAGTCCCTAGAGCGTTGAACGGAAAGGCTGATGTACTCGCTCGCTTGGCCAAGGAGCTGGCTGATCCTGACATGGACGAAATTCTGATCACAGTCAGGAGCCGGCAAATTCTACCCCCAGTCTCTCTACGAGAAGAGGAAAGCGCGGAACAGAAGAGCAGTCCTGCGGAAGAAGCTTCGATCATCCAAGACGAGCCCGATTGGAGAGAATCCTTCATAGAGTACCTCCGATACGACAAGCTGCCCGAAGAAAAATCTGCGAGGATTCAGCTGAAGAAAAGAGCTCTCCGATACGTGTTTGTAAATGACACGTTATACCGCAGGTCATATGACCAACTCTGGCTCAGGTGTCTGTCATTGGCCGAAGCCCAAAAGGTCATGAAAGATGTTCACTCGGGCGTTTGCGGTGCTCACCAATCTGGCCCCAAGATGCGACTTCAAATCAAACGGCTTGGGTATTACTGGCCCACCATGATACGGGATTGCGGAGAACATGCAAAGAAATGTCAGATCTGCCAAATCCATGGTGATTTCATTCACAAGCATCCCAATCCGTTGCATCCTACGGTGGCGTCGTGGCCCTTCGAAGTCTGGGGCACCGACATTGTTGGCCCAATTGATCCTCCGTCATCCAAAGGCCACCGGTTCATACTGGCCGCGACAGACTACTTCTCTAGATGGGCTGAAGCTGTCCCGCTAAAAGAAGTCAAGACAAAGGATATTCTGACATTCTTCCAGCATAATATTCTATACCGTTTCGGTACACCAAGAAGAATCATTTCTGACAACGGGCCTTCTTTCAAGAGCTTCAATGTCTCAAGGTTCGCTACTCAGCACAAGATAGACTGGAGATATTCCTCCATCTATAATCCAAGAGCCAATGGGCTAGCCGAAGCCTTCAATAAGACTCTATGCAAGCTCCTGAGGAAAAATGCTTCAGCCAACAAGAGAGACTGGAATCTCAAGCTTCACGAGGCATTGTGGGCGTATCGTACCACGCACCGTACTCCAACTCAGTCCACTCCATACTCATTGCTCTTCGGAGTGGAGGCGGTCCTCCCCCTCGAAGTCGAAGTTCCAAGCTTAAGAATGGCCGTTCAGCATGAGTTGACGGAGGAGGAAAACGTGCTCCTTCGACTTGAAGAACTCGATGCCCTCGAAGAAAAGAGGCTCGCGGTGCAGCAAAGTCTGGAGCTATACCGAGCCCAAATGTCACAGGCCTACGACAAGATAACTCGTCTCCGCGCTTTCAAGAAAGGTGAATTGGTGTTGGTCCTCAAAAGACCGATTATCCCCAATTGACATGCCAAGGGAAAATTCGAGCCGAACTGGGAAGGACCATACGTCATCGAGAAAGTGTTCGACGGAGGATCATACCAACTAATAAGTGCCGAGGGAGAAAAGCCCATGCCACCCATCAATGGCCGATATCTCAAGAAATACTACACGTGAATGCTCTAAGTCGCAGGTGAATTGAGCACATCAGCCCTACGGTCTGGATCAGACATCCTGCAAAACCGTATACAATCCACGGGCGTAAATGACCCTTATTTCTTCCAAATCCTGCCGGTGAGACTACTTTAAAGTCCCACCAGCGGCAAAAAAAAAGAAGAAAGAAAGAAAAAGAAAAAAAAAAGAAGAAGAAGAAATAAACGGTATGTCCACAAGCAAAATGGGCACGGATGAAAACCCGAAAGGGCTCCGTGAGTAAAAACAGCAGGACTACCGGCGGGTCTGTGAAAACCCGAAAGGGCGCAAACTCGTGAAAAGAGATGAAATACACTCGCAAAGTCCTCTCGACCTTGTGAGGAGAAAACCCCTGCGTGAGATCCTTACGACTCACAAAGGAGCAACGCACTTAAGAATCCTCACGATTCCTAAGGAGAAAATACACCTGCGGGATCCTTACGACTCGTAGGGAGAAAATGCTTTTATGGGACCCTCACGGCCCATAAAATTGAAAAGCCTTAGGTGATAGGGACCCAAACCTATCTCCTAAGCCATCGTTCCCCAACGGGCAACGGCAAATGATGAGTCGCTCCTGGCATTTCGCTTCAGTGTTAGCGGTGCTGATGCCGACCAAAAACCCAAATCCCAAGTCCTCCCAAGGCAAATGATGAGTTGCTCCTGGCATTATTCCAGTGCAGCAATGCTGATGCCGGACAAGATCCAAATTTCAAGTCCCCAAACGGCGAATGATGAGTCGCTCCTGGTACCACATTCCAGTGCAGCGATGCAGACGCCAACCAAAATCCAATTTCTCAAAATTCTCCCAGCCCTACGGTTGGTCCCCAAGTTGACTACCGTATACAATCCACGGGCTCAAATAATTCTCGTCATACCCATGCCCCACCACAATTACCAGTCACGCGGCTGGTCTCTGCCTTTGGAATTATGCTCCATTGAGAAGACCCACTCATGTGTCCTCACGATACATGAGGAGAACAAACCTTTGTGGGATCCTTACGACTCATAAAGGAAAAACACACTTAGGAGTCCTCACGACTCTTAAGGAGAAAATACACCTGCGGGATCCTTACGACTCGTAGGGAGAAAATGCTTTTATGGGACCCTCACGGCCCATAAAATTGAAAAGCCTTAGGCGATAGGGATCTAAACCTGTCTCCTAAGCCATCGCTCCCCAATCCCCAAATGGCGAATGATGAGTCGCTTCTGGTACCATATTCCAGTGCAGCGATGCAGACGCCAACCAAATTCCAAATCCCATACCCCAACGGCGAATGATGAGTCGCTCCTGGTACCATATTCCAGTGCAACGATGCAGACGCCGACAAAGTCCCGAAATTTTTCCGGCCCTACGGTCTGGATCATACATCCTGCAAAACCGTATACAATCCACGGGCGTAAAACAATCCCAATTTCTCCAAAATCCTCTCGGGGCAAATGATGAGTTGCCCCTGGCATTATTCCAGTGCAGCAATGCAGATGCCAAACAAAAACCAAAATCCCAAAATCCTCTCCATGACAGATGATGATTCGCTCCTGGTACCATATTCCAGTATAGCGATGCTGATGTCAACCCAAATCAAAATCAACAAGTCAACTTCCACTCCGACGCCACAGAAAGCGGAGCAAGTCAGAATCCAATCTCGACACCGCAAGAAGCGGAGCAAGTCAAGTCTACCCCTGACATTGCAAGAAGCAGAGCAAGTCAAATCAATCACCGACCGTCCACGTCGCTAAAAGGGCAGCACCGACCGTCCACGTCGCTAAAAGGGCAGCACCGACCGTCCAAGTCGCAAAAAGGGCAGCACCGACCGTCCACGTCGCTAAAAGGGCAGAAACGACCGTCCAAGTCGCTAAAATGGCAGCATCGACCGTCCACGTCGCTAAAAGGGCAGCACCGACCGTCCACGTCACTAAAATGGCAGCACCGACCGTCCAAGTCGCTAAAATGGCAGCACCGACCGTCCAAGTCGCTAAAATGGCAGCACCGACCGTCCAAGTCGCAAAAAGGGCAGCGCGGGATTCCTACAAAGCGGGAACCGGATAGCTCCGGGCCAGGGAAAACGCCTATCACGGACACTCCGTCTCGGAGACATGTCAAGCAACGACCGTCCATGTCGTAAAAAGGGCAGTGCCAGCTTTCCTAAAGGTAGGAACCAAATCAAGTCGCCTCCACGTGAAAGAAGATCCATCAATTTCATGCACACGACCCACATATGTGGTGTGCATTTATTGATGGGGGGCAATTTGTTGGGTAAAAATTTACACCCCAGTTGACCAAGTCAAAATCCAAGTCAACCCCAAGCCAAGTGGGCCCAAGCCCAGACCCAGTGGGCCCATGCCCGGGTCGAGCCCGAACATGAAGCGGCCGGCCTCCCCCACGCCAAGATAAAATTTTTGTAATAAATGATTTTGTTGCATTTTCTTTTATTTTATTTTATGGATAAATGTAAGAAAAAATAGGCATAAAGCCAAATTTTTGTAAAGCCCATGGCTTATGTGCAAAAAGAAATGGCACATGAGCCATGGGATAGGCAAAATGCCATTTTGTGAAGCCCAAGGGGCTATGTGTAAAATGTATAGCCTATAAAGGCAAGGATAATGAAATATCCCAACAACTTTTTTTCTCTCTCCAAAAAAAAAAAGTTTCAGAGCTGAGCTCTTTCTTCCTTCTTCAAGGTTCCAAAACCTTCTTCTTTCTTTTGAATTAAATCAAGAGTTTTACTCTTCCTTTTTCAAAACTAAATAGATTTCCACCACAAAACCCACAAAGGGGAACTTGGATCTGTCATCAGATCTTAAAAAGGAGAGATTTTGAGATTTCACATCTCTTGATCTTCAAGATCCAGCAAGCAACAGAAGGAAAAAGAAGAACCACTTCCATTAAACCCAAAACACATTCAGGAGCCCGACTCCTCTCTGATTTCTCTTTTGAGAAATCTTTTTTCAGACTAAAAACCTCTTGTCCTCTCCAGCGCGCAGCGCAAGTGCGCAAAGCGCCCGCGTGCCGACACGTGGCGCGCGCGCTTGCGCTCCAACGCGCATTGCACAAAACGCCCACGTGCCGACACGTGGCGCGCGCGCTTGCGCTCCAACGCGCATTGCGCAAAGCGCCCGCGTGCCGACACGTGGCGCGCGCTTGCGCACCTGCGCGCAAACGCGCATTGCGCAAAGCGCCCACGTGCCGACACGTGGCGCGCGCGTGCTTGCGCACCTGCCCGTAGCGCTGCGCTCAAGGCGCTGGCCCCCACGCATCCCTTGGATGCCTTTTCCTCCTCTTTTTATGTACATACATATGTATACAAATTCACACATATACATACTCCGCCGCATTCTCCCCCTTCAAAAAAAATTTCGGGCCGGGGCGCTGCCCCGAACCCTGTAAGGGGGCTGCTAGCCCCCTTGACCCCCAGCCCGCTATCCGGGTAGCGGGACCCCCGTAAAAACTCTGCGTGGCTCCCGATATATCCAAAAGCCCCCCTTTCAAAACAAAACACACGCACACTGCACATTGAGTTCGCATGACCAATTTAACCCGTTAATCGGAGGTTCCCTCGCCCCAAAGGCGAGGGGTAATTAACGGCAGCTTAGTCCGCGGCTGCCGGAGATTCGGATCCCCACAATCATTAAACCCCGGCCTACCCTAAGCAGGGGGAATCTGTAGTACGCCTGACAAACGTGCGCGTATTCCTATCTCAATGGGGTGACGAAAAACACCCTACAGCGACCTTGAATGTAAATCTCTTCATAGGAAACAATCTCCTCGATATCATACAAATGACCGGCCATGGTACCTAAAAAAGCAGCTGAGATTAGAGTTCCTAGTATCATAAGCCAAGAAACCCTAATAGGTCGGGATTGATACATTAAAAGTTGCGCACATCTTGGTGTTCTACTAAGAAGTGCACGCATCATAGATTTTCTAAGTAGAGATACGCAACCTAAAAAGGAGGCGCATTACTTGAAGGAAGCAAAGGCTTCAGGTTCGATGTGCGCACTTTTCCTTGATGGAAAAAGTTTGGCTTTTCAAAGCAAAACCGATGAAGCAGAGGTTTCAAACTGGAAGCAAAAAGTTTCGGACAAGTGCGTAAGCACTAGAGAAGTAAGTACGCAAAGAGAATGGTTCTCAAAGTGCGCAAGCAAAGGTAAGAAAGTAAGGCACTTCAAAAAAGAGGGTGCAACCCTTTTGTAGGGCAAAAGTCGGTTCACCTTTAGCGATTCTCAAGGAAAATCCGATGGTCTGAAGTTCGATATCGATTGCATCCACATGCAAGACATGTACGCACGATCGATAGGGGGAATTTGTTCGCACATGTTCAAGTGCGCACCTGATGAACCAAGTTCAATTGACTTGCACACTTATACACACGCGCACCTAATAAAATTGGTCCAAATGATTTGCGCACCCGTATACATACGCACGTATGCAAGTGCGCGCGCATGTCTAATGACAAAGTTATATGACATGAGCGCACATGCAATAAGTGTGCAAATGATAGGTGCACACGCAATGCGCACTTAATCAAACAACAAACGCAAATACATGTGCATTCCTTCAAAACAGAAGTAAATAAGCAAACAAAACTTTAATCAACAGTAAAATATTCTGTTGATTAAATACATTAACCAAAAGATCTATGGATCAAACATCCAACGATGCGCATGTCACCCTTAATTGATATAAATCAATTAAATCTTTTTAAATCAATCTAAAATCAGATTGAGATCAAAACAAACTGAAAAAATCCTAATTTCTTCTCTCCTATAAATAGGAATCCCACATAAAGAAATAAGGACGGAAAATCCTTCTATAAGCTTGAAAAAAACCAAGACTTCTCCTTCCTCGGCAAAACCGCGCAAGGTAGAAATAAAGAGAAAAACTTTTCTTTTCTTCCAGTAAAAAGCTTTTTGCTTTTATACAGAAACTTTTGCTTCTCTTCGAATCTATTGATTCACTAAAATAAGATCAAATGATTTTAAAATTCGTCCTTCGCTCTTAAAAAATTAGAAGAAAAAGAAATGTGCATCATCAAACGCATCTATATCTGATATGGAGATCAAGGTTTTCACTTCTCTGCAAATAAAAAAAGAAGAACAAAAGATAAAATAGAAGCCATGACTTAAATGAAAGTTTGTGATAAAAACTAATGTGCACCAAAATCAGTGCGCACTTAACAAAAACAGCCTCTAGAGGCATGCGCATCACGTGGAACCCACGTGTGCGTACTTAATAAAATCTGCCTTTAAAGGCATGCGCATCACGTGGAACCCACGTGTGCGCACTTAATAAAATCTGCCGCTGGAGGCATGCGCATCATGTGAAAATCACGTTTGCGCACTTAACAAAATTTGCCTATAAAGACATGCGCATCGCGTGAAACTCACGTATGCGCACTTAATAAAATCTGCCAATAAAGACATGCGCATCATGTGGAACTCACATGTGCGCACTTTATGAAAACAGTTTTTGAAGACGTACGCGTTATGTGATACATGACGCAACATCCTTGCAATAAATCAGTGCGTAGCTACATGCAACGCACGTGCGAACCCTTTCAAATGAAATAAACGGACATGTGCGCACCTATATACATACGCACTTGTACCACAAACCATTATTTAATTACTTAAACAAGTATAATTAATTAATAGACCCCCTATTGATCAAAATATCAATAAACCCAAGTAATTTTAGTCTCAAAGTTGGCTAAAAATCCTTTAAAATATTTCTAAGTTGTTCTTAGTCTCATACAAGACTAACACATCCTTAGTCAAAATAAATTGAGCCCAAATGCTCATATATTTAAGTTGATCTTAATCTCAAACTAAATTAACAGTTCTTAAATAAAATAAAATATTCTTTGAACTGATGAAATATACAACCCAGGTTCAAATCGCGCATCTAAAATATACGGATTTGGACTAATCTACGCCCTATGGACGACGACATAAACTAGTCTCCGTATACAATTCACGGACAACCAAAATAAACAAACATGACACAACACGAAATGACCTACCGAAATAGGAGAAAGTGGTTATCGCAACACGATAACGTAATTAACAGCAGGCGTTTGTGTCTGCAGGAAAGAGAGTCCTCACAATCAAAAACCCCTCACAAATGAAGGGGAATCTGCTACATCTGTCGTATCTATTCAAACCTCCGATATATGATGCCATAAATCAACTTGGTATGTTTGGAGAGGTAGATGGATATACCCAAATAACATCCGCCCTCAAATCCAGACAAGACGATCTATCCCAGTTCGTCTATGTTTTCGGCGGTAAACGGTAATTATATGTTTCTGTTGTAACCACATTAGTATACACTAGTATACAAAATGTCAACATTTATATTCTAATCTAAAACATAAAAATATACAATTATTACTATTAATCAATAAATGCTCTGTACTTAATATTTAATATATAAAAATTGAACTTTCTACACTGCCACTTCTTATAACATCATTGTATTCTATGTGCCCTAGTTATATAAATTATGTTAACACTATAATTTGTTTAATACTTTCTGCTATCAAATGATTAGAAAACTTATTACTAACACCTACATGGTGACTAGTCAATCTATCACTTATTTTATCTTACTTATCACTACCTCGTAATTATACTATTACCACTATCCGCTTTATGCATCTATAATTTGTCATTCCTATTTAACGATGATTAACCATTTAAATCATGTTCTAGATTATATCCGATGCAATAAATAAATCCGGATGTTAAATACAGATACTTGCATATTTATGTAGAGTCTTGTTTATATTTTTGACTTTATCATATCGTATTTCCTATATTTAACATTTTACTTGAAACTATTATTGTCAACATGCTTGAACATCCCTAACATGATATTCCTATTTATGAACACTGTCATATTATAACTACTATACTTGACATGTCATGACTACTCATTGTTTCAGTCTACTCATATTAAAACGAGATCTCTAATTAGAATGTTGAATTACATGCCATGACATAATCTATACTGTTACAAGTTCTATTTTCGTACAATTAACGTGATATTACAAGTGCATGTCCAGTCATCATTCCTAATTAGTGATTCAGTTTACTGCCATATTAGTTATAAATACGCGGGGTGTTGGGGTAGTTTGAGTGTGTGTTCGTTCGACAGGATCTCAGGAGTCCCATTGCCGGCAGCTCATACTGGGCTATATCGGTCACTTGTTCATACAGCTCGTACCGGACTATATCAGTAATTAGAGCTCGTACCGGGCTATATCGGTCATTTGTTCATTAGCTGGTACCGGGCTTTAAACAGTCACATGTTACTATTGCGGTATAAGGCTTTATACGGTCACTTGTTCATTTCACAGTTGGGCCCGTATTTTCTTGCCCATGGGGCCCTACCCTTAGGTTGGGAATACTACTGCGGAGGTTAACGTACACACTCGAACTCACGATAGGATAAATTACCCTTTTAGTGACCAATTAGGATATGACTTGACCGACTTAATCTATTATATGCTTGATTTATAATATTGCCATATCCATATTTACTTGTGCACGCGGGCTTCACTACACTCACATACTCATGTTATCACACACACACTATTACGACTGAGTACTTGTTGGGATATTCTGACATTCCTGAGACTTGTCATCTCAGATTTAGAGACCGATTTACAGGCAGAGTAGGATCAGAGTGGCTATCAGGACTTTGTCGAAGGTCGGTAGTATTTGTAAGTCTATTTCTATTTTATTTCTGTTGCTATTAGAATGTGCGCCCTCGCGGGATGTTAGGGGTGATGTATCTTTATTTTGGATCATATATTTCATTTATTCGGATCTTTTATTTTCCATGGGTATTTTATTGGATCTATCATCATCTTGTGATTCCATTTTTGATTTTACTCGTTATTCTTGCAGTATGATGTTAATATTATATCTTGAGATATTATCGTACGGGTTTAGCTAGAGACTTAGATGTGACTATAGCAAGGCGATTTTCCCCTTGCCTAGGAGCACTAGCGGTTTCGGTTCATATTTCCGTATTTCAGGAATTGGCGTGTTACATCTTTGAATTGGAATGCACCAATTTTCAAGTGTATGCTCCTTGCACATCTCTATGATACTGGAGCATCTATCTTGTAACGAGAATGGGTTGAGTTTATCACTTAATGAAACCTTTATCTTTTATAAGCAAGGTGCATTAGTTACAGGAGTGCTGTTGATGGATTTTGCCTATGTGAGTCTAGGAGTGGGGCCACTTTTATTTTTTAAAGAGAATATGCGTAATTCTGTGAAAACTCATAAAACTAGGATATAAAACAAGACAGTAAAGTGCCTGCTTAAGGGCTCGATTGGACATCTGGAATTGTGTGCACAACACAACATTTCATTTCCTAAAAGAGGTCATGGTTCAAGGTCAAATCCACTAAGACTCTAGAGGGACAGTTGTGAAAGTTATGAAAGTGCCAAGTGAAGTTTCAATGCATAGCACACCTTCACAGTGCTTGCATGGTAACCATCTCTACCCATCATTACAATTTCTATATTTCCATTATGAATTTGATTACTTGCTTATTTTCTTTTCTTATTTTTTGTATCTTATTAAAATTAGTGAGGGATTGTTGGAAATATTATTGTCAGCAATAAGACAATATAATTTATTCTGTAAATTGGTACCCATCTTGTAGGATAAATAATTGCAATAGACAATACAATTATTCTATTGCAATTATTTTCCAATAATCCCTCTACCTTCGACCTCTTCCTTTCGTGTCGGTTTGCTTGTCTTATGCTTGTGACATTCTTGTCACAATTCTGGTGCAGGACCACTCCACCTTTTGGATTTGAATTGCACTTGAGAAAATAAATTTCACGATTTTCATTATTTGAGAGTAATAGAGGTCTGAGCATACATTGCATTGAAGATGACTCTGTCATAGCTGTAGCACTTAACAGGGTAGACCCAAGAATTGCAACCAAAAAAATCCTCCTTTTCTTGGAAAATCTGCAAGAGTCAAGCTCTTGAGATATTACTCTGGATGATGTTTGTTGTTCACTATCACAACTCCTGGAACTTCATGTTCTTCCTCCCATTCGAATATCACACCAAATTTTGACTCCTTGACATTTAGTGATATCGGTGATGATATCTAGTTTTCAAGATATAATGGTTTCCCAACAATGCCCTTCTCTACATTATCTGCTCGCATCAACAAATGTATTAATAAGTAGTCTTGCAGGCTTCATTGCCGCACCGATACTTTTAAATTTCTAATGAGTATGAGCAAAAATCTGTGTCGTTTATTCCATAACCATGAAATTTCTGTTAGATTTCATTTCATAAATTTCTGAATTCATTTTCTTCTGAAGAAATGCTCACTTAGTCGGTTGGGTCTGGGACAGTCATACTAACAAGCTCAGACTAGACATGCTTACCTATCAACTCATGGATATTGTCGAGGATCAAGGCACTGAAGTCACTTAAATCTTCAAGGATTATTAGTGATACCGAGCTACGTAACTCCGAAATTAAAGAGAGATAAAACCAAATTAGTTCGACTCATGTTTATCCACAGACTGAGTCTATGTTTGGTTCAAGCTTTTGATTATCTCTGCTTATGTTGGCTTCAACATTAATGCGTTATGCATCAGAATCATACAATTACTTTATTTGTGGATTGCTCCACTGGTAACAATTCCATGTTGTTGATTCTGCGTGAGTGGTCATTATTGTACTAAAAAAATTACATATGCCTACCTTGTGAGTTTGATGTTGAACGCTAAAGATATGAACCCAACTTTAGTAGTTCTTTGATGTAAGATGAAGACATTCAAGTAGGTAATTGGTAGGTCAGGTGTTGGCAAGGGAAAGATATGAGAACCAACTTTTGAAGTTCTTTGATGGAAATGACCACATGAGCCTATCTTTCTTGTAGGAGGTCGTATCTCGGAATTTTTGTGCAATAATTGGCGGGTGATTTTATTATTAAAGTTGAAGAGTTGCACTATTGCTGTATCAGTTGGGTGTCTATACATAGCTACTCCAGTTCAGGACGTACTGAAGTGTGGAACGAGTTATGAAGATTCGCTGTGATCCGTGAGCCTAGCACTCGAGCGCGGACACACACAGTGTGTGGCCCATGGCTGATATACCAGAATAGGTGGCCCTTAACTGAGGTTAATGGGATCCATATAGCTGGCACCAAAATTTGGTATTAGGCTTTGCGGTTGTTTTTTCTGCTGCTTAGTGGGTAGTCAGTACTATCATCAACAAGCTGAGCATGGCACATCATAGCTTTTGTGATCCAAACATCAAAAGCTAAAAGATATAAGAAGAGTTTCGAGACAAGTTTCAAATCATAAAGAGCAATAAGAATACAATCTCATCTTAATTTGCGGAGGATTGTGCCCTCACAAACTTAAAGAGACGCATTAAAAAGACATACCATTTGAATATCCCCCATCAGGTTTTTATTTATTGATCACGGAAGCATGAGAAGCTTGATACACACATTATAAAGATCGGCTCAAAGAGATGTACTGTTAGGAATTCCCCTACCGGTTAACCCTCCAACCCTCGAAAAATCAGATGTATTCGGGTACAGCAAAGTGTAAGGCATTTTCGCAGGTCCATTCCTGTTCTTAAGGTTCTCATCCTCGTTCATCTCCATAATCCTATTCTCAATCTCCAGCAGTTTATCCCCAAACCTCTTAAAAGCCTCTAATGCATCCTCTTCAGCTGTCCACTCTGCTGTCTCTCTCTGCCCCAAATATATCTCGTCCGATGAATGCTTCGATAGTATCTCTATCAGCGACACTCCAATTATAGTTTGGAGCTGGCTTGTGATGGTCTTTAGGAAAAGCCTATCTGGATTCTTCTTCAGTTCTTCATACTCGATTGTGTTTGGCTCTGGCATGAATCTACGGCTTATAGTGGGCCGGTTAGGGAGGTAACCAGCATAAGGATACTGCCCAAAATTTACGGAAGCGTGTAGAGCCGAGGCCACCCAAATGATGGTGGTGCATGAATTCGTCAAGTCTTGTAGACTTTTCATTGTGGGCCACCATGGCTCATCCTTCTTGTCGCCATGACCCACCTCTCGGATCTCAGTCCACCATGCTTGAAGCTCATCGTCGGATTTTACAGCCGCATCGTCGGTGTAATAGATGGAGCAGTATTCTTCTACCCATGTTTTGATAGCAAGCCATATGGCGAGCCCATCAACTGCATATGGATAGTCTTTGATCAACAAGCGGATGTTGTTCGGTTGAGTTGGATCTTCTACGGCTACACCCCTAACACAAGAAAAGAAATCCATTTGAATGTCCGTTGTCATGATGATTGTCATCTTTAGTCTTTTTTTCCATTAAAATAAGGTTCAGATACAAAGCAAGGCTCTACAAGTCTTGTGACAAAGTTGTTGACAATTATGTTTGCGTGATATATATTGTTATCTCAAAACATAATAGCCTAAGCTTTTTGGGTGAAGTTGTTCTTGATAAAGGTTTGACTGTTGATCCGTTGGCAACCCTCTTTTAGGTCAATTGGGATCCTCTCCAGTTCAAAAGTGCACCGGTGAGTCCCTTGATATCCAGCGTACAATCTAAAGTTCATTCATAGGACCCTCCTATCACAAGGGATAGCTGATAGATTATGAACTGATTTCTCTCCTTAAGATGCCTAAATCCCTTTAACTAGTCCTAGTTGCTTGTTGACGTAGCTATGGATAAAATGGGGTTTGTTATAACCCTAGATGACCAATGGCCTCCTTTATATTCTTTTAGACTAAGGTAGGATGTCTGTAAGAAGAGGAAAAACTATAGATTTGTTGTAGGAAATTACTGTCAACTTACATGCACAGAAAAAAGAACACATTCCCATTAAACTAATCTGAATGTGATTTAGTTACTTATTTTTATTGGAAATAGGCTAAGTAATACTCCCTCCTTCCCACAAAGATAGGCAAGGTTTCTATTTTTTTTTGTCCCAAAATATAGTCAAATTCGTGTAGTCCAAAAAGACTTAATATATTAGTTTTCTATTTTGCCCCTAATCATTTAATGAGCTTCCAAATAATTGACTGTCGTTAAGGGTATACTGGGAAAAGTCCGTGTAAAATATATAGTGGACAGCACATTAAATAAGTTTTCTTAATCCTTGTGTAAAACTAAACCAGCCTATCTTTGTGGGACGGAGGGAGTACCTCTTAATAAGATCTGCTGGGAGTGGTTGATCGGTGAATTTCCAGTTCTTGTATACCACAGAAGAAAATTCCATGGAGTATTTCTCTGGGAAAACCGTCTTCTCAAGTATTCCGTTGCCATTGATGAGGATTTGGCGAGAGAGTGCATTTATGTTCATTGTATCGCGGTAATGAGGACGGAGAAGTTTGTAAACCGGGTGCATCACACTCAACTGCCGGTTCGTTGCGATCACAAATGGTTCAATAACCGCATGAGTATGCAGCCTGTATCACCGTCAAAGCAACATGAAGTCAGAAGAGATAAAAGAAGTGATTCCTTTAATCTTTTGTTCGAGGACACAGACCAATGAGAGATTAGCTGGTGGACTCCTGAATCATTTACAGCGGCATAAGCTTTGGCAAGCTGCCAAATTGATCCCTTGACACCACTAGTGGCTGGTGTGAACACTTTGTTAACTGCGCCCAGTTGTTCTCCATCAGGGTTTGGTAGGCTCAGCTCAATCGCAAGTGGCTTCAATGTGTTGTCGTCTTTTAGAAAGAGGAGTGTTCTTGTGGCATAGATCTTGCTCGGAGTATTAGAATTGATTCGGTTTAGATAAGGTATGAGGATGTCATGGTGATCCAATATGAACAGCCTGTTATTCTGTAGAGCCTGCAAGCAAGCAATTAAATTGAAGTTATTTCTTGAATCTTACATATTTACACAATGTTGAAAGATTACCTGATCAACTGTGAGCCCTTAGAGGTTCTTTTCGATGTCAGCCGCCGTTATGGAGCTTCTCTGATCACCATATATTTTTGGATCAAGCTTGCTTGTCGGGGGAAATTCCTGGGTGGTCAAAATCAGGCGAATTAGCTTTCATTCAAAAATTTGTTAGTCTAAATTGCAAAAATTGAACTTTTCCACCTTTGCCCACATTGCATGACACCATCATCTTTCTTTAACACATGCACGATGTCCCGAAACTTTTTTTTAGAAAAACTTTCTACAAATATTCACTCCCTAATATATAACTGATCTTCTGTCACTTAACAAGCTTATTTAATAAATGCTTGGAGGGATATTTTAGGAAAAAAAAAGTGGAAAAAAAAATATAAACTAATGTTTAAATAGATCAAGCTGCAGCTTTTGAAAAGAGAGCATAATATCGATATAATGTTGTACGGATGATGTCCTCGAAATTTATTGTAAATGTCTCATTTACACAAACTAGATTCAATTACTTGAAGACGGCTGATGATGACAGGGTTATCGCCTGCGAGCGTTTCTCGAGCAAATTCTTCATCAGTTCTCCAAGCATGCTTATTCTCTGTAACAAAGGAAGCACTCTCCATCAATTACTCAAGTTGTCACTCATAACATTTAATCCTCATAATATGCAATATTCACTGATATTTCTTTACCTTTGATGATTTGGGGCATTGGGAGCCTAAATAGCCGCTCTCCAGAACTCGGGAAGAGATCCTTTATCAGCTCGAGAGGGATTCCATCCTTGACCTCATTGAGTTCTGGGCAATCGGGTAGCACAATACCACCCTCGAAAAGGTTGAGAACATCCTGAAAGCTATCAAACTCGAATGGGGTCTCATCAACAAGAGCAGTCAGCACAGGGACAAGAGCTTGGGCAAGGACCTTGATAGCATTCCTGAGGAAATCGGATAATTTTAAATGCCCGAATCTTTCATCTCGAGGGACGTAAATGTCAAGACTTATACCTGGTAATCGACTCTCTGTATTGGGATCTGCAATGAATATTATATAAGACCCAAAATGGAGTGAGGACTAATGTGTGCATGTATATGTATGAAATATAATGTGGCATTGGAGACCATTTTTTGACAATAGCGGTAAAAAAAGTCAACTTTTCACCACCAATTTAGATAATCGACACCGTCCTTGATCTATGTCCAAAAATAAAGATACAGTGATTTTCACGTGATTTTGATGACATTTGCCCATTGATTATGGGTGTTATGTTGTCATGTTGAAACATTGTTATTTTCTAAATCCTTTTGAAGCAGGGCCATGGAAATCACATGATTTATGGTGTATCTGAGTTTTAAGTTATGGAGATCAAGATGACTACTGCTCATCTAAAATTGGTTATTTTTTTCAAAATTATAGAAAAAAATCTACAGTGTAACCCACATTCCGTTTACGCACTGCTCGACGTATATCTGCTCCACTTTTCTATTTATGAGTGAAATGATTTTTGTATTAATTTGTGACAAAATTATTTCAGCAAAGGATTATAACGAGATGTGTTGTTCTTACCTGTCTTGGTAGGTGGTCGACTAGTCCGGCCCCGGCGAGGATATGGGTATTCTTGCGATCCGCCAAGAACGGGGCGGGCATACGATGGTCCCTTATCAGGCTCGCCAAGATCGTTGTAGAAAGCATATCCATAGATTCGATCATGCGTTTGTAAATCGCCTGTGACATCGTCTCCTCTCAGATGGAAGAGTTCTTCCTTTCTATATTGTTTTAGGGTTTCTGGGGTGTTGCTTAGGAGGTAAGTCTGCGAGTATTTTCTATTGTTTAGTAAGCTAAACACCTATATGGAAAGTGTTTGAAATAAAATGTAAAGAAATTCAAATTCTTTTCCCCGTTAATTTTCCCCTTTGTTCTCTTTGAAAATATATGGATATATGATATAATGAAGTAGGAGATGTCCAATTACACATATAACATGTTGCAACAGCTTCATCTTGATTTAGCATGACAATAGGGTGCTAACTAAGGATGCCATTCAAGTGTGAGTAAGAGTAAGGTGGAAATTTTTTAAAAAGTATTGGTGTTTTTTTATTTCCGCCGTTCAATTTATTTATATTTTCATGATGCACTTACATTATGAGAGAAGAAATAATAGATTTTTTTTTCCTATTTCAAACTTGCATGTACAGTTTGCTTTAAACACTTGCTATACGCCAGCCCTTTAATTTTTATTTTGTATACGTATACAAAATGAAATAAAATTCATATACTTCCATCATATCTGCGTGCATGCGTGTATGTGAGAGGGAGGGAGGGAGCATACGTTGTTAGTGAAGAAGACTCTGTCGTAATCATAATACTTGACAGGGTAGACCCAAGAGTTGCATTCGAAATGAATCCTTCCTTTTCCTGGAAAATTTTCAATAGTAAGGCTCTTGAGATAGAACTCTGAGTGATGATTGTTCTTCACTATCACAGCTCCTGGAATTCCAAGCCCCTCGTCCCACTCGAACGTCACGTCGAACTTGGACTCCCCTACAGCTAATGCTGTCGGAGATGATATCCAGTTTTCAAGATACGCCGGTTTCCCAACACTCCCCTTCCTTGGATTATCTGCTCACATCAGCTAATGTATTAAATAGTAGTCTTAAAGGCCATGTCTACCAATGTTTGAATAACCAATAATCGGTATATCCCAACACTTCCCTTCACTGTAACAAACTTATTCCGGTATAAATAAAATAAATATATGCTATGAAAAAATATTTCTTAACCTTATAAAAGTAAGTACTTCCATAATAAAGAATTTCCGTTATACCGGTCGGTACAATAGCTGATCAAAGTATAGTTGACAAATACTGATACCCTATGATATATTGGCTTACTTCAAGCAATGAAGATTTTTTCTTTTTATTTCAATACCATGAAATTACTAGTACATGTTATCTTATGGATACTGAAAATTTCCATTCCTTTTCTTTTCTGTAGGGAAAGGGAAGGGGGGGGGGGGGGGGGGGGGGGATGCTCACTGTGGTCGGCGACAGTTGCGCTGACAAGCTCAAAAGATACATGCTTCCCTACCAACTCGTAGATATCGTCGAGGATCAAGGCGCTGTAATCGCTCAAATCCAACACATTCTTCTTCAGGAGGACTACAGTCCCTCTGATCTCGACATTGTCAAGCTTCTCCTTCATGGAGCCCGCTATGTTGTGCGACATCAGCAAAGTTCGAAGAAACGATTATAGTACGTAAATATGGATAGTGTATGAGAAGCGGAGATGGAGATCAAGTCTTGTATAGAGATGAGTGAGACAACTTTTTGATATTGCGGGCACAAAAGTTGGTTTTTGGTACTTATTTGCATGCAACATCATTGTCAATGGTAATTAAGTGGGAGTTGAGCTACATGACACCAAAATTGAAGACCACAAAAACCCACGTTGTCCATCTCGATCATTGTTGTCCACAAACCAAGTATATGGGTTTGCTTAAGCTTTTGATCCTCTCTGCTTCTGTAGCTTCAAATTTGGCTTCAAAATTTAATGCGTTACACATCAGGATCACCTACTTGATTTATTTTGTGGAGTGTTACAATGGGAACAATTCCATGTGTTGTGGATGCTGCTTTTGCGTGAGGGACCATATCTTGTATTTCTCAGAAAAGATACATACCGAATTCGAGTTTACGCCGATCGTGGAAAGGTTGTGTTATCGGATGAAGCGATTTATGAAGACATTGAAGTAGGAAGTTGGTAGTTGATGTGGTGTTAGCTGTTAAGGGAAAGGTATTGAAACCCAACTTCAGAGTTAGAAAAGTTACTTGGATGGAAAATGGCTCCTCATGAGGTTAGCTTTTCTTTCGGACATTTTGTCTGTTGCATTTTTGTGCAATGTGGCATAGTGGTTGTTTATGAAGCAGAAAACTCAATCATATCATTTATCCGGAGAGGGGGGGGGGGGCACCGCTGTATTAAAATGCTTGATTTTTTTCTTGTAGATTAGTTGTGAATTCATGAGCCTTAGCATTAGAAGCAAAGTAACATTGATTCACTTGTTAATGCGAATGCCACTGTAACTTAATGGTGAAGTCTCTTTGCAGTTGAGGACCAACTTAATGGTGAAGTCTCTTTGCAGTTGAGGACCAAGCACAGGTTTAAATCCCACCAGCATCATGTTAAATCCAGTTATTCCAAGTAAAGCGGGGAAAAAGGAAAAGGAAAAAAAAATCAATTTTTTCATGTTTAAATACCATGAGAAGTACAATAAATAGTGAAGCTCTCATGAATTGATTAAGTGAGACTACACAAATTAATCATTATTCACCAAGCATAAAGAACAATCATCATTAATTTTTTTGGAAATCAAACCCCTGGATCGGACTTGCGATCTATCATTTGGAGAGTAAATTGGTATCAACTTACCTATAAGCCCAATTTGTAACAATCATCATTATACTAATAGTAAGTGGAAATTTGGTGATATACCCAAAATGCCCCTAACAATAGAATATTACTTTAAATTTGTTTGCAAAAGATCTGGTCTTTTTGGAATTCGGATCCTCTTCAAAACTTGGAGAGGCTAAGCCTTTAATCTAAACCGTTCAAATAAATAGACGGTGGAGATGCATCTTCCATCAATTAGATAGATATTAAAATATATTAAGTAAGATATAGAAATATATTAGTGTCCCCTAAATTAAGAGAATCTTTGGGATAAAATATTTTTTCAAATTCTATAAAATATTTACCATTTGCTAAATATTTATTTTGTTCCTTATTAAACTTTATTTATACTTTAAAAATGCATATATTATTTTATTAATGTTTTTGTTTTGTAAAATTTGTTAAAAATTTAGTAATTCTGATCTTAATTCGCATCCTAATCTTGGGCTTGATATTTATGTTTTATTGACTATTTCAGAATAAAATAAATAATAAAATGATTCTTTTTTGTTGAATATTCAGTCACATATCAAACAAATTTTTAAAATAAAATTACATTTTAGACTATAATAATCTTGGAGATAAACGTTCAACATTTACTAAAATTTAAAAATATAAAAGTTTAGGAGAAACGATTTTTTTTATGAACCAAAAAATTATTATAAATTAACAAGTTTACCTTTTGTTTTGTTTTTCTAAAAATCTTGGTGTTATGAAGCTCCTTGTCTATGAGACATGCTTGTGCCAATCAAAGAAATAAGAAGTTTTGTTCTTTGTGTTTTAAAAAGGTGAATCCTGCGAAGAGGAAAATATTTGCAGGAATAAACTTTTTGGTAGAATCTGGAATAATATTTGTTGGAACTATTCCCTTGGTTAAGGGGACACTAATATAATTCAATATCTTTCTTAATATATTTTAATATCTATCTAATTGATGTTAGATGCATCTCCACCGTCCATTTATTTGGACGGCTTAGATTCAAGGCTTGGAGAGGATCTGAGTTAGTCTTGTTGTAAATTCTAATGTTTTGGTGGGGGTATTTTAGTTAGTTCAAGGCAAATTTTTGCCAATTTCTCATTATTTACAGCTTTGTTATCATATCAACTTCTCACTATTTACAAATATGCCATTAGTTCAAAAAAATTCAATAATTACAAGTATGCCATTAATTCAAAATCCCAATTGGTTTTGCTTAAAATACCATTAACTTTCAATATTTTATACATAAACACCATTAGATTTTCATTAAAATGCTATTTTCAAATAAATACCATGAATTTTGTCCATAACAAATACCATAAAAATCCAACGTTTTGCAGATAAATACCACGGGTTTCGTCCGTTACAAATAAATATCGTTAGCTTTCAACGTTTTTCATATAAATATCATTGACTTTTTCCGTTACAAATAAATAACATTTACTTCCACCAATTTTCAGATAAATACCATAAACTTGCTCAGATTACAAATAAGCAACATAAACTTTCAGTGTTTTATAAGTTAATAGAACTAGATATTCATTAAAATACGATGAACTTTCCTTTTTTCAAATAAATCCCATGAACTGTGTCCGTTATAAAAAAAATAACATAAACTTTCAATGTTTTTCAGATAAATACCATGAACTTTGTCTGTTACAAAAAATATCAATAAATTTCAGCGTTTCTTAGATAAATACCATGGCTTTGTCCGATACAAATAAATAACATTAAATTTCAATATTCTTAAATAAATTTCAACGTTTTTCGGATAAATACCATAGATTTTGTTTTTCCCAAATAAATATCATTTCACATATTATTCCAAAACCCGTTTTTCGGATAAATACCATAGATTTTGTTTTTCACAAATATCATTTTCACATATTATTCCAAAACCCGCTGTATTGCGCGGGGTTTACGGCTAAGTGTTTTAACTATCTGCATTGCGAAGGCAAAGGACAGTATGATAGTCTAGCAGCGACATGTAAAGGGGCCATTATGTCTCGATATAATGTTTGGGTAGAAACAAAATGCTTTAATGTTTCAATAAAAGCCCAGTCAAATCTATTGCATAGTTACACCTCACAAATCTAAACCATAACTTGCAAATAGCATTTTTTATTTTTGTGCTAGCAACAACTTCAAATAGAAAGATAGATGAACAACAAATGAATCCAATCCATAAGAAAAATATATTTTTTGTAGGTGAGATGAGACTTGGAATTAAAAATCAGCCCTCTCTGTAGGCACAGTACCTATCCCATTATACGATCCTGATTTCAGAACAAGCTCTTTCTAATTTAAATTACAAAAATATTCTCACATTCTGTAAAAAGACAACATCTCTCTATTCTAGAAAAAGACTTGGTTTTTTCATGCCAAGCTCTATCAATAATGTACAGAAGGGTACAATTACACATCAATTGTTCTTCGACTACGTTTCTTCTGCTTATCTTGCTCCCTATATCTATCACGACGTTCTTCTCTCTGCCGCTTCTTTGCCACCTGCTCAACCTTAGCCTTCTTCGCTTCATACTGTTTCCGCTTCTCCATGTCCATCAGCTTTCTCTTCTTCATCTGCAAAGTAACGGCATTTAAAGGATAATGATGATATTGATGAACCAGCATTGTAGAGAAAAATGGTGTGCAAGTTTTCTAATAAACCAGACACCTCAAACAAAGATGAGTTCATAGAGAAGCTTCAGGTTCTCTCTAGTGTGTAAGACGAGGTTTAAAAGGCCAATCAATTAAATGTTTTGGGTTAGACACCACAATCGCATAGTATTAAAAGGCGGAATGACTGCATAATTAGTCCTGGGATATATGCAACGGAAGGCCATTTAACCGGGCATATGCAATTTGTATTACCCGCCTGAAATCCAAAAGCCGATGCTCTAATTCAATATCAACTTAATAGAGACCCATTTTTCATCTATCTTTTCTCAATTTTTCAGGATTTATATATTTGTACTCGCGCGCGCACAGGCGCGTTAAAACTTTTATATGTAATTCTGCATAATCCGATTATGCAGCATATAATCTTTTTATGGGTTATGCGCTGACTAAACAAATAGAGAACTATGCATGATTTACAACAGTAGTTGTCAATAAACTGAAGGTGTAGAATGCACACAGAATGTGTACCTTATCATTCTTTATCAACTGATATTGTTGAACTGCTGCATTGACCTTACGTTCATGAGGTTCCAGCACAACAGCTCTTCTGTTTTCAAGAAGTGGCCTCTTCCTTGCTGGCGTATCCTTTGGCTTGGATGCAAATGGAAGAGCTTCTTGCAGTTTTCGTGGGATAACCAAAGGGTTGAACTTTCTTGGTTTGCGCTCAATTGGCTGCCAAAAATAAAGGAAGAGCAAGTAAACAACAATCCATTTCTAAATGATAAAATCAACAAAGTTCCATATGAGAGAAGATGAGCAGGCACCTTATACACCGAGTCTTTATTATGTGGGATAGGGAGATTACTCTCCCACCGAAGCTCGGCTACTGTTTTCATGCCCTTCCAAGCTTGGTTGTGCGGCTGTAGCAATGTTGAGACAGGGTTAAAGAAGCGGGGGATGTCAACTTGAGTCCATGCACGCAAGAAGACGATATCACTCATTAGAATTCTATCTTCAAATGTGCATCTTGCAATCCCTTCTTTTGAGCTTCCTGCCATTTTCTTTGGATGATTGCCTAGTTCAGCCTTAGCCGCCTGTTTAAAAAGGAGAGTTAATTAATTTCGACACAGGAGTTAATACAACAGCAGATCGTTGTCCCAAATTTTTTGGGATCGGTTATATGGCTCCGTTTTTTTCCCATTCTACTATGTTAAGAGCCATCTCCTCAATTAATTGGCAATTAACATATCTTTCTTAACTGCCTCTATCCATGTACAGGCTGGAGTTATTAGCAAGTAATGATAATAATAATTTAAAGTCGAATTTGTATCCACTAATGGAATGATAGGTTTTTAGCTGACAACATGGGAAAAAGCTTCTGGTTCAGATTTACTATCAACTAGGATAAATATATGACAAAGCAAATAGCAGGATAGAAGTGGCATATTAATACATATACCTTCTTGACCTGGCCCCGGATACCACTGACAGTTCGAATAGCTGCACCTTCGAACCTAGCGATCTCAAGATCTGATGTGAACATATCCTTGATTAATGCCGTCTTTTTGAAGATCTTGCATGGGTAACCTACAAGCTTGATCTTCTTCATTATTCGTGCTGCATGATTAAACTCGAGCACCACGCCTGTCGCGGTTATCCGAAATGATGCCTAGATGAGCAATTTCCACCATTAGCAAAAGTAATGCTTATAGATTTCCCAAAAAAAGTAATGCTTATACTTTATGACTGAACAATTATCTCTATCTAGTTGTTACAAATTCGATCAGTAGATACCATATATTTACACAACCAAAACCTAAAAAATTTAAATAAATAAAAAAGTTGTGTCTAACCAACTAAGCATAGTAACACACAGGTACATGCAAGAATTTTGAACAATTACTCTTCCATACCGGGTTCGTGCATGAACGTGTATCGGTCTACCGTCTATGAGCAAGTGGGGATGGACGGACGGGACACTTGGCTATAAATGAATATATTGTCATGGAGTTTGATGTTTTAGACTTTAAAGATCGAAAATTATGAGTAAATTTAATTATATCCTTTCTCCTAACAGATTTTTTATTTTTCCATACAAGAGAATTTTTTATAATTCCATGGTTAAAAGGAGTGTGGACTAAATGATCGATTAAGCTAGTTTAAATGTCTCCCAGGGTAGTTTCTTGGACGCAACGATTGGCTCAAATTAAAATATTTTCATGGAGTTCAATGCTTTGAACTTTAAATCTCAAAAACCATAGGAGTAAAGCTAACTATTTCCGGTCTACTAATATATTTTTGTAATACAAGAGAATTTTGGATAGTTCCTTGGTCAAAAGGAGCATGAACTAAATATGACCAATAAGCTGGTTTCAATGTCTCCCAAGTTTCTAAGATAGTTCCTTGGTAAAAAGGAGAGTGTGACCAACCAACCTTGTCGGTTTAGCGGTAAAACCGCTCTTGCCCATACTGCTTTAAAAATTAGCACCAAAGCAGGTATATAAAATATCTCGTGAGCCTTTTCTCTTCCTAAAGTTGAGAGTCGTGCTCAATAGCCATGACCATCTGCCATCCTCCAAATTTTTCCTAGACTAGGGAAGAAATCTATTGGAAATAAAACGCACACACGCACACGCACGCACGGGCGCGCGCGCGCGCACACACACACACACAGAGAGAGAGAGAGAGAGATGGCGCACGCGCACACATGCTATATCTAATATGAGGTTTAACTAATTAGAAAGTAAAATTAACTAATATTGTAAACAATTAATTGATGAGCTTTAAAAGTCAAGATACCATTGCAGCTTCTACGACAATTAAAATTTCCATATAGTTGGTAATGCATTACATCTCCAACCACATACCAGCTAAAAAGTTTAAATAGTTCTAAAAAACAGGGTATCAAAAGTAATCATTATATCAAGTTCATGTTCGAATTTTAACTAGAAGAGTGAATGCATGTGAACCCACGGGTACCGCCGACATGCACCGGGTGGTCAGGAAGGAGCCGTGTGTGTGTGTGTGTGCGGCACGTGTGCGAAATTTGTTGTCATCAATGGTTTTTAGCATTCCATCGTCTGCTTCTTAATATGAAAGCATAAAAGGCAGTGCAAACAAGTAGCCTGACTCTCATCACCAAAACCAATTTAAACTGAGCAAATTATTAATAACAACAACAATAACAATAAATATAAAAAAGATGATAGCAAAATGCTTAAAGCAAGGATAACAAGGAAATATTGAATTGTACCTGATTGTTTGACAATTTTTGAACAGTAACTACTCCCGTTGTAGGAGGTGCAAGAGGGCCATAAAACATTGCTAAACAATGCATATGCTCAGGAGTGTACTTGAGCATGCGATGGCGTCCATTTTGATCCTCAATGGCATATATAGGAATTGTCTGGTAACGTCTCCAACCAACTGAAACAATTATTGGGTCTCTGGTCTTTAGTACTTTCTTGTGCCACCTGTGCCGCTTAAAACGAGCCTGAAATTTATTTTTTTATTAATTGGATGAAACACATTTATATTGGGGGGGGTTTTGGCATGATTACCACATAATATCATGCCTAAAACTAACTGCCTACATCTAACAATCAAAGAACATACATCGTGACTGTTGGAAGAATTAAATCCAAGACATTGGGAGGTTAAGTTTTATAACAGATTAAACACTAAAAGAATCATCACTTCATTTGACATATGGACCATCCAGTTTTGGAACCACAAAATTAGGTTTGTTAAAATTCTGATATTTCCCAATAATGCAATACTTTTAGGCCTTGTTTGGGTAACATATCTATGCAAGATTAAAAGCCTAGATTCCATTTTTTTTAACTTTGTTTTAGACCGATCCGGTGCAATGGTGTGTTTGGATGGGTTTTCGACGAGTAATTTCGTAGCGCCCCCCCCCCCCCTCAAAAAAAAAACCCCAAAACCACCATCACCAAAAAACACACAAAAAGAAAAACTGATTCTCCTAATCCTACACTTGCAGCTGCTTGCTTCTTGGAACTTAAGCCTTTCATCATCTCGTTCTCTTTATCTCTCTCATCTTTCTTTCTAAACATTATATCCAATTAATCTCTTTTTTGATTTTTTTCGATCAATATTTCTAGCCTAATTATACAGTCAACATCCTATTCCAAACTATCCAAACATGCATTTGGCATGTAAATCTTTAGGATTTTTAACCAGAATAAAATATAGGTGCATTCCGGGTACCCTTATCCCAAATTAAATTCGACGGATTTTTATCCGAAACACCCAAACATGCCCTTATAGAGTCTAATTCCATATCAACTCTTGCATTTTTGGTAGTTATTCATAGATAAAGCCCCATTTGTCTACATGTGAATTCAGACCTATATACCGGTAAGAAAAAGACTAAGTGGTACTAAATGAAAGGTCTCCGACAAGTCAAAAAAATCGGTTCCTGTTTCTGAACAAAGCACAAAGAAGAAACTGGCGGATTAAGTTAAGGGTGTTACAATGATAATGGCATTCCAATCCATTATGACACTCAAGTGGTGAACAAATGGGGCAAATAAGTGAAAGAAAAGTAACAAGTAATTGCAACACTGGGTCCAATAAGTAGCTTTACTATAAATGTAAAGTTATAGCTTTTAGGCTGCAAAAAGAACTTGTGAACAAACATGATTTTTGTAACTGTGTTTAACCTATTGCATGGAGAAATCTCAACTTGATACTTGATAATTATACTAGACATCTAGTATTGATGGAGATATACATAATGCAAATAAGAATTTTGAAAAGTAAAGAAAAGTCTAAAATTGTGAAAAAGCGATTTAAGCCTGAAACAATAAAATACATTATTTGTATTCAGTAGTTCAAGAAAAATTAGAATTTTGCAAAAGGAAAAGAATCCTAACCATGTTTTCTGGATGTGAATACACTAATGACAAGTCAGAATGCATGATTCACCTTTGGACAGCTCACAGCTGATATACTTCTAGATTTTTCTTGAATAACTTGCAGCATAATAAGTCAACTTTTAGATTTTTCTTAAATATCTTAATTGTTGTTTTGCATTTTCAGTCATCTTGTTTATAATTATGTACAACAGGTGTAACAATGCTCAAACTAAAACGGATGAAATGATGCTCATTGGCATCCGTATAAAATTTCAATCTACTTTATCAGTTTCAGGCTAAAAGTTTGCTAATATGGTTCAAGGTAGCAAATATCTTATATCAGACATGTCCATGCAAATAAATGATGGGGAAATTTGTCAAATAACAAAAATAATGCCAAGGCAAAATCCAACCTGCATGTATCCAACATTTTCTTCTCCAAGACCAATGCCCCCGACAAGAATGGGATGGTGAGGATCAAAATGTTCCACCAATTCGAAAGGAACATCATGAACCTCCAATCTCAGGTATGTCCCAGTCCGGAAACCCTCCACCTCCACTCGAGTGGCCTCATCAAGTTCATTGAGTTCTGCTAGGTTCATCTGCTTGCGAAGCTCCATCTCTTCTTTCATCTGCAGAATCCACTTATATTACCTATTGCACGTACAATGATTAAAACTCAGATCAGAATATAATATTGAAGTATACTTTGTCAAAATATCCACCCTCATTGGATTGATTTTGGTGGAACTTCTTCCCAGTTTCCTTATCTTCCTCATCCGATAACTCAGACCCATCATATGTAGGCAACAGTTAAGGCAAACCAAAAATCATGAAAGAGTAAACATATAATTACGATAGGATGCATTACTTGATGACACGAAACTAACACCAGGAGGAAAAGAATAGCAAATCAATGAATAAACAGGAAAAGGATATTGAGCATCAAATCTTTCACGAAGTGCAAGCTTTTTAAGCTTCCGCTCCTCTGCTTCAGGGTCATGTG
Source organism: Agapanthus africanus (assembly GCA_030015575.1). Classification (NCBI taxonomy): domain Eukaryota; kingdom Viridiplantae; phylum Streptophyta; class Magnoliopsida; order Asparagales; family Amaryllidaceae; genus Agapanthus; species Agapanthus africanus. The sequence continues at coordinate 21,766,950 of JASDDO010000022.1, forward strand.
CCCCATTTCCTTCGCTGCTAACTGAAGGCTGGCTCTTGTACACCTCTCCAGTTTCCACGTCTTCAAAATCAGCATAATCTTCTTCTCCGTCATCATCTACTGCTCCACTACCAGCCCTAAAACGGTTGCGGATACTTTTGATAAGGTCTTCGTCACACCAGTCTTTGAGTTGAATGTTGACCAATTTTGAACAGTCTTCAGCATTGATGTCATCATAACCCGGTTTCTCACTTAATTCCTGCAGGAAATTGATAAAAGAAGACATTTGTGATTTCTCATTTTGATCACAAGAGAACTGCTTATGGACTATTAAAATGCTAAAGGGACAGAGTGTATAAAATTATGTAGATATTGTCAAATGTTTCATTAAGCAGGTAATAACTGTCGGGCATAAGGGTATAAGGCAAGTGACATGACTCAAGATCTATAGTACCTTCTCCCTCTCCCCTTTCACATAGAAGAGTTCACCATCACTATCTTCACTGTCACTGCCATCTTGTGTGTTTACCGAGTTTCCAGGATGACCATATACAAGTTGCGCCAAATTGGTACTTTGTTTTGACATTCTGGCATTGAGCGTCTCCTTCCATTTTGAAGCATTTTCTACCTCATCTAAAGTTACATTGCAAGAAAGAAATTGACTCATATTAGGTATTATAACTGAAACAAAACTAATAAATGATATGGTTGGAATTTCTACATTTATTGCGCTAGTCTTTTGATTTATACCACACTTAATACACCACTATGCATTAACATTGGACCCTACATCATCAAGTCTACTAAACATTTTTATCAAGATTTATAAGAAAGGATTTTGTCCATAACTACATAAAAAGCTAAATATAAGACGAAAAACAGCTAAATATAAGATGATAAACAGCGTGAAGATTAAAAACCTTCTGAAATGAGGTCCTCCTCACTCTCCCCTGAACTTTCTGAACTAATATTTAACTGGATATCATTATTGTCATCTTCATCATCATCTTCTTCTTCAGAATCCTGCAGAACAGCGATGGTATGACTAGACTAGTTAGCTAAGGTTACAATTAAATAGAAAAGTTGAAAGGAACAGTAAACACCTTAACCAATTATATTTGCAGATGAATGGAAAAGAAAATGATTTCCTGAATACATGGAAAGACAACTTCATGTACAAGACAGTGTTATAATGGTATTCAAAGAATCCTTCATTATATTGTGAATTAGTGAACATGTCCAGAAGCAGACATAGCAAAATACTGTTCAACTATTAGCAATCTTCCAGTATATTAGTATTATAAGTTAATTGTATACAAACAGCAAGAACTTTGCCTCTTTCCCACCAAGCTGGACATGTCTCTTCTTTTTTTCAAGATTAGCCAGAACCAACAATGCACAGCATGAACTGCTGCAGAAAAGTGATTGTCCAGTAAATAGGTGAGTAGCCTCATGTATGCAGAATGCTGTCTTCTCTACAGCTGCAGTATGCAAAGTATAAATAATACATGACCAAAGTTATACAAAAAAAGAGCCTTCATCCCATGATTTGAGGTTGTTGAAAGAATTGTTTTTGAGAACATTAATGATCAGTGACAGTATGTAAAGACGCAAATTTCTAACAAGTGCTGTCACAGTGAAGTAAGATCCTAAAGGTTATATGTTGACATCTTCAAGCTATGCAACTTGGTAGTCCAGAAGAAACTTCAGGTGATTAGATTCTCAAAGATGCCAAAAGGAGAAATGATACATTAATAAAATAACAAGACTAGGGGTAAAATCCATTATATCATGCACTCATGACAAATGACACAATCAGAAAGTTAGCGAACACTGAGATCCCTACAATGCAAGAACAGGAACAAGGAAAAGAGAAGGCAATTGAAGAGAACTATGAAGGTAAACCACTTAAAATTGAAGTATTTACACAAACCGTAAGAACCGATATGTGAAATTATAAGTATATATAGCAGCATTTACTGTGCCAGGCAAACATATGTTAGTAGTGCCCAGTTATACAACACCAACAACAACAAGAAGCCTTCATCCCAAATTTTTTGGTCGGCTCTATGAATCATTCTGTTCCATTGTTTCATTCTCTCTCTTAAGGACCGTCTCCTCAGTTAAATTAACAATTATCATATCGTTCTTAATTGCTTTATCCATATTCGCTTACATCAACCCCTACCGCTCATTGCAACATGAACTACAATTGTGTCGCTTTTCACGTATTCAAACCATCTCAATTCTCTCGCATCTCATCCTCTATGAAAGCTATCTCTATCTTGTTACGAATACACTCATTTCTTATCTTGTCTTTTAGTGTATTACTACTCATACATCTTAACATTTTCATTTCAGCCACGTTCATTTTTTATACATGTTTTTTAATTGGCCAATATTCTGATCCATAAAGAAGTGTGGGTCCTACCGCCGTCTTATAAAGTTTTCCTTTCAATTTCAAAGGTAACTATGATCACATAGCACTCCTTAAACGCTTCTCCATTTCAAACATCCCTCTTTGATCCTATGAGTTAAATCCTCAATCTCCCCATCATGATTAATTACAGATCCTAAGTAACGAATGGTCCTTCTTCGATTATTCATGGACATCAATTTGCACTTATAAATTAGCTAAATATAATCCAGATAATGATTTAACTAACGTGCAATTAGAAATGAAGTCATACACATTGCATTATTAAGTGACCAGATATGAAGCAAGTTGCTGTAGCAGATAAGATGCGATGGTGCCATCTTCAATATGTAACTCGGTACAAAATATATCTATGAAAAACAAGAGAATAGAATGTGAAAGCGTAGTACTAACAACAACGACAGATTATTGAATGCATACTCTAGAAATAAAAATGGATGGACAAATTAAACGGAAAAATAAAGAACAAGCATAAGAGGACAACACATATATGCAATCGTCGCCTTTCAGTAAGAATGAGATATAACCTGAAATAATCAAATACATCTTCTTCGACAACTGATTAAGCACTTATTTCTAATTTCAGGTTGACAATTCAAAATCAAGGGAGAAAAAACAATCGGAAAGCACAAGTATATTGACTCATAAGTGACTATCTTCGTTCACCAAGAATGAAATATCACCAAAAATACGCAAACAAGATGAAATGAAGCATACCTCTTCCTCGGTGCCATCGCTATATTTAGATGATATAGCTTTTCTTCTAGACCTTCCTTCATGGTATTCAACTTTCTCTTTCAAGTCAAAAGGGTTATGTTCGTCTTTTCCATTCTGGTCTTCTGAAGCATAATCACCTTCTTCGTCGGACTCATCAGTGCCCCCTTCATCTGGGAAGGTAGCTTGTCCCTGGTCTTCTTCAACCTCAATTTCTTTACTCTCGTCATTTCTCTTTAATAAATTATCCGTCCCATCAGCATTATCCTCAGAAGCAGTAACACGTTTGCTAGTGAAAAGATTGATGAAACTTCGTTCTAGTTTTTCATCAATGGAGTATCTAGTGTTCTGCAGTGTTTTTACGAGAACTTCACCAACATCATGATGCGTCGCTGAGGGGGAAATTCACATTATTAAAGAGGAGTTAAACGTTGAGAGGAAAAAGGAAAGGAACAAACACCAATAGAAAGATGCTAGAATGAGCTAAATTCAAGAAAACTTTTGACTGCAACCAAGCATGCACCTATTTCTAGGTTATGCAAAAGTCATACAAGACCTACAAATGCAATATGCATTAAATTATTTCAAGTTTTTATAAGCTATTTTTTCATTCTTAAAACTAGTAATATAAAGCTATCCTTCTCAACACCTTTTGATAAAATTACTGGCAAATTCTACAATAGATCTAAAATCTCAAGCTTTTACATAACCCTTTTTAGCATACCTTTCCTCGATGATTCCCCGTTTTCATCGACATTTGAAAATTGGACAAGGTGATCGTTTATATTTATGTATACAGCATCCTTGTCATAAAGAAGATCTCCAAAGCCAGACATTGGTGCATAAAAAAGTTTTTCCTTGTCTCGAAGACCCTTTTTCTTGGCAGCTGATGGCAAAGGACATGGGTCCACAAGACTTGTCACCCCCACTAGATTAAAATCGCCTGCACCAGCAATATGCACCTGTGCCAAAAAAAAGGTAGAGAGTTATGCAGATCCCAGCGACGATTTTTGAAAAGGATAGCTAATTAATGCCCATCTACACCACAAAATTTTACATAATGTGATGTCCCACCAAATTATTTAGTATAGTATTCTTATTAAGATAAACTTTCAAGCGAAAGATGCAATCTGTAAAGAGTTGCAAATATCTAGCTAACAGTAGCACAAGAAATATCGTCTGGTAAAATATTTCAGATACCAATCCTTCTGTTGAAAATTGATTAGTGTTATTCACGGTAACATAATGATGCACATATCAATATCCTGACTACGAAATTGTGATATGCTGATATCTCATTCATTTGTTTCAATTAACTAAGAAATTGTAGAAATCATTACTAGCCTCCAATGAGGTGGTAACTGAGTGTATCGTTCTAGCAAGCTCAGCACATGAGAAATTATGAACCTTTCGACACAAGAAAGTCTATGGAATGCTACTCAGTAACAAAGATGTGTCTACTATAGTTGAGAAACTTTTGCAGCAAGAAAGAATGTAGGCAAAAAAGTAACGAATGTAAATTATAGCTCTTTAAAACCGAAAAGTGAATCCATCTTATTATTCCTGAATACAATTATTTTGTATAGAACAATGACTGCATTATATTGTATTATAAGAAAAGGAATTGCAATAACAAATATGACCAAGTATAACAGGACTGCAGCATGTGAAACTCTGTAATGCTACGTAATGCATTCCTCAGGATGGAAACAGAAGTAACTAATGATGAAGTTCGAATACCATTATTTTTTTCAAGAAAACACATAAAAGCTTTACAGGGGCTTGTAACAGCTAATAGCTATAATTTTTTAAATCAGCTTGTCTGCTGTGACCTGTGAGCCAAATTGTATTCCGACAAGAAAATCATCGCTGCATACTTGAACCAACTCAAAAACCCCATTTCTATTTCATAGGACGTAATAAAATGAAATGAATTGAATTCTGCATTTACTATTGCTTAATCCATGATTAGCAAGGAAAGTAGATTATCACCTCTCTAAAATCTCTAGCACCACTTATATGCATGTTACCGTGAATCTCAAACATTAGGTTCATCTAATGTTACCATCTTTAGATTTCATATCTTAATATCAATCTTTTAACTGTCACCCTCAGGAGCATAAAGCTTAATATATTTCCCTTCTATAAATAAGGTAACTAAAGTGAACAGAATAACAGGAGAATTGGTGTCAGATTAACATATTTTAGCAGTAGCTAGAACGATTTATCCAATAAAACTTTATATAATATATTTCTGAGGTAAACAAGAATATATGTTCTCGATTCTTAGAAGTTATGGTTAAATACCTTCCGTAATTTTATAGGGTTGAGGCATGATACAAATAGCGCTGATGAACGGAAAGCTTTTAAACATACCCAACAAACAATTATCACTACATTGTTTTTTGTACAATTTTATCGCATAATAAGATTCTACCTCTAGAAATACCAGTGTTACTATATTAGATGATAGTGTAGCAGCAATACAGAGAAAGAATGACGTGCAAGTAAAAGTTACCTTGGTACCCCTTTTCAAATTACAACCTCGAAGGTAACCATATAGTGTGATGTTTCGGTCGCATTTGCTATTCAGACGCACTCTTTCGGGTGGAGTAACATCTTCAAGACGGTCAACAAGCAGATAGGGATGTGAAGCTCTCCATGATAATTGGTGATGTTTCATGACTGAGATAAACCTTGCAAGGTTGTGGACTTCACGCTTAGGATATCTGTCATCAATTAAATCAGTTAAAGTTAAAGCAACCTTCAACGATGAACTATTACTCTTAAAGAAGTGAACTAAGATTGTATGGATCAACTTACTTTCCATGGATGAGGCCAGATAAATAGAACAATTTTGCCCCTTCTCTAATTTCAGTCCAAAAACGGTGTTTGAGGCGCTGCTTTGTTTTTCTTAGTTTCTTTACATCTTTGAATTTGTCAAGATGTGTCAGCACTCCCATTACTTTGGGAAAGCCGTGAACTTGCAAAATATTAAGAAACTCAAAAGTTTCCTGCAGAAGATATGTACTTTGTTAGAGGCATGCTATGCTAACCACAACTATACAATAATATAATAGGATAGAACAACTGGAATAACATGATGCAATATATGGATAAAGGATGATGGACTAATGGAATAAAGTTGATGAGGACCATCTATGCAATGGTTGGTAATAACATCAATTAGATCTTCATGATGCCTGCAAAAAGTGAAGTGACAATTGGGTGCTTAAAGAATCAGGTAGATGAAACAACAACAAAAAATTGTTCATGCCACATCAAGCTATCCTTTAAAATTAAGCATCTAATGATCTATATAAATCTAGCCTTTCAACAAGTACAAGGATTGGTTAGAAGATAGTAATAACTATACAGTGTTTTCCAAATCTCTGGTGTTTAGCGGCTTTTTCAGGCTCGGTGCTCGGATTTTACTCCCCTTGTCTCCTAATGCGATATTTATATCTTTTTGTAAAATAGTTAAAACGAAATATGTCATAGATATGTAAGATTAATCTGACTGGAGTTATATGATGTTAAAGCTGTTATACTAACTTCATAGGTTCAGATGATGCATTTAAATGCCAAATTTGTGCCACTCAAATCCAAGAGCCTGACCCACGAAGCACATTGCACAGAGCATGTACCAAAATTGTAACAGAAAAGATCAAAAAAAGAAGACGTGGAGAATAATAAAGTGAGAACGAAAGAACAAGGCCTTAACCAAAGACGCATTCTATTGAGGCACATTGAATCGACTTTCCGGCGTAAAATTTACAAGGATCCGTAAAGTTGAGGCTGCAATCTGATGCAAAATAGTAATTTAATAAAAATTCAAAAGTAAACTCATCATTGTGAAACTAAATTCTAAGCAAATCAATAAACGAGGGACATTGGAAACAGTCTTCATTTTTTTCTGACGAGCAAACAAATATCATGATTGAAAAATAAAATAAATATATTAAGCATGGAGTTTTTTCCCCCAAGACATGCATTAAACTACATCGTAGAAAAAAGAATAACTTACATGCACCCGCTCAAACCACAGACCTGTAATCATTTCCCACACATCTTACATAACTAGAATTGGTTGACAGAGTTTTACCATTTCAAAACCGTAACTTCCATCAATTAACAGCAAGACAAGGTCGGCAAACTTTGCAGCATCAATCATCCCATTGATATCGTTTGGGCACTCTACAAACTGCACCCTTCTCTGCTTTCCTACAAATGATAAAAATTCAACCTCCATTATCTCTTTTTCTTCTCAAATTACGCAAACTCAATAACAGCATATTATCAAAAAACCAACCTGTTACAACAGTGATGGGACCTCGAACCTCGGATATATTATGTTTAGTATAGTGCTTCACAAGCGACTTTATGACTAGAGATTTTCCCACCTATAACAAAACATCAGCTTTTTCCTCAAAGTTCAACAGTTACAACAACTTGTCAGCAATTTTCGGCTGGAAAAATCAGAAATTTTACCTGTGGAGGCCCCTGCACCACAACAACATAAGGCGCAGGCTCCCCGGTCGATCGATCGATCGTCGGAACGTGCAGTCTCCGTTGCTCCTTCTCCGAAGCACGAGACTGCATTCGCTTGGCCTTGACTGAGGATGAGAAAGCGAACGCCTGAAGTACAAATCGGTAATCAATTAATCAATCAATCCCAGGATTTTAGAAAGAAAATAAATAAAAAAAGCCTAACCTTAGGGTTTTGCTTCTTTTCGCCATCCGAAGCTTGCTTGTTCTTCTTCTTGGCAGAGGCACCGGATTGATGAGATCTGTGAGATTTGTGAGATTGCTCGACCTTCGAAGAGTCGCCGGCCATTGCTGCAGCGGCGGCGGCGAAGAAGAAGAAGAGCAGGGTTTAAAAAGGGGATCGAAAAGAGAAGTTTAGAAAGGGGATTGGGGTTTTATAGCGGGTAACGGGTTTGGGCCGAATAATGCACCCTGTTTAAATGGAGGTAAAGTTGATTGCCCCTAGCTTGGCGACAACGTTTCCAAGATATCTAAAAAACAAAGTTTACAAAACCATGGTTTCGACTAAATAAATTGTAACCGTTTGCATGTATGCAAACTGTAGTTTCATAGAATCAAGATTTCGTTAAGTTTAGGATCATTTGGAAACACATTTTATGAAACCGAGGTTCTATTTAATTAAACTTGTTTTTAAGGGTTATAGAGAGAGTGTAGGTCCGTCGAGGCTAGGGTGCGGAAGTATAGAATCAAATTTTATGAGAGCTTGGCACCGATTAACCACGACAAGATCGTTTGATGCATTACAATTGCTAGACAAGCGAGCAAATTGGGAGCTGTTACCTTTGAAGCGTGTCCGGATAATTCCGGAAGACCCCACTATCACTCTCACGCTATACGGATCGAGCTTGATTAATGATTTTCTTACCGAAAATGATCCATCTTGAGATTCCTCCCACCCAACCTCCAACACCAAATAATCGCATCAAATGAAGTAACTTTGCTAATTAAAGTTGCCAATTCTATTTAGCAAAAGATGTAAGAAAATTGGTTTACCATTTTGCATCTCGTTTCTTTTCTTCTCATTCAAAAAGAAAAATCAAGAGAGAGAAAAAGAAGATAAGAATAGCTAAGGTTTAAAGATGAGAACCATAGATATGCATGCTTATCTTTAAAAAAAACAAGAATGGGTCATCGGTTTTGAAACATGTCCCAAGAATGACCCATTTTCTTTTATTCAATAAAACAAATAAATATATTTCTTCTCATCTTTAATCCTTTGTAATTCTTATACATACAACTTATATGTGTAAACACACATGACAAAGTCATTTAACAATATTTATATCAAATATAAATATTATTAAAGAGAAGAAAAATAATGTGAGCATGATATATATATATATATATATATATATATATATATAAAAAACCAACATTTGATTTAGTAATACCGTTGTATCATTGTTCAGTCGAAAATATTGCACATTCAATCTAACATTTTCCTTACTTTTCTTAAATATTTAAAAGTGTTTATTATAAATATAGAACGTATGTTGGTTTATCTGTAAATTTACTCTTTACCATATGTTTATATATTATAATTAACATTATAAAGGAAAATATATGCATATAGTATTTATAAGATATTTTGATAATTTAAATATGCATATCATATCAAATTTCTTAAAAGATTTATTACCATATAAAATGATTAAGGTTATATCTCTAATATAACAAATATTACTAACATTATTCATGGAGATATTTGCAGATATAGCTCAGGTCAAGAAATCGAGATTTTCGAGATGTCAAGATCAAAAATCTGTCAATAAAATCGTAAAATCAATACCGACAGAGACTCAGTAAATATTTGAAGAATTCAGGCATGGAAAAAATCTCCACGTATCAACATAAGAAGGCCCCAGAAGTTTGGAACCCTAACTTCCCCAAAGAGCCGCCCAACAGCGGCCAAATTGCCTTATTTGCGGCGGATCCGCGGCCTCTTTGTGGCCGTTGGATCTGAGATTTTTGGTGGATGGTCGCGATTGCATATCTTAACCTATAAGATCTAAGGTTTCTGCTTTTAGGGCTATTTAAATGACCGAGAGCTAAAATTAGAAATCATCACCTTTAACACGAAGCAAATCACCATCAAAGAACAAGTGATCCACGACAGGTCTACGATTCGACGTGATAGAGCGACATGAATATCGACGGAACATCCACTTCTTACGAGGCAGAGACCGAAAGCAACTTCTTCTTCTTATAATCAAAACTCGAAGGATTTGTACTTTTAAAGTTGATTAATAAAGGCAGATCATTAGCTTAATTATTTCGCACTTACTTTCCGCATTTAAATTCTGCATTATGATTTCTTTCTCTATCCCTTCTTCTTCTTCTCCAAACATGCGTGAGTAATTCTCCGCTTGATAAAGTTCGTAAGATTATGGCAGAACAATGGATGATAAAATATTTTAACTTCTTTTACATCTTATGAAGTTTATAAACTTTAACAAAATAATTGTTAACATCCTAATCGGGCGCGCTATCAATTTATTAATAGTCTTGACCGCGATTTGAGATTAGATTAACAATTGTTTTGTTAAGGGCTAGACATGAATAAAGATCAATGAAGGGACAAGGGTTAATAGTGGGGAAACCCTAGTTTCTTCCTAGAATCATAATCCTCATTCATCACTATCGATCTAGTTTTAAATCTATCAAAAGATAAAAGGAGTCATCTTTATTAGTCATCCATCGACTACTAAATTCTAACGAATCCTACAGGCCCTCTTCTTATATATTCTACATCCGTGTTCAATATAGATCTAGAATCACTCTCCCCTATTTCTAATCAACTCGTCTAAAACAAGATTAAAAGTTCTACGCATCCCCGCGGACGACCCGTACTCATCTCGGCTAGCTGCACGCGACACCGTTATTGATTGCGGTTAACTATAAAAACACTCTTTTTAAATATCTGCTAGTCCAATGCCCTCATCACGGAATCAATAGATGGGACCTTTGCCGCATTATATATGAGAGTATTAATCCAGTGACAAAATGGATGCTTGAGACCATTTGTCAATGTCATTTCATGTCCAAAGACGATGGTGAAACTTGGCAATTCTCGGAAGATCTTGATGAACAAACTTTACAGTGGGAAAGCGTTAGACCAATATCGTATAGGGGAGATATCCACCGGCTCGATATTTCCATCGCAGTGAAGGCTGAAATGGCCGGGATGCAAAAGTAGACCAATATCGTCTAGGAGAGGTATCCATCAGCTCGATGTTTCCATCACAATGAAGGCCGAAATGGCCGCGATGCAAAAGAAACTCGACACTATCGAAAACAAATTCTCATCTGCCTCCCTAAACCAAGTTACGCTTTCCAAAACCGTGTGTGGTTGTTGTTCCGATCCATCACATTTAACGGAAGAATGTCTTTTGAATCCACCGTTTCAAGGTCATGAACAAATTAATGCTACTTTTCAGCAACGACCTAGAAACGATTATTTTTCTTCCACATACAACCAGGGATGGAGGAATCATCCTAATTTTGCTTGGAACCAAAACCAAATTCAAAATCAAAACCAGTTCCCAAGCAACTATCAAAGACCTCCTCCACAGCAACAGCAACCACCGCAATCGAGTCAGCACCCCTTTCAATCGCAACCTTTTCAAAATCCGGCCAACAATTCTACACCTTATAATAATTCTTTCCAAACGGCCGGTACCGAAAACTCCTCTGCACTCAAATGAAGCTTGGATACGTTTATTAAACATTCCACACAAACGATGGCTGTTTAAAGTATTCTATCCAAACGTTAATGCAGAACACCACCTCCCACGGTGAAAGTATAAAATCGATAGAAGTATAACTTGCACAGTTAAATGCCGCAATGAGTGAGAGAGAAAGGAAAACTTTCATCTTAGCCTCTACCAAATCCTGAGCACCCACAAAGTCATAATGTGTGTGCCGTAACCAGGTTGAGATCGGGAAAAGTGCCGAACAACCAAGTGGATGAACATGTTGATGATAAGGAATCAATTGATATCCCGACTTCTACTTCTACTCCTACTTCATCTAGTCCACCACCTTCTTCCGAGCCTATTCTCCATTTTCCACTAGGCTCGAACCCTCCGCCCACTTCATCGAGTCAACCTAAAACAATCCCAACTCCAATTCTGGGATCCTTTCCATCCCTACAATCTTCTCCAATGTTGGACCCAATCCTTATTGACAAAGCTCCTTATCCAGACAAGTTAAGGGGCAACAGACCAAGTCCCCAAATGGAGAAGGTTATAGAAATTTTTAAGCAGGTTAATATAAATATCCCCCTCCTAGATACTATCCAACAAGTTCCGTCCTATACGAAAATTCTAAAGGACTTGTGCACTAGGAAAAGGAAAATTCAAGTACCTAAAAAAGTTTTCCTAACGAGTAATGTGAACACTGCTTTTACCCAACAATTACCCAAAAAACGAAAGGACCCCAGAAGTCCTACCTTATCTATTTCTATTGGGGGTAAAAATATCAATCGTGCTCTACTCGATTTAGGTGCTAGTGTTAACTTACTTCTGTATTCTTGTTCCCACTAAAATTTTCGGCCAAGAGCTACTTGTTCCCTTTCAAAAAAGGGGGAGAATCCTCAAAAAAACATGCATCACGTGCTCACACGTGACCAGGCCTCACGTGCAGACACGTGACCATTTACAGGCAAAACTTGTAGACACAGAACAAAATAAACAAATTGGAAATGCTGTGTTGGTGGGGTCACGTGCCCACACGTGACCAGGTCTCACGTGCAGACATGCGACCATTTACAGGTAAAGCCTGTAGATACAGAACAAAATAAACAAATTGGAAATACTGTATTGGTGGGGTCACGTGCCCACACGTGACCAGGCCTCACGTGCAGACACGTAACCATTTACAGGCAAAGCCTATAGACACTGAATTAAAATAGAATGCTTAATCAGAGGGGTTACGTGCCAACACGTGATAAACTCTTAAATCCTCTGAACAATAGAATTAAATTCTAATCTGAATGTTTTAACAAATGGGGTCACGTGCCAACACGTGATAAACTCCTAAACCATCTGAACTAATTCTAATTAAGAGGGAAATAAAAAATCCTAATATTTCTCTAGATCTTTCCAAACAAAAAGGATTGCGCTCTGTAAAGAGGAGCACTGTTGGATTAAAAATCCAATTTATAGAAAGATTCTATACAAGGAAATATTTTTCTAAAATCTGTCAGGAACAACAAATAAAATATCTTTTTGATTAAAAATCCAATGGTGGATAAAATTCACCGAGTGATCTAAAAGATCGTGTTGGTTACAAAATCAATCAAAATCTTTCAATAAAAGATTGACTAAAACAAACTGATTCTTTTCTTTCTCCTATAAATAGAAGCCAAGGCCAAAGAAAAAAGAGAGAGATACAACAGCAGAGAGAAAAAAAGAAGAGAATTTAATTCTCCAAAAAAAAAGAAAGATCACTTCAGAAAAGAAAGAAACCCTAGGTAAGAGAGGGAAAGGGATCATTCTATAAGCTCCTACAAAACAAAAGAGAATTTAATTCTCAAACTAAGAGTTTAACTCTTCTAAATAAGAACTTAGTTTTTCCTTTGGTCGAAGATCTGCAGAAGCAGATCTCCCCATAAGTTGAGAATTTAATTCGGGGGAATTCTGCCATGCAGATCTAAAGCCTAAGAGAGGACCTAAGTTCAGAGAATTTTATTCTCCCACAAAACACATAGGAATTTAATTCCTCCAACAAATATAGGATTTAACCCTTAATATAAGAACTTAGTTCTTCTTCATGGTAATAGATCTGCAGAAGCATATCTCCCTATAAGTTGAGAATTTAATTCTCATTGGGGAGATTCTGCCATGTAGATCCAAAACTTAGAGGGAGAATTGAGTTTAAAGAATTTAATTCTTTCGAACACATAGGAATTTAATTCCTCTAATAAGATTAGGGTTTAACCCTATAAGAGAATTTAATTCTTATACAAGGGATTCATCTCTCCATGCACGTAAAAAGATCAAAGTACACAACGTGATCATGTGGCAACACATGACTCCCCCCCCCCTCAATGATCAAAAGAGAATGAATAAGATTAGGTCACGTGCTCCCACGTGACCCTCGAACAAACTTCTCAAAATAAAGGCAGAACAGACTTTGGGTGCCCTCATGTGTTCCCACGTGACCCCTAACAAACACTTTAATATCCAAATCATGGATATCACGTGCCCATACGTGATGGTCATAAAGGCAAAGTGTTTAACACTTACTTGCATATTCTGAGAATAAAATAAAGGAAGTTTGGGCCCAACAGTCAAGCGCCTCACGTGACCCCACGTGAGCGCTTCTTTTTCTAGTGTTTAACACTATTTTGTGCGCCGCATCCTTAGTGTTTAACACTATTTTGAGTGCATCACGCAGGAACACGTGATCGCCAAATATGTGCTAGTGTTTAACACTATATTCGAACCAGTCTTCCAGAGGCAAGACTTCCCTTTGACTGAACCTCAAATACACTCTTGTCTTCCAAAATTGGTCATCTCATATGACATTCAAAGCAAAACCCAGAGCCTTTCAATCAACTTTGATTCAAAGGTACATCTCTTCACACCTCTGATACATGTCGTTGTAATTCTTCAACGTCTTCAGAGAGGTGGTGGATCCCAATGACCAATAACTATCCGGTGCATTTCCAAACCCATGTTTGCATCTGAATTTGGACCGCAATGTCCCTAAACTAAACAATAGAACCCAAATGCTCTTTTGTTGGATCTAAATGATCCTGTTAAGTAGATCTTAGTCTAAAATTAAACTAACGTATCCTTAACAAACATTTAAGTTGATCCTAATCTCAGACGAGATTAACGATCCTTAAGTCAATCCAATTACACATCTCCCAACCAAAATTGGTTCAAGGGTACATCTCTTCACTCGTCTGATATTTGTCGTTGTAATCCTTCAACGTCTTCGGAGAGGTGACGGGTCCCGACAACCAGACATTCCACGGACTGTAGGGCCCTTAAACTCATGGACTATGATGTTCTTAAACTTTACAGACTATGACGTCTCTGAACTACTACGGACTGTGAGGTCCTTAAACTCATGGACTATGATGTCCTTAAACTTTACAAACTATGATGTCTTTAAACTGGACCGCAAAGTCCTTAAACTAAAACAATAGAGCCCAAATACTCTTTTGTTGGATCTAAATGATCCCGTTAAGTTGATCTTAGTCTAAAATTAGACTAACATATGCTTAACAAATTGTTAAGTTGATCTTAGTCTAAAATTAGACTAACGTATCCTTAACAAACGTTTAAGTTGATCTTAGTCTCAAATGAGACTAACGATCCTTAAACCCAAACCAAAAACCAAATCTAAGAAAATACGGATTTGGACCAATCTACGCCCTACGGGCGACAACATAAATTAGTCTCTGTATAAATCCACGGGCAACCAAAAACAAAACAAACACCCACGACACGAAGTGACCATCTGGAGAAGGAGAAAGTGGTTACCGCGATACGGTAGCATAATTAACTGCAGGGCGCCTGCAGGGAAGAGCGTCCCCACAATAAAAAAAACCCTCAAACGAAGGGGAATCTGACGAAGTCTGCTACAACGGCCGCATCCGTCTAAACCTTCGATAGATAGTGTCATAAATCAACTTGGTATCTTTGGAGATGTGGACAGATAAAACCAAATAGCATCTGCTCCCAAATTCCGGCAAGACGTCAATCTTTCTCTGTTTTCGGCGGAAAACAGATTCTGGCACGCTCGGTGGGACCTTTTCCTCTTTCCACTCCACACTTCGTGTGTCGTGTTTCGCGAACGAATTGCGGTTTGACATGGTTGCCCCTGGATTCGAGGTACTAAGATTTTGTGTCTTGCTCCATGCAGCAAACAGAAGATCAATGGCTTCAAACTGCACTAACTGCAACTGCAACTGTCGCTCCGTCCCGTCTGGAGGAGCAACTTACGGACCACAAGCGGCCTCCCTTTTCACAATGCCGGTGGAACAAGTGACCCAAGCCACCACTGGGCTATTCTTCGGGACCATGATCCCTCCAACAAGCTTCAGCGCTCCTGTACTATCGCAAGAAGCTCCGAAAAAGCCGGTCTTTGATCGACTTGCAACCACCACGGCCCCTCTCAGCGGGTCGTCCAACTCTAATGCCTCAGTTTTCGATAAGCTGGGTCAAAGTTCAAGTGGGCCCGTAAAGAGGCTCGCAATACCAGAGAAGGGCACTCCAACTCCTGCTACAGTTGAGGTCGTCCAGGCTGCTCTCCCTACCTGAAGGTCGGCTTTTGACAGGTTGACCATTCCCTCTCATCCGACGTCTGTCTTCGACAGGCTAGCGCCAATAACAGTCTCTTCTCAAAGCAGGGGGCATGAGGAAGCTCGTCTAACAGCGGAGGTAATCTCGGCCGCACGACATGCTCGACGTCGCCACTGGCGCCGAGTGAGGAAAGCTGGGGGCAGTTCACCCTCTGGACTGACTCCGCCAGCTCCAACTGTGGAAGTTGATGCTGCTGTTCCAACTGGGAACAGCTTTGAACTACTTAATAGGGTGCGCAGGAATTCGCCAACTGCCATGCTTAAAAAGTCTCCTCCGCCTGTTTAAAAGATCACAAAGGCGAAGTCGGAGTAGCCCCCTCAGCGGCTGTCCTCCAAAATTTACAAGGTCTGGCGACAGGTCCAAGACTCCATGATTGATCAAGACTACCCCCGCCGACAGAAAAAGATGAAAGTTCGGCAAGAGAAGGACCACCTTCTCATGCCACATGAGAAGTCATCTATTTGGGTGCCCGCTGCAACGGCTTCCTCAACTTCGACCGTCCACAAAAGAAGGAGGCCGGAGAAAATCCCTGCGTCTTTGGCAAATCACAAGGACATTGAATTTAAACGCCCCAAGTCTGGGGGCATGGTGGTGTATACTGTTTATATGGCTTCCGGAAAAGAGGATAGCCGTATCTCTATGGGTCATCGACCACGCACCAGATTCGTAACAAAGGCCCAGGAGCAACAGCAAAAGCTTTAGGAAATGTTAACACAGATGGCCGCACTCACTGGGCCAAAAGAAAGCCCGGAAACATCGTCGGAGCAGCGTCAGGAATAGGAAACTGATTCCGAATTCTTCCGAAGAATGCTCGAGAGGAAGGATAAAGAGGCAGCGGAACAAGCTGCCAACATAAAATGAATGGCGCTTTTATTCCAAGACATAGTCGGGATGATGTTACAGCCAGATCCTCCAGCTGAAGACCCTCCGATTATCCTCGAAGACGACCAAGGGGAGACGTCAAACCCCCTTCCTGCTTGTTCAGCAGCCGAGGAGGAGACCATCTCCAAAGCCGTCGTGGATGATTACATCGCTCAGCAGATACGAGTTCATCAGGCGAATGAAGCGGCTGGGTAAATTGTTAAGACTGGACGACCCTATCCGGGTTGGTACGACCAAATAAAGTACCCGCCGGGGTATACGATCCCTAAATTCCATGTATATAAGGGGACGGGGAACCTGCACCAACATGTTGCTCAATTTAGAGCTTTGTGCGGCAACACCGGAGGTGACGACAAACTGCTGCTTTGCCAGTTTGTTGGCAGCTTGTCAAAGATAGCGTTTGAATGGTACTCCGAGCTCCTGAACGATTCCATTAAGACATTTGCATAAATGGAGTTACTGTTCACACAAAGGTTCGCGAGCGCTAGTGAGCGCACCCCAATCACGGCATTAATTAACGCCGGGGTGAAGCCGTGCGAGACATGGGTGCAATATGCAATCTGATGGCGGAACCTATGGTCAAAATGCGAACAGCGCATAGAAGAGGCTCCTGCAATAGGCATGTTCGTAGGTACCCTCGATCCGCAGGCGTCCATATCCCAGTTCATGATGTTCTTCAAGCCGACCACTTTCCAGGCCTTGATCGACAAGCTGGCCCAAATGGACCAGATGGGCCATAGACCGTTCTCTTCAAAGACGGAGCTTCGAAATGAAAAAGGTAAAGGGAAAGCGACCTTTGTCGCCAGCACTCAACCAAGTGGCCCGAAACCGGTTGTTCGCCAAAGCAACAAGCGTCAATCCCTTGATGAGAAGTTGAGATGTCCCTACTCATTCCCCCAAGATAAAACAGGGAGACTGTTCGAACTAGCAGTGCGCAACGAGCTCATCACTCTACCGGAGCCGAGACACCCACTACAACCGAACGATGTCAACGATCCTAATTACTGCCCCTACCACCGAGTATTGGGCCATCCGATTGAAGACTGTTACGTCTTCAAAAATTGGGTTGAAGACCAGTATCAACAGGGCAAGTTCGCGCTATCTGAAAATTGGAAGATAAACCCGCCACGACAGCACACTCCTAAAAAGATGGACATGCCAGGGGCATCATGCTCATTTGTAGAGGAAGCTCCATGGGAAGTCGTTCTTTCGGCAAAAACGAAAAGAATGCTGAAGGATCTTCAAGTATGTCCGGCAATCAGGTGGAAAAGCCCGCAAGAGCCGGAGATGATCGATGAGATGCTGAAACCAGGCCCAACATTGGGAGTTAGTAGAAATGGGCAAAACACCCAGGCCCAGCCGTCAAAGTCTTCGAAGAAAAAGAAGAAGACCAAAAAGCTTGCGCAGTCTGACGACAAGCGCACTGATCTACAAAAGCATATTGATGCGCTGGAGGAATACAACCAGAAGGCGCGAACCCCAGTCATGCTTCAAGAGTTTCTCAATCACATCCTTGAAAGTGAAGATAATGACAATGATGAGGGAGACGACTCGTCAGAGGAACCCGAAGATTATGTGACAAGTTGCCACATGATCTCTCATTCGTCGCTAAGTAACAAAGAAGCTCACTCGGCGTTAGAAGATAACATAGAGGAGCTGGGGGCAGGAGCAGTGCCAAAATCCTTGGATCATGTGACAAGGTCTATCAAGGGGAAATCTACTTGTTCATAGAGCATCCGGCGAAACTTTGCCTCAAAGCTACTATGGACCGAAAAGTCTGTAAACTGGAAATTTGCCTCAAATATGGCAACAATGGACCGCAATGTTCTAAAACTTGCAACTGACCGAGACGTCTATAAACTACTACGGACCGCAGCATCTCAAGGCTGACGAAAAAAATGGTATGTCCACAAACAAAATGGGCACGGATGAAAACCCGAAAGGGCGCCGTGAGTAAAAACAGCAGGACTACCGGCGATATTTGTGAAAACCCGAAAGGGCGCAGACTCGTAAAAAAAATTTTAAAAAAATAAAAAAAACGGTACGTCCATAAGCGAGATGGGAACGGATGAAAACCCGAAAGGGCTCTGTGAGTAAAAACAGCAGGACTACCGGCGAGTTTGTGAAAACCCAAAAGGGCGCAATCTCATTAAAATACACTTGCAAAGCCCTCTCGACCCTGTAAGGAGAAAATACCTGTGTGAGATCCTTACAGCTCACAAGGAAGCTTACAACTCACAAGGAAGCAACACACTTAGGGGTCCCCACGATTCTTAAGGAGAAATTACACTTACTAGATCCTCACGACTCGTAAGGAGAATTCCCCTTTGAGACCCTCACGGCTCATAGGATTCAAAAGTCTTAAGCTACAGGGATTTGAACCTGTTCTTAAGCCATCACATTTCCCAGAGCACCCTACAAGCGTTTCAATATTAACCCTTGTATATAATCCACAGGCAAAAATAAACATTTCCCCCTATCAAGTCCCACCAATGACGAGGAATGTCTTCATTTGGTGAACAAACACTTGTAAGTCCTCTCGACTTGTAAGGAGAAAATGCTTTTGTAAGATCCTTACGACTTATAAGAGAACATATACTTAAGAATCCTCACGATTTTTAAGGAGAAAACGCACCTACGAGATCCTCATGACTCGTAGGGAGAAACACCTTTATGAGGCCCTTACGGCTCATGAAGTCAAAAGCCTTAGTCGACAGGATCTTAACCCTGTTTGCTAAGCCACCTTTGTTCGACATAGACAGGGGCAAATGATGATTCGCTCCTGGCAATATCTCAGTTGTAGCGATGCTGATGCCTAAATCAGTATCAAATTCCAAGCCCTTTCAAGGCAAGTGATGATTCGTTCCTGGCAATATCCCAGTTGTAGCGATACTGATGCCAAAATCAGTATCAAATCCCAAGTCCTTTCACATCAAATAATGATTCGCTCCTGGCAATATTCCAGTCGCAGCGATGCTGATGCTAAGGCTGCCACCAGGTTCCAAGTTTCACACTCGCGATAAAAAATCAGTGAGCCAAAAATGCATATGAAATAGCCGAAATGATGGGTCAACTTGCAATAAAATCAGCAAGTAAAAATATATGCATACAAAATAGCCGAAATGATCGGGCAACTCGCAATAAAAAACAACAAGTAAAAAGAAAAAATAGCCGAAATGATTGGGCACCGCGAAAAATAGCCGAAATGATTGGGCAATCGCGACTTTCGCGATATAAAAAGCTGAAATGATAGAGTATCACGGAAAGAAATTAAAAAAAATGAAATGAAACTTTTTGCCCTACAGGCGAGTCCATACTGACCCATGTATACAATCCATGGGCATAAACAAAAAAGGAATCACATCCCCCCACCAGACTCTGTCAAAGGGAAAGTCAGATCTCAACGGCAACATCTACATCTAGGAAGATAACCACTGTGTTCTTTCTCAACTCCAGCATGATGCAGACGTAACGTCAACAACCGACCTCAGGGTCGCAACGAAACGGAGCCAGAGCAAAGACCCTAGTTCCAAATCTCGACGACAATATCTACTGCCTAGAGACCCACAACGGTGATCCTCCTCACTCCAACAGGATTCGGACACAACATCACCAAACGGAGCCACGGCAAAGTCCCTAGTTTCAAGACTCTACTGTCCACAGACAACCTAGAGTCAACCAATGACCTCCCCGCCGGATCAACGCTCCGTCTCGGAAACAAGTCAACAAACCCCAGGGAAATCAGCGTCCTTGGCAAAAACCTCGATTCAGGGAAATCAGCGTCCTTAATGAGAGCATCTCGTTTCGTGTCGACCCGCAGAGAAATCAGTGTCTTTGCAGGAATCTCTCGATTCGTCTCGACCCCGAGGAAATCAGTGTCCTTGGCAAAAACCTCGATTCAGGGAAATCAGAGTCCTTGACGAGAGCATCTTGATTCGCGTCGACCCGCATAGAAATCAGTGTCTTTGCAGGAATCTCTCGATTCGTCTCAACCTCCGGGGAAATCAGTGTCCTTGGCAAATACCTCGATTCAGGGAAATCAACGTCCTTGACGAGAGCATCTCGATTCGCATCGATTCGCAGAGAAATCAGTGTCTTTGCAAGAATACCTCGATTCGTCTCAACTCCGAGGAAATCAGTGTCCTTGGTAAATACCTCGATTCAGGGAAATCAGCGTCCTTGACGAGAGCATCTCGATTCGCATTGACCCGCAGAGAAATCAGTGTCTTTGCGGAATATCTCGATTCGTCTCAACTTCGAGAAAATCATTGTCCTCGGCAAAACCTCAATTCAGGGAAATCAGCGTCCTTGACGAGAGCATCTCGATTCGCGTCGATCCACAGAGAAATCAGTGTCTTTGCAGGAATCTCTCGATTCGTCTCGACTCCGAGGAAATCAGTGTCCTTGGCAAAAACCTCGATTCAGGGAAATCAAAGTCCTTGACGAGAGCATCTCGATTCGCGTCGAACCGCAGAGAAATCAGTGTCTTTGCAGGAATCTCTCGATTCGTCTCAACTCCGAGGAAATCAGTGTCCTTGGCAAAAACCTCGATTCAGGGAAATCAGTGTCCTTGACGAGAGCATCTTGATTTTCATCGACCCGCAGAGAAATCAGTGTCTTTGCAGGAATATCTCGATTCGTCTCAACTCCGAGGAAATCAGTGTCCTTGGCAAAAACCTCGATTCAGGGAAATCAGCATCCTTGACAAGAGCATCTCGATTCGCATCGACTAGCAGAGAAATCGGTGTCTTTGCAGGAACACCTCGATTCGTCTCAACTCTGAGGAAATCAGTGTCCTTGGCAAAAACCTCAATTCAGGGAAAGCAGCGTCCTTGACGAGAGCATCTCGATTCGTATCAACCCGCAGAGAAATCAGTGTCTTTGCAGGAGTATCTCGATTCGTCTCAACTCCGAGGAAATCAGCGTCCTTGGCAAATACCTCGATTCAGGGAAATCTGCGTCCTTAGCAAATACCTCGATTCAGGGAAATCAGCGTCCTTGATGAGAGCATCTCGATTCGCATCGACCCGCAGAGAAATCAGTGTCTTTGCAGAAATACATCGATTCGTCTCAACTCCGAGGAAATCAGTGTCCTTGGCAAAATATCTCGATTCAGGGAAATCAGCGTCCTTGACGAGAGCATCTCGATTCACGTCGACCCGCAAAGAAATCAGTGTCTCTGCAGGATTCGGACGCGACAATCAACCTCGGAACCGCGGCAAAGTTCCTAGTTCCAGGACTCGGCGGTGCACAGAAAACCGAGAATCAATCCTGACCCCGTATGGCTAAAGTCAATCTTGACCCCATATGGCGAAAGTCAACCCCCTGACCCCATGAAATGCGGATAAGGTCAACCCCTGACTCCGTAAAATGCAGATAAAGTCAATCCCTGACCCTGTGAAATGCGAATAAGGTCAACCCTGACTCCGTGAAATGCTGATAAAGTCAACCCCTGACTCCGTGAAATGCGAATAAGGTCAACCCTCGACTTCCCCGTCAAAGCAATTCTTTGATTCGGGAGAAAGCCAACTCATCAATCACTTACGGGTCTTTTCAACTTGTAAGGAGAAAACTCTCTTGTGAGATCCTTACGACTCTCAAGAGAAAACGCACTTAGGAATCCTCACGATTCCTAAGGAGAAAATACACCTATGCGATCCTCTCGACCTGTAGGGAGAAAATTCTTTATGAGACCCTCACGGCTCATGAAGTTGAAAAGTCTTAGGTGGCAGATCTTAACCTTGTCTCCCAAGCCATCATTGCCTCGCAGAAAGGTCAAAGTGGATTTTCTACATGCCACACTCTTCGACAAGAAAGGAAACAATCACTTACAAGTCCTCTCGACTCGTAAGCAAGAAAAATTCTCTTGTGAGATCCTTACGACTCTCAGGGGAAAACACACTTAAGAATCCTTACGGTTCTT
The DNA here is from genome assembly GCA_030015575.1 of Agapanthus africanus. Taxonomy (NCBI): domain Eukaryota; kingdom Viridiplantae; phylum Streptophyta; class Magnoliopsida; order Asparagales; family Amaryllidaceae; genus Agapanthus; species Agapanthus africanus. The sequence goes on from JASDDO010000022.1 coordinate 21,789,751, forward strand.
AAGGAGAAAATACACCTACAGGATCCTCTCGACCTGTAGGGAGAAAAGTCTTTATGAGACCTTCACGGCTCATAAAGTCGAAAAGTCTTAAGCGGCAGATCTGAACCTGTTTCCTAAGCCATTACTGCTCTACAAGGAGGTCGAGATGGACCATCTGCGGGCCACATTTGCCAAAACCACATTCGCCAATGAAATAAAGAAGCTATTTACGGGTCCTCACGATTTGTAAGGAAAAATGCCCGAGTGAGATCCTTACGATTCACGGAGGCAATGGACACTTAGAAATCCTCACGATTTCTAGGGAGAATATGCACCTATGAGATCCTCTCAACTTGTAGGGAGAAAAAACCTTCTTGAGACCCTTACGGCTCATGAAGATGAAAAAGTCTTAGGCTACAAGGACCCTAAACTTGTCTCCTAAGCCCTCAATTCTATGTCCATGCATAACTTTGCACTACTTCACCCACGTACATGCTTACGTGGGTAAAGTAGTGGGGGGCATTTGTTCCCACCAAAATTTTCGGCCAAGAGCTACTTGTTCCCTTTCAAAAAAGGGGGAGAATTCCAAAAAAACAGACATCACGTGCTCACACGTGACCAGGCCTCATGTGCAGACACGTGACCATTTACAGGCAAAGCTTGTAGACATAGGACAAAATAAACAAATTGGAAATGCTGTGTTAGTAGGGTCATGTGCCCACACGTGACCAGGTCTCACGTGCAGACACGTGACCATTTACAGGCAAAGCCTGTAAACACAGAACAAAATAAACAAATTGGAAATACTGTGTTGGTGGGGTCACGTGCCCACACGTGACCAGGCCTCACGTGCAGACACGTGACCATTTACAGGCAAAGCTTGTAGACACTGAATTAAAATAAAATGCTTAATCAGAGGGGTTACGTGCCAACACGTGATAAACTCTTAAACCCTTTGAACAATAGAATTAAATTCTAATCTGAATGTTTTAACAAATGGGGTCACGTGCCAACACGTGATAAACTCCTAAACCATCTGAACTAATTCTAATTAAGAGGGAAATCAAAAACCCTATTATTTCTCTAGATCTTTCCAAACAAAAAGGATTGCGCTCTGTAAAGAGGAGCACTGTTGGATTAAAAATCCAATTTATAGAAAGATTCTATACAAGGAAATATTTTTCTAAAATCTGTCAGGAAAAAAAAATAAAATATCTTTTCGATTAAAAATCCAATGGTGAATAAAATTCACCGAGTGATCTAAAAGATCGTGTTGGTTACAAAATCAATCAAAATCTTTCAATAAAAGATTGACTAAAACAAACTGATTCTTTTCTTTCTCCTATAAATAGAAGCCAAGGCCAAAGAAAAAAGAGAGAGATACAACAGCAGAGAGAGAAAAAGAAGAGAATTTAATTCTCCAAAAAAAAAAAGATCACTTCAGAAAAGAAAGAAACCCTAGGTAAGAGAGGAAAATGGATCATTCTATAAGCTCTTACAAAACAAAAGAGAATTTAATTTTCAAACTAAGAGTTTAACTCTTCTAAATAAGAACTTAGTTTTTCCTTTGGTCGAAGATCTGCAGAAGCAGATCTCCCCATAAGTTGAGAATTTAATTCTCATCGGGGGAATTCTGCCATGCAGATCTAAAGCCTAAGAGAGGACCTAAGTTCAGAGAATTTTATTCTCCCACAAAGCACATAGGAATTTAATTCCTCCAACAAAGATAGGATTTAACCCTTAATATAAGAACTTAGTTCTTCTTCATGGTAGTAGATCTGCAGAAGCATATCTCCCCATAAGTTGAGAATTTAATTCTCATCGGGGAGATTCTGCCATGTAGATCCAAAACTTAAAAGGAGAATTGAGTTTAAAGAATTTAATTCTTTCGAACACATAGGAATTTAATTCCTCTAATAAGATTAGGGTTTAACCCTATAAGAGAATTTAATTCTTATACAAGAGATTCATCTCTCCATGCACGTAAAAAGATCAAAGTACCCAACGTGATCACGTGACTCCCCCCACCCTCAATGATCAAAAGAGAATGAATAAGATTAGGTCACGTGCTCCCACGTGACCCTCGAATAAACTTCTCAAAATAAAGGCAGAACAGACTTTGGGCGCCCTCACGTGTCCCCACGTGACCCCTAACAAACACTTTAATATCCAAATCGTGGATACCCATCACGTGCCCACACGTGATGGTCATAAAGGCAAAGTGTTTAACACTTACTTGCATATTCTGAGAATAAAATAAATGAAGTTTGGGCCCAACACTCAAGCGCCTCACGCGACCCCACGTGAGCGCTTCTTTTTTAGTGTTTAATACTATTTTGTGCGCTGCATCCTTAATGTTTAACACTATTTTGAGTGCATCACGTGGGAACACGTGATCACTAAATATGTGCTAGTGTTTAACACTATATTCGAACCAGTCTTCCAGAGGCAAGACTTCCCTTTGACTGAACCTCAAATACACTCTTGTCTTCCAAAATTGGTCATCTCATATGACATTCAAAGCAAAACCTATAGCATTTCAATCAACTTTGGTTCAAGGGTACATCTTTTCACACCTCTGATACATGTCGTTATAATTCTTCAACGTCTTCAGAGAGGTGGTGGGTCCCAATGACCAATAACAATCCGGTGCATTTTCAAACCCATGTTTGCATTTGAATTTGGACCGCAATGTCCCTAAACTAAACAATAGAGCCCAAATGTTCTTTAGTTGGATCTAAATGATCCTGTTAAGTAGATCTTAGTCTAAAATTAAACTAATGTATCCTTAACAAACATTTAAGTTGATCCTAATCTCAGACGAGATTAACGATCCTTAAGTCAATCCAATTACAGATTTCCCAACCAAAATTGGTTCAAGTGTACATCTTCACTCCTCTGATATTTATCGTTGTAATCCTTCAATGTCTTCAGAGAGGTGACGGGTCCCGAAAACCAGACATTCCATGGACTGTGGGGTCCTTAAACTCATGGACTATGATGTCCTTAAACTTTACAGACTATAACGTCTCTAAACTACTACGGACTGTGGGGACCTTAAACTCATGGACTATGATGTTCTTAAACTTTACAGACTATGATGTCTTTAAACTGGACCGCAAAGTCCTTAAACTAAAACAATAGAGCACAAATGCTCTTTTGTTGGATCTAAACGATCCCGTTAAGTTGATCTTAGTCAAAAATTAGACTAACGTATCCTTAACAAATTGTTAAGTTGAACTTAGTCTAAAATTAAACTAACGTATCCTTAACAAACGTTTAAGTTGATCTTAGTCTCAAATGAGACCAACGATCCTTTCTCAAATAAGACTAACGATCCTTAAACTCAAACCAAAAACCATATCTAAGAAAATACAGATTTGGACTAATCCACGCCCTACGGGCGACAACATAAATTAGTCTCCGTATACAATTCACAGGCAACCAAAAACAAAACAAGCACCCACGACACGAAGTGACCATCTGGAGAAGGAGAAACTGGTTATCGCGATGCGGTAGCATAATTAACTGCAGAGGCTTGCGCCTGCAGGGAAGAGCGTCCCCACAATCAAAACCCCCTCAAACGAGGGGGGATCTGACGAAATCTGCTACAACGGCCGCATCCGTCTAAACCTTCGATACATGGTGTCATAAATCAACTTGGCATCTTCGAAGAGGTGGACGGATAAAACCAAATAGCATCTGCCCCCAAATTCAGGCAAGACGTCAGTCTTTCCCGGTTTTCGGCGGAGAACAATTCTGTCTAAGAGCAATTAGGTATCGGAGAATTAAAATCGACGCACTACACTCTTCAGATGGCCGATCGATCTATCACCGAATCTATGGGTGAGCTAGAGGATGTGTTAATCAAAGTCGGGGAATTTATATTCCCTGTAGACTTCATGGTTATTGATACACAACCTATAGCGAACCCCCGAAATCAAATCCCAGTGATTTTAGATCATCCTTTTCTAGCAACTTCCAATGCAATAATCAATTGTCGAAACGGTTCTATAACCCTGTCTTTCGGGAAGATGTCAATTGAGCATAACATTTACAGGTTGGGAAGTGAACCCTCCGAACCCTATGCTCAAGTATGTTCTGTCGAAACGATAGATTCCGATAGCAGCGAACTTGAAAAGCTTCACGATGCTTATCTCGACTCTGCTAGTACGTTATTGTTTGACCTTGCTATTTATTATACATGCAGACCCTTCTATCAAGCTATCCGGGTCAACATCTAACGCTAAATATGAACTTTTTATGGAGTCCGAGTATCATCTCGTTCTTTCCGATGAGATTATTATTCGGGATATCGATAAAAGTTTTGAAGAAATCTTCGCTGAAGAACTCGCATTCTTAGAAGATATGGGCGTTGTGATCAATCAACCCCAAACCAAACAAGTTGAACTGCCACCTCTTCTTCTTATCCGGTGTTTTGTCTCTACAAACCGAGACGTACACCCGTTCTATTACACTTCTTTTCTCCTCCCCACTTCTTCACGTTTATAGGTGACATGATCTTCTACCAACTAGTGTGTTACATTGATAAAATATTTGAATGGTTGGTGTTGGCTTTTGGTCTTTGTAAAGCTTTATATTGACCAATAACTTTACCCCCCTCTTTATAATTTTAAATACTTAATACGGTTTCACTTAAGTTTGGGGGAGAGAAAATATTTTGGCTCTTAAAAGAAAATAAATTTTTATAAAATTGTGAGACAAAAAATTAGTTTGGGGGAGGCTTTCACTGTCATTTATTCATGTCTCCGTTACTAACTTTTCCTCTCAAGTCTATATTTTTTTTAGCTTAACAGATGACATCAGTGAGGACACTGCTGCAAACAGGTTTGGGGGGGTTGTGCTTATTCACGTATTATTTTGCATTATCATAAATATGAGTACAAATTTTTTTTGATGATAAAAGTTTGAAAGTGAAAAGTTACATATGAAAGATAAGAATAGTTTGAGAAAAACAAGAAAATTAAATGTTTTCTTAAACGGAACTGGCAATAAGTAGTTATGAGCTGTTGTCTCGAGGGTTAGTAAGATAAAGAAAATTACTAACCTGAGAATAAAAATAAGTCTGAAAAATAGTCTGTATTCTTGAGTCCAAACATTTGAACGTTGATACCCTACTATACGTACCTGCACACATCTTGAAACTTAGGATAGCAAATGATACCTTAAAATGCTCTTGTCTAAAAGCCTTAGTATAATATATATATATATATATATATATATATATATATATATATATATATATATATAAGTGGTGAAGAAGAAGAAAATGTATATATAAGTGGTGAAGAAGAAGAAAATGAACACTGGTTTGTAATTACCAAGACATCATAAAAAAATATAGTGAGGGTGCTTTATCACCTAGTGTTTTAGACCAACTGGTTTGGGAGCCACTGCTAAGCCTTGGGTGTTGCAAGACGAGAAATTACGCCTAAATAAGCGAGCACGTTTGGTAATCGGTCGGTTAGTGCCTCAAGAAGTATTAACGGTCATATGAAGAATGTGTGAGCAATTCCATCTAAAATATTCACCGACTAAAAAATATTAAGAAAGATGGACAAGAGTATGATAGCTTGAATTGAATTTTCTAAGTGTAAGAATGTCTTTTACAAACACGTAGGGGTATATGATCGATGTTTAAAAGAAATGTAGGGAGGAAGACTAAAGGCGATGTTTTATTGAGGGATAATGTGATTTCTAACATCTTTTCATGACCATTAAGATAGGGCTCATGGCAACCAAAAAGATAGGGTACTTGGAAACTCTTATTTTCAAGTTCTTTCTTTTATAGTTCTTATCTTTGTACGTAACTTTTATTTTCTTTCTTTTAATATAGGATTTTGTGAGTGTAATCCGCTGAAAACCATCAGGAGACAACACTCCTCCTATTAGGGACACCTAAAGGTTTAACGGCTTATTGCATGTGCTCAGTGCAATCGTGTTGCCTACGAAAGCGTATTACTTAGGTTTTTTCTTTTTCTCCCTCTCTTGAATAACTAGTTTGCTCGGGACGATCAAAGTTAAGTTTGGGGGTATTAGTTTAGTCGAAAATATTGCACATTTGATATAACAATTTCCTTATTTTTCTTAAATATTTGAAAGTGTTTATTATAAATATAGAACATATGTGGGTTTATCTGCAAATTTACTCTTTACTATATGTTTATATATTATAATTAACATTATGAAGAAAAATATATGCATATAATATTTATAAGATATTTTGATAATTTAAATATGTATATCATATCAAATTTCTTAAAAGATTTATTACCATATAAAATGATTAAGATTATATCTCTAATATAACAAATATTACTAATATTATTCATGGAGATATTGTGCAGATACAGCTCAGGTCAAGAAATCGAGATTTTCGAGATGTCAGGATAAAAAATCTGCTAATAAAATCGTAAAAATCAATACTGGCAGAGACTCAGTAAATATTTGAAGAATTCAGGCATGGAAAAAATCTCCACGTGTCAATATGAGAAGGCCTCAAAAGTTTGGAACCCTAACTTCCCCAAAGAGCTGCCTAACCGCGGCCAAATTGCCCTATTTGCGGTGGATCCGCGGCCCCTTTATTGCCGTTGGATCTGAGATTTTTGGTGGGTGATCGTGATTGTATATCTTAATCTATGAGATCTAAGATTTCTACTTTTAGGGCTATTTAAATGACCGAGAGCTAAAATTAGAAACCATCACCTTTAACACGAAGTAAATCACCGTCAAAGAACAAGTGATCCATGACAGGTCTACGATTCGACGTGATAGAGCGACGTAACTATCGACGGAACATCTACTTCCTACGAGGTAGAGATTGAGAGCAATTTCTTCTTCTTGTAATCTAAACTCGAAGGATTTGTACTTTTAAAGTTGATTAATAAAGGTAGATCATTAGCTTAATTATTTCGCGTTTACTTTCCGCATTTAAATTCTGCATTATGATTTCCTTCTCTATCCCTTCTTCTTCTTCTCCAAACATGCGTGGGTAATTCTCCGCTTGATAGGGTTCGTAGGATTAGGGTAGAACAATGGATGAGAAAATATTTTAACTTCTTTTACATTATATGAAATTTATAAACTTTAGCAAAATAATTGTTAACATCTTAATCGGGCATGCTATCGATTTATTGATAGTCTAGACCGCGATTTGAGATTAGATTAACAATTGTTTTGTTAAGGGTTAGACATTGTTCAGTCGATAAAACTGCACATTTGTAGTACATTTTTCCTACCATTTTTATATTAAAAAAGGACTTTATTATAATATATTATACATATGAGGGTTTATGTGTAAAAACATAATTTTCCATATGTTAATATATTTTAATTATCATTTGGAAGGAAAATGTATGCAAATAATATTATTGATCTAATCCTAGTAGAACAAAGTCTACTAAAATCTTATTTGAGTTGTTGTGCAGAATATTTCCAAGTTGTTATGAAGGATTTAACAAACAAATCAATTTGATGAAGAAAACTTGCCAAATTAAGAAGCAAACTTGGAGACCAAGTCTGGAAGCAACCGAGAGATGATTTCTGAATTCTAAAGATGTCTAGGATTGCCAAATGTCACCATCAGAGAGCCAGAGAAATATGATCAAAAGATCCCTACCATTGGCCGCGGATCCGCGGCCAAACCCACCCTTGAGCCGCGGATCCGCCGCACTATTGATGAGTTGGAATGTAAGATTTTGGGAGATTGATTACTGCAATATTTTACCAACTTTTCAACTAAAAGATTCTGGCTTTGCACTATAAAAGGGCACCGAGGGCCTCTTGGAAAAACTATCAAACCGAAGAGATCACGAAGCTCCCGACGCTCACGCATCCAGGCTGATCATCGACTGTTCGACTACCTCCCTAGGAAAGATCGAGAAGCAAATCAAGTTTTGTAATCATTTTCTATGGATTAAAAGTGTAGTTGAAGGAGTTGATTAATAAAGGTAGTTTTTTTTAATTGTTTGTTTTCTTTTACATTATGTTTTCCATCTCTTTCTTTTCATCTTCTTATCCCAACATGCGCGAGTAATTCTCCGCTTGTTAGGGTTCGTAGGATTAGGGTAGGTTAATGGGCGATGAAAATAATTAAACCCTTTTTAAGTCCTATAAAGTTTAGGAACTTTATCAAAAGAATCATTAACATCCTAATCGGGCGCGCTAGCAATTCTTTGCTAGTTCCGACCGCGATTAGAGATTAGATTAATGATTGTTTTGGTAAAAGCTAGATATGAACGGAGTTCCGTGTCGAGATAAGGGTTAAGAGTGGAATTCCTTTTCCCTCCAGAAACCCTAATCTACACGCATCACCGTCGTTCTAGTTCTAAATCTATTAATGGATAAAAAGGGTAACTTTTAATTAATCTTCCATAACTACTAAATACTAACGAACCCTACAAGCCCTATTATTATATTATTTAAATCTCCAAAATAATCTAGATCTATATTTAACATTCTTGTTTAAAGTAGATCTAGAAACTTTTCACAAAATTCTTTATTCTTCCTCTCTTTCTCAACACATCTAAAGTAAAAATAAAAAGTTCCACGTTTCCCAGAGGACGACCCGTACTCATCTCGGTCTAGCTACGCGCGAAACCGTTATTGATTGCGGTTAACTACAAACACACTTTTTCGTAACAATCAGACATGAATAGAGATCAATGAAGGGACAAGGGTCAATAGTGGGAAAACCCTAGTTTCTTCCAAGAACCCTAATCTGTAAGTCTACGGTAGCACCTCGGCCGTCAATCCGAGGCCAAATGCGGAACAAAAACTTTTTACGAAACCGACGCTATCGTAGTCTTTCACCCGGATCGAACCATTAACACAAACTAGCTAACTAGAAAGATGATAGAAAGGTTATACCGATCGATCCGTGCCCTTCGGTCTTTAGCCACCATCCCTAGCTCCTCGCGGCATCTCCGATCTCCGGTCTCCTCGTCGGATGGGCACCACGTCAAGAAGTCTTTTTACGGGCTCCCGCTTCAAACCGAAGCAACTAGGACATGAAGTTTGCTAGCCGACATGTCCAAGATGATGTAGAGAATGTGTGTGATAACTTTTTCTCAAGCATCCATTGATTCTCAATACATAAGAGTGTATGGATGGAGGTTGAAGATGAAGTCATGGTGGAAATGATGAGCTAGAGGAAGAAGAAGAAGAAGAAAGGCTTTTGTTGTTGTGTTGCAAAAAAAAAATGAGAGCTGGCTTCATAATCTCAAGAGCAAACAACCTCATATGGCTGCCCTCTCTCTCTCCACCTCTCATTTCAACACAATCAACAATCAATTATCATGACATGTTCACAAAAAAAGAGACTATGAGTCACCAAATTGAACATGCCACATTAATTGCTCCTCATGATAATATCCACTCACAATTTCCACCATCCAAACATTAATCCAAATGTTTAGTCCAACAAAAAGATATGGCAACATCTAAAGTAAACTCGTGACGGATCACAAGGATACCCCTCACCTGTATATACATACCTGCATCCGCATTCCGACTGAATGCAAATGCGATGAGACGAAAGTAATCCAACAAATCTAATACTAGGATCCGGCTTAAACCAAAGCCCACTAGTATGATCTGTCCGATCATGATCCGTGCACAAGTGCACGTGTATGATCGAACCCTGCCATAAAACCATACGGCCTCTACAACGTTTCGCCCGAAACATGGGAAAACTATCTGTGGAGGACTCTAAAGACTCGTCAATATGCTGGCAGTGGGTTTAACCACAAGCACGTCAGTGGTGCTAGCTGTACGTAACGGGCGCCCAGGTATTGACCAAAAAGGAGGCCGATGAGCGAACTCATCCTGAAACCTTACTGAGCATGTCAGTGACAATATCTGTACAGTCTGGTCCGTTCGTCTATGAGTATCGCATGTCGGGCCTAGGGGGCTGGTAAACGTCAGACCCCCAAAAGCGGTACAAGTCGTGTCGGAATGTAGCCCAGAACACCCTGAGATACTACTGGAATACCTACCAGTAAATCTCACTTGCCTTGGCCAAGGACTTCGTGTAATGGCTCTCCTAAACACAGCGCGATCTCACCTCCAATACCGGGAGAGACGAAACCCCTGCCGATCCGCTCACTGTCTCCATGTGGCTCGGGACTGTACCCAACTAAAACTTGTTTGCACGACTCCTTTGAACCGTGGTAGGGTAGTAATCAAAGCACAGTGGGAACTCACAAGAGACAAATGACGATCTCAGGTCGATGAACTAACCTGTACACATGTCACCAGGAAACTGCTATCTGACGACAGGTATAATACCAACTAGCATGTTCCCAGCGAGTCCTGTCCGGTGTACTCATAACCCAATGAGCACCTGTATACATCTTAGGTGAACCAACTGATACCAATGGCTTGTGAGACCGGCCACCGCCCCTCGTCGGGATCTCGACTGTATACACTAGTCTATTCCGGAGTATCGATGCCCTGTCTGTAGGGTGTTTTTTGTCACCCTATTGAGACGGGAATACGCGCGCACTTGTCAGGAGTACTGCAGATTTCCCTTGCCTAGGGTAGGCTGTGGTTTATTGATTGTGAGGATCCGAATCTCCGGCAGCTGTGGACTAAACTGCCGTTAATTACCCCTCGCATTTGGAGCGAGAGAACCTCCGATTGACGGGTTAAACTGGTCATGTGAACTCAATGTGCAGTGTTGTGTTTTGGAAGGGTTTTGGATATATCGGGGGGCCCGCAGAGTTTTTACGGGGGTCCCGGTACCCGGATAGCGGGCTGGGGGTCAAGGGGGCTAGCAGCCCCCTTACGGGGTGCGGGACAACGTTCCGTTAGAAAAAATTTCTAACAGGGGAGGTATTTTTAGTGTGGAGTATGTGTGTGTGTATACATACATACATACATACATACATATATATATATATATATATATATAGGGAAAGGGCATCCAAAGGATGCGTGGGAAAAAGCGCCAGCGCTTTAAGCGCAAGGGCGCCAGCGCCCCACGTGCCAGGCACGTAGGCGCTCGGGCGCCAGCGCTTTGGGCGCCAGCGCTTTGAGCGCTAGCGCCCAACGTGCCAAGCATATGGGCGCTCGGGCGCTAGCGCCCAACGTGCCAGGCACGTGGGCGCTAGCGCTCTGAGCATAGTCACATAATTCGCGAATTATTCGCCGAATTCGCGAATAATTCGCGAATTTTTGATCAAACGAATTAATCTGCGAATTAATCGCCATTGCCGAACTGGCCGAATTATTCGCGAATAATTCGCGAATTATTCCCGAATTATGTGAAAAAACAACGAATAATTCAAAAAACAGCAAATAATTCACAAAATCAAAACCTAGCGTCTCATATATTAATTTATTGCTCGAAATCCTTCCCGAACATTTCCCGAACACTTACCGAATCTTTCCCGAATACCTGCCGATTTTTTCCGAATAGTTCTCCGAATCCGAATTTTCGTCCTCGCCGAATTATTCCCGAACGGCGAATTTATGACTATGGCTCTGAGTGCCAGAGCGCTAGCACCCCATGTGCCAGGCACGTGCACGCTCGGGCGCTAGCGCTTTAGGCGCTAGCACTCTGAGCGCAAGAGCGCTAGCGCCCCACATGCCAGGCACGTGGGCGTTCGGACACTAGCGCTTTGGGCGCTAGCACTTTGAGCGCAAGGGCGGTAGCGCCTCACGTGCCAGGCACGTGGGCGCTAGGGAGGCAAAAGGGACTTGGTCCCTGCAATGGGAGTTGTACCCCCAGAAAGGAGCACTTATTTTATATATATATATATATATATATATATATATGATGAGTTAAACTCCTAGGATATTTTGAAGCTGATGAAGGAGGTTCTCCCCTTGAGCCCTGAATCTTCCCCAAAGTGGGGTTTCTGGAGATGGGTCTTCTTCTTCTTTCTGTCGTTTGGCCGAATCTTGGAAAATGGGGGAGACTTAAAAATCTCACCCTTTTGAGATCTAATGGCAGATCCAAGTTTCCCTTTGTGGGTTTTGTGGTGAAAAACTATTTAGTTTTGGAAAAGGAAGAGCGAAACTCTTGATTTAATTCAAAACAAAAAAAAAGGTTTTAGAATCTTGAAGAAGGAGAAAGAGGCACATGCCCTAATTTTTTAGAATGAAAAGTATATTAGATATTTTTATCATGTTGCCTTATATAGGCTTACATATTTACATATAGCTCCTTGGGCTTTACAAAATGGCATTTTTCCCATCCCATGTCTCATGTGCTATTTCTTTTTGCACAAAAGCCATGGGCTTACAAAAATTTGGCTTTATGCCCATTTTGTTTACATTCATGCATAAAAAATTACATAAATATTATTTATTACATGATTTCATTTTGGCATGGGGGAAGGCTGGCCGCTTCATGTTCGGACTCGACCTGGGCATGGGCCCACTTGGCTTGGGGTTGACTTTGACTTTGACTTGGTCAATCGGGGTGTAATTTTCGACTTCAACACTGTCTCGAAAACTCCCACGACTAGGGACCATTTTTAAGAATATGCTTATAGACTACCCAACTCTCACGTATATGATCGACATCATGCTGCTGGTAGTCAAGTAAGAATCCTAAGGGCTCTATCAACGTGTAATAGTGATCTGTAATATCACCTAAAACATGTACACGATGACAAATACAAACCAGATAGCATACTATCATCTTGAGTAAGACTGTCCTACCGGCATAGGTCCTCCCTCAATCATTGCAATTCACGTGCCTGCGATCCAATAATTGACTTTGAGGGCACTATATCCAACAATCTCCCACTTGCACTCAAGGCTAATTGTTGCGATATCACACACTCACAGCCCGTGTGATACCGAACACCCAACTCCTCTACTGATCAGTTTCACAAAGCCCGTTTGTGAAACTATTGCGTTCGAGGAATAGCCTCAGTGAGTGGATCTGCCTTGATGTTTATTTCTATGTCTCTCTTTACCTCAAGTTCGCGGAGAAAGCCATCTTCCGAATTGAGTGATACATGTTTTAGAATATGTCTGGATATCTGATAGGACCTAGTTCACAAATGAACTCCAAATCCAAACTTCTTAGACTGTATCGTCAACTGAATTTAATCAGTATCCTGCGCCATGCCTCCCTCAGTATCCGCTTGGACCACCTGTCCAAACTACTGCCCCTCGTCAGAGGGAAAACTATAACTCTGACAGTCATTCTGTCATCCAAGTCACCTTGGAAACCTAGAATGATAACTGTCTCCTGAAGGAGGCTGTCGTTATCATATCCTTAGAACATCCGCTTATGTTCTAAAACTGCTTCCGAACGTTTCTCCAGGATTGGATCAATATATCAACTTATTGCATCCAATACAAAAACAACATCTGGTGTGGTACTTGACATCTCATGATTGACTCAATTGCCTAAGCAAGTGACGTGCCAATCATGCACATCCCTCTCCCCTTTAGGCTATAAGACACCTTTAGAGAGGGTGACTCCATCACCTGCAGGTACACCACCATGCCAGGAGTCGTCCATTCTAAAACACCTTTTAGAATACTGTCTAAGTACCCAGATTGGGACACTTCCCAAATCTAGATCTAAAACCATAGATCTATTAACCAGAATGCCTGATATTATATACATATCCTATGTGGAGAAACCAATGTATGACAACCAAAGTATAACCGATCGTAGTATAGGAATATCACTTCCTACTCTGTGTATGTCATCTAAATACCAGGACATCATACTCCACTACCTTCTTAACAGATCCGTCCCCTATTCTGATGAAGTCAAAGCCCATGACCGTCACATCAAAAATAGACAATCTATCTCCGCTATATCTGCTTTAGTCTATAAATAGACATAAGCTACTTGTCCACTATGCTTCCGCTGCTCCCACTGACTACAACAACCCTCTGGCAGAGGCATATACATGTGCACTTCTAAAACTAGTTTAGAACGACGTTATACTCATTCTCCTGCCGGGTCTCATAGTTTGGAACAGCAGTAATGGCAAGTCTTTGGGTAAACAAGAACCTCCCTGTCACCGTCCTTGAGGCTATCGGAGTACCTCTTGGGTGCCCGATGTTACCCACCATATCTGCGGAGTAGCTAATGGAATGTCAATCCAGATTGAATCTTTAGGTCCTATTAAATTTTCAGTAATCGTTTGCGGTTCTGGAATCACTTCCAGTTCTACCATACTCCCACTACTGTTTTCTGAAAAAATCCATTTTACTAAAACTGTGGCGAGTCAAGAACAATATCACTATTGATTTTCCAGATGGTAGAAAGTCAACCCTCGTCATAGCCCGGATTAACCCACAAACTGCCATTACAGAAACGTGCCTTGAGTTATCCAGAGTCTGGTTTTAAGCATAAGCCAGACAAATCCCTGTACCTTAACATCATTAAGATATGAATCATTCTATATACAATATAGAAACAGAGGCACTGATTTAATTAGAACCAGATTCAAATCATGCATCTGTCTCCAGTGCATGTCAACTAAATGGAGAGAGGCCGATCAGTATTACTCAACTTAGGAGTGCATCCAATTATGAGTAACCTGAAAGAGAAACAAGTTTCTCAAACCATTACTATCGACTGAATACCATACACGAGTATCTACATCTTCAATCACTTTGAAGAATCCCGATACCTGCAACACCTGGTTCTCTACTTTATTCTTATACCTATAACTTCTCAAAACTTAGACTTTGTATTTCTACGAAACACTTGTCTAAAAACTAGAGAAGTCATAAGTAAATAGCGGGGACCAACCCCTCTGTCCTTATGGACACTGAACGATATACAATACTCTGTATAAGTCCCCTGAGTTGAATAACTCAAACCTTGTGCATCGTAGGTTGAAAACTGTACTATGGTTATGAAGAATTACACTGCTGTTTAATGCTCCTTACCTAACCATCAACTGATATAGGTAAATGTCATAGACATAATTTCAAAAAGTTATATCTCACTTTATAAAATAAACGTACAGATATATCAGTTTGAAATTGGTGCATAACAACGGATATTCAAAACCAAATATTTGTCGTCCGGCAAATACCCAGGTGATTTCCTCAAATATCACCAATTGCAACGAATTCCGACATAATGAGGATGATCACCTAATTCCTAATAACTTACTCCCACTTATCATCTGTAAAACCATACAGATGTGAGAATCATACCTGGTAAATACATACCCTGGAGTAAGGGTCTAATTGGGAAATCAGTTTTCAATTAATAATGCACAGTGAAACCGAAACATAAAAATGTTTCGAAGGGGTATCCCGGTATTCCTAGTAACGCCTCTTCCATTATCCAGATTCATGACTGTAACCGTATATTTCCTTGCCATCTCTCCAAATCCCTTTATTTGTCTTTACTCATTACCTTATGTACACCCCTTTAGGCTAAATGGTTTTCTTCCTTCCCTACCGTTCGGCACCAGCCTATGGTTTGGAAGAAGACTATCCAATAAGCATAATAGGTGTACTCTCCTAATCCTAGGAGTACTCGCAATCTGAGAGAAGGTAATGATAAAAGACAACTGAATAAACCTTATTCCTATTTCTCCTGAACCAGAATCCATCCTCGAACTGGAACAAGTTCCTTCGAGTTCGTATATAACCATACGATGGAGTATCCAATAACTGTGGATCTTCGTAGTGATACGGAGTGTTATGAAGAAATACAACAGTGAAGTATGAGTGACGATGAAACACGTGGTTTGGTCGTGAATGATAGCAGTTGCAATTTACTTTGCTCTCTTTCTGATCCCTTTATTTGTCTTTACTTAATACCTTTTGTACACCACACTTAGGCTAATTGGTTTTCTTTATCCCCTATCTTTCGGCACCTGCTTATGGTTTGGAAGAAGACTATCCAATAAGCGTAATAGGTGTACCCTTCTCCTAATCCTAGAAGCCCTCACAACCTGAGAGAAGGTAAAAGGAAAAGACAACTGAATAGTCCTATTCATTTTCTCCAGAACCGGAATCCATCCTCGAATCTGTAACAAGTTCCTTCGAGTTCGTATATAACCATACGATGTATTTATCCAATGGAAGTGGATGCTCATAGTGATACGGAATGTTCTGGAGAAAAGCAAAGGTAAAAGTAGGAGTGACAATGATGTATGCAACTCAGAAAATCCAAAAGCCAGTGTTTTAAGAAAGTTCGGTTAACTTGGTCACTGAGTCATAGTCTAGGGTTTAGCCATGGTCGCTGCCAAAGAAAGAGAGAAAAGAAATACTCTGCGTGCACTCTAACCCAGATCAGAATGGTTATCACTTTATCTAATCAGGAAACCTCCCACTGTATCCTCAAATTCTCCTCCAAACCTGAAATAAGAATTAGTCGGGATCACCCGAGGACTAAACCAACTCATCAGTAGGAATCGGGATCCAACTATCATCGCATGATAACGTGATGGAATCCACTCATGTTATCACACTCCAGAAGGTATGCGCATGCCTGGCAAGTTTCAGTTTCTTTAGAAACTCCCGATGTGATTTTTACCCCATGCTCTTATGACCTTGACGAAGGCCAACATATCATAAGTCACATATCAAGTTCTACCCATCATTATCCAGGTTAATTTGAACCCATCCGTACATACCCTTGACGAAGGCCAAAATAGCAGTACGACTGTCCCAAACCAACGCATCTATCTATGCAACAGAAAAGTAATAAATAGCTACCATACACTATGCCTTGACGAAGGCCAACATACATAGCATGAATACTAAGTGCTACCTGTCTGAAATGACGGAGGGCTACGAATGGTTTTTGGCGAAAAACCTTTAACGTAATGAACTTGATATCGTTGAAGGAACCGGACAGCTTTTTATAAATATATAGTGGCGAAAACCTTTGCTAAAGAGGCCACTCCCGGTGAAGGGATCTCGGCTCTTTCCCCGTAGAATGAGGTGCAGGATATTCCAAACTGAATACCACGATGCAAAGCAAAAAGTAGTCGACTATAATGACGTTATCAACCTGATGCAAACTTCTGCCCAAGGGGTCACTCCCGGTGAAGGGATCTCGGCCCTTGCCTCGTCGACTGAGGTGCTAAATATTCATAACCGAATACCACCGTGCAAAACAAAAGAAAACGTCCTTGTAATAACAGCTTTTTGAAAAATGTTCCAATAACATCAGAATAGGTTTGTTTTCCTTGCATTGATCTGAATCAACGCAGTCCCATCAATTAATCACACCACAAAAGAACGAAAATATGATGTACGTATATGCCATCTGCATTCATCACTGGGTCCCGTCATCACCCGTTAGGTTACTTAACTAACGACAAAGCGGGGACTGGACTAGCGCGGATGTAAAACATATACAACATCTACTAGTATATATATTAATATATAATAATCGCTCCAGGCATGATAAATGCAACATCACAGAAAAGTAATAAGTATCACAGAACAATTCAGATAATCTGGGAGCCCCGGGTTTCATTGAGCCGCAAGTGAAACCCGACGTTCCCCTGGTCGTGTGGATAACATGTGCAATGAAAATCTAGACCCCTACGGGTGCGGCAAGTTACCCGCAAAAACCTGAAGCGAGGCAGCCCCCTTCGGCAAAGTGAATGGACCACCCAGCACTTCACGGAATCTGGTAACTTGAGCACCCTACCTTGGGTCAACCTATACCCCCTACGAGTGCGGCGAATAGCCCGCCAATTCTAGAGTGAAGCCCCCTCCGTCTCAAAGCCATGAGATGCGAACCCGTTGCCCTTTAGAATCCGGCTATCCGTGCACTCCACCGTGGGGTAATCCTAGTACAGAAAAGAAAATATATACAACGGGTACATCGACCTCAACCCTGCCGTGCCCCAAAAGAATAATATACAAATAGGCAGTGACGGCAGTCCACATGTCGGACGCTCGCCCCGCGATATCAAATGTATAAATAAAACTAAACTGTACTAACATTGCACCAAGCTATCCACCACGACAAATCCGCAATATCAGAGCACAACACAGAACATCAACACGAATGTCACGTTCGTAAACCCGTCTAAAAGGACTATAGCAATTAGACAAGATTTACCGCTCGAATGACATTCACGGCCGCAGATATAATGTAAGCACTGTGAACTAACGCTTTTAAAATTTCGACCGACAAAACTTCCCGAAGTGGGCCCCAAGCACAAATCCAGTACTCAAACAAAATCTGGGCCCAAACTAAATTTTCCAGAAACCATAATTCCAAGAGAAAGACCACCAGAAGAAAATGAAGCTCTGAGCACACATTCCCGCCGCGGATCCGCGGCAAACATGCCAGTTATGCCGTGGTTCCGCGGTGTAATGATTGGATCATGCGTTCAAATTTCTACAGGGGTCTTAGAAAAGCTTGCATGATTTTCTGAAACACCTAAAATAATTTTTCGACGACTTTTAAAATTCGGTAGAAACTCAGAAAATGAAAATGTGGTTTCAGAAATTTTGATCGATCGATATTTTAAACATGTTAGAATAAGCTAGTAAAGGTTAGTGGCATGACTCTGATACCATGTAAGTCTACGGTAGCACTCCGGCTGTCAATCCGAGACCAAATACGGAACAAAAACTTTTTACGAAACCGGCACTATCGTAGTCTTTCACCCGGATCCAACCATCAACACAAACTAGCTAACTAGAAAGATGATAGAAATGCTATACCGATCGATCCGTGTCCTTCGGTCTTTAGCCACCATCCCTGGCTCCTCGCGGCATCTCCGATCTCCGGTCTCCTCGTCGGAAGGGCACCACGTCTAGAAGTCTTTTTACGGGCTCCCGCTTCAAACCGAAGCAATTCGGACATGAAGTTTGCTAGCCGACATGTCCAAGGTGATGTAGAGAATGTGTGTGATAAGTTTGTCTCAAGCATCCATTGATTCTCAACATATGAGAATGCATGGATGGAGGTTGAAGATGAAGCCATGGTGGAAATGGTGAGCTAGAGGAAGAAGAAGAAGAAGAGAGGCTTTTGTTGTTGTGTTGCAAAAAAAAAAGAGAGCTAGCTTCATAATCTCAAGAGCAAACAACCTCATATGGCTGCCCTCTCTCTCTCTACCTCTTATTTCAACACAATCAACAATCAATTAACATGACATGTTCACAAAAAGGAGACCATGAGTCACCAAATTGAACGTGCCACATTAATTGCTCCTCATGATAATATCCACTCACAATTTCCACCATCCAAACATTAATCCAAATGTTTAGTCCAACAAAAAGATACGGCAACATCTAAAGTAAACTCGTGACGGATCACAAGGATACCTCTCACCTGTATATACATACCTGCATCCGCATTCCGACTGAATGCAAATGCGATGAGACGAAAGTAATCCAACAAATCTAATACTAGGATCTGGCTTAAACCAAAGCCCACTAGTATGATCCGTCAGATCATGATCCGCGCACAAGTGCACGTATATGATCGAACCCTGCCATAAAACCATACGGCCTCTACAACGTTTCGCCCGAAACATGTGAAACTTATCTGTGGGGGACTCTAAAGATTCGTCAATACGCTGGCAGTGGGTTTAACCACAAGCACGTCAGTGGTACTAGCCGTACTTAACGGGCGCCCAGGTATTGACCAAAAGGGAGGCCGATGAGCAAACTCATCTGAAACCCTACTGAGCCTGTCGGTGACAATATCCGTATAGTCCGGTCCGTATCGCATGTCGGGCCTAGGGGGATGGTAAACGTCAGACCCCCAAAAGCGGTACAAGTCGTGTCAGAGTGTAGCCCAAAACACCCTAAGATACTACTGTAATACTTACCAGTAAATCTCACTTGCCTTGGCCAAGGATTTCGTGTAATGGCTCTTCTAGACACAGCGCAATCTTACCCCCAATACCGGGAGAGACGAAACCCCTGCCGATCCGCTCACTGCCTCCATATGGCTCGAGACTGTACCCAACTAAAACCTGTTTGCACGACTCCTTTGAGCCGAGGTAGGGTAGTAATCAAAGCACAGTGGGAACTCACACGAGACAAATGACGATCTCAGCTCGATAAACTAACCGTACACATGTCACTAGGGAACTGCTATCTGACGACAGGTATAATACTGACTAGCATGTTCCCGGCGAGTCCTGTCCAGTGTACTCATAACCCAATGAGCACCTGAATACATCTTAGGTGAACCAACTGACACCAATGGCTTGTGAGACCGGCCCCTCGTCGGGGTCTCGACTGTATACACTAGTCTACTTCGGAGTATCGATACCCTGTCTCGAAAACTCCAACGACTAGGGACCATTTTTAAGGATATGCTTATAGACTACCCAACTCTCATGTATATGATGACCATCATATTGCTGGTAGTCAAGTAAGAATCCTAAGGGCCCTATCAACTTGTAATAGTGATCTGTAATATCACCTAAAACATGTACACGATGACAAAGACAAACCGGATAGCAGACTATCATCTTGAGTAAGATTGTTCTACCGGCATAGGTCCTCCCTCAATCATTACAATCACGTGCATGCGATCTAATAATTGACTTTGAGGGCACTATATCCAACATAATCCTCATCCATCACTTTCGATCTAGTTTTAAATTTATCAAAAGATAAAAGGAGTCATCTTTATTAGTCATCCATCGACTACTAAATTATAACGAACCCTACAGGCCCTCTTCTTATATATTCTACATCCATGTTCAATATAGATCTAGAATCACTCTCCCCTATTTCTAATCAACTCGTCTAAAGTAAGATTAAAAGTTCCACGTATCCCTGCGGACGACCCGTACTTATCTCGACAAGCTACACGCGACATCGTTATTGATTGCGGTTAACTACAAAAACACTCTTTTTTACGACCAATCAATCATATATAAAACGGCTAATATCATAAACGCACGATTAAATTGCTTGTATCACATACACGTGTTTAATCAAACTTCTGCACGTATCCCTATACATGGCTTACATGTTTCGCCTGTGCTGGGAAAGCGCCGTGTGAGACTCTAAAAACTCGACAATACGCTGGCAGTAGATTTGGATCATATCCATTACCTACAAGCACGTCAGCAGTGCTAGCTGCACGTAATAGCTACCCAGGTATTGATTGAAAGAAGGTCGACAAGCAAGTCCATCCAAGCCCTACAAAGCTTGTCAATGATAATCAACGTACAGTACGACCTCTTTGTCTAAGAGTGTTGCATGCGGGGTCTGGGAGGTGAAAATCATCAGACTCTAATAACCCGATAAGTCGTGTCGATCATGAACTCATAACCACCCGAGAAACTACTGATAACACTTATCAGTTGTAACAACTCCAATTCTTGTATACATAAAATTGTTTAAAAGTTAATGTACAATTGGGGTATTTACGTTTCCTGTGAGTACTATAAGAATTTGTTTTGCTTTGTTACTGCAGAAAGAGCTTGCTCACTAGTAAGACCTTACACTGCTGAACCATAGCACCTGAGTTCAAATCCCATCAGTCACACATTCATTTTAATTAAAGTTCTTTTAATTTTTTAGAAGCCTAAGAGTTTACACGTGCACAACACGTAAAACCAAAAGTCACAAATAAAACAAACATATACACTGAAGAAGCCAAAGCGACAAGGACACGTGGCCCAAACCCTAGCCCCAACCGTCGGAAATAACCCGGCGACTAGTTCAAAAATCCGGCGCCGCCGGGTCAGACCGTCCCAAATGCTTCCAAACTTCATCCCCTGCATCTCTTCAGCTACCCCACTAATCCCACATTGCTTGTTTGCTCTGAATATTTCCAGAGAGCAATAAAATGCCATTTAATCCCAATTTTAATGCATATTTCAATGCATTCTTTAAACACCTTAAACCTTAATTTTCCCTATAAATACCACCCTCATTTCACATCTCTTTACTCACAATTCCCTGCCAAAATTCTCAAGAAATTTCCAAGTTCGCATAGTGTGCAAGTGGAGTTAACAATGGGCAAAGCTCCGACGAAGTTCCGGCGACGATACAAGAAGTTTCCGGCAACGAAACGAAGCACCGACGAATCCTAGACCTCCTCCTACCTCTCCCTTCTCATCAAAGCCAGTAAGTTCCCCCTCTCATTCTCTAATCTAAAAAAACTTTAAATTTTAAAACCCGACGGAAGCGAAGTTAATCCGACTTCCGATACAGTTTATCTTTAAAAACTATAATTTTTCTTAATCAAGATACTTTCATATTATCACATATTGTTCATTAAATATTAATAAACATCTTTAATAAGTTTCATCACAAAATATTGTTATATGCATCTTTTATCACAATTTTACATTAAAATATCACAAACTTTAGTTTTCAACATAAACTCTATGATACCTTTAGATAAGTCACGATATAATAACCTACCTCCTCACAACACACATATCTAACATAGCACGATGGAATTTGGGAACATAGATTCGGGAAAATACAGCATTTACAAATAACCACCTTCAACTTATAAATCCTTTTTCTATATGAAGTATATTTAACAATTCTTTGCAATTGCGCCTCTACAGCCCACTATTGGGGACCCCGTTCGGTATGGTGCGGATTATAGCACATTCTCGGGCCTAGTAGAGCGAGATGCAGACCTCCTCACGGAGTATACGATCTCGAAAGATTTTTAATACATTTTTTCTTTAGAAAATGTGATTTCTATTATAAATAAAACCTATATTTTTAATAAATAAATAAATATATATGTAATTAATATCAAAATATCTATTTTTAATATTTATAATATTCCACAATTTCAAAATTCAAGAAAAACATACCATTTACAGGAAAATACCATACAATACCAATATTTCAAACAAATACCTTATACTTGACCATCTAAGTCATACTCACTAGAAATTTCATATTGAATAAAAGAAACATTTATGAAAACTCTAAAGACGATAATTAAATACTTAAGGTGTATTTTGAAAATATAACAAAACTATTTTACATAAAAACCCCTAAGTTATACTAAATTACAATAAGAACCCTAGTAAACATAGATTTAAGCGGAACCAGTCTCTTGAGCCTCAGGGAGCCGGAGATATGGGTGCTTGCCTATTTAAGGTAGATAATCTAACGGTATTATCAACACGGTAATTGTCTTGGAAAAAGACACAAATCTTACCGTCCATGTGGAGCAGTTACCGATAACATCAAAACTAATTCAGGACTTCAAGTTTTTTTTCTAAATGTCTGATTCAGACTGAGTCTCGATATAATCAAACTGACTTGAATATGATTCAAGTATATATTCAATATGAATCCATATATTCAATCTATTCAATATATACAACTTGACCGAACTGAACCATGGATATACTCCATTTACATGTTCATCCATTATATCCGTTCTATTACTGATATCATGGTTTCGGCAAGTCATCCGTCTATATTCAATATACAATACAAACAATACAACAATACAATCAAGACATCGCGGGGTTTAGAAGGGGTAGATTGGTATGGAAGGTGTTAGAAGTGGCACGAGACTGTAACCATAACACACCTAACCTGAATATCCATTGTCGTTGTACCGTGGCTGAACGGTTCCTTGTGCTCCATATACCTTAGCCTCCGGAATAGTGGGACTCCTTTCATTTACACTGGCATTTTCTGTACCAAGCTACAAACAACAACGTTAACATTAAATAACAACATTATACAGATATACTCTATATTCTGTCTATTCCATTCTTATCTATGTACGGGACTTACCGAGCGATTTGTTCGCTGACGACATTCTCTTTCTTCTTCTTTGGAATGTCGTCAGGTGATTCATACTCACTGGGGATCGAGCCCAGCAGCGAGGACTTGGACCAGTTTGCTGAAGATCCAGAGCTTTAGTTTCACTTGTACATTTCCTTTACATTTCTGTTATGCCACTGTTTAGGCATTGCTTTCATTCCATGTATTTACTTTTCCAGATGTATTGTAAAAAGAATGTTAATAAATAATGTTGTTGTTCAATTATATTTATTGTCATTGTCTCTTATGCATTTTACTTATATTGTTTAGATACGCTTAGCGCGTTTGCTTCAGAGTAAATACGTAGGGGCCTTGTCGCCTCTTCTGCCCGTACACCGGAAAACGAGGCGTGACATCAGTAAATCTCAACTGTCTTGTCCAAGGACTTATGGTTATAGTTGATCTGGCACAGCATGACATTGACTCCTTATACCGGGAGAGACGAAATTCATTCGATTGCTCACTGCCACCATGTGCTTTGGGACTGTACCCAACTAAAACCTATTTGCACGACTTTTTAAAGCCGTGATAGAGTGGTAACTAAAGTACAACGAGAACACACACAAGACGTTATGACGATCTTAGATCTACAGACTATCATGTACTCACGTCATATGAGAACTGCTATCTGATGGTGGGTACAATACCATCCAGGAGTTCACAGATGAGTCCGTCCAGTAAAACCCATTCATCTAATGAGCACCTATATACAATCTTTTGTGCCAAACGCCAATGTCTATGGGATCAACTATCGCTCCGGTCGGGATCAAGAAACGTATACACTAGTCTACTTTGGAGTATCGATGCTCAGTCTCGATACTCCCGCGACTAGAGGCTTTTAAGGATGTGCTTATAGACTATCCAAGCCCCGCTAGTATGATCATTATCATAATCCTCGTAGTCAAGCAAAGATCTTATGGGCTTTCTCATTATGTATCAGCGATACGCGATAACGAGTAAAACATATTCACATGAATGATAAAGACAAACCAGATAGTATGCTATCATCTCGAGTAAGATTGTTCTCTCGTATCGGTTCTCCTTCAATTATAATAATTGCCTTGAGAGTACCTATATCCAACATAAAGAGATACGGCACGAGACTTTCCGAAACTCTATTTATTTTGGAGTTTAGAAAAATGGGGTTTCAAGACTTAAAAGTACGATTTAGATTCGCTTCCACGAAATTTTTTTGGAAGCCGCTTCAAGATTGCTTCCGGCTCTTCCATTACTTCTGGACAACCAAACATGCCCTGAGGTATACGTATTTTGGCTCAATTTGCAGGGTTGGAAATGGATGCCCATTAACTCATGTCTTCCATCATGCATCATGCCCTAAAATAAACGAATGCCCATGGTATTTATCTGCATTTCATAAGTTTATAATGCTAAGAAACCAGAAAAGGAATTGTTTTTTACTTAAAACCCTAAAAAATTAGGTAATCACTGAAAAAACAAAACCTTATGATTACTTATTACCCCAAAACCGCCCTCTAGATTTTCCGTCCAAAGAAAATATAGCCGTTAGCTAATTTATAATATCTCTATCTACTCCACTTACAACCCCATGACTCTATTGGATAAAACCGCAATTTTTTCTCTTGCTCTTCAGCTTCCTCTTCCTTTTAATCTGAACCCCTGTACATAAGGCAGCCGAAAAACTTTTCATCCTTTATTTTTAGTTTTACACTTACACGAAATTTGCAATTAAACCCACATTCGCATTCCGCTGCTTTATGGCTGAAGAAATCCGTGAAAAAAAACCCATATTCCATTTCCAATCAGAGAATCTAAAGAGCAATTCCTAAACCCTAATTCGGATTGAGACTCTCTCTATTTGGGAATTTTAGACGAGGAAGAGTGAAGACGAGTAGTCTGGGTGGTTTTAACAACCCTATCCCGAGTTTCTCTGTTAAGTGACTAACGGGGTGAGAGAAAAGGGCTAACGGGGGTTTTAATACCGACTTCAAAGTTTTTGTGTGATAAGTAATTACCGAGTTTTAGGGTTTTTAAAAAGTAATTAGCTAAGTTTGGGGGGTTTAAAGTAAAAAAAAACCAAAATGGAAATGGGGAGGGATCTCTCCTGTTAGAGGCCCATGAGTTTCTCCAGGCCCACTGAACTTCCTTCCCATCCTCTTCACACCTGTTGCTTCCAATTTTGAGAAATTAGAGGTTTTCAAATCATCAGCCCCCTTCGCTTCTAGGGTTCCTTCAACAATGGAGAGCAGTAGGAGGAAGAAGAAGGAGCCGAAGTTTACCGGTGGAAGTGTAGAATTTGATCAGGACACTTCCTGATGAAATTCTTCAGCATGGATACCAAGAGCGCTGTGCGATCGAGTTTACTTGCGAAAAGATGGATCGAGCTTACTTGCGAAAAGATGGAGAGGCCTTCCTGCTCATGTCCCCGCTTTCAATCTCGATCTTTCTACTCACGATTCATCGAGGAATAGCGATAAGATATTTCTTGCATTGTGGCAGCACGAGCCTTCGTCTTTGACAATGCGGAGGTTCCGGATTCGGATTCGTACCGGTGACGATCTTGAGGAGTACTACCACCACCAACGTCTCGAGCAACTTGCATCTTCCCCCATCGATTTATCGACGTTCTTCGAGGTTCAAGAGCTCCATCTTGTATTTGAACACAGGGTTCGCGGCTGTAAAATTCCAAGTGACGTGTTCTCTTCTGGCAGCTTACGCATTTTAGAACTCGCCTACTGTGATATCACTCTTGCTGGCACCATGAATTTGTCGAGGGTCGAGGCGTTATCTTAGATAGAAATCTTGGCGCCAAAGGGAGTATTAGCTCTTTTGATTTCCAGCTGTACCGTTGTCAAAAAATTTGTATTGGAATGCTCTTTTGAAAACGAGCATATTGAGCTCTATTTTGGTGAGCCAAGGGAGATTATGCTAGGTTATTATCGGGGGATAAGGGAGTTCACAATCGATGCACCAAAACTTCAACATATAGAGTTGCCGGCATGTATATGGAAGGATTCAGAATTCACTTTGAAGAACTCATCGGATCTAAAACATGCTGTTTTGGGTGGTGGTGGTAGTGGTCATGATCGATGCTATTCCGCACAATTTGAGAATCTCATTTGTGAGCTAGGAATGGCCAGGCTCCTGGTATCACACTGTGCCGTGATGGATCGCCTCCCTTTGGTACTAAAATTTTGCTCTTAAGCATTTGTCTCCCATCATAGTTTGATATGTATGGTTGCTAACATATATAATTCTTGCTTATCTGTGCATGAGTCGATGGAATTTAAGGATTTATTTGAGAATTACCTTCATTGTTATAAAGTCAAGAAATTGGTGGTGGGTGTTCCTCAGTTAGCTTCATCAATGGTATCCGTTCTCAAGCTATTTCCTAATTTGGAGGATTTCACATTTGAGTGCAAGAGCGGAAATTACCATTACAAGGTAATTCCGCTCAATTTTTAAAATATGCTTCTTCTTAGCACACTAAATACTTGAACATCTGATATTATTCAAATTACTGATTGCTAGTACTTTTTTCCAAAAATGCAGGATGGAGAGGATTTAAAAGATGTCACTGTATATTGTTCGGAACACAGTTTAAAAAGGATAGAATTGAAGAACTTCAACAGTTTGCACAACTCTGTTAAGCTAGCAACGTACTTAGTTAGGAGTGCAATGGTCCTGGAGAAGATGCATCTCACCAACTGGCGCGGGCATTTCATGAGGAATTTGAAGATAAGAACTTATCTTATGAAAAGTATAGCTTCCCAATCCGCTTATACACCGAATACGTGCATTTTACTAGAAAATACTTTTGTTGACCATCTTGATGGTTGTCACAACTAAAGTAAAGTTTCAAATTATCATTTATCTTAGAATGCCAGTTTCTTTTTAGTTGTGTTTGTGGGTCTTGTAGAGGGTAGAAACTACCATCTTACTGAAAAGAGCCTGTAGTGCTCAAACACTTCATGATATGTGAGAATTGCTCACAAAAAATGACAGGGAAATCAACAAAATCCTTATTTGATCGCAGTTGTTTACTCTTACCTCACAATTTTGTTAATTGATATTTTTGCTATTAGAATATATGATATGATTGCCAATAGCCAGAATCTTGTTTTGGACTTTAAAAAAGTGCCGCCTTATAATTTGCTTGAGTTTGTACTATGATTTGAAATCTGTATCGATCCAAGATGGCCGATGCCGATCCAAAAGCGGATTGTCTAAGTTCCGATCCATATACCATTCGATACCAAGTGATATTGTGTTAATCATTTGATAAGTGGTTTCTAGTATTTAGTTTATTAATGGGTTAGTATGTTTAATAATAGACAACTTATTTGACCTCACTAATGACTTATAAATATATCAAGCAATTTACAGTTGATTATCGGCTTAATTATTTGACCTCACCAATGACTTAAAGAGTATAGCAAGCAATTTGCAGAATTTTTTTACCGGATATTAAAACAATCACTCTATATTTCATTAGCCACTAGACAATTCGTCAAACCGTGTATTGTTACTACTTGCTAGTACAATTTAAATAAGAATTTTTATTAATTTTTAGAACTCCTTTTTTCAATGATATATAATTCGATAATTCCGATCTGAGATGACCTATAAGGCCAAGATGATCGATTCCGATCCAAAAGCCACGTCTGATACCGATCTCAAGATTTTAAACCTTTGTTTTTACTTACCGACATCTCCTTGCACATCCAACTGAAACGTTGCTTGAAGTTTCAAAAAGATCGGATACTTGGATAAAGGTAATGCCCTATTACTTTACACTATCATAGAATTAACAACCACATAATTATTTTTGCTCCATCCTTCACAATCCACTTAATGCTTTCTTCTCACAATTTATCCTTTTTAGCCTATTTATCCATGGTTTCCTAAGAATTTAGAAGCCCATTAAAACTACTAAAATTCACAAGCCAAAATCCTATATTTATTGCATTTAAATGATGAACACCCAAAGAGATTCCAAATCTTTGGAGTTATCTTGCAAAGGACAATGATATATTTGCTTTTATGAGTGTGATTGCTCCACATCCTCGGGTACAATCTCTTCTTACATTATGTTATATTTGAGTCCACCCGATTACTTGATTACAACATTTTAACTGCTAGCTCTATATAACTTCTTGATCATATTGCTTCTGGTATCTTGTGTTCTTGGTACAGAATGCAGGACATATTAGTTTATAATACATACCATGAGAATGACCATGATTATTTTGAGCATGATGATACCTCTGATTACTTGATGTTCCTAAGTATGAATAAAAGAATCATGCTTTGATCCACTGTTGAAAGCCCGCTTTAAGAAAATTAATTTAAGCCTCGATCATGCAATTTCTGCTTTAAAAAACTGAAGCAAGGTTGTATGTGACATTGAACATAAGAATGCACTTGACAAGGCTCAACCAGATGCTTTGGAGCCTCCACTTAAAGTAGGCCCATATACACAGTTGGAGCACAACATGTGATGTTTCTGGAGAGTTCCCAGCGTTATTCGAAGTCAGAGTCACTGTAGAGATTTCTACCGGCTCCCCCAAGTACTATGATTTTTAAAGCCTGCCAAGATCTATGTAAGCCCAATAAATTCTTTCTGTGGTACATTTGGTTCTTTTGATTTAGTTACATCGTGCTTGCTAATGTCTCAGTCGAGGAACATCTCAAGGTTCATCAGGTGCTACTAATTTTATTATATGAGTATATTGTGTATGTTGATATGTCATTAGTTTCCTCCGTGTATAATTAGGCCTTTTGTTTATCTTGTCGGTTTTAGTGGTTCTAGAGTATGAGAGATTATTTGGTGTGCCAGGTGTAATACACCCGGGCAGGAGAGAAGCAAATAGAGAATTTCGGGCAGAGAAATGAGAGATTTCTCGCTTTCGAGCCATGGAGATGGAGAGGGGGGAAGTAGAGGAGCTTGCTCCTAGGGTTTTTCCATCGTATAGAGAAGAGGGAAGAAGAGGAATGCTCCTCCTCCTCAATGTTACCCGGAACGAGGAACGTTCTGATACCCGGAATGAAAACGGGAGCGCGGAACGCCACTTGTTGTAGGCCCGGTACGATAAGGGTAGTATTCTTCCATATGCTTATATAAGAGGAAAAACACACCTCTAGATAGGGAAGTATTTATGTGTCGTTCGAATGTTTGTGTGTGTGTATAATTCACTTTCTTTTGCTAAAAATACATATTTTAAAATATAATTTAGCACAAACCCAATTAAATGCCCCATTTAACATAAGTTTTTAGTGGGATTGATCGCAATGGTGATTCTTCCGATCCGGAGCGCTAGTGTTTCCAAATTGGAAACGATAGTTCCAAATCGCAATTCGCAAGTGGCTTAGCGATTTATGGTAACATAGCCCCCTGGGCGTCTTATGGCTCAGAGAAAGAGAAGATGGCCCACGTGATTAAAGGGGGCAAACACAGGTAAGTAGCTCTGCAGCTGTGTCTTAACGCAGTTCCATTTCTCTCTCCCCCCGCCCACACACACACACACACATTTTTTGTGCATCTCAAGTGATTTTTTGCAAAATAGCACAATTACAAATACATGCATGACTTTTATTTTCTGTGTCCAGCGGTTTAAACGGCGAATGGATTTTCCTCATCTCATATCATAAAATTCTAGAAATTTCCCAAAGCTATATTATTTTTCCATTAGAATTACTGAATCATGGGATTCAAGTTTCTAGCAGTGTTGTAAAACACATACCTGTTCTTCACTCGAATGGTCAGCCCATAACACATAAAGGGATATATGCTGTACAATTAGAAAAAAGGAAAAGTGAAGAGACTAATATATATATATCTGTTGAGAAACTTGAGGGCAAGAAGAAAAGAAAAGATAGAAAAAAATAGATGTAAATGGGAGAAGGGCAAATCTAGGTCAATGTTGGATATTGAGATCGCATTATGTTTTGGATATCCAGTGGGTTTTACGTATTGTCTATGTGTCGTTTAACGGCCTTTTGTCCATATATTTCCATATGGCCAGGCCAGTTATGCGGCCATTCAACCTTCTAACATTTTTCGATGCACTTGATATGCAAAAACAGTCGAGAACTTTCTCGATAATTTCTAAGGGAAGGGAAGAGAAGCAAAGTCAGAAGCTGAATAATGAATGGTACATACCCACTCCCTGCGTTTTATAGGGATCTCAAAAGCTGCTTAAGAAATTTTCCTCTTTGCAGTGAAATAGTTTCGCCATCAGGATAATAGGATTTGATTGTGTTGAATTATTGGATAAGTTACTGGAATATTACATGGGAGTTGATATTTTGATCTTGGGCTGCATGGAGAGTCGAGGTTAGGTTCAGCTCCACTTTTTCCCTCCAACCTTTTCTGCCGAAGCCTTAAAAGAGGTTGGCTCTATATTTATACATAATTTTGATGGTTTTGAATGTTATACATCAGGTAACGTCTTTTTGTTTGAAATGTTACTTTTTGAAATGAATTATATGATCAGACTATGTATAGCGCATGTCTCAGAAGTAAGCTTGCCCCAAGAATGGAGAAAAGGCTTTCTTGGTGTTGCATGTTATTTTCTAAGAAACTGCAACTCATTAAGATTGCTCATATCTTTCATGTATTGATATTGAAAGCCAAAGTAGCTGTATGAATATGAGCTTTGCCCTTTGCATCGCTCATGCCACTTGACCCGCGTGTAAATCCTCAGTTTCCGTATATATATTTTTCCGTATTTTTCCAGATTTCCCCCTATTTTTTCCATATATATATATATTATATTTTATTAATTTAATTATTCTTCCTAATCTAAAAACAAAATCCTAACCCAGCCCGACCCACGCCGCCCATGCTTCTTCTTCTCCTTCTCCCTTTTCTTTTCCCGTCTCTTTTCTCTCGTCCCCGCGACGACCGCGCCCGCCTCAGCGACGACCGCGCCCCGCTCGCCAACTTCCCCGCGATCCTCTCCACCAAATCCCCTGCCTCCAATGGCTCTCTCTCTCCCCCTCGCCGAGAGACCCGCTCCCACACGACCTCGTCATCGCCAAGTCTCAACCGCCTCCGAGCTCTTGCGGCTCATCCCCTCCCTCATCTCTAACAACTTGATCTCTCTCCCTCTCTCTTAATCTTTTTCTCTATACTTGTGAAATCATTTAGATAAAACAAACTACTTTAATTATCGTTAGTTCCTTTCGCATTTTTTTTGTTCTCTCTTTTGCAACAGTGTGCATGGATGCCTTCGGAAGTGTATTGCCTCAATGCATGCCTTCAGTATAATATACTGAATTGTGGCATCTATAAAGTTTAAAATAGATGTGCTTTAGCTCAACCTCCTGAACATCTGCATGAACCAAACCTATTCTCTTTGTTTGTTTTTAAACTGAGGAGTTTTATTATGCTGTCTTCGTTTTCTGCACAACTGTACGCAGGTTCCAGCAAAGTTATAAATGCTGTCTTTGCAAAGCAGCACTGCAGGTTTATTGTGATTTGAGGCAATATACCAAAGAAAACAGGCGGTTTACTGTCAGAATGATTTGAATTCATGTTGTTTGCTAGTTAGGTAATTGTCTGATATGATCATATTTTTTATTTATTTTTTGTGGTGGTGGTGGTAGTGTTTTTTTTTGGGTTGGGGGTATGTGGAGTTTGAAGCTGGTACTTAGCCGTGCTGCACCCATATCTCCCTTAAAAATGTATGATGCACCCATGATTTCCGTACTGTGTCTTTACCTATTATTAAATTTCGAATCTTGCACCCATGAGATTGTGTAGTTTATACCTAGATTATGTATCATCATCCTAACCTATGGATATAATCCTATTGATTTATCTGATGTAGTCTCAACCATCTCTTAGTTATGGACTTTTAAATTTTCCTTAGCTTGGACAATTGTGTAGTTAATACCTAGATTATCCATTCGTGATAATGCTTCAAGTTTTTAAAATAGGTAAGCATGTTATTTAGAACCCTGTTTTCAACTACAACTTGATGTCAAGTCCTGCTACACGATCCACGTTGGCGAGACCCGTGGAAAATCGGGGGATGAGGATGAGCTAACCGAGCTTGAAGAAGCCCTCGAGCTCGAAGACAGTGGACAAGAAACTTTCGACGAGCCAACTAAAGTTGATTTGGGAACGCTCGATAATCTACGGCTGACCTACATCAGGTCGCTCTTGCCAGAGGGAGTAAAAGAGCAAATGATCTCCTTGTTGTATGAGTTCGTCGACTGCTTTGCGTGGACGTACAAAGAAATGTCCAGCCTTTCCTCAGAGGTGGGTATGCATAAGCTGGCTATATCTCCTGATACCAAACTAGTCATGTAAGGTCCTCGAAGAATGAGAAGGGAGCTGGAAGAAAAGATCATCGAGGAAACCAAGAAACTCATCGATACCAGTTTCATCAGACAAGAGAAATATACGGACTGGATCACATGCATTGTTCCAGTAAAGAAGGAAAATTGGCATATCCGAGTTTGTGTCGATTTCAAGGACCTTAACAAAGCGCCCTAAAGATGATTTCCCTCGCCCGATCATGGAAATAATGGTCGACGATATCTTAAATTACGAATTGATCGCCTTTATGGATGACTCATCTGGATACAACCAAATCAAGACGTCGCCCGAGAATGAGAAACACAGCGTTTCAAACCCTGATTAGCATATACATCTATAAGATGACGCCGTTCGGAGTAAAGAATGCTGGTGCCACATATCAAAGAGCAATGACAAAAATCTTTGGTGACTTAATTCATAAATTCGTCAAATGTTACGTTGATGAAGACTAAAACGAAAGCCAATTACATTCAAGATCTTTGTGCTGTCTTAACTAGACCGAGAGAGTACAATCTAAAGATAAATCCTCTGAAATACGCTTTTGACGTGTCGGGAAAATTTCTGGGCTTTATAGTCCGACATCGAGGGATCGAAATCAACCCATCAAATATAAAAGCAATTATAGAGATGTCTCCCCCAAAGAATTAATGCAGTTAACATCCTTCCAAGGAATTCATTTCGAACCTATCAGGGAGATGTCAACCTTTCTCAAAGCTCTTGAATAAAAATGCTCCTTTTGTCTGGGGCGCCGAATGCCAAGATACGTTCAAAAGAGTCAAGCAATACCTGTTGCATCCTCCAGTACTCGCCACTCGCCTTCTAAATAAACCACTGATCCTTTGCATTGCCGCACTAGACGGATCACTCGGCGCGCTTCTCGTCCAAAATAACGAGGGAAAAGAAAATACTCTCTACTATCTCAGCCGAACATTAGTCGGGGCAGAACATAACTATTTCCCGATCGAAAAGCAGTGCTTGGCACTGATATTTGCCTTGAAGAAGCTGATGCACCATCTGCTCGCTTAGCGGATTATGCTAATCTTCAAGATTGACCTGCTAAAATATTTAATGACCGAGGCAAACCTTACGGGTAGGATGACCAGCTGTCATGCTTTTGAATTTGACATAATCTATATCCCTAATAAAGTAGCAAAAGGGCAAGCCCTAGCCGACTTCTTCGCCGCTCATTCCATACCCGAAGGGTCACCGCTAAATTGCAATTTACTTGACGAACAAGCGCTGCACCTCGAAAATAATGAGTCATGCTAGGATCTCTACTTCGATGGAGCCTCATTAATGAGGTCTTCCAGTAAATCAAGCATTCCGCATATAAAAGCCGGGGTAGGATTGGTGTTCATCACGCCATTATGGGGACATTACGACGTTCTTTCGCTTTAACCGAGTCTCGCACAAACAATGAGGCCGAGTATGAAGGGCTATTGGCCGGTCTCGAGCTCGCCATAGAAATGGAGATTACTCAGCTACGTGTCTACGGAGATTCTCAGCCGGGCGTCAACCAAGTAAGTGGCGACTTCAAAGTATATAAACTTGAGTTGGCTTGATGCTGAAGCCGAGTCATGGAACTCATGGAATGGTTTATCTATATTGAACTGACGAGAATTCCCAAGGCGTTAAACGGAAAATACGACATACTCGCTCGCCTGGCCAAAGAGTTGGCTGATCTCGACATGGATGGAATTCCTATCACGGTTAGAAGCTGGAAAATTCTACCTCCAGTATCTCTACGGGAAGAAGAAATCGTAGAATAAGAGAACTATCCTGCTGAACAAGCCCTGCTCATCAAAGACGAGCCTGATTGGAGACAACTCTTCATAGAGTATCTTCGATATGATAAGCCGCCAAAAGAAAAATTTGTGAGGGTTCATCTGAAGAAGAGTTCGATATATGTTCGTAAATGATACATTATACCGAAGATCATACGAACAGCTTTGCTCAGGTGTCTGTCCTCGGCTGAAGCCCAAAAAGTCATGAAAAAAGTCCACTCGGGCGTTTGCCGAGCACACCAATTTGACCCTAAAATACGCCTTCAAATCTAGTGGTTTGGATATTACCGGCCTTCCATGATAAGGGATTGTGAAGAATATGCGAAGAAATACCACCTATGTCAAATACACGGCAATTTTATCCACGAGCATCCCAATCTGCTACATCCTATCGTAACGTCATGGCCATTCGAAATGTGGGGCACTGACATAGTTGGATCAATTGACCCTCCGTCAACTAAAGGCAATAGGTTCATACTGGTGACCACCGACTATTTTTCCAGATGAGCTGAAACCGTCCCTCTAAAAGAAGTCAAAACAGACGATACTATATCGCTTCGGCACACCCAGGCGGATCATTTCTGACTCAAGGTTCGCCACTTAACACAAGATAAACTGAAAATATTCCTCCATCTATAATCCAAGAGCCAATGTGCTGGCCGAATCCTTCAACGAAACTCTATGCTAGCACTTAAAGAAAAATATTTCAGCCAATAAAAGAGACTCGGATCTAAAGCTCCACGAGACGCTGTGGACGTATCGTACCACACACCGCACTTCAACACAATCTACCCTATACTCGCTGCTTTTTCGGGTGGAAGCAATCCTCCTCAAAAT
Source organism: Agapanthus africanus (assembly GCA_030015575.1). Classification (NCBI taxonomy): domain Eukaryota; kingdom Viridiplantae; phylum Streptophyta; class Magnoliopsida; order Asparagales; family Amaryllidaceae; genus Agapanthus; species Agapanthus africanus. The sequence goes on from JASDDO010000022.1 coordinate 21,825,373, forward strand.
AGAAATCCCGAGGTTAAAAATGGTTGTCCAGCTCAGTCTGATAGAAGAGGAAAATGCTCGCCTTCGGCTTAAAGAGCTCGACGCGCTTGAAGAAAAAAGACCGGCAGTGTAACAAAATATGGAGTTGTACCGAGCCCAAATATCACGGGCCTATGACACGATGACCTGCCTTCGTGTTTTCAAGAAAGGTGAATTTGTGTTGGGAATTATTTCTTCCTTTTGTACTTCCAAATTTCTCATCTTTGTAATGAAAGCTTGATTATATAATTGATCTGGTACTGAAAAATATTTGTCTTCCGGACAGGTTCTATCTTTTGAAACCAGATGATCAGTTCTGTACAGAGATGCTTACAGTAGCACTGGAGGAGGATTGCCGAGGTAGAGTGACACATGGATGAAAATGAACGACTTGGCCATGTATTCATCCGACGGCTACACATGTAATGTATACTAAGATCACGTAATGCTCTCAGCTCTGTGCAAAAGATCCTTGTACTTGTGGTGCCGCATTCTTGCAAATTCCCATGTAATTTAGCTTCATTCCTCTCAAAAGTTGCGTGCTTCAGACAGGTTTTTAGTGTTGAAATGTAGTGGATGTGCGGAACAACAGTTGAGCCATCGGTTTGGCAGGGTGCCCATAAGTCTGAGATTTAATCTTAGAATCTGTTGTGCATTAATAGAAGGTGTAATTTACTTGTTTAAAATGTAGGTGGATAACAGCTGGATCTACTAGGGTCTTTTTAGCTGATGTAGATATCAGCTCTCATTTTCTTCTTTTCTGTTCAGGTAATCATTAATTAAATGCTGTTTCTGCGCTCCGATAACCTTTGTAACATTATCTTGGTTTGTATAGCTCAGTAAGGGCTAATATTATTCATTATTTCATTGTTGCGGTATATCTTAGTTGATGGTAAACTATGTTTGGAATGTGGCTTCTAAGATCAATTTGATAGGATCTTGACTAACGAATCAATCGGATTTGAATCTTGTTAAGTTTATTGCATTTGTATCGGCACAGGAAACTCTCATAATTTTCCTGCATGTATCCAAAAATGAAAGGCTCTCAAACTTACATCCAATGGTCATGGGTTCGGAAGAAGTTTTTTCGTCCTCATTTATTTTTTGCTTGGACCAAAGTGTAGGCGCAAGTTGCTTCTATCCGGGAGTAAATATAATAGGTCGATGGCTATGACTACGATCATCTATTCTATGGATATGAGATGTTTATCAATCCTTTTTTACGATCGACCGTGCAAGACTATAAAATCAAGTGTGCTTGACCGTTCCTGAATCTGGGTGCTTTAGTTTTTGATGTCTCAAGAAAAATTTCCCTAATATAAAATGCTGTTTTTAATCGACCCATTGCTATATTTTTTGCTGAAATGTTTGTTTAAGCGAGGCATCTGCACTACTTTGTAAAGATAATAGATTGCAATTTCATTAATGTGCTCATCTGTAAGCTAACGACTATCTAATTCTTTTGCATTCGCCAGGAGCTTAATTTTTCTTAGCCTGTATTAATTATCTTTACTTGGTAAGAACTTAACATCTTAAACTCGCTGAGTTTCAGGCTAAATATTTTATTCGATCGCATTTCATTTGTTCTCTAAAGGGTACTTGATGGAGGTTTGGATCTCCTTCAGATATTGTCCTCCGTCGATCTGTTGTGAGCGTCGATGAACTGCTGGGATTGGGTTTGAGGGTTGCCTCCTGAAGCGTGTGGATCTCAGTGGACTTGATTTGGAATGAAGCCGAGCTATCTGCAAATAGGTCCCGGGATGGTTGTACCACCGTAGACCTTCCGACGATCAAGTTAGTCGAGATAATTGGGCAGAGTAGCGGCCTATTGGGTAAAAATTGCCTTCCTCGAGTCCTCTGAGAGAGGGTTTATATAGAGGCAGTCATGGGCTAGCGGGCGCGAGATTCCCGCCGGTCGTTACGCCTGCGAGAATGGCGGGATACCCCATTAATGATGAGATACGCTCGTTAATAGGGGAATGAGACGGCGTGGGACGCGGGATCGTCGGGCGGCGGATATCTCGCGTCTGGCGAGATTTGCGGAGCCGTGATAGAGATGTCTGTGATCTGCGTTCTAGGTCGCTCGATAGAACCGAGGAATTCTAGTTCGGCGAGAGGCCTAAAAGAGGGCGGGAGGCCGAGCTGGTTCGGCTCCTCGATAGCTCGGAGGCGAAAGGCCGTGAAGCTTGGCATGTAGGAGGGCTCGACGGGGAGCCAATGGTTGTTTACTTGGCGAGCATAGGAATGCTCAGGGAATTCTCGGATGTCGGGTCCAGGCAGCGGGACGATAGCCCGGGGGACGCCTCCAATGTGTAGTTCTTGCCCTATTTCCGTGTGCATCGGGACACGTCATTTGCCACGTGTCATGATCCGGGGAGCTCCCACTTATGAGCATCATCATTAGCCCCCCATTCTTGTCCCGACCTATTCATGGGTCGGGTCAAGAGTGATTCGATCGGTCACCCAGGCTCAGTTCGTAGTTGGAGACCTCGTCGGCCCGGATTCCCGAGACGGTTAGGCGTATCCTTTGGTGACGTCAGCGGATCAGAGAGGAGATCGTGCATTTAAGAGGGAGCGCTGATTCGATCGTACGTTCGTTGAGGCTCCAGGCCACGTGTCCGACGGCGGTTGGTTGACGTGACGGGTCGCCGCTGTCCTCTGCGCTCGAAGGGATGCGTTCAATGGTCGTGCGACACGTGGAACGTCGACGGCTGTCGAGCGCGAGGCGTTGTTTTGGCGGGAAACGATCTGGGCCGTCGGATGCGTTTGCCAATTCGCTATAAATAGAGGTGGGATCCTCCCAGGGTCCACACTTCGCCATCATTTCTCTATTGCTGCGAGAATTAGCTCGGCGCTCTTTCCTTTAAGTCGGACTAAGGTTAGGGTCCTGTCGACTAAGGCTTTTGACTTCATGAGCCGTAAGGGTCTCACAAAGGTATTTCTCTCTACAAGTCGTGAGGATCTCGTAGGCGTGTTTTCTCCTTAGGGATCGTGAGTATTCCTAAGTGTATGTTCCCCTGTAAGTCGTAAGGATCTTACAAAAGGGTTTTCCCTTTATAAGCCGAGAGGACTTACAAGGGTTGTTCACCGTATGGACATATCCCTAGTCACGGATGGGACTTGGTTAGGGAAATGTTTATTCGCGCCCGTGGATTGTATACAAGGGTCAGTGTTGCACCGCTTTGTAGGGCAGTAGTGGATGTTGTGGGGGTTGCTTAAGAACAGGTTTAGGTCTTTGTAACTTAAGACTTTCAAATCTTATGCGCCGTGAGGGTCCCATAAGAGAGTTCTCCTTACGAGTCGTGAGGATCTCGCAAGTGTATTTTCTCCTTAAGAATCGTGGGGATCCCTAAGTGTATTGCTCCCTTGTGAGTCGTAAGGATCTCACGCGGCTGGTTTCTCCTTACAAAGTCGAGAGGACCCTGTAAGTGTCCTTTAACGAGGTTGCGCCCTTTCGGGTTTTCACAAACACTCGCCGGTAGTCCTGCTGTTTTTACTCACGGAGCCCTTCAGGTTTTCATCCGTGCCCACTTTTGCTTATGGACATACTGTCATTATATATATTTTTATTTTATATATATTTTTTATTCCTTTTTCATTCATCTCGTCAGCCTAAGGATGCTGCGGTAGTAGTTTAAGGACGTTTCGGTCCGCCGTCGCCGTATTTGAGGCGAATCTCTAGTTTACTGACTTTTCGGTCTATGGGGCTTTCTCTATGACTGAGCATGATGCCCCCGGCGTGTCCATCTTTCTCGGAGCATGTGGTTGTGGCGGGCTCACCTTCCAGTTTTCGGAGATGATGAACTTGCCCTGTTGGTATTGGTCTTCAACCCAGTTTTTGAAGACGTAACAATCTTCGATCAGGTGACTTACCGTTTGGTGGTAAGGGCAATAATTGGGATCGTTGACATCGCCTAGCTGTAACGGACGTTTTGGACTCGGCAGATTGATGAGTCTATCGCGCACTGCCAGCTCGAACAGTCTCCTTGTTTTATCTTGAGGAAACGAGTAAGGACGTTTCAACTTTTCCTGGAGGGGTTGCCGCTTGTTGTTTCGGCAAACAATCGGTCTAGGGCCACTCGATTGCTGTTGAGTATTGGCTACGAGGGCTGTTTTTCCCTTCTCTTTATCCTTTTTGCTCGATCCTTTGTTTGCGAGGCCGAGATTTTTTCCGAGTAGCGTGCGATTGCACGGTTGAACGTTCTCGCAACTCCTCAATTCTTTCATTTTTGAAATGGATTCCTTGAGGAGAGGGTTGAGGGCAGCTTCTTCGTCAGAGTCGTTTCCGAAGGTGATAATTTGCGATCCCTTGGAGTCGGCTACGTGACAGTCGTCGGCGGCTCTTTTGCGCTCATCTATCGCATTTTTCTGATGTCTACGAGCTCCACGCTTTGTCCTGTTGAAGTATTGCTTTTGAGCGACATACCCTTGCCACCAACACTTAAAGGAGCCGCAGTCTTCGGTAGGATGTATGATCTTCTGATGATATAAGCAGAAGTTAGGATGCATCTCTACTCTATCGAGAGTATTTTCTTCAGAAGGTGGTAGCTTCATTCCTACTGACAGGGCTTTAGCAAACCTTTTCCTCGTCTTGAATTTGTTTTTATCCGCAGCGGATGACTTTTGATTTGACGGGAGTGCCTCGACTCTTTGGTCTAGTCGGTGGTGTTTGGCTTCTTCCATTATGGCCATCTCACATTCTTGATTGGCTTTAACTTTCAGACGAATCTCATTCAGGAAGGCATCGATCATCTCATCTGACGGCCGCAGAATTTCTGGTTCAGGGTCCGCCCTCGGTTTCTCGGCGCAAGGAGCCTCTTTATCATCCGCCAATGAGTGAGAGATCACATGACAACTCGCTACGTAGTCTTCGGATTCATCTGATGAGTCTTCTCCATCGTTTTCATCCTCAACAAAAGAACAAGCTGTCCCCATCATGTCCGTCTTCTTTGGAGTGTGCGGCTGTGGTGGGTTTACCTTCCAGTTTTCAGACAGCGCAAACTTGCCCTGTAGGTACTGATTCTCGATCCATCCCTTAAAGACGAAACAATCCTCGATCGGGTGACTTACCGTTTGGTGGTAAGGGCAATAATTGGGATTATTGAGATCGCCTGGCTGCGACAGATGTTTTGGACTCAGCAGATTGATGAGTCTGTTGCGCACTGCCAGCTCAAACAGTTTTCTCGTTTTATTCTGAGGAAACGAGTAAGGACGTCCCAGTCTCTCCTCGAGGGATGGGCGTGGACGCACGTTGTTTTGGCGAACAACCGGCTTTGAGTTGCTTGGCTGCTGTTGAGCATTGGCGACGACGATCACCTTCCCTTTTCCTTTCTCATTTCGAGAGTCCGGTATTGGAGGAGACGGTCCATGGCCCATCTGGTCCATTTGGGCTAATTTGTCGATTAAGGCCTGGAAGGTGGTCGGCCTGAAGAACATCATGAATTGCGAGATGGTCGCTTGCGGATCGAGAGTGCCCACGAACATGCCTACCGCATATGCCTCTTCTATGCGTTGTTCGCATTTCGACCATAGGTTCCGCCACCGTGTTGCGTATTGGACCCACGTTTCGCCTGGCCTTATCCTGGCATTTATCAGTGCTGTCATCGGGGTGTGTTCACTAGCACTCACGAATCTTTGTGTAAACAGTAGCTCTATCTCCGCAAATGTTTTGACAGAGTCGTTAGGTAGCTCCGAATACCATTCAAAGGCTATTTTTGTTAAGCTGCCGACGAATTGGCGAAGCAACAATTTGTCATCGCTCCCAGTATTGCCGCATAAGGCCCTGAATTGAGCGACATGCTGATGCGGATTCCCTGTCCCTTTATATACGTGGAACTTAGGGATCGTATATCCCGGCGGGTAACTGATTTGGTCATACCAGCTTGGATAGGGTCGTCCGGTTCCAACAATTTGCGTAGCCGCTTCATTCGCTTAATGAACTCGTATTTGCTGAGCTATATAGTCGTCCAGTGCGGCCTTAGAAATGGTTTCCTCCTTGGCTGCTGAAAGGGCCGGAGGAGGATTAGATGTTTCCCCGCCGTCGTTTCTGACAATGATTGGAGGGTCTTCAGTTGGAGGGTCCGGCTGTAACATCATCCCTACCATATCTTGGAAGAGGAGTGCCATTTGTTTTATGTTAGCCGCTTGCTTTGCGGCTTCTTTTTCCTTCTTTTCGAGGACTCTACGTAGGAAGTCAGCGTCAGCTTCTTGTTCGTGACGCTGTTCTGATGATTCTCCCGAGCTTTCTTTTGGTTCGGTAAGTGCAGCCATCGCAGTCATCATTTCCTGAAGCTTTTGTTGTTGCTCCTGGGCTTTCGTCACGGATCGGGTGAGCGGTCGGTGGCCCGTAGAAGCACGGCTTTCCTCCTTTCCGGAAACCATATAAACAGTGTGCACCACCATGCCCCCAGACTTGGGGCGTTTAGATTCAGTAGTTTCACGCTTCGCCATATTCACATGGGCTTTTTGCGTCCTCCTTTTCTTTTGAGTAATTAACGTTGAGGGAGCCCTTGCAGTGGGCACCCATCCAGCTGTTGCTTTTTCCGACTTGACAGAGTAGCCCTTCTCCTGCCGAACCTTCATCTTTTTCTGTCGGTGGAGGTAGTCTTGATCGATCACTGACTCTTAGACTTGTCGCCAGACTTTGAAAATTTTAGAGGACAGTCGTTGATGGGGCTGCTCTAGCTTTTTCTCTGGAGCATTCTCCACAGGCGAAGGAGTTCGTTTCAACACCGCAGTAGGAGAGTTTCTGCGCACCGTGTTCAGCAAGTCAAAGCTGTTCTCGGTTGGAACAGCAACATCGATCCCCACCGTTGGAGCTGGTGGAGTAAATCTAGAGGGGGAGTTGCCCCCAGCCTTTCTCACTCGGCGCCAGTGGCGACGTCGAGCGTGTCTTGCGGATGGAGTTGTTTCAGCTATAAGGGTGACTTTGTCGTGCATCCTGCTTTGAGGAGAGACTGTTATTGGTGTTAGCCTGTCGAAGACTGACACCCGTTGAGAAGCAATGTCTAATCTGTCAAAGACAGACCTCTGGACAGAGGAAGCAGCTTTGATGACCTCGCCTGGAGCAGCAACCGGAATGGCCAGCCTTGTAAAAACTGACTTCTTGGAAGGAGGAGCCTTTCCAATGATTTTGTCCGCTTGAGCCGGGGTGGCTATCCGCTTTGGGATGGCAGCTTCGGGTATCGCGGGCTTGTAGACGTTCTGGCCCTGTCTGTTGAAAACTGAGGTATTAGAGTTGGGCGATCCGTTGAGAGGGGCCGCGGCAGTGGTAAGTCGATCAAAGACCGACTTATTTGGGGCTTTTTGCAACGTCATTGGGGCATTGAAGCTTATCGGTGGGAGCATGGTCCCGAAGAATAGTCCAGTGGTGGCTTGAGTTACCTGCTCCACTGACATCTTGAAAAGAGAGGCCGCTTGGGGCCCATAAGTCACTCCTCCAGCAGGGATCGAGCGAGAGTTGCAGTTGTAGGCAGTGCAGTTTGAAGCCATTGATCTTCTGTTTTCTGCACGGAGCAAGACACCAAATCTTAGTATCTCGAATCCACAGACAACCACAGCAAACCGCGATTCGTTCGCGAACACGACACACGAAGTGTGGAGTGGAAAGGGGAAAGGTCCCACCGGGCGTGCCAGAATCTGTTCTCCTCCGAATGGCGGCGCGACGTAGAGACGTCTTGCCTGAGATTCGGAGCAAATGCTATTTGGTTTTATCCGTCCACCTCTCCGAAGATGCCAAGTTGATTTATGGCACCGTGTATCGGAGGTTTGGACGGATGCGGCCGATGTAGCAGACTTCGTCAAATTCTCCCTCGCTTGAGGGGTTTTTGATTGTGGGGACGCTCTTCCCTGCAGGCGCAAGCCACTGCAGTTAATTACGCTACCGCATCACGGTAACAACTTTCTCCTTCTCCAGAATTTCACTTCGTGTCGTGGGTGTTTGTTTTGTTTGTGGTTGCCCGTGGATTGTATACGGAGACTAATTTATGTCGTCGCCCGTAGGACGTGGATTAGTCCAAATCCGTATTTTCTTAGATTTGGGTTTGGGGTTTTGGTTTGAGGATAAGATCAACTTAAACGCTCGTTAAGGATACGTTAGTCCTATTTGAGACCAAGATCAACTTAACGGAAAGAGCATTTAGGGGCTCTATTGTTCCAGTTTAGGGACGTAGTGGTCCATTTAATATATGGCTGTCGGGACCCGTCACCTCTCTGACGACGTTGAAGGATTACAATGACAGGTGTCAGAGGAGTTCGAAGATGTACCCTTAAACCAAAGTTGATTGGGGGTCTTATAGTCTAATTTAGGACTAAAGTCTGTTTGAATGTTTAAGGATACGTTAGCCATATTTGAGGCTAAGATCGACTTAAACGGGATCGTTTAGATCCAACAAAAGAGCGTTTGGGGGCTCTATTGTTCCAGTTTAGGGATGTAGTGGTCCATAGGTAGTTTAGGGATATTGCGGTCCATTGCCAGTTTAGGGACATGGTGGTCCATAGGTAGTTTAGGGACATTGCGGTCCATTGCCAGTTTAGGGATATGGTGGTCCATTTCCAGTTTTGGGGATGGATATTAGTTTAAGGACGCATAAGTCCATGAGTTTAAGAACCCCATAGTCCATATAGATGTGTTTAAGGATGCATTAGTCCATTAGTTTAAGGACGCACAAGTCCATGGGTTTAAGGACCCTACAGTCCGTATAGATGTGTTTAAGGACGCATTAGTCCATTAGTTTAAGGACGCATAAGTCCATTAGTTTAAGGACGCATAATTCCATGGGTTTAAGGTCCCCACAGTCCGTATAGATGTGTTTAAGAACGCATTAGTCCATTAGTTTAAGGACGCATAAGTCCATGGGTTTAGGGACCCCACAGTCCATATTAATGTGTGGTTGTTGGGACCCATCACCTCTCTGACGTCGTTGAAGGATTACAACGATAGGTGTCATAGGAGTTCGGAGATGTACCCTTGAACCGGATGTAAATTGATTTAAGGGAGCAGCCATGCTCAGTCAATTTAATTTCAGGACTTACGGCCATGATTGGGCTAAGTCCAGTTGAAAAATGTTCAACGTTTTTATTTATCTTTGGCCTATTAGGCCCGTGCTAGGGCTTTGCCCTTTTTTAATAATGCACTGCATTTTATTCTGGCCTGTTAGGCCTTTTTGATTTGGGCTCAGTCCCTTTGTAAATGATGCAGAGCATCTGTTTTGGGCTCTGCCCTTTTTTAAAAAAATAATGCATTGCATTTAATTTGGCCTGTTAGGCCTTTTTTAATTGGGCTTGGCCCTTCTGTAAATAATGCAGTGCATTAATTACTTGACGGTGGTTTGTCAGGCGCTTTGCGCCAATTATTGAGCGCAAGCGCTTGTCGTGGTGACACGTGTCATACTCTGGTGAGCGCAAGCGCAACAGCGCAGTGCGCTGCGCTGTTGCGCTACTGACATGTGGCGCGCTTTGGTGAGTTGTGCCAACTTTAAAGAGCAATGCTCTATTTTTAAAAGCGCATAGCGCAAGTGATTTTGGAGCTGACGCGTGGCGCTCTCTGGTGGCTTGCGCCAACCCAAGAGCACAACAGTGCAGATTTGCAAGTGCAAGGCACTGTTTTAATTATCTTGATCCAATTTTGGATTCAAGAAAAGAATTTTTAAGATTCCAGAACCAATGGTTCATAAAAAAGTGCAAGGCACTGTTATTATTTATTTATTTTTGTTGAAGATCATTGATCTTGTTCTTTAGATCAATGATCTATTCAGAAGAAATTCTTCTTTTTTTTATAAAGGTTTTTACCTTTTTTCTTTTCTTGAGTTCTTCTCACAATTCTTCAGAGTTCTCTCTGTTTCTGAGTTTTTGTTTTCTCTCTGTTGTTTTTGAATTGGGGTTTAGGGGCCTTTATATAGTGCCCATTAATTTGTTAAATTTGTTAAAGAGATCATTCTCTGAGTGATTTGGGGAATTTTCCCCACCGTTGGATGTTTGATCCAAGAGCTTCTGTTTTACAGAAGACAATCTTCTTGTTTTAACAAGAACAGAAAAGATCTTACTGGAATTTTAATTCTGTTTGGCGCAAACGCACCAGCGCTTGACACGTGTCGCACAGCGCAGCGCAACTGTGTTGCGCTGCCACGTGTCGCGCAGCGCAGAGCGCAGCGCAACTGCGCTGCCACGTGTCGAGCAGCACAGAGCGCAGATCATCTGAAGCGTTGCTTCTTTTAATTTTGTTTTAAATAGAGCTTTGCTCTGATTGGGCGCGCTGCCTTGGACACTGCGCTAACGTATCAGCTTTTGACATGTGGCGCGTTGCGCGCAGCGCACGGAATTTGAAACGTTGCTTCAATTTTTGAATTTTTGAAATTCATACAGAGTTCTGATCTGATTGGGGGAAACACGGATCTCTCGCGCTCTTTTCTCGGAGGGCTCCTTCTTTGACTTAGGTTAGATGTCTTCCTCTGAGGAGTCTATTGAGATAGTTAGGGTAGAGTCTATGGAGTCTTTCGCTGCTTCTTCCTCTGCCCCATCCGAGTCGGATTCCCCTCATAGAGTTAGGGTTACCCATGTCGCCCGTGGTCAGGCGACGGGAAGGGTCCCCAAAGCGCACAAGAATACTCGCGATGCGCCCTCCCTACTAAAAAATGTGGATGAGCTCACCACGATTCGGGCTCGCTTCCACATTCCCCCTATCTATTCGTTTCGTTTGGCTAGGGAGGGCGAGAGGGCGGATCAGGTGCAGGGTAAGGAGATCGCCTTGTACCTGGATTCCTTTTGGGCTGGATTGCGCCCTTCTCCCCCAAGGCATGCGGGGCGCTGCGTTGTTTTCAACTAGCTCCGGGCTAGCTAGTTCCGAACTCGTGGAGGATTCTCCTCGGGTTCCTGGTCTGGTTGAGACTCGAAGAAATCCCTTTCAGCTTGACCCTTCTCTTCTCCTTCCTTTGCTATAAAAATCATCCTGGCACCCGTAAGGACGAGCCGAGCTGGGTGCACGTTTCCTTTAGAAAACATAGGGGAGGGACGGCCGGGTTGGGGGTCGTAGTAGTTCATTCTTCCAACCATGAATGGAAGGAGAAGTTCATATTTGTCGGGCCACCCGAGGGTGAGGATTGGACTGTGCCTGTACAGTGGCACATGGTCGACTGCCCGCGGGTGAAGCGGTCGTCCTCTCCCGAAGCGAGGGCGGTATCGGCGTGGGAGCCTATCCAACGGGCCGATATTTTTCTTTCCGAGCAGGCCCTTAGTTGGGCCGGGTTCAGCCTCGCTCGCTTTATGGGTAAGTTAGGAGCTTAGGCGACCTGTCTAGACTTGCATATTTTCTTCTGTTCTTTCTGGCGTCACTAACTCCCTTTGTGTATTTTTTTTTTGCAGAACCGATGGACTGATCCAAATTCCTGGCTGCCATAGCCGAGAAGAAGGGGAGGAAGGCCGGGGGCGCCGGCTCGTCCCGCCCCGCTCCGAGCCCGGCCCCACCGGCGGCCGCCTCGGCTAGGTGTTCCACCACGCTCCGGGCTTCAGAGACCAGCCGCGGGGAGAGCCGTAAGTATGCTCGGGAGCCGAAGCCCCGGGCTTTTGAGGTGGAGGATAAGGCCGACTCCCCCGAGGTCCTCCTCAAGAGGTACAAGAGGACGGTATCTCGATCAACGTCCTCCCCGATCTTCATGCAGAAGGGGGACGTTTGTTTCGAAGTGCCCTCGGGGCTTTTTGTCGCCGACGGCTTGCTATCGGATATGGAACGATCGGCCGGGGGCAAAATTCCCCGGGGGACCCTCAAGGCCCAAGTCGCCGCCATTGCTCAGGAGACTGTACAGGTCAGTATTCGCTTTCCGTTTAGGTTTTTGCTTTGGATATTTTTTTTAACTTCCTCTTTTATCTTTCCTAGGTCCTCCAGCACTGCGCCCTCATCGCCAACATGGAGCACGAGGAAATTTCCCCGGCGATGCAGATGGCTGACGGGTCTTCTTCGCGGGAGGAGGGCCTGTGCCGGGAGCTGCGTCAGGCGAAGGAGAAGATCGCCGCCCTCGAAAATCGGGTGGCCGCCGAGGAGGTGGTGAACTCCAAATGCAAGGAGTCCATCCGAATTTTGAAGGAGTCCAACAAGGCCGTTGAGGCTAAGCTGGAGGAGGCCAGGGTGCTCAACGCCACGATGAAGAAGACGCGGGACACCCTTAAGAGCGAAGTCGAGGCGGCAAAGGAAGGGATGAAGGTCGCCGACCTCCGGGCCGCAAAGGCGGTGGAGAGGTACAAGACGTCGGAATAATTCTACATCGACCTTGCCGACACCTCGGCCATTGTCTGGCATCAGGCTTTCGATGCCGTCAAGGCGCTGATGCCGAAGTTCCCCGACGGTGAGCTCCGGCTCGAATACCCCCTCGAGGATGAGACGCAAGGGGATGCCACTGGAGGTGCCGCCGGGGGAGAGGCTCCCGGTGGGAATGCTGGGGGTAAGGTAGTCACCCCGGCTCTCGGTGCCGAAGCTCCTGGTGGAGGCGCTGACCCTAAAGCTATTGCCCCGACTGCCGATGCCGACGTTGAGCAGATCGAGGTCCTCCTAACTCCCGAGGCCTGAGCCTTTCTGCCTTCTTCCTTTTTGTTTTTGAATCTTGTAGGCCTTCGGGCAATTTTGTAAGGCCGAGGAGCCTATAATACCTTTGTAAAGACTCCCAAGTTGTGAATAAAGCCGCTTTGTAAATTTTTTTGTAAATTTTTGTGTGGCAGCGTTTTCTTGTTTGTGTGAGCTTGTTAGCGTTTTCCTCGCCTAACGAGTCGGACCGCAGGTCGGTAACCGGTCCTTTAGATGGCGATCGCGTGTCGAGTGAAACCCAATTATTTGTCAAGTATACAAAGGCCGGTGTCCTTATGCCCCCGGAGTCGAGGTGACGATTGTTCTTGTAACAACTCCAATTTTTGTATACCAAAATTTGCTTTAAATATGATGTATACTTGGAGTATTGATGTTACTGGAAACAATTTAAGTATCTATTTCCTTACAATAATTACAAGAAGGAGCTTGTAGCTCATTGGTAATACCTTGCACTGCTGAACCAAGCCACCAGAGTTCGAATCCCATGCCCCACATAATTTTTATATCATTTTGTTTTAATTTTTTTGGGAAGTCAAACGGTCAAACAGCCATAACTCACAAATTAATGCAATTTATAAAAAAAATAAAGTATACCAAAATCTCCCCCAGACAATTCCCCACCCAACAACACCTGACTCGGCCCTGACTCGGCCGAATCGGCCGGCGCCGCCGGCCGGACTCGGCCGGTCGGCCGAGTCGTCAACACGAAAAAGTTTCGTGTTGACTTGGTCAACCCTCCTGCATACTCCATTTTCTCTGTACTGTTACAAAATTCTCATTAAACCTCTTTTAAGTCCAAATTTAATGAATTTTTAATGAATTTTATATTTTTTAAAAATATTTTTAAATCCTAACCCTAACCCTAGCCTAGCCCTATATAAAGACCCCTACCCTTTACCTTTTCACCTCACCACTCTAAGTCCACTCTATCAAATTCTCGAGAACTCGGTACAAAGAGCGAGAAGCGAAGCGCTGCCGAAACCGACGACGGATTCCGGCGACCGGACTAGAACCTTCGCGATGTTTTCGACGCATCGACAACCACCACCTTCTTTAGCCTCCTTAGCTTGTCCAAACCCGTAAGTCCCATCTCTTCTATCCCTCTTTTCTTTAATATAAAAATACGACTTTTTGGAACCCGACGGAAATCGGAATAAACTGATTTCCGATTCGTTTTTCTGCAAATTTCCACTTGTCACCTAATACATAATACCCACCCATATTCATGTTGACTATTAATCACCCATAAACTAATTTAAACAAACTTTCTCACTTGAAATGATAACTTCTTTGCAAAATCGTATTCTTTTCATAAAAATACCACAAAGTTTATTTTTCTTGTTCTAATTAATTCCCTCACTCCTAAATATGTTTATCTTGATCACTAAACTTGTAAAAATCAATTTGAATGAAATTTCACACATGAAATGATAACGTTTTCAAATACCGTATTCTTGCTCTTTAATACCTTTAAGTTTAATATGTCATGTTTCACCTCTAAACTTCATCAAAACTTAAAATAAGTCACGAGGTAATGACCTACCTCTACACACACACTCAAATATAACCCTAATTGATAAATATCAAAACATAGAATACGACATTACAGGACTTTTCACTAAAATACCATATTCTTTATAATCTTTACTTGAAAACTTTAAGTTGTATAAAATTTTAAATAAAATGAAAGCACGATAGGTCATGGACATCGATCGTTTATCTAAACTGTCTTGTGGTGTATAGGCAAGTGTGTCTAGGCTAGTGGTTTTTAATTAGGCCCACGACTGTGGTTCCATCCCACTTACCTGGCACTTACCTGGCCGCAATTGACGGTGAAGAGGCGATTTGAGGCTTCTAATGACTCATCGTTTAGACCTTAGAAATAGGCTAGTTGGCTTAGGAAACCCTAATAACTAAAATACGGAAAACTATACTCTTTTACAAATAAATACCTTATAAAACCGTTTTCCTAAATGAAAAGTATTTATAAAACCTAAGTAAAGTGCCGCTACAACCCACTTTTGGGGAACCTGTTAGGGATAGTACGGTTCATCGTGCACCCGCAGGCTAGTAGTGCGAGATTCAGACCTCCACAAGGAGCATTCGGTCTCGAAAGGTTTAAAATACGGCATTTAAGAAAAATGAGATTTTGGAAAATAAAATATTTATTTAAAGTCATTCTTGTATTAATATATATTTAATTATCATTTAAACATCTATTTTATCATAATATAAAGATTCCACTTTTTCCTAAAATTCCAAGATTAAAGGTTACATTAAAATACCATGAAATTCTAATAAAACAATTAATACTTTTATTAGGATATATTCACTAGAATAACACAAATAAAATTCACATTCATTATAATTATAAAGACGAATAATAAATACTTGAGGTGTATTTTGAAAACTATACAAATGTACTTTTTACATAAAACCCCCTCAAGTTTTATAATTTACAATAAGGCCCCTAACAAAGATCGAACTTCAACTTACCTTCTTTTAGTCTGACTCGGGTTAGAGTCTGACTATTTCTGACTTGAATATTATTCAAGTCAATCTATATTCTTTTATTTTACAATACAATTTGAATACATGAATCCCTGAATCCAGTTAACAATATATCCATTTTGACTGAATCAAACCATGGATATTCATCCATTATCCTGATATTCCATTTACCTGATTATACAGTTACAACATGTTTACTGATATCATGGTTTTGGCCAGTCACCCAACTTACATATTCCAATACTACAATACTGTTAAAACACAACGGGGTTTAAGGGATAGATTGGTACGGAAGATGTTAAAGGTGGCACGAGGTGGTCAGATTAAGACACCTAACCTGAATCCTATTGCTGTTGTACCGTGGCATAACGGTTCCTTGTACTTTCCTTCTGCCCTGATCTCTAGCATATAGAGATCCCCCTCGTATACACTGGCATCCTTCTGTACCAAGCTACAAACAACAACGTTAACTCAATATTCCATAATATTCAACAATGTAATACTTTAGAAAATAATTTTACACTGTCATTCTAATTCTTCCTTATCTTTGGGACTTACCGAACGACCTGTTCGCTGACGACATTCTATTTCTTTCTTCTTTGAATGTCGTCAGGTGCGTTGGATCAAGCTGAGATTGAGCCCATCGGTGAAGATTTGGAGCAGTTCCAGGAAGATCCAGAGCTCTAGATACTGTACCTTGTTCTTTCCAGTATTTTCATTTTCTGTTATGTCACTGTTTCGGCATCGCTTTTCATTTCAGTTGTATTTTCTTTTCATGCATTGTACAAAGAATGTTATTAATAAAAGTTGCTGTTATTTCTATATCATTCGTCTCTTGTGATTTACTTTATATTGCTTAGTTACGCTTAGCGTATGTACTTCTGAGTACATACGTAGCGGGCCTCGTCGCGTCCACTTCGCCGTACACTGGGAAGCGGGGCGTGGCAGGTTTTGTTGGTAGCCCATGCAGGTCAGAGCTGTATGAATCCTTGTCATGCAGTTCTGGTCTGCGTGAACAACCTAAGCAATATAACACAAGAACCAGCAACTAAAACATTCTTTACAATTCATGTTCCTTGAATCTTGCAAATCTTTATTCCTTGAATCTTATCATTTCATGTATTTGAATCTGTCCTAACCCAAATTTTTCTTCAAGGTCATGGATTCCCCGAACAACACCAGCACCAACGTCAACAACACTCCTCCAGCACTACCTCTCACACCAGCTGTTCCCGCACCACCCACTGAGCAAACAATGCTATTTGATGCGATCCGCAGTCTTCTCGAGGGACAGCAACAACTATTGAGCCGTCCTGAGAAAGATGCACCGGGAATAAAGCAATTCAGAGCTTTGCACCCAAAGCAATTTTCGGGTAAAGGAAGCCCTCTCGAAGCAGAAGAATGGGCACAAAGCATCGAAGACGATATGGCAGCAGCTCAAGTGCCAGATAACGCTTGGGTCCGTGTAGCGAAGCTACAGCTCACGGATAATGCTCGCAATTGGTGGAAGGCGGAAGAAACACGTCTGGTACAGCCGATTGAATGGAAGAAATTTCGCGAGAAGTTCGATGCGAAATATTTCCCTGTGACTGCCAGGTTCGCTATGGAGCAGCAGTTTATTCATCTACAACAAGGATCAATATGGGAGAAATCTGTAGATGAATACGATGCTGAGTTCACTATGTTGAGCCGGTAAGATATGTCACAATAGTTCAATTTTTTAGATATCATATACTACACAGCTAACACAATCTTTAAACAGATTCGCGGCACACCTAATACCGACGGACGATATCAGAGCCCGTCGCTTTCAGCAAGGTTTGGACACAGAGATTAAGGCTGCTCTAACCACAGGGAAGTTTTTGACTCATGAAGATGCACTAGAAGCTGCCCGCAGTTATGAGGCAGTGATAAAAGAGAGGGGCAGACCTCAGTCTGCTGGAGTCAAACGTCCTGCCAACCAAATGGCAGGTGGAGTCACGTCCAGACCACCTTTCGTGCCAAGGCGACCCGGAGTACCAACTCATCGTCCTAGCCCAGCCTTTTGCACATACTGCAAGAGAACTGGACATATGATGAAGGATTGCCGTCAAGCCAACCGCCTCTGCTTAGTCTGCGGTTCAGCCACTCATGATATTGGATCTTGTCCCCAAAGATAGAACTCAGTTGCTGCACCCAGGACAGCAAATACTTATCAGCAGCGACCAGCTCTTCATGCACCTACTCCCAGACTTGCACTGCCTGCACTACCCAGGGGACCACAAGCTGCACCACCTCCTCGACAGTTCCATCAAGCTCAAAGGAACGTTCCGAGGAATGCTCCTCAGGCCAGGAGGAATGTGCCAAAGCGCCAGGCTTTCATGATGTCTGTGGAAGAAGCTGATGCCACTGGCCAAGTCATTACTGGTAAACTTCCTTCTCAAACTCATCTTTTAGTCTTGTTTATCTACACACTTTCCCTATACCTAAAACCTATCCCATATACCTTAGGTACAATCCTAGTAGCTTCACTACCTGCACTTGCACTGTTTGATACTGGAGCATCCCACTGCTTTATGTCGCAACGGTTTGTCCGAACCCATGCGATTCCAGTCTCACCGCTTGTATCCAGCTGGAACGTCAGTTCCGGAAATGGTGTTCTAAAGGCAACTATGGGATACAACATGTGTCCAGTCGTCGTCTGCAGTCGAGAATTTTATGCTGACTTCAAGGTACTGGATATACCAAACTTCGATGTGGTTCTAGGAATGGACTGGCTTGGAACCTTTTATGCTACCATCGACTGTCGTCAAAAGAGGGTAGTATTTGAGATTCCAGATCATCCGGTCTTCTATTTTAAGAGTGTAGATCGTACACTGGAACCAAGTACCTACAAAGCGAAGCCAAGGGAAGCAGTAGTTGAGCAGCTCAGGCAGAGGAAGAATCAAGACCGGAGGTAGTTCGAGAGTTCGACGATGTATTCCCTGACGATATATCAGGTTTGCCTCCCGATCGAGCTCTTGAATTCAGTATTGACTTAGTACCAGGAGCACAACCAGTGATCAAAGCACCGTATAGACTAAGTCCGGAAGGATTGAAGGAAGTTCGAACACAGTTGGACGAATTACTGGCGAAAGGATGGATTCGTCCCAGCACTTCAAGTTGGGGAGCACCTGTACTATTGGTGAAGAAGAAGGAAGGTTCATACAGAATGTGCATCGATTATAGGGCCTTGAACGAAGTTACTATAAAGAACAAGTATCCACTCCCGCGCATCGACGATTTATTCGATCAGCTAAGTGGATCTTGTGTCTTCTCTAAACTAGATCTTCGTTCAGGTTATCATCAAGTGAAGGTCAAGGAAGCTGATATTCACAAAACAGCTTTCAGAACTCACTGTGGGCATTATGAATTTTTAGTAATGCCATTTGGAGTGACCAATGCACCATCAATCTTCATGAATCTTATGAACCAAGTTTTCCGGGAGTATTTAGACAGGTTCGTTGTCATCTTCATCGACGACATCCTGGTATATTCTAAGAACCGGAAAGAACATGCGGAGCACTTACGAATTGTCCTGGAAACTCTTCGACAACATAAGCTTTATACCAAGTACAGCAAATGCGAGTTTTGGCTAAATCAAGTTGGTTTTCTTGGACACATCGTATCAGGAGAAGGAATTTCTGTGGATCCAGCAAAAGTTTCAGCAGTCAGCGAATGGCCTACACCAAAATCAGTGAAGGATATTCGGAGTTTCTTGGGCTTAGCTGGATATTACAAAAGATTCATTGAAGGCTTTTCAAAGATAGCAACACCTCTGACCAAGCTCACACGAAAAGATGAAGAATTTGTGTGGTCAGAGGCATGCGAGCAAGCTTTCGTAGAACTCAAGTCAAGACTGACATCTACACCTATTCTCGTCATACCGGATCAATCTGGAGGATTCGAAGTGCATTGTGATGCATCCGGTAAGGGATTAGGATGTGTTCTATATCAGCACGGTAAGGTTGTGGCTTATGCTTCAAGACAACTGAAGACTCATGAGCGCAATTACCCGACGCATGATCTGGAGTTGGCAGCCGTCATTTTTGCTCTCATGATTTGGCGCCACTACATACTTGGTGAACGAGTGAACATCTACACAGATCATAAAAGTCTGAAGTATGTGTTTACTCAGAAGGAGTTGAATATGCGGCAGAGAAGATGGTTAGAACTCATGGCGGACTTTGACATCAACTTGCAATATCATCCAGGAAAGGTGAACGTAGTACCTGATGCTCTTAGTCGCCAACCATTAGCAATGAATCTCACCGCCCAGTGGAAGCTTCAGCAGGACCTACATCAGATGGAGATTGAACTAGTCATGCCAGATGATGTTTCAAATTTGATGAATCTATAAGTCCAATCAACTATTGTCAATCGGATCAAGGCAGCTCAAGCCAGCGATGCTAAGTTGTAAAAGATCAAAGAACAAGTGGAGAATGGACTCAGAACAGATTTCATCATCCATGAAGACGGATCTTTGAGATACGGCAGCAGATTGTGTGTACCAAAGGGTCTTGTTCGGGAAGAGTTAATGAAAGAAGCTTACAGCTCTCCCTATTCAGTACGTCCTGGAGGTACCAAAATGTACAAGGATCTACGCCAGAATTATTGGTGGCATGGAATGAAGCGTGAAGTAGCCAGAAGTGTCGCAAAATGTTTGGTGTGTCAGCAGGTAAAAGCTGAACATCACAGGACAGCTCGACTACTTCAACCGTTACCAATCCCAGAATGGAAGTGGCAGCACATCACGATGGACTTTGTAACTGCCCTTCCTCGCAGCACAAAGGATAACGGCGCGATTTGGGTCATTATGGATCGACTCACAAAGTCAGCTCACTTCATCCCATTTCGAGTTGGCCAATCAACTGAGGCACTAGCGAAGAAGTACATGGAGGTAATAATCTAATTTAGATTTAAAACTCTTCATAATGTACTATCTCTGATACCCATGAACTCATACAGGAAATTGTGAGACTTCATGAAGTACCGGTCTGCATTGTCTCCGATCGTGACACCAGGTTTCGATCGCAATTTTGGCAGAGTCTACAAGCTAGCTTGGGAACAAGTCTGAACTTCAGCACGGCTTATCATCCATAAACAGATGGTCAGTCGGAACGAACTATTCAGATCTTGGAGGATATGCTCAGAGCATGTATGCTCGACTTCAAAGGATCGTGGGAAGATCACCTGCATCTTGTGGAGTTTGCGTACAACAACAGCTACCAAGCAAATATAGGAATGTCACCTTTTGCAGTATTATATGGAAGGAAGTGTCGATCGCCATTAAGTTGGGACGACATCGGAGATAGAGAACTCCTTGGACCAGTGATGATAGTAGCGACCGTTGATGTGGTTCGTACTATCAGGGAAAGAATGCGCATAGCCCAAGATAGACAGAAACACTGGGCTGATGCGAAGAGACGACACTTGGAGTTCCAGCCAGGAGACCATGTATTCTTGAAGATATCTCCGAACCGCGGAGTGATCCGATTTGGAAGACGGGGAAAGTTGAGTCTGAGATACATTGAACCGTTCGACATACTCGAACGAGTCGGTGAAGTGGCATACCGACTAGCGCTCCCACCATCATTGGAAGGAGTGCATAACGTGTTCCACATATCCCAACTCAGAAGGTATGTGAGTGACCCCAGCCATCTACTTGATCATTCCGAGCTCACTATACAGCCCGACTTGTCTTGTGAGCAACAACCTGTGGAGATCCTGGATAGGAAAGTGAAGACACTTCGGAACAAAGAAGTTAATTTGGTCCGGGTAATGTGGAGGAAAGACACTCCAGGAGAATCCACGTGGGAAAGGGAGGATGAGATGCATGCAAGATATCCGCACCTTTTTGTAAACTAGTCCTCAAATAAAAGTTGTAAATTTCGAGGACGAAATTTTTGTAAGGAGGGTAGATTGTAACAACTCCATTTTTGTATACCAAAATTTGCTTTAAATATGATGTATACTTGGAGTATTGATGTTGCTGGAAACAATTTAAGTATCTATTTCCTTACAATAATTACAAGAAGGAGCTTGTAGCTCATTGGTAATACCTTGCACTGCTGAACCAAGCCACCAGAGTTCGAATCCCATGCCCCACATAATTTTTATATCATTTTGTTTTAATTTTTTTGGGAAGTCAAACGGTCAAACAGCCATAACTCACAAATTAATGCAATTTATAAAAAAATAAAGTATACCAAAATCTCCCCTAGACAATTCCCCACCCAACGACACCCGACTCGGCCCTGACTCGGCCGAATCGGCCGGCGCCGCCGGCCGGACTCGGCTGGTCGGCCGAGTCGTCAACCCTAAAAAGTTTCGTGTTGACTTGGTCAACCCTCCTGCATACTCCATTTTCTCTGTACTGTTACAAAATTCTCATTAAACCTCTTTTAAGTCTAAATTTAATGAATTTTATATTTTTTTAAAATATTTTTTAATCCTAACCCTAACCCTAGCCTAGCCCTATATAAAGACCCCTACCCTCTACCTTTTCACCTCACCACTCTAAGTCCACTCTATCAAATTCTCGAGAACTCGGTACAAAGAGCGAGAAGCGAAGCGCTGCCGAAACCGACGACGGATTACGGCGACCGGACTAGAACCTTCGCGACGTTTTCGACGCATCGACAACTACCACCTTCTTTAGCCTCCTTAGCTTGTCCAAACCCGTAAGTCCCATCTCTTCTATCCCTCTTTTCTTTAATATAAAAATACGACTTTTTGGAACCCGACGGAAATCGGAATAAACCGATTTCCGATTCGTTTTTCTGCAAATTTCCACTTGTCACCTAATACATAATATCTACCCATATTCATGTTGACTATTAATCACCCATAAACTAATTTAAACATACTTTCTCACATGAAATGATAACTTCTTTGCAAAACCGTATTCTTTTCATAAAAATACCACGATGTTTATTTTTCTTGTTCTAATTAATTCCCTTACTCCTAAATATGTTTATCTTGATCACTAAACTTGTAGAAATCAATTTGAATGAAATTTCACACATGAAATGATAACGTTTTCAAATACCGTATTCTTGCTCTTTAATACCTTTAAGTTTAATATGTCATGTTTCACCTCTAAACTTCATCAAAACTTAAAATAAGTCACGAGGTAATGACCTACCTCTATACACACACTCAAATATAACCCTAATTGATAAATGTCAAAACATAGAATACGACATTACAGGACTTTTCACTAAGATACCATATTCTTTATAACCTTTACTTGAAAACTTTAAGTTGTATAAAATTTTAAATAAAATGAAAGCACGATAGGTCATGGACATCGATCGTTTATCTAAACTGTATTGTGGTGTATAGGCAAGTGTGTCTAGGCTAGTGGTTTTTAATTAGGCCCACGACTGTGGTTCCATCTCACTTACCTGGCACTTACCTGGCCGCAATTGACGGTGAAGAGGCGATTTTAGGCTTCTAATGACTCATCGTTTAGACCTTAGAAATAGGCTAGTTGGCTTAGGAAACCCTAATAACTAAAATACGGAAAACTATACTCTTTTACAAATAAATACCTTATAAAACCGTTTTCCTAAATGAAAAGTATTTATAAAACCTAAGCAAAGTGCCGCTACAACCCACTTTTGGGGAACCTGTTAGGGATAGTACGGTTCATCGTGCACCCGCAGGCTAGTAGTGCGAGATTCAGATCTCCGCAAGGAGCATTCGGTCTCGAAAGGTTTAAAATACGGCATTTAAGAAAAATGAGATTTTGGAAAATAAAATATTTATTTAAAGTCATTCTTGTATTAATATATATTTAATTATCATTTAAACATCTATTTTATCATAATATAAAGATTCCACTTTTTCCTAAAATTCCAAGATTAAAGGTTACATTAAAATACCATGAAATTCTAATAAAATAATTAATACTTTTATTAGGATATATTCACTAGAATAACACAAATAAAATTCACATTCATTATCTATAAAGACGAATAATAAATACTTGAGGTGTATTTTGAAAACTATACAAATGTACTTTTACATAAAACCCCCTCAAGTTTTATAATTTACAATAAGGCCCCTAACAAAGATCGAACTTCAACTTACCTTCTTTTAGTCTGACTCGGGTTAGAGTCTGACTATTTCTGACTTGAATATGATTCAAGTCAATCTATATTCTTTTATTTTACAATACAATTTGAATACATGAATCCCTGAATCCAGTTAACAATATATCCATTTTGACTGAATCAAACCATGGATATTCATCCATTATCCTGATATTCCATTTACCTGATTATACAGTTACAACATGTTTACTGATATCATGGTTTTGGCCAGTCACCCAACTTACATATTCCAATACTACAATACTGTTAAAACACAACGGGGTTTAAGGGGTAGATTGGTACGGAAGATGTTAAAGGTGGCACGAGGTGGTCAGATTAAGACACCTAACCTGAATCCTATTGCTGTTGTACCGTGGCATAACGGTTCCTTGTACTTTCCTTCTGCCCTGATCTCTAGCATATAGAGATCCCCCTCGTATACACTGGCATCTTTCTGTACCAAGCTACAAACAACAGCGTTAACTCAATATTCCATAATATTCAACAATGTAATACTTTAGAAAATAATTTTACACTGTCATTCTAATTCTTCCTTATCTTTGGGACTTACCGAACGACCTGTTCGCTGACGACATTCTATTTCTTTCTTCTTTGAATGTCGTCAGGTGCGTTGGATCAAGCTGAGATTGAGCCCACCGGTGAAGATTTGGAGCAGTTTCAGAAAGATCCAGAGCTCTAGATACTGTACCTTGTTCTTTCCAGTATTTTCATTTTCTGTTATGCCACTGTTTAGGCATCGCTTTTCATTTCAGTTGTATTTTCTTTTCATGCATTGTACAAAGAATGTTATTAATAAAAGTTGCTGTTATTTCTATATCATTCGTCTCTTGTGATTTACTTTATATTGCTTAGTTACGCTTAGCGTATGTACTTCTGAGTACATATGTAGCGGGCCTCGTCGCGTCCACTTCGCCGTACACTGGGAAGCGGGGCGTGACAGTTCTCCGCCGAAAACAGAAACGGAACCTCGTAGGTTCGTCTTGTCACGCCCCGCTTCCCAGTATACGGGCAGAGGACGCGACGAGGCCGCTACGTATTTACTGTGAAGTAAATACGCTAAGCGTATCTAAGCAATATAAAAGTAAAAGCACAAGAGACTAGATATAATAAAACAACAATTCTATTTATTCGCATTCTTTCTGTACAATACATGGAAACTAAATACAACTGAAATAAAGCAATGCCTAAACAATGGCAGAAATGAAAAGTGTTGAAATGGAAAGTGTACAATGAACTAGAGCTCGGGGTATTCACTGAATTGGTCCAAGTCTTCACTCATGGGCTCGATCTTTGACGTGTCCAGATCACCTGACGACATTCAAAGAAGAAAGAAAGAGAATGTCGTCAGCGAACAGATCGTTCGGTAAGTCCCAAAGATAAGGGAGAAGTAGAAAAGAAGAAAGAGAGAGTGTGGCTTTTAAAGTTGTATTATATTGTTATAATGTTAATACTGTTATTATCGTAAGTTCAAGGGTGAATGTCAACTAATCTCAAGAATGTTCTCAAACCCAACAGGCCACAGTCCAGGGATAGGGAACCACGGGCCCGAATGATATGATAGTAGCGGGACTTCGACCATCGCCGAAGTATTCCAAACTCAACAGGCCACGGTCTAGGAGCATGGAAACACGGGCCCTCATGATTGCTTGCTTGTGTTAGTAGACATGGATTCATGATCTAAGGGGACTCTTGAGCTTATATTGGATTCATGAATGAACTATCCCAATACCCCGTGTAGTTATTGTATTGATAGTATTGTATTGTATTGTAATGTTTTGTAAATTGAATTGTATAATTGGATGACTTGCCGAAACCATGATATTAGTAAACGGATGTAACTGTAGAATCATGTATGTAACTGGAGAATTATGTAAACTGGATGATCATGTAAATGGAATGTATATCCATGGTTCGGTTCGGTCAGGTTGTATAGATTGATAGATTGAATATATGGAATAATGGATTCATGGATTCGTGTTGAATTGTAATATTGTAGATTGTACTTGAATCATATTCAAGTCAGATTATTAATGAGACTCAGTCTGAGTCAGACGAAAAGAAATTGAAGTCCTAACTGTTTTGATGTTATCGGTAACCGCTGCACATGGGCGGCAGGATTTGTGACTTTTTCAAAGACGATTACCGTGTTGATAACACCGTTGTTAAGTTGTCTACCTTAAACATGCAAGCACCCACTTCTCCGGCTCCATGAGGCTCAAGAGATTGGTCACGCTTAAACCTATGTTTACTAGGGTCCTTAGGGTAATTTATAGAACTTGAGGGGTTTTTTTTATGTAAAAATACTTTTCAATAGTTTTCAAAATACTCCCCAAGTATTTAGTTATCGTCTTTAGAGTTGTAATAAATGTGGATTTTATACATATGCCATTTCTATTGAGAATAACCTAATTTTTATAATATATGGTATTAAAGTGTAATATTAAACTTGTATGGATTTCATGGTATTTTAATGTAAACTGATTCTTGTGATTTTTGAAAAGAGTTGTAATATTTATATTCTTACAAAATAGATCTTTTAATGTTACATACATATATATATTTATATAAAAATAATTTTAATATATATATTATAATTCTAAAAATCTCATTTTCTTAAGATGTCGTATTTTAAATCTTTCGAGACCGAATGCTCCTTGCGGAGGTCTGCATCTCGCACTACTAAGCCCGAGGATGTGCGATAATCCGCACCATTCCGAACGGGTTCCTCAAATGGGTTGTAGCGGCACTTTGCAAAGATTTGTATAAATACTAATACAACAACACCAACAACAATAACAATAACAACTGAGCCTTTTATTCCAAGCATATGGGGTAGGCTACATGAACCAAAATGAGAATCACGCCGGGTCGAGCACATGAATCCTCCGCCTCCACTCACTCCTATCGAACAATATACATTCATCGAGTCCTTTGGCAACCATATCGTTTCGTATCACCTCCATCCATGTTTTCTTCGGTCTCCCTTTTGCCTTTTTACCATTGCCCGTATCGAGAGTATCTATTCATCGAACCGGTGCTTCCATAGGTCTGCGTCGCACATGACCAAACCATCTTAGCCGGTTTTCCCGCATCTTCTCCTCCACAGGTGCTACACCAAATTTTGCATGAATATCCTCATTTCGCACCTTATCTTTTCTAGTGTTACCGCACATCCAACAAAGCACGCGCATCTCCACTACGTGCATTTTCTGTGTATGATGCTTCTTAGGAGCCCAGCATTCTGTACCATATAATAAGGCAGGCCGAATAGCGCTCCGATAAAACTTCCCTTTCAATTTTAATGGAAAGTTACAATCACACAAAATCCCTGTTGCACTCCTCCATTTCAACTAACCAGCTTGGATACTTTGATTAACATCACTATCGATCTCCCCATTCTTTTGGATGATGGAACCTAGATATCTAAACTGGTCGCTCGGTGATATCTCTTGCCCTTCCAATTTTATACCAATATGGTTTTGACTTCTCTGGTTACTAAATTTGCAATGCATATATGCTGTCTTGGACCTGCTCAATCTGAATCCCCGAGATTCCAATGTTTGCCTCCATAATTCCAATTTGGCATTAACCCCTGCTTTCGTCTCATTTACTAGAACAATATCATCAGCGAATAGCATACACCAAGGTATCTCATCTTGGATAGTTCTAGTAAGTTCATCCATCACGATGGTAAACAGGAATGGACTTAATGCAGATCCTTGATGTAAACAATTGTAATCAGAAAATCACTCGTTAAGCCGTTGCAGGTTCTGACATTTGCCACTACTCCATCGTATATATCCTTGATTATGTCAATATACTTTACGGGGACCCCCTTCTTCATCATTTTCCCCCATAATACCTCTCTAGGTACCTTGTCTTATGCTTTTTCTAAATCAATAAATATCATATGCAAATATTTTCTCCTCTCTCGAAAACGCTTGACAAGTTGACGAAGCAAATGAATAGCCTCTGTCGTCGATCGTCCAGGCATGAACCCAAACTGGTTCTCTGTTATCTTAATATCCTTCCTTAGCCTGTGTTCAATCACTCTCTCCCAAAGTTTCATGGTGTGACACATAAGTTTTATTCCACGGTAGTTTGAGCAACTTTGAATGTCACCCTTGTTCTTGTAGATAGGTACAAGGATACTTTTCCTCCATTCATTTGGCATCTTTTTTGTGTGCCAAATCTTATTAAACAGATCTGTCAGCCATTTAATGCCTATTTCTCCTAAGCATCTCCAAATCTCGATAGGAATCCCGTCAGGACCAACCGCTTTTTTTAAACTCATTCTGTTCAAAGCTTCTTTAACCTCAGGTAGTTTTATTTTACGCATGAAATCACGGTTTATATCTTGAGATTGAATGACAAGTCCATCCAAATTCTTAGTAAAGCTCTCATTCAACAATTTGTCAAAATAATCTCTCCATCTTTCCTTGATATGCTCATCTCGAACTAAAACCTTCTGATTTTCATTTTTGACACACTTCACCGCACATAAGTCTCTAGTCTTCCTTTCCCGCATTCGAGCAATCCGGTATATATCATTTTCAGCCTCTTTAGTGTCTAATTTCTCGTACACCTCCTTGTAGACCTTAGATTTAGCTTCCCGAACAGCTTTCTTAACTTCCTTTTTAGCCATTTTATACTTCTCAAATCTTTCCACATCTCTACTTTTCTTCAAATCTTTATAAGAATCCCTTTTAATTTTAATAGCAGCCTTTACTTCTTCATTCCACCATGACGTGTTCTTAGATGGTGGAGCACCACCTCTCGACTCACCAAGTAGGTCTCTAGCTACCTTCTTGATACAACTAGCCATTTTGTTCCATATTCTGTCTGAATCATCTTCCGACTGCCAATCCGCTTCTTGGACTACACGATCTATAAAACCATTTGGTTACCTTCTTTCAATCGCCACCATTTAATTTTAGGCTCCATCTTACGTCTAATCTTCCTAAGTCCTCTTCTAAATCGAAAGTCTAGAACTAAAAGTCTATGTTGAGTGGTCACACTCTCACCTGGCACTACCTTACAGTCGATACAACAAGCTCTATCTATTCTTCTCGTCAGAAAAAAGTCTATTTGACTAGCACTTGATCCGCTTCTAAAAGTGATAAGGTGGGACTCTCTTTTTCTAAACCAGGTGTTTGCTAAGATTAAGTCATAAGATAAGGCAAAATCTAGAATCGAGTCACCTACGTCATTCTTTTGTCCAAAACCAAAATCTCCATGGATAGTATCAAACCCACTACGACTAGTACCTACTGTAAGTCCATGTCACGCACCCCACGAACTTGCGGGGAGGCGGAATATATGAAAAACGATTATCAAAGCTTCGTAACACGGACTTGAGCGCATGAATCGTGTCTAAACCGTTACTAGCAAACTACGAAAGGTTTAACTACTCGGATTCGAAGTTATACCTCACGTTACTTGTCCTTCGGGTCTTTATCGCTGTCCTCCACTCCTCGTAGGCTCTTTGGAACGTCGGCACCTCAACGGCCTCCTCGAGTCAAAGACGATCCACCCGAGAGCTCCTACTCCAAGCTTGACCTCTAACTTGAGGTTACTAGGTTTCTCAAAGTGCTAATCTAAGCAACCTAGGTGATATAGAGTTGGATTATGGATGTATTAGTCTAGCTAACCCTTAAGCTCAACACATGAGATGTTAGGGTTAGGGTTTGAAGAGAGAGAGCTTGAGGAGAGAGAAGGTGAGAATGAGAATCCTTTTGGATGAATGAAATCATTTGTGTATATATGAAACATATCATATAATTAAATGAATAACAAATAATGATATATCATCATGTTTCATTAATACACTAAGTGATTCACCACATGAGTCATATAAATCATAAATGATTCATTAACTCCATGTATGAATCACACCATGACTCATTTATCCAATTAACGCAAATGCCACCTTAACCCCCAAGTCACCATGCTTCTAGAAGCTTCCCGACAAATTACGAGAACGCCCCTCCTATCCATGAAAACACGGAAAAACTTTAGACTGTATAAATCCAATAGTCCGATACTAGAATCTGGATTAAACCAAAGTCGACTAGTAAAAACTGTCCGAACATCGTACGTGCGTAAAAACACGTATGCGTCCGAACCCTGTCGTAAAACCATACGACCTCTATATCGTTTCGCCCGAAGTAGGGAAACTCTCTGTGTGGGACTCTAAAGACTCGACACTACGCTGGCAGTGGGTTTAACCACAGACCGCAAGCGGCACTAGCTGTACGTAACGGTCCCCAGGTAGATGCCGATAAGAAGGTCGATGAGGAAACCCATCCGAACTCCTACTGAGCCTGCTGTGACAATCTCCGTACAGTCCGGTCTGTTCGTCTAGGACTATCGCATATTGGGCCTAGGAGGCGGCAAGCGTCAGTCCCCTAAAAGCGGTATAAGTCGTGTCGGAGCGTAGCCCATTACACTTTGAGAAACTACTGGAAAACCTACCAGTAAATCTCGCTTGCCCTGGCCAGGGACTTTGCGTAATGGCTCTCTGACACAGCGCGATATCAACTCCCAATACCGGGAGAGACGAATCCTGTCTAACCGCCACTGCCTCCAAGTGCTCGGGACTGCACCCAACTGCTACCTGTTTGCACGACTCCTTTGAGCCGTGGTAGGGTAGCAATCTAAGAACAGTGGGACACACTCAAGGCGAAGTAGCAGTGTCAAGTCTGCGGACTATGCTGTACTCATGTCACCTGGGAACTGTTAACTGACGACTGGTATAATACTATCCAACAGTTCCCCGCGAGTCCTGTCCGGTGTACCCGTAACCTAACGAGCACCTGTATACTATCTCCAATACTACGTACTGATGGCTGTGGGACATACCATCTCCCCAACTGGGATGAGAAGCGTACACACTAGTCTACTCCGGAGTATCGATGCCCTGTCTCGATAATCCTACGACTAGGGACCTGTATAGGATGTTGCTTATAGACTACACAGCCCCCACTAGTGTGACTGCCATCACAACGCTGGTAATCAAGCAAAGATCCTAAGGGCTCTACTAATATGTATAAGCGATACATTACAAGAAACATACGCACATATTAAAGTAGACGCAAACCAAGTAGCATACTACCATTTTTAGCAAGACTGTCAATACAACTGTGAATATCCCAAGCTTCCATTAAGTAATATACAAACTAGTATGATACAGTAATGTCCTTCTAGGGCATAAACACTAACAATCTCCCACTTGCACTAGGGCCATGTACTGGCATATCGCAGACCTATCATCTCGAATAGCCTCTCGAACTGCGTCTGAGGAATGGCCTTTGTGAATGGATCAGCAGTGTTATTCTCTGTATCTACTCTCTTTACCTCGATCTCCCGGCGATCGACGATCTCCCTGATCAGGTGATACCGCCTTAAGATGTGTCTGGACTTCTGATGAGACCTGGGTTCCTTCTCCAAAGCTATAGCGCCGTTGTTGTCGCAATACAGAGGTATTGGACAAACACTGGTAAGAACCACCTGAAGTTCTGTGAGGAACTTCTTCATCCAGACAGCTTCTTTTGCGGCATCGCAAGCAGCTATGTACTCCGCTTCCATCTTTGAGTCAACAATGGTCTCCTGCTTGGAACTCTTCCAACAGACCGTCCCTCCATTGAGGGTAAAGACATAACCCGACATGGACTTGGAGTCATCCTTGTCACTCTGGAAGCTAGAGTCGGCAAAGGCCTCGATCTGGAGGTCTTTTCCGCCATACACTAAGAACATCACCTTAGTCCTCCTCAGGTACTTGAGAATGTTCTTTACTGCTATCCAGTGCTTCTCCCCTGGGTTTGCCTGATACCGGCTTACAACGCTCAATGCGTATGCTACATCTGGTCTGGTACATAACATCGCATACATTATAGAGCCTACCGTAGAAGCGTAGGGTATAATCGACATGCGATCCCTTTCCAAATCAGTCTTGGGAGACATCTCTTTGGAGAGGGTGATTCCGTGACAAGCCGGTAGGTTACCGCGCTTAGAATCATCCATACTGAATCTTTTTAATATGGTGTTTATGTACCTGGACTGCGAAAGTCCCAACATCCTCTTTGATCTATCACGATAGATCTGGATCTCCAGAATGTAGGTGGCATCACCCAGGTCTTTCATGGAGAACTTCTGTGACAAGAATCTTTTGACTGATTGTAGCATAGGAATATCATTTCCTATTAGGAGAATGTCATCCACGTACAAGACGAGGAATACTACAACTCTCCCTACAATCTTACTGTATATGCATGGTTCATCTGGATTTTTGATAAAGTCGAATTCTTTGACAGTATCATCAAAACAGATGTTCCAACTCCGCGATGCCTGCTTTAGTCCATAAATGACTTAAGCAGCTTGCATACTTTACCGCTGCTCCC
The DNA here is from genome assembly GCA_030015575.1 of Agapanthus africanus. Lineage (NCBI taxonomy): Eukaryota > Viridiplantae > Streptophyta > Magnoliopsida > Asparagales > Amaryllidaceae > Agapanthus > Agapanthus africanus. The sequence continues at coordinate 21,857,010 of JASDDO010000022.1, forward strand.
ACTCTGAATGAATCCCTCTGTCTGATCCATATAGACGCACTCTTCCAAATTACCATTTAGAAAGGCCGTCTTTACGTTCATCTGCCAGATCTCATAATCGTGGAAGGCAGCAATAGCAAGAAGGATCCGAATGGATTTGAGCATAGCCACTGGAGAAAAGATTTCGTCATAGTCCAAACCAGGTCTTTGACGGAAACCCTTTGCAACAAGTCTAGCCTTATAGGTTTCAACCTGTCCATCCACACCAATCTTCTTTCTGAAGATCCATTTGCATCCTACAGGTTTTACCCCATCTGGAGCAATGTCCAAAGTCCATACTTTGTTAGTGTACATGGACTCCATTTCGGTCCGCATTGCATCCAGCCATTTTACCGAGTCGCCGCTCTGAATGGCTTGCTGGAAGCTTGTAGGGTCATCATTATCAATGACGCAATCTTCTCGATCCCCGTCTATGAGAAAACCATAGTGTCTCTCGAGCGGATGAGACTGCCTACTACTTCTGCGGATAGGCGCTGGTATGTCCCTTTCTTCTGAAACTTCTTGTTCTACCAAACTTTCAGTAACAGCTTGTGGTTCTGGAATTTCTTCCAGTTCTATTGCGCTCCCATTCTTCTGATTTTCTAAAAATTCAGTTTCTAAGAAGTGGGCATGACGAGAAACAAAAACCTTTTGTTCCTCTGTGTAATAGAAATAATATCCCTTGGAGTTCTTTGGATATCCCACAAGCTTACACTGTACTGAGCGTGCCTCGAGCTTGTCCGGATGCTGCTTTTTTACAAAAGCTGGACATCCCCATGTCCTAAAGTGTTTAAGACAGGGTTTCTTCCCACTCCACATCTGATATGGTGTGGTAGGCACAGTCTTGGTTGGAACCTGGTTCAAATGATATGCAGCTGATTCTAGTGCATAACCTCAGAAAGATCGCAGTAACTCAGCCTTACTCATCACGGAACGAACCATATCCAATAGGGTTCGATTCCTCCTTTCCGATACACCATTGTGTTGTGGTGTGTATGGAGGAGTAAGCTGAGAGAGAATTCCATTCTCTTTTAAGTATCCCAGGAACTCGGCACTTAAGTATTCACCACCTCGATCAGATCTCAGTGTCTTGATACTTTTGCTTGTCTGTTTTTCCACTTCATTCTTGTATTCTCGGAATTTCTCAAAGGCCTCGGATTTATGCTTCATTAAGAAGATATATCCATACCTAGAGAAATCATCCGTAAAAGTAATGAAGTAGGAATAACCACCTCGCGCATTTGTAGACATTGGACCGCACACGTCACTGTGTACGAGTCCCAAGAGCTCGCTCGCTCTTACTCCATGTCCAGTAAACGGAGTCTTTGTCATCTTTCCCATGAGACAAGATTCACAAGTAGCATAAGATTGATATTCGAACGGATTCAAATATCCTTCTCTATGTAACTTCGTCAACCGTGTTTCATTGATGTGACATAGTCTACAATGCCATAATAAAGCATGGTTTATTTCTGGAGACTTTCTTTTAAGTGTGTTCTGGACATTGAAAACCTGAGCTTGATTCAATACGTATATACCGTCATCTAATGTACCGGACCCAATCAGAACTTGATTTAGGTGGATGTGAACTACATCGCTTACGAATGTAAAATCATATCCCTCTCTCGAAAGTGAGGACACTGATATGATATTACAAGTCAAACTAGGTACATACAAACAGTTACGTAGAATCAATATCTGCCCACTTGTCAAACCTAGGCGATATTCTCCCACGGATTCAGCGTCCACGCTCATTCCGTTTGCAACTCTGAGAGACAAATCACCTACCCTTATAACTCTACGGTTTCTCAAAGCATGTAATGAATTACAGATATGAGATCCTGCTCCGGTATCTAGTACCCAGGAAGTAGAGTTAATTAACAAACAGTTCTCAATTACAAACACACTTGAGACCGAAGCCACAACATGCTTCGTATCTTGGCTACTGGCTTCCAAAGCCCTACAATCTTTCTGCCAATGCCCGTTCCCATAACAATAGGAACATCCCTTCTTACCTACACCAAGTCCCGAAAATTTTGCTCTTCCCTTTCCTCCTACTTTACCGACACCGTATATCGGCTTTGTAGAGGTCTTCTTCTTTCCACCCTTTGCTTTCGCCCTGGATGTAGAAGAAGAAGGTCCCCCATTAAGAAGAGCCTGTGTCTCCCTGGTTTCTTTCAGGGTGTAAGTAGAGGGTAGGGACTGTGGAAATAAGTCAGCGTATGACCTGTTTCTCAACGTGGTCTCCAGGTCCTTGAGCTCATCAATATAGCTAGTCATTGTAAGAACGTCGTCCCTTACAGATGACCCGACAGCCAACCTCGCTTGAATTAATTCGTTCGAGGTCTCATATCTTGCGATTTGAGATTGCTCTCCATATAAATCTTTGTTATGGAGAAAGATGGAAAATAAGTCAATCTTCTTGTGCTGCTTCTAGTATACACCATCAACTGAAGCCAACACGAGGCACTTGGCTTTCGCTTTATCCTTTTCCTTTGTCTGACGGATATCTATATCCGCGACGGTGGAAACTGGACCTGGGATGGCGGGATCTTGAGTAGTAATAGGGTGGTCCAGCTTGTCATAGGCAATGGACATCTGGACAGACCTTTGCCAGCTATATAAGTTAGATTCAGTCAACTTGTTATCTAGATGTAACCTAGTCATGGTCACAAGGTCGCTGCAATGAGAGAGAGAAGAAAACACTTTAGCATGATGCTCTTGCAAGTTTAGATTGGTTTTTAATTTATCTAAACTGGATGGCTCCCACTGTTTCTCGAATCCTTCCTCAAACCATAAAAGAAGAATTAGCCAGGACTATTCTCACTGTACAATACTTGCTTAACCATTCAGCCATGCTAGTGTCGGTACTTCGAGGGATGTTTTTCAACGCTTTCGCGAAGTTCCTTAATTAAATAACCTCTTTTCTCTGGGGGTGTAGCCCTGCTGACACCTTTCTCGACACCTACTTGGTTTATAGCATTGATCGTTAAGTGACGAATCTCCTGATAAGTAGCATATACTCACAGTAGGATCGGGATCCAAATATCATCGTATGATAATGTTGAAGGAATCCTACCAACATTCATCAAACTCCAAATGGTATGCAACACTATCAAGTTTCAGTTTCTTTAGAAACTCCCGATGTGGATTTTTGCCCCATGTTCTTATGACCTTGACTAAGGGCCAACAAATCATAAGTCACATGTCAAGTTCTACCCATCATTATCTTGTTAATTTGAACCCACCCGTATATACTCTTGACTAAGGGCCAAACAAAATAATACGACTGTCCCAAACCAACTCATCTATCTATGCAACAAATGAATACCCCAGCAGCTACCAATCACTATGTCTTGACTAAGGGCCAAACAAACATAGCTTGAATACTACTGACCATTCATAAGAAATGACGGAGGGCTACGACTGGTTTTGGCGAAACCGTGAACGTAGTGAACTTGATATAATCGAAGGAACCTGATAGCTTTTTAAAAGGAGTGGTTAAAGCTCCGCAATTAAAAATTCTGCTCTTTTTAAAATAACCGAGTGGTTTCTTATAAATTTGTTCCAACGATTCAACTTTGGTTTATTTTCTTTGCATTAAAATAATGCGTTCCATCATTTAACCTATCATTGCAGAAAACAACGAAAATACAACGTCCTCTTTGCCATCCGCATTCGCCACAGGGTCCCGTCATCACCCGTTAGGTTCTTAACTAACGACAGAGCGGGGGCTGGGCTAGCGTGGGTGTAAAACATAAGTGACGTCTAAATAGCTATCATATAGATATTGTACATTCGTCAGACGCAATAATAGGCATTCCAGATCTCAGATGAACATTATTGGATATACAAGCAATCCGCGTATGCTTTGAGCCTGCAACAAAAGACGGATTACACGGTTGTGATGAATAGCCATTCCCCACCCTAGACCCCTATGGGTACAGCAAACTACCCGCCAAGTACCCGAAGTGAAGCGGTCTCCCTCAACAACGTGAGTAGGCCACTAAACACTTCAACGTACCCGGTAGTTTGTGTACCCCACCTTGGGTCTATCCTAGGAGCAAAAAACAGTAAATGAAATAATACAACGGTGGCTACAACCGCAACCTGGATGTGCCCCGCAAAAGAATATTACATCATATTACAATTTACATCGAATGAATGAATATAAAACCCATCTCAAACCCCGGCTAATCATCACAACGATCCAATCAAGTTCATATACACAAACAGTAAACATTACAGAAATGTGCAACCCCCTGCCAACCGACATACTAGCAGTTAGGGGAGGTTTACGAACACATTAAAAATTACAGATAAAAACCCGATTAGCAAATAACTTAGAATATCGATCGACAACCTTTTTCCGTGTCTACCCCAAATGCAATCCAGCACCGAAGTAACCTGGGCAGAAACAGAATATACAGGAAAACAAAACACCAAAATATATGAATTACTGCGCAAATCCGAGTCAACTCGGAGTTGACTCGGGGCGGATCCGCGGCCAAAAGCACTATTGTGCCGCGTATCCGCGGCCATCTAACCGAGTTGAGAGCTCGTATTTTTCCAGTTTTCTTATATTTCCCTTTTGTGAATTTTAAGGTATATCAAATATTTTTTTTGACAAGTTTAAAATTAACAGAAACTGTTAGGGTGTTCGGGGTGTTGTTTTCGTGTTTTCCGACGATCGAAGTTCTAATTAGTTGCTAACAAGCTAGTAATGGTTTATTTGGCTCTGATACCACTGTAAGTCCATGTCACGCACCCCACGAACTTGCGGGGAGGCGGAATATATGAAAAACGATTATCAAAGCTTCATAACACGGACTTGAGCGCATGAATCGTGTCTAAACCGTTACTAGCAAACTACGAAAGGTTTAACTACTCGGATTCGAAATTATACCTCACGTTACTTGTTCTTCGGGTCTTCATCGCTGTCCTCCACTCCTCGTAGGCTCTTTGGAACGTCGGCACCTCAACGGCCTCCTCGAGTCAAAGATGATCCACCCGAGAGCTCCTACTCCAAGCTTGACCTCTAACTTGAGGTTACTAGGTTTCTCAAAGTACTAATCTAAGCAACCTAGGTGATATAGAGTTGGATTATGGATGTATTAGTCTAGCTAACCCTTGAGCTCAACACATGAGAGGTTAGGGTTAGGGTTTGAAGAGAGAGAGCTTGAGGAGAGAGAAGGTGAGAATGAGAATCCTTTTGGATGAATGAAATTATTTGTGTATATATGAAACATATCATATAATTAAATGAATAACAAATAATGATATATCATCATGTTTCATTAATACACTAAGTGATTCATCACATGAGTCATATAAATCATAAATGATTCATTAACTCCATGTATGAATCACACCATGACTCATTTATCCAATTAATGCAAATGCCACCTTAACCCCCAAGTCACCATGCTTCTAGAAGCTTCCCGACAAATTACGAGAACGCCTCTCCTATCCGTGAAAACACGGAAAAACTTTAGACTGTATAAATCCAATAATCCGATACTAGAATCTGGCTTAAACCAAAGCCGACTGGTAAAAACTGTCCGAACGTCGTACATGCGTAAAAATACGTATGCGTCCGAACCCTGTCGTAAAACCATACGACCTCTATATCGTTTCTCCCGAAGCAGGGAAACTCTCTGTGTGGGACTCTAAAGACTCGACACTACGATGGCAGTGGGTTTAACCACAGACCGTAAGCGGCACTAGCTGTACGTAACGGTCCCCAGGTAGATGTCGATAAGAAGGCCGATGAGGAAACCCATCCGAACTCCTACTGAGCCTGCTGTAACAATCTCCATACAGTCCGGTCTATTCATCTAGGACTATCGCATATCGGGCCTAGGGGGCGGCAAGCGTCAGTCCCCTAAAAGCGGTATAAGTCGTGTCGGAGCGTAGCCCATTACACCTTGAGAAACTACTGGAAAACCTACCAGTAAATCTCGCTTGCCTTGGCCAGGGACTTTGCGTAATGGCTCTCTGACACAGTGCGATATCAACTCCCAATATCGGGAGAGACGAATCCTGTCTAACCGCCACTGCCTCCAAGTGCTTGGGACTGCACCCAACTGCTACCTGTTTGCACGACTCCTTTGAGCCGTGGTAAGGTAGTAATCTAAGAACAGTGGGACACACTCGAGGCGAAGTAGCCGTGTCAAGTCTGCGGACTATGCTGTACTCATGTCACCTGGGAACTGTTAACTGACGACTGGTATAATACCATCCAACAGTTCCCCGCGAGTCCTGTCCGGTGTACCCGTAACCTAACGAGCACCTGTATACTATCTCCAGTACTACGTACTGATGGCTGTGGGACAGACCATCTCCCCAACTGGGATGAGAAGCGTACACACTAGTCTACTCCGGAGTATCGATGCCCTGTCTCGATAATCCTACGACTAGGGACCTGTATAGGATGTTGCTTATAGACTATCCAGCCCCCACTAGTGTGACTGCCATCACAACGCTGGTAATCAAGCAAAGATCCTAAGGGCTCTACTAATATGTATAAGCGATACGTTACAAGAAACATACGCACATATTAAAATAGACACAAACCAAGTAGCATACTACCATTTTTAGCAAGACTGTCAATACAACTGTGAATATCCCAAGCTTCCATTAAGTAATATACAAACTAGTATGATACAGTAATGGCCTTCTAGGGCATAAACACTAACACCTACATGTCCATTAAGATCACCACCAATAAATAATTTCTCTCCACTAGGTATAGTTTGCACCATCTCCTCTAAATCCTCCCAGAATAGACGCTTACTAGCGTCATCAAGACTTATCTGTGGTGCATAAGCACCAATAACACTAAGGATCTTTCCACCTAGAATAAGTTTAACCAGTAAAATTCTATCACATTTTCTCCTAATCTCAACTACATTCTCAAGCAACCGTCTATCTATGATTATGCCTACCCTATTACGATTTTTATCTCTACCCGTATACCAAAGCTTATAACCCCAAGGCTCTATGACTCTACTCTTTTCACCTACCCACTTAGTTTCTTGCAAACACATAATACCAACTCTCCTCCTAATCATTACCTCCACTAATTCTATTAGTCTACCCGTAGGGAACCTATATTCCAGGAAGCTAGACGGATCTTATGAAACCCTTGCTTATTTGTTACTACACCCGGGGTTCGATGTAGCGCGCCGTTTCTGGACGACGACCCTTACTTTTTTGTCACTACACCCGGGGTCCGATGCAGCGCGCCATTTCTGGACGACGACCTAGAAGCCCTTGCATACTTAACACTACATCGGGATCCGATGTAGCGCGTCGCTGAGTAGGGGCGCCCCAGCGATATTCTTATTATAATTCATGTCATAGAATGTGACAAAGTTTTACGTTGGCTGTCACAAGCCTACCACAACCCTCATCCTTTCTCATCCGGACTTGGGACCGGCAACGGTGGGTTTATTTGTATAAATACTAATCATTAAGAAAAATGGTTTTATTAGTAATGGTATTTATTTGAAAAGGTGTCGTTTTCCCGTATTCTATGTTCCCGAAAGTATTGTGCTATGTTGCATAAGAGTGTGAGGAGGTAGGTCATTACCTCGCGATCTACTTAAAGGCATAGCAAGGTTTTGATGGTTTAAATGTAGAAAAGAAACTATATAGTATTTTAATGAAAAAATACGGTAAAATGGAAATTGCAATTTCTTTTGATATGGAACTTGTTCAATATGATTAGTTAGTGTTTAATAGTCAACATGTAATGGTTTAACAAGATTGTATTAAAGGAAAAGTGAGATTTTAGAAAGAACCGAACCGGAAATCGGATTTGCTCCGATTCCGTCGGGTTTTAGAATTTCATATTTTCAGAAAGAGTAGAGAAGGGGGAAGGTAGGACTTACGGGTTAATAAGAAAGAGAGAGGATAGAGATAGAGAGGGGAATCGCCGGTGCATCGCTTCGTCGCCGGAAACTCCTCGTATCGCCATCGGAAGTTCGCCGGAATTTCGCCCTTTTACTCACTTCAAATGCACACTAGGGTTCTAGGAATTTCTTGAGAGTTTGCTCAGAATTTTGGGGTGAGGGGGTAGTGTTTAGGGGTGGTATTTATAGGGTTAGGCTAAGGTTAGGGTAGATGAAAAGTTTAATTGAAAAAAATGTAAAAATATATTAAAATGTATTAAAAAATGGAGTAAATGAGGCTTTAAAAGAGCTCTGGAAATGGTCTAAGGAAATAAAGTATACAGGTGTGTAGGGAATATGAAAAGACACAATTTTCTTGTTGGGGTCGTCGCCGGAATCGGCCGACTCGGCCGTGACTCTGCCGGAGGCCTGAGTCGGCCGAGTCGAGGCCGAGTTGGCCGATTCAGGCGGCCGGAAACCCCCCCGACGGTTCATCTAACCTCTGGTGCTATTACTTTTCAGGGTGTAGTGGGGGTTTTTGTGAGATATGCACGTGTAAACTCTTGGTATTCTAAAAATTCAAAACAAAATAATATTAAAAAATAATATGGGTATGGGATTTGAACTCTGGTGGCTTGGTTCAGCAGTGCAAGGTATTACCAATGAGCTACAAGCTTCTTCTTGTAATTAAATTTCTAATTAATTACTTATCTTGTGCTCAGGCAATAAATACTCCTTTAAACAATTTTGAAAAAAAAAATTGTACAAAAATTTGTATAGGAAAATTAGGGTTGTTACATTCTACCCTCCTTATAAAAATTTCGTCCTCGAAATTTGTAAAAGGAAAGTGTAACGGATTCAAAAAAAGTTTGGTAATAGAAGTACTTGATAGTGTATGAAAATATGTGAATGAATGAAAGAATGCGAAGGTTTTGGTAAGATTGTAAAAGAGGTGAGGGAATTTTGTGTTAGGACAGATTCAAAGTATATGATTCAAGGAATATGAAATTATAAGATTCAAGGAGAATGTTTTAGCTGCTGGTTCTTGTGTTATATTGCTTAGGTTGTTCACGCAGAACAGAACTGCATGATAGGGTTTCATACAGCTCTGACCTGCATAGGCCACCAACAAAACCTGTCACGCCCCGCTTCCCAGTATACCGGCAGAGGACGCGATGAGGCCGCCATGTATTTACTGTGAAGTAAATACGCTAAGTGTATCTAAGCAATATAAAAGTAAAATCACAAGAGACAAGATATAATAAAACAACAACTTTGTTTATTCACATTCTTTCTGTACAATACATGAAAAGTAAATACAACTGAAATAAAGCAATGCCTAAACAATGGCAGAAATGAAAAGTACCGAAATGGAAAGTGTACAATGAATTAGAGCTCGGGGTCTTCACTGAATTGGTCCAAGTCTTCACTCGTGGGCTCGATCTTTGACGTGTCCAGATCACCTGACGACATTCAAAGAAGAAAGAAAGATAATGTCATTAGCGAACAGATCGCTCGGTAAGTTCCAAAGATAAGGGAGAAGTAGAAAAGAAGAAAGAGAGAGTGTGTCTTTTAAAGTTGTATTATATTGTTATAATGTTAATGTTGTTATTATCGTAAGTTCAAGGGTGAATGTCAACTAATCTCAAGAGTGTTCTCAAACCCAACAGGCCACAGTCCATGGGTAGGGAACCACGGGCCTGAATGATATGTTAGTAGCAGGACTTCGACCATCGCCGAAGTATTCCAAACTCAATAGGCCACAGTCCAGGAGTATGGAAACACGGGCCCTTATGATTGCTTGCTTGAGTTAGTAGACATGGATTCATGATCTAGAGGGACTCTTGAGCTTCTGTTGGATTCTTGAATGAACTATCGCAATACCCCGTGTAGTTATTGTATTGATAGTATTGTATTGCATTGTAATGTCTTGTAAATTGAATTGTATAATTGGATGACTTGCCGAAACCATGATATCAGTAAATGGATGTAACTGTAGAATCATGTATGTAACTGGAGAATCATGTAAACTGGATGATCATATAAATAGAATGTATATCCATGGTCTGGTTCAGTTAAGTTGTATAGATTGATAGATTGAATATATGGAATAATGGATTCATGGATTCGTGTTGAATTGTAATATTGTAAAGTTTAGATTGTAGATTGTAGATTGTACTTGAATCATATTCAAGTCAGATTATTAATGAGACTCAGTCTGAGTCAGACAAAAAGAAATTGAAGTCCTGATTGTTTTGATGTTATCAGTAACCGCTGCATATGGGCGGCAGGATTTGTGTCTTTTTCAAATACGATTACCGTGTTGGTAACACCGTTATTAAGTTGTCTACCTTAAATAGGCAAGCGCCCACTTCTCCGGCTCCCTGAGGCTCAAGAGATTGGTCCCGCTTAAATCTATGTTTACTAGGGTCCTTAGGGTAATTTATAGAACTTGAGGGGTTTTTATGTAAAAATACTTATCTATAGTTTTCAAAATACTCCCCAAGTATTTAGTTATCGTCTTTAGAGTTATAATAAATGTGGATTTTATATATATGCCATTTCTATTGAGAATAACCTAATTTTCATAATATATGGTATTAAAGTGTAATATTAAACTTGTATGGATTTCATGGTATTTTAATGTAAACCGATTCTTGTGATTTTTGAAAAGAGTTGTAATATTTATATTCGTACAAAATAGAGCTTTTATTGTTACATATATATATATATATAAATAATTTTAATATATATATTATAATTCTAAAAATCTCATTTTCTTAAGATGTCGTATTTTAAATTTTTCGAGACCGAATACTCCTTGAGGAGGTCTGCATCTCGCACTACTAAGCCTGAAGATGTGCGATAATCCGCACCATCCCGAATGGGTTCCCCAAATGGGTTGTAGCGGTGCTTTGCAAAGATTTGTATAAATACTAATCATTAAGAAAAACGGTTTTATTAGTAATGGTATTTATTTGAAAAAGGTGTCGTTTTCCTGTATTCTATGTTCCTGAAAGTATTGTGCTATGTTGCATATGAGTGTGTGAGGCTTTAGGTCATTACCTCGTGATCTACTTAAATGTATAGCAAGGTTTTGATGGTTTAAATGTAGAAAAGAAACTATATGGTATTTTAATGAAAAAATACGGTAAAATGGAATTAGCAATTTCTTTTGATATGGAACTTGTTCAATATGATTAGTTAGTGTTTAATAGTCAGCATGTAATGGTTTAACAAGATTGTATTAAAGGAAAAGTGAGATTTTAGGAAGAACCGAATCGGAAATCGAATTTGCTCCGATTCCGTCGGGTTTTAGAATTTCGTATTTTCAGAAAGAGTAGAGAAGGGGGAAGGTGGGACTTACGGGTTAATAAGAAAGAGGGAGGATATAGGTAGAGAGGGGAATCGCTGGTGCATCGCTTCGTCGCCGGAAACTCCTCGTATCGCCGTCGGAAGTTCGCCGGAATTTTGCCCCTTTGCTCACTTCAAATGCACACTAGGGTTTCTAGGAATTTCTTGAGAGTTTGCTCAGAATTTTGGGGTGAGGGGGTAGTGTTTAGGGGTGGTATTTATAGGGTTAGGCTAGGGTTAGGGTAGATGAAAAGTTTAATTGAAAAAAATGTAAAAATATATTAAAATGTATTAAAAAATGGAGTAAATGAGGCTTTAAAAGAGCTCTGGAAATGGTCTGAGGAAATAAATTATACAGGTGTGTAGGGAATGTGAAAAGACACAATTTTCATGTTGGGGTCATCGCCGGAATCGGCCGACTCGGCCGTGGCTCGGCCGGAGGCCTGAGTCGGCCGAGTCGAGACCGAGTTGGCCGATTTCCGGCTGAGTCAGGCTGCCGGTAACCCCTCCGACGGTTTATCTAACCTCTGGTGCTGTTACTTTACAGGGTTGGTATTCTAAAAATTCAAAACAAAATAATATTAAAAAATAATGTGGGTATGGGATTTGAACTCTGGTGGCTTAGTTCAGCAGTGCAAGGTATTACCAATGAGCTACAAGCTCCTTCTTGTAATTAAATTTCTAATTAATTACTTATCTTGTGCTCAGGCAATAAATACTCCTTTAAACAATTTTGAAAAAAAAAATTGTACAAAAATTTGTATAGGAAAATTAGGATTGTTACATTCTACCTTCCTTATAAAAATTTCGTTCTCGAAATTTGTAAAAGGAAAGTGTAACGGATTCAAGAAAAGTTTGGTGATAGAAGTACTTGATAGTGTATGAAAATATGTGAAGGAATGAAAGAATGTGAAGGTTTTGGTAAGATTGTAAAAGAAGTGAGGGAATTTTGGGTCAGGACAGATTCAAAGTATATGATTCAAGGAATATGAAATTGTAAGATTCAAGGAGAATGTTTTAGTTGCCGGTTCTTGTGTTATATTGCTTAGGTTGTTCACGCAGAACAGAACTGCATGATAGAGTTTCATACAGCTCTGATCTGCATGGGCCACCAACAAAACCTGTCACGCCCCGCTTCCCAGTATACGGGCAGAAGACGCGATGAGGCCGCTACGTATTTACTGTGAAGTAAATACGCTAAGCGTATCTAAGCAATATAAAAGTAAAATCATAAGAGACAAGATATAATAAAACAACAACCTTGTTTATTCACATTCTTTCTGTACAATACATGAAAAGTAAATACAACTGAAATAAAACAATGCCTAAACAATGACAGAAAGGAAAAGTACTGAAATGGAAAGTGTACAATGAATTAGAGCTCGGGGTCTTCACTGAACTGGTCCAAGTCTTCACTCGTGGGCTCGATCTCAGACGTGTCCATATCACCTGACGACATTCAAAGAAGAAAGAAAGATAATGTCGTCAGCGAACAGATCGCTCGGTAAGTCCCAAAGATAAGGGAGAAGTAGAAAAGAAGAAAGAGAGAGTGTGACTTTTAAAGTTGTATTATATTGTTATAATGTTAATGCTGTTATTATCGTAAGTTCAAGGGTGAATGTCAACTAATCTCAAGAGTGTTCTCAAACCCAACAGGCCACAGTCTATGGGTAGAGAACCACGGGCCCGAATGATATGTTAGTAGCGGGACTTCGACCGTCGCTAAAATATTCCAAACTCAACAGGCCACAGTCCAGGAGCATGGAAACACGGGCCCTCATGATTGCTTACTTGTGTTAGTAGATATGGATTCATGATTTAGGGGGGACTCTTGAGCTTCTGTTGGATTCATGAATGAACTTCCCAATACCCTGTGTAGTTATTGTATTGCATTGTAATGTCTTGTAAATTGAATTGTATAATTGGATTTCTTGCCGAAACCATGATATCTGTAAATGGATGTAACTGTAGAATCATGTATGTAACTGGAGAATCATGTAAACTGGATGATCATGTAAATGGAATGTATATCCATGGTTCGGTTCAGTCAAGTTGTATAGATTGATAGATTGAATATATAGAATAATGGATTCATGGATTCGTGTTGAATTGTAATATTGTAGATTGTAAATTGTACATTGTATTTGAATCATATTCAAGTCAGATTATTAATGAGACTCAGTTTGAGTCAGACAAAAAGAAATTGAAGTCCTGATTGTTTTGATGTTATCGGTAACCGCTGCACATGGGCGGCAGGATTTTTGACTTTTTCAAAGACGATTACCGTGTTGATAACACCGTTGTTAAGTTGTCTACCTTAAATATGCAAGCACCCACTTCTCCGGCTCTCTGAGGCTCAAGAGATTGGTCACGCTTAAACCTATGTTTACTAGGGTCCTTAGGATAATTTATAGAACTTGAGGGTTTTTTTATGTAAAAATACTTTTCTATAGTTTTCAAAATACTCCCCAAGTATTTAGTTATCGTCTTTAGAGTTGTAATAAATGTGGATTTTATACATATGCCATTTCTATTGAGAATAACCTAATTTTCATAATATATGGTATTAAAGTGTAATATTAAACTTGTATGGATTTCATGGTATTTTAATGTAAACTGATTCTTGTGATTTTTGAAAAGAGTTGTAATATTTATATTCTTACAAAATAGATCTTTTAATGTTACACATATATATATTTATATAAAAATAATTTTAATATATATATTATAATTCTAAAAATCTCATTTTCTTAAGATGTCGTATTTTAAATCTTTCGAGACCGAATGCTCCTTGCGGAGGTCTGCATCTCGCACTACTAAGCCCAAGGATGTGCGATAATCCGCACCATCCCGAACGGGTTCCCCAAATGAGTTGTAGCGGCACTTTGCAAAGATTTGTATAAATACTAATCATTAAGAAAAATGGTTTTATTAGTAATGGTATTGTCACGCCACGCTTCCCAAAATACGAAATACGAGGGGTTGACAAGGCCAGCCATGCTCCTACGGTCGAGGAAATAACCCTACGTAGTCACACTTCGGCTTCTATCACTACATGGTAATCAGTAATCAATGCACAAGTAATGAGAAATGCAGTATCTAAATCAAAAGAACTAACCAGATGGAGATCAAGGAAGTATAGCTCCGGGTCGCTGATCAAGATGTCCGCGATGTCCTCGAGGTACGTCAGGTCCTGGTCCAAGCTAGATCCACTTCTCACTCTGAGCATGCATACTCAGGTCGTCAGAGCGACACGATAGTAATATATGTATATATAGATACAATGTGAACACGTGCAACAAGGATGATATGAAACAGTAATCATGAAATAATAACGTGAACATGAAGTAGCCAATGCAGGTAGCTAATAGAGCAGGTACACAGTAAAGCAGTAAACATTATGGCAGGTATGTTGAATCAGTAAGCAATACATGTCAATGTCACTAACCCTATCAGGCTCTAAGTCTCACTGTACAGGTCACTAAGCCTATCGTCAGTCCAAGTGTGAGAGTCAACCACTCGTGAGTATCCCCCACCCAAGGGTAGGACCCAAGGACAAGGGAACACGGGCCCGAGTCGCTCGCTAATAATCAGTAATATCCCCATATATCTCCAGAGTCGCTGTATGTGTCGGCAATGGGACTCCCGAGATTCTGTTGAACTCACACCCAAACTACCCCACACCTCGTGGTCTGCATCAAGCGCTAACCATAAACTCAAATACTAGTCGGTCCATGACAAGTTTACGCGAGAACTGGAGACAGGATCTCCATCTAGCATGTCTCGAATGATACCCAAGATAAATGGACAATGTTTGGTGCCTTATCTATGACACCCATATAAGTGCTTCCATAATCGTCCCATACCAATTATAGTTACACTTATACATGTCCTATAGACGTCGATAATGCAATAAATCAATAGGGTCCACTGATTGTGCACAAGTACGTGTCACATTCACTTATTCATTCATGCTTACACACTAACGTACTTGCCACAATCAAACACTAATACCTAACACTGGGTAATACACATGATCACTAGGTTACAAATGCAATGACTTCTACACGATATGATGAGAATACAATAATTACCATATGAATGGAATACCATCAGTCAGTGTCCTACCACTTGCATAATTTACTATAAGTCATGCGTGCAGAATTAAGCGAAACAATGTAAAAGGGGTAAACATTAAATTGAATTATCTATCCATATAAATTGGTTTCGCGCCAATCGGGTTTCAGGTTTGCTAGTTATGACCATTTCAATTTAAGTGTTTATGGCTGAAAATCCGGTTTCAGAATCAGAAGCCCATTTCGTAACGCACTTTAATCCCAGTTAGAATCGTAATTAGGCAACGCTATAGTTGAACAATATTTAGGGTTATAAGTTAGGTTTTCACCTCAATTTGAGGATCAGTAATATATTATATCGACAGGGAGTTATGGACAGGTTATGTTCGATGTGTAAAATCTGCCTCTGCAGAATTCAGCAAAACGTATCGACAATATAAAATGAGTTAAAAATGTCAAACGGTTGTGGAATCCAGTGAGACCAGTGGAGTGAGAAATCTGACTCAATTTTCTACGTAACGATCTTGGGTTCCGCGCATTCTCATATTTGAACAGGAATATACAGTGGTTTAAAAACACGGGTTAACCGGGATTACTGCTCTGTACTGCAGTCCAGAATCGTAATTCTCCCCAGTTATCTCTATCATAATTATTTCAATTTCATAAATAAACTATATATTACTGTATTTTAATCTGTTAGCTTCAATACGAGCCATGGAACGCTCAAATCCGATTTGTAAAAGATTTAATATGAATTTAACGGTCTAGCATGTTCAGAAATTCAGAATTCGCAATGATACTTGAGATTAAAGTTTCATAGGTGAAACGACTGTGGTTTTCCACTAAATTTCTTCAGTACCTCTATGAGTAGAAAAAGGGTTTAATGATCATTAGTTCCTCCATTTAAAGACGAGTTTTCATTTAAGGTTTTGCATCAAAGTCTAGGTTTAAGCATTCGGTTCGCAGTCGAACATTCGCTTCATTTAACTAGACAAGCACTGTTGGATTTCACTATTTCTATACGATATTATCGCTAGATTTTAGACTAGATTACGACCTAAATCAATATTACTAGAATTAATACGGTTTACCATTTAAAATACTACGGTAATTTTTGTGTGAACATAAACATATCTATAGATCTATTCATTACTGTAGCATGCAAGCAAGTGGCGAGCACTTGCCTCGATCCCTTGATATGGAAGCAATGCCACTGCAGGATTTGTCTCGACACGCGATACGGCGCGATGCTGGATACGGACGCGCGACACGAGCACGGTGCGCGGTGACCCGGTACTGGACGCGGTGGCGATGCGGGCGTGATACGGCAGTGGGCGTGGTCCTGCTCGGTGCGTGGCATGGCGCGACACGGAACTGGGCCTGGTGATGACGCGGGCGTGATACGGTGCTGGGCCTGGTGATGACACAGGCGCGACACGGTGCTCGGCTTGGTGATGACACGGAGGCAGGCATGGTGCGGTACGGGACCCAATCCGGAGGTAGGCACGACACGACACAGGCACGGCACGACAACTGGGCACGGGGCGCGACACGTGAGTGGGTCTGCGGTGGCACGGTGTTGGTGTAGTAGCGGTTACGAAGTGGCACGGTGTGGCACGGACGCGACACGGCTTGGGTTCGACACACACACGGTACGGCACGGTAACGATGAGCTCAGCACAGCGAGTTGCGGCACGGTAGCAACGGTTTGAGTTGGTGGAGATCCGTGTTGGAGTCTGGAGGGGTGTTGTGGTGCGGTTAGTGGTACCGAGGAGAAGGGTGGCGAAGCTTGGGCAGTGCAAGGGGTCGGTGCAAGGTCCATGGTGAGAAGATGCACCAAGGTGGTCGGTGGCCGGAGATGTTGCTGAGTGCAGATGGGGTTGCTAGTGGAGGCACAGAAGGAGTTTCCGGCGACGGTTTGGTGGCAGAGAGGATGGAGTAGGGGAGAAGCCAGAGGGGGTCGTCGGCAATGGACTCAGCCGGCGGTGGAGCTCGATTGTGGGACCTGGTAGTGTAGGAGGCTATTGCAGCGAGGGGATCGACATTGATGTGGAGGTTGAAGGTGCTGGCGGTGCAGGGGTTACTCAGGTATGGATGAAGAAAAGGGAGCGTACGTCGATGGTGGCGGTGTTGATGAGGTGGAGGCGATGTGAGGGGTCGAGGGCGATGACGAAGGAGGAGGCGACGGTGGGAGGAGACTCGGCGGGGTTCTTCGGTTCCGTGGGTGCAGGGGGGTGAAGGGAGAGAGGGAGGGACGAGGTCGATGGAGGGAGGTGCTTGTGGGTAGGAACGTGAGGAATGAGGGGGGCAGTGAGTGAGATCGAGAGATGTGAGAAGGAGAGAGAGAGAGACGTAGGGAGAGAGGGGCGAGGGAGATGGAGGCGCGGTCGAAGGAGGTTGCAACGATGTGGGGACGTGGGAGCGAGCGCGAGAACGGGGGGAGGCAAACGAGCGGGAAAGGAGCACGAAGGAAGAAGAAAAGGAGGGAGCGAGTCGGGTCGGGTCAGGGGAGTTGGGCCGGGCTCGGAGAGATTAAAATTAATTGGGAAAGGAGAGAGAGATGGGCCAGGCTCGGGCCGGAAGAAAAATAAAAGAGAAATAGAGAGAGCGGGCTGGGTTGGGGAATGGGGAAAGATTTAAAAGGAGAGGGTTGGGATGGTGGGCCAGCTCGGGAGAAATAGAAAAGAAAATATGGAGAGTTAGGGTTTGGGCTGGGTTAGGAATAGGAAATGGGGAAAAGAAATAAGTAATAGGATTTTAGTTTTAGGTTAGGAGTTTAATAAACTAGTTTAAATAAAAGTTATACAAAAAATATATATATATATATATATATATATATATATATATATATATTAAATCGGAATAGATCTGGATTAAACTCTGGAAAAATACGGAAAAATTGTAGAAAGTTTGGGAAAATATCTGGAGACTTTTTTTTATTAAAATACGCTAATTATTTATAAGGACTGGGTATTACATCATACCACCTTTACAAAAATTTCATCCTCGAAATTTAAAATAAACGATAAGCTATATAAAATAATATGCGAAAAGCTACAATCTCGAACATTAACATATAGTGGTTTACTTAAAAACAGTTAGAAAAAAAAAATCGAAGGTCTAAGTAAGTATAAGGCAGAACCATCTATAAGGTTAAACTATATGTACAAGAGGGTAAAATAGCAATAACAACTAATAATGAAGGGTTTGCCGATAGGCCAAAGTATTTCAGAGTAAATATATCGATCAAACAATTTTAAAATAACTTGAGAAACCTACATGGTAAAATAGGAAACATAGAACAACATAATATGCGCGATATACGTTTGCGCTATTGCAAATGTGAAGAATAGTAAATCATTTAAAATGAGTAAAACGGAAGTAGTTAAAAACATAATTTTTTTTTTGTAAAAACAAATTAGTGAAAGCTAAATTTCGAATACGATATCACTGAATGTAATCATAGTAATAAGAGTTAGCACAAAAATGTGTATGGGCTAGCCAGGGTAGGGATTTCAAGAGAGTATGGCCCACTAAAAAGGTCGGACTGTAGTACTTCAAACTGAGTCTCAAAGAGACTGGGGTCGGGTCAGCACAGGGTGCAAGGATGAACGGTAATGAATCTCAGGAGGGAAGAAATTTGTTGGGAAGGGAAAATAGTCAATACATCATGCGAATCAACACTCGAAGACTAGCGAACTCAGAAACTTTTTTATCCTTCCAGAAAATTCCAACCAAGGCATTTTCGAAAGATAAAAGATGGCTCTAAACTATACATAGAATCATTTGGCCAGAGGAGACAAAAGCTAAATCACGTCAGTCGCGGTTGTGGAAGTTCAGCAGGTTACGGTAAGTTCGCGCGCTCAGATAGGGGCGTCCATTTCCATATCGCCTCGCAGGGATTGCCACTGGAGGTTCTTCTGCCACGGGTCTTCTTCTTCTGGTCCTTCTTCCTCGGCTGGAGCTTCTTCATCATGGTATGCTTCCACGTGATTCGCCTCTTCTGGATCTTCTTCCTCCTCGTCGGAATCACCGATCATGTCAACTTCTGGGGCTGCGACTCCCTCGTCCTCGGAATCGCTGTTTCCGAAAATAACCTGTGGGCCGGTGATCTCGTCATCTGAACTCACCAGCATGCAGTCTAAGGAAACGCATGACTGTGTGTCCTTATTTAGATGCGGCGCTGCTCCAGGGTGGGCCATGGCCTGAAGGGAAGTGTCACGATCCGAAAATTTGGCCCGTAACCGGCACTTAAACTACGTAACGTCTACAGGCGTACGCAACTCAAGTAAGCCGAAACCCAGAAATCTAAACCACCCAAACCTGGATCAACGGAGAAAAACATAGTTTTAACATTTGGAAAATCACAAGTAAAATCTCTAACTCTAGTTTTCTTTCTTGAAAATTTCGGCAGCACCTCCTTTGTAAAAACTAGCCCCGAAAACGGGTACAACACAGATAATATATAAAGCATCCCAAACGGGAGAAAAATCATGCCCAACGGCGGAGACAATCACCACAACAAGTATACGACGCCGAAGCGAAGAAATATCAAAGAAACGACTATAATAAGAAGTAAACTTTCCAACACACCGGCTCCCACGAGCACGGCACCCAAAGTCACCAAAATAATACAACACTGAAATCTCACAAGTCGTCTCTAATTCATATACAACAGTGGTAGATGGAGAATACTAGATCCAACAAAAAGATATACAATGTACAGGCAGATAACCGCAAACCCACCTAAAAGCAAAGGCCTCACCGCCTAATGTAGCGGTATCCGCAAAAGTAGAGATGATAAGATGCCCTGCCGCGACTACTCTGAGGGAAAGTCCTACAAAACACTGTGGCACAACGGGGGTGAGTTGCCAACTCGTGAATAGTAAATAACATCATACTGTAATCGCAGGTATGCACGAACAGCGATCTATCTATCACATGTAATCCGATAACATAAGTATGATAAGTGAATATGCAACAATTATGTAAAGGTACATCATCAGGGTACTACAACTACATGAAACAATGCATAACAACAATAATTCTGAGTGTGTGGGATGATACAATAAAATCTCATGCAAAATCCTCAGCATGGAAAAACACCAGTGTCCCTCACTGACACATCAAATCCCAAATCCTCAGGCACCGCATCCACAGATCGGCCCTCACATCCTGTAAGTCTCATGGAACCTGAGTGTCTATCATCGACACCCGAAACATCATGAAAACATATACCTGCAAATATATATATATATATATATATATATATATATATATATATATATATATATATATATATATATATATATATAAGGATATCAACCACGTATGTCCACCGACGATACGTAAAAATCATGGAAACCTGAGTGTCTAACACCGACACTCGAAATATCATGAAACCCGTGTCTAACATCGACACGTAAATCCTCATAACTCAGGCGCTGTCACCACGAATGGCCTTAACGATATGTCATACCTCACTCCGGTCGGTATCCCCATGATAACCGCCGAGTCTAAATACAATCACCGGTAGGTAGTGGTCCCACCGCCAGGCTTATCATCTACACCACGAAATCACCACTCGCCCCGGAGTACCATACCGGGTCTACCATGTACCCGCAGACGGTGCCTCCCGCTCCTTGAATCGGGTATCACAAGCCAAATCTCAGAACCGAGAAATCACATGGTGGACACACTGAAATATCATATCAAGAGAAACCGGATTTTCAAACAGTACATAATTTCTTGAAAATACCCCCACGGTTCTCAAATCCATAAATCATATGAAATCCATATCTCAATGCATAAAATCCATATAAAACTGATATATGCAACATAAAATATCAATATGAGCATATAAAGGGAAAACCGCTCTTTAAATAAATCCAGCTTTTAAAATATATCTTGCGGTTCCCAAAATCCTCCGAAAACAAATACAGCATCATATGAGGTGTACATGTAAGTGTAGCAAGGTTTAAGTATCTACATGTAAGAAAGTGGGTATGATGCATTTCATAAGCGCAATGATCAACAACTCAATATCACATATAAAAACGATACCTCTGAGGGTATATACAACTATAGCAAATATATGCGGTATACACGTCAGTATGTGTGCATGATGTACATGTAGTTGTAATAGACTATGTGGGTGTACATGTCAATATGTATGTAAGATGTACAAGTAGCTGAAATCGAGTATATGGTGTACATGTCAATATGTATGCATGATGTACAAGTAGCTATAGTAAGGTATACGTGAAGTGGAATAAGGGTCACTACCTCAACTATTCCTGCCCAATGCAATGTCACGTATGCAAGTATCAACAATATCTCATATGCACAATGGGATAAGGGCTACTACCACAACTATCCCTATCCACTACCGTATCACGTATGTAGGTGGTTTGTGCGTGTCATGGCAATTACTGACGATGTGGGTGTAGCATACAATTTAGTGCTCGTGCAACATGAACCGTCAGTAATGTGTTATATCTAAAGGTACGAGTCAAGTACAACAGATAATGCTATGCAATGACATTCATATATAATTAACTAATATGCAAATACTTGCAACTATCATATCATATCCGCCCCGATGCATAACGCCATACGGGCGATTTCCCCGTAGATGTTAAATTTACTCACCAATGGTCTCCAGCTATGAAAATCCGACCATCTGCTTTCCCTTGTTCGCAGCGTCCGAAGTCCCCGCTTGCGACGCTATATTTCCACAAACACAAGAAATAATGCGAACATCTCAGAATCGATCAATATAACGTAAAACTACGTATTAAATAACGCACCAACACTAAACTAACTCGCGAGTGTGCGTCAAGTGGCTAACATGCGTCACGATACCACAAAACCTACCCAAACACAGCAGCTGCACCAGATCACGATTCGTGTCGCAAAACGTAACATGCGGACTCAAAACACTAGATTATAGGTAATCGATCCCAGATTTTGTATACTGAATTTACAAAAAAAGTAAACAGTACCAAACACCCCTAGCCAACAGCAGACAACTACCCACAGAACCCAAACCCCAACACTTTCCTACCATGTCGGCGTCGCCGGATCGCGCTATAGGGGTCGCCGGCCCCGGCCGATGGGGTGGTCCCCGTCACTCAGGCGGTGTCTCAGGTTCACTAGTACATCTCTATAATTTTGTTTGGTCAAACACTAAATTTTCCAGATCACAGCATGTATAAAAGTTCTAAAAAGACATTAAAAAATCGATATCGCACTAATCGATATAAAAAGCGTTCTACACTACAACCAACGAGCAAAACAACATAAAAACTCTAATTTATCAGTATAGGGATTATACCTAACAATCTTGCTCACAAGATCCAAGCTTTCCCCTAGCTCCAAGTGATCCAAGAAGGCAAAAACAAGACTTTTGGTATTTTGTGATATATTTGGGATTTTTGGAGAAGTTTTGAGTTAGGATTGATACAAAATGAGAAGGAAAAGAGTAAGAGCAGTAGAGAGAGAGCGGGATTCGGCCAAGGGTAAGGAGGTGAGGAATTATGAGGAATTTCCTAGCAATTACCAACATTAAATGCAATGTTAATGCATTCACACTACACACACATGCATGCATCTCTTCTTTTCTTTTCTTTTTATTTAAACCATTAATCCTAGTCCACACAATGAATCTAGATATTATGTGGGTTAGGTATAAACAAGAAAAATTGAAGAAAAGACCGCTAAAGAGAAATTTTCCCAAAATGTGAATACCGCATTAAAATAACATTAAAATTGGGAAAAATTCAAATTGAACCAAAACGTCCCATATACCCCCAAAGCTTGCTCACTAGCTTTATTTTAGCTAAACTAGGTGCTGGCAAGTCTATATGTTCGTCTGATCACAGTCGGGTTAAAACGGAAAATACCGACAAACTTACCCTAAAACGGACAAATTCGCATAACGATTTCTAAAACGTTACAGGAGGAGTCATGATTAGGCAGTGGAACACACCAAGAAAATAACTAAGGATACGGAGCACAAGGAAAATATGCGGTAGGTAAGGACTGAAAAATCAAAAATTAGAATACCGATGCAATAAATAGTATAAGAAAGGTGAGAGGCAAGGGAATGATACATACATCACAACTCAGAATTTTATTGCATTCAACTAAAAGTCCAGCGGATACAAGATCTCAAACGAAAGGAAATATTTACAAAAGAGTGACAACATTTTTTTTTTGAAAGCAGAAAGGTGATAATTCTTCTTTGATATCTAGACCGCTGCATTCTCGTCACGCGAGTTGAATCCTGCGCTGGGTCCGTACTATCCTCGAAGCTCGAGCTACGAAATAACCATCACTTAGCGAGAGTGGAGAGTGTGGACGAATCTCCTCCTTATAGTTCCTTCCTTTTAGGGCAACTGTTGACCAGATGTTCGTTGGATACGCAAATCAGGCACTGCCCCTTGGCGTCGCGACAGTCTCTCTGAAAGAGTCCTGGCTTCTTGCAGTATCCACAACGTTGAGTCTTCCGCTGCTTTCGTTGCTGGGGAAAAAGTGGGCGCTTCATCTTCACATCTTTTCCTTGTTTAACGGGGATTCCCTTACGAGTGGAGGCTTCCTCTGGTGCCTGAGTCATCTGCCCTCTTAATCCTGCAGCTAACAGTTCATTCGTTCGCTCCTGGGATTCCTTCAAACCTTGCAGTACATTCAAAATCTCGACAGTCTGATTCTGGGGAGTGGAGATAGAAGAAGAGTCGTTGGAAGACATGGTCCTGAAACAACAATTTTGAGGACGATATAAAGCACAAGCTATAAGAATCAAAATACAATATGGATTAGGCAAGGAAACAAGAATATCGGGTGAGGTGAAATTCAAACAAGTGGAAATCAAATGTAGAACTCCAAGTCACTCAAGCAGAGTACAATATTGTAACTATGCTGCAGTTCATAATTACAATCACGTAACTCCACTAAGTCACCCAAAACTCTAGCGGATGGATCAAAAGGTATAGCAGAACACACTATGTGAATCAAGATCAAGAATAACAAGTTTACAATCTAGATCGAAAGATGTCTTAGATTGCCAAGCACTACACGGAAACTGCAATCCCAATCGAAGCAAAACCTGGCTCTGATACCAACAAAACCGTGTCACGCCCCGCTTCCCAAAATACGGAATACGAGAGGTTGATAAGGCCAGCCATGCTCCTACGGTCGAGGAAATAACCCTCCGTAGTCACACTTCGGCTTCTAGCACTACGTGGTAATCAGTAATTAATGCACAGGTAATGAGAAATGAAATATCTAAATCAAAAGAACTAACCAGATGAAGATCAAGGAAGTATAGCTCTGGGTCGCTGATTAAGATGTACGCGATGTCCTCGAGGTACGTCAGGTCCTGGTCCAAGCTAAATCCACTTCTTACTCTGAGCATGCATACTCAGGTCGTCAGAGCGACACGATAGTAATATATGTATATATAGATACAATGTGAACACGTGCAACAAGGATGAATATGAAACAGTAATCATGAAATAATGACGTGAACATGAAGTAGCCAATGCAGGTAGCTAATAGAGCAGGTAAACAGTAAAACAGTAAACAGTATGGCAGGTATGTTGAATCAGTAAGCAACACATGTCAATGTCACTAACCTTATCAGTCTCTAAGTCTCACTGTACATATCACTAAATCTATTGTCAGTCCAAGTGTGAGAGTCAACCACTCGAGAGTATCCCCTACCCAAGGATAGGACCCAAGGACAAGGGAACACGGGCCCGAGTCGCTCGCTAATAATCAGTAATATCCCCATATATCTCCAGAGTCGTTGTATGTGCCGGCAATAGGACTCCCGAGATTCTGTTGAACTCACACCCAAATTACCCCACACCCCGTGGTCTACATCAAACGCCAACCATAAACTCAAATACCAGTCGGTCCATGACAAGTCTACGCGAGAACTGGAGATAGAATATCCATCTAGCATGTCTCGAATGATACCCAAGATAAATGGACAGTGTTTGGTGCCTTATCTATGACACCCATATAAGTGCTTCCATAATCGTTCCATACCAATTATAGTTACACTTATACATGTCCCATAGACATCGACAATGCAATAAATCAATAGGGTCCACTGATTGTGCACAAGTACGTGTCACTTTCACTTATCCATTCATGCTTACACACTAACGTACTTGCCACAATCAAACACTAATACCTAACACTGGGTAATACACATGATCACTAGGTTACCGATGCAATGACTTCTACACGATATGATGAGAATACAATAATTACCATATGAATGGAATACCATCAGTCAGTGTCCTACCATTTGCATAATTTACTATAAGTCATGCGTGCAGAATTAAGCGAAACAATGTAAAAGGGGTAAACAGTAAATTGAATTATATATCGATCAAAATTGGTTTCGCGCCAATCGGGTTTCAGGTTTGCTAGTTATGACCATTTCAATTTAAGTGTTTACGGCTGAAAATCCGGTTTCAGAATCGGAAGCCCATTTTGTAATGCACTTTAATCCCTGTTGGGATCGTAATTAGGCGACGCTATAGTTGAACAATGTTTAGGGTTATCAGTTAGGTTTTCACCGCAATTGACGTATCAGTAATATATTATATCGACAGGGAGTTATGGACATGTTATGTTCGATGTGTAAAATCTGCCTCTGCAGAATTCAGCAAAACGTATCGACATTATAAAATGAGTTAAAAATGTCAAAAGGTTGTGGAATCCAGTCAGACCAGTGGAGTAAGAAAGCTAACTCAATTTTATACGTAACGATCTAGGGTTACGTGCATTCTCATATTTGAACAGGAATATACAGGTGTTTAAGAATAGGGGTTAACCGGGATTACTGCTCTGGACTGCAGTCCAGAATCGTAATTCTCCCCAATTATCTCTATCATAATTAGTTCAATTTCAGAAATAAACTATAGAGTACTGTAGGTTAATTTATCTTCGATACGAGCCATGGAACGCTCAAATCCGATTTGTAAAAGATTTAATATGAATTTAACGGTCTAGCATGTTCAGAAATTCAGAATTCGCAATGATACTTGAGATCAATGTTTCATAGGTGAAACGACCGTGGTTTTCCACTAAATTTCTACAGTACCTCTATGAGTAGAAAAAGGGTTTAATGATCATTAGTTCCGCCATTTAAAGACAAGTATTCATTTAAGGTTTTGCATCAAAGTCTAGGTTTAAGCATTCGGTTCGCAGTTGAACATCCGTTTCATTTAACTAGACAAGCACTGTTGGATTTCACTATTTTCATACGATGTTATCGCTAGATTTTAGACTAGATTGCGACCTAAATCAATATTATTAGAATTAATACGGTTTACCATTTAAAACACTACGGTAATTTTTGTGTGAACATAAACATATATATAGATCTATTCATTACTGTAGCATGCAAGCAAGTGGCGAGCACTTGCCTCGGTCGCTTGATATGGAAGCGACGCCGCTGCAGGGTTTGTCTTGACCCACGAGACGGCGTGATGCTGGATACCGGCGCGCGGAGCGAGCGCGGTGCGCGCTGACCCGGTACAGGACGCGGTGGCGACGCGGGCGTGATACGGCAGTGAGCATGGTCCTGGCTCGGTGCGTGGCACGGCGCGACACGGAACTGGGCCTGGTGATGACGCGGGCGTGATACGGTGCTGGGCCTGGTAATGACACGGAGGCAGGCACGGTGCGGCACGGGACCCGATCCAGAGGTGGGCACGACACGACATAGACGCGGCATGGCAACTGGGCACGGGACGCGACACGTGAGTGGGTCTGCGGTGGCACGGTGTTGGTGCAGTAGCGGTTACGAAGCGGCACGGTATGGCACGGACGTGACACGGCTTGGGCTCGACACACGCACGGTACGGCACGGTAACGATGAGCTCAGCACAGCGAGTTGCGGCACGGCGGCAACGGTTTGACTTGGTGGAGATCGGTGTTGGAGTCCGGAGGGGTGTTGTGGTGCGGTTGGTGGTACCGAGGAGAAGGGTGGCGGAATTTGGGCAGTGCAGGGGGTTGGTGCAAGGTCGACGGTTAGAAGAGGCACCAAGGTGGTCGGTGGACGGAGATGTTGCTGGGTGCAGATGGGGTTGCTAGTGGAGGCACAGAAGGAGTTGCCGGCGACAGTTTGGTGGCAGAGAGGATGGAGTAGGGGAAGCCAGAGGGGGTCGTCGGCAATGGACTCGGCCAGCGGTGGAGCTCGATTGTGGGACCTGGCAGTGAAGGAGGCTATTGCAGCGAGGGGATCGACGTTGATGTGGAGGTTGAAGGTGCTGGCGGTGCAGGGGTTACTCAGGTATGGAGGAAGAAGAGGGAGCGTACGTCGATGGTGGCGGTGTTGATGAGATGGAGGCGATGTGAGGGGTCGAGGGCGATGACGAAGGAGGAGGCGATGGTGGGAGGAGGGTCGGTGGGGTTCTTCGGTTGCGTGGGTGCAGGGGGGTGAAGGGAGAGAGGGAGGGACGGGGTCGATGGAGGGAGGTGCTCGTGGGTAGGAACGTGAGGAATGAGGGAGGGCAGTGAGTGAGATCGAGAGATGTGAGAAGGAGAGAGAGAGAGACGTGGGGAGAGAGGGGCGAGGGAGATGGAGGCACGGTCGAAGGAGGTTGCAACGACGTGGGGACGTGGGGGCGAGCGCGAGAACGGCGGGAGGCAAACGAGCGGGAAAGGAGCACGAAGGAAGAAGAAAGGGAGGGAGCGGGTCGGGTCGGGTCGGGGGAGTTGGGCCGGGCTCGGAGAGATTAAAATTAATTGGGAAGGGAGAGAGAAATGGGCCGGGCTCGGGCCGGAAGAAAAATAAAAGAGAAATAGAAAGAGCGGGCTGGGCTGGGGAATGGGGAAAGATTTAAAAGGAGAGGGTAGAGATGGTGGGCCGGCTCGGGAGAAATAGAAAAGAAAAAAAATGGAGAGTTAGGGTTTGGGCTGGGTTAGGAATAGGAAATGGGGAAAAGAAATAAGTAATAGGATTTTAGTTTTAGGTGAGGAGTTTAATAAACTAGTTTAAATAAAAGTTATACAAAAAATATATATATATTTTAAACCGGAATAGATCTGGATTAAACTCTGGAAAAATACGGAAAAATTGAAGAAAATTTGGGAAAATATCTGGAGACTTATTAAAATACGTTAATTATTTATAAGGACTGGGTATTATATCATACCACCCTTACAAAAATTTCGTCCTCGAAATTTAAAATAAACGATAAGCTATATAAAATAATATGCGAAAAGCTACAATCTCGAACACTAACATATAGTTGTTTACTTAAAAACAGTTAGAAAAAAAAAAATCGAAAGTCTAAATAAGTATAAGGCAGAACCATCTATAAGGTTAAACTATATGTACAAGAGGGTAAAATAGCAATAACAACTAATAATGAAGGGTTTGCCGATAGGCCAAAGTATTTCAGAGTAAATATATCGATCAAACAATTTTAAAATAACTTGAGAAACCCACATGGTAAAATAGGAAACATAGAACAACATAATATGCGTGATATACGTTTGAGCTATTGCAAATGTGAAGAATAGTAAAGCATTTAGAATGGGTAAAACGGAAGTAGTTAAAAACACAATTTTTATTTTTTTTTGTAAAAACAAAGTAGTGAAAGCTAAATTTCGAATACGATATCACTGAATGTAATCATAGTAATAAGAGTTAGCACAAAAATGTGTAGGGGCTAGCCAGGGTAGGGATTTCAAGGGAGTATGGCCCACTAAAAAGGTCGGACTGTAGTACTTCAAACTGAGTGTCAAAGAGACTGGGATCGGGTCAGCACAGGGTGCAAGGGTGAACGGTAATGAATCTCAGGAGGGAAGAAATTTGTTGGGAAGGGAAAATAGTTAATACATCATGCGAATCAACACTCGAAGACTAGCGAACTCAGAAACTTTATTATCCTTCCAGAAAATTCCAACCAAGGCATTCTCGAAAGATAAAAGATGGCCCTAAACTATACATAGAATCATTTGGCCAGAGGAGACAATAGCTAAATCACGTCAGTCGCGGTTGTGGAAGTTCAGCAGGTTACGGTAGGTTCGCGCGCTCAGATAGGGGCATCCATTTCCATATCGCCTCGCAGGGATTGCCACTGGAGGTTCTTCTGCCACGGGGTCTTCTTCTTCTGGTCCTTCTTCCTCGGCTGGAGGTTCTTCATCTTGGTATGCTTCCACATGATTCGCCTCTTCTGGATCTTCTTCCTTCTCGTTGGAATCATCGATCATGTCAACTTCTGGGGTTGCGATTCCCTCGTCCTCGGAATCGCTGTTTCCGAAAATAACTTGTGGGCCGGTGATCTCGTCATCTGAACTCACCAGCATGCGGTCTAAGGAAACGCATGACTGTGTGTCCTCATCTAGATGCGACGCTGCTCCAGGGTGGGCCATGGCCTGAAAGGAGGAGTCATGATTAGGCAGCGGAACACACCAAGAAAATAACTAAGGATACAGAGCACAAGGAAAATATGCGGTAGGTAAGGACTGAAAATCAAAAATTAGAATACTGATGCAATAAATAGTATAAGTAAGGTGAGAGGCAAGGGAACGATACATACATCACAATTCAGAATTTTATTGCATTCAACTAAAAGTCCAGCGGATACAAGATTTCAAACGAAAGGAAATATTTACAAAAGAGTGACAATATATTTTTTTTGAAAGCAGAAAGGTGATAATTCTTCTTTGATATCTAGACCGCTGCATTCTCGTCACGCGAGTTGAATCCTGCGCTGGGTCCGTACTATCCTCGAAGCTCGAGCTACGAAATAACCATCACTTAGCGAGAGTGGAGAGTGTGGACGAATCTCCTCATTGTAGTTCCTTCCTTTTAAGGCAACTGTTGACCAGATGTTCGCTGGATCCGCAAATCAGGCACTGCCCCTTGGCGCTGCGACAGTCTCTCTGAAAGTGTCCTGGCTTCTTGCAGTATCTACAACGTTGACTCTTCCGCTGCTTCCGTTGCTGGAGAACATGTGGGCGCTTCATCTTCACCTTTTTTCCTTGTTTAACGGGGATTCCCTTACGAGTTGAGGCTTCCTCTGGTGCCTGAGTCATCTGCCCTCTTAATCCTGCAGCTAACAGGCCGTTCGTTCGCTCTTGGGCTTCCTTCAAATCTTGCAGTACATTCAAAATCTCGACGGTCTAATTCTGGGGAGTGGAGATAGAAGAAGAGTCGTTGGAAGACATGGTCCTGAAACAACAATTTTGAGGACGATATAAGGCACAAGCTATAAGAATTAAACTACAATATGGATTAGGCAAGGAAACAAGAATATCGGGTGAGGTGAAATTCAAACAAGTGGAAATCAAATGTAGAACTCCAAGCCACTTAAGCAGAGTACAATATTGTAACTATGCTGCAGTTCACAATTACAATCACGTAACTCCACTAAGTCACCCAAAACTCTAGCGGATGGATCAAAAGGTATAGCAGAACACACTATGTGAATCAAGATCAAGAATAACAAGTTTACAATCTAGACCGAAGGATGTCTTAGATTGCCAAGCACTACACGGAAACTGCAATCCCAATCGAAGCAAAACCTGGCTCTGATACCAACAAAACCGTGTCACGCCCCGCTTCCTAAAATACGGAATACGAGGGGTTGATAAGGCCAGCCATGCTCCTACGGTCGAGGAAATAACCCTCCGTAGTCACACTTTAGCTTCTAGCACTACGTGGTAATCAGTAATCAAAGCATAGGTAATGAGAAATGCAGTATCTAAATCAAAAGAACTAACCAGATGGAGATCAAGGAAGTATAGCTCTGGGTCGCTGATCAAGATGTCCGCGATGTTCTCGAGGTACGTCAGGTCCTGGTCCAAACTAGATCCACTTCTCACTCTGAGCATGCATACTCAGGTCATCAGAGCGGCACGATAGTAATATATGTATATATAGATACAATGTGAACACGTGCAACAAGGATTAATATTAAACAGTAATCATGAAATAATGACGTGAACATGAAGTAGCCAATGCAGGTAGCTAATAGAGAAGGTAAACAGTAAAGCAGTAAACAATATGGCAGGTATGTTGAATCAGTAAGCAATAAATGTCAATGTTACTAACCCTATCAGTCTCTAAGTCTCACTGTACAGGTCACTAAGCCTATCGTCAGTCTAAGTGTGAGAGTCAACCACTCGTGAGTATCCCCCACCCAAGGATAGGACCCAAGGACAAGGGAACACGGGCCCGAGTCGCTCGCTAATAATCAGTAATATCCCCATATATCTCCAGAGTCGCTGTATGTGCCGGCAATGGGACTCCCGAGATTCTGTTGAACTCACACCCAAACTACCCCACATCCCGTGGTCTACATCAAACGCCAACTATAAACTCAAATACCAGTCGGTCCATGACAAGTCTACGCGAGAACTGGAGACAAAATCTCCATCTAGCATGTCTCGAATGATACCCAAGATAAATTGATAGTGTTTGGTGCCTTATTTATGACACCCATATAAGTGCTTCCATAATCTTCCCATACCAATTATAGTTACACTTATACATGTCCCATAGACGTCGACAATGCAATAAATCAATAGGGTCCACTGATTGTGCACAAGTACGTGTCACTTTCACTTATCCATTCATGCTTACACACTAACGTATTTGCCACAATCAAACACTAATACCTAACATTGGGTAA
The DNA here is from genome assembly GCA_030015575.1 of Agapanthus africanus. Classification (NCBI taxonomy): domain Eukaryota; kingdom Viridiplantae; phylum Streptophyta; class Magnoliopsida; order Asparagales; family Amaryllidaceae; genus Agapanthus; species Agapanthus africanus. The sequence continues at coordinate 21,889,020 of JASDDO010000022.1, forward strand.
TACACATGATCACTAGGTTACCGATGCAATGACTTCTACACGATATGATGAGAATACAATAATTACCATATGAATGGAATATCATCAGTCAGTGTTCTACCACTTGCATAATTTACTATACGTCATGCGTGCGGAATTAAGCCAAACAATGTAAAAGGGGTAAATATTAAATTGAATTATCTATCCATCAAAATTGATTTCGCGCCAATCGGGTTTCAGGTTTGCTAGTTATGACCATTTGAATTTAAGTGTTTACGGCTGAAAATCCGGTTTCAGAATCGGATGCCCATTTCGTAACGCACTTTAATCTCAGTTGGAATCGTAATTAGGCGACACTATAGTTGAACAATGTTTAGGATTATCAGTTATGTTTTCACCTCAATTGGCGGATCAGTAATATATTGTATCGACAGGGAGTTATGGACAGGTTATGTTTGATGTGTAAAATCTGCCTCTGCAGAATTCAGCAAAACGTATCGACATTATAAAATGAGTTAAAAATGTCAAACGGTTGTGGAATTCAGTGAGACCAGTGGAGTAAGAAAGCTAACTCAATTTTCTACGTAACGATCTAGGGTTCCGTGCATTCTCATATTTGAACAGGAATATACATGGGTTTAAAAACAGGGGTTAACCGGGATTACTGCTCTGGACTGCAGTCCAGAATCATAATTCTCCCCTGTTATCTCTATCATAATTAGTTCAATTTCAGAAATAAACTATGGAGTACTGTAGGTTAATCTGTTAGATTCGATACGAGCCATGGAACGCTCAAATCCGATTTGTAAGAGATTTAATATGAATTTAACGGTCTAGCATATTCAGAAATTCAGAATTCGCAATGATACTTAAGATTAACGTTTCATAGGTGAAACGACCGTGATTTTCCACTAAATTTCTACAGTACCTCTATGAGTAGAAAAAGGGTTTAGTGATCATTAGTTCCGCCATTTAAAGACAAGTTTTCATTTAAGTTTTTGCATCAAAGTCTAGGTTTAAGCATTCGGTTCGCAGTCGAACATCCGTTTCATTTAACTAGACAAGCACTGTTGGATTTCACTATTTCCATACGATGTTATCGATAGATTTTAGTCTAGATTGCGACCTAAATCAATATTACTAGAATTAATACGGTTTACCATTTAAAACACTACGGTAATTTTTGTGTGAACAGAAACATATCTATAGATCTATCATTACTGTAGCATGTAAGCAAGTGGCGAGCACTTGCCTCGGTCGCTTGATATGGAAGCGACGCCGCTGCAGGGTTTGTCTCGACACATGAGACGGCGCGATACTGGATACGGGCGCGCGGCGCGATCGCGGTGCGCGGTGACCCGGTACTGGACGCGGTGGCGACGCGGGCGTGATACGGCAGTGGGCGTGGTTCTGGCTCGGTGTGTGGCACGGCGCGACACGGAACTGGGCCTGGTGATGACGCGGGCGTGATACGGTGCTGGGTCTGGTGATGACACGGGCGCGACACGGTGCTTGGCCTGGTGATGACACGGGCGCGATACGGTGCTGGGCGGGACCCGATCTGGAGGTGGGTATGACACGACACAGGCGCGGCATGACAACTGGGCTTGTGGCGCAACACGTGAGTGGGTTTGCGGTGGCACGGTGTGTGTGCAGTAGCGGTTACGAAGCGACACGGTGTGGCACGGACGCGACACGGCTTAGGTTCGACACACGCACGGTACGGCACGGTAACGATGAGTTCAGCACAGCGAGTTGCGGCACGGTGGCAATGGTTTGAGTTGGTGGAGATCGGTGTTGGAGTCTGGAGGGGTGTTGTGGTGCGGTTGGTGGTACCGAGGAGAAGGGTGGCGGAGCTTGGGCAGTGCAGGGGGTCGGTGCAAGGTCCACGGTAAGAAGAGTCACCAAGGTGGTCGGTTGCCGGAGATGTTGCTGAGTGCAGATGGGGTTGCTAGTGGAAGCACAGAAGGAGTTGCCGACGACGGTTTGGTGGCAGAGAGGATTGAGTAGGGGAAGCCAGAGGGGGTCGTCGGCAATGGACTCGGCCGGCGGTGGAGCTCGATTGTGGGACTTGACAGTGAAGGAGGCTATTGCAGCGAGGGGATCGACGTTGATGTGGAGGTTGAAGGTGCTGGCGGTGCAGGAGTTACTCAGGTATGGAGGAAGAAGAGGGAGCGTACGTCGATGGCGGCGGTGTTGATGAGGTGGAGGCGATGTGAGGGGTCGAGGGTGATGACGAAGGAGGAGGCGACGGTGGGAGGAGGCTCGGCGGGGTTCTTCGGTTGCGTGGGTGCAGGGGGGTGAAGGGAGAGAGGGAGGGATGAGGTCGATGGAGGGAGGTGCTCATGGGTAGGAACGTGAGGAATGAGGGGGGCAGTAAGTGAGATCGAGAGATGTGAGAAGGAGAGAGAGAGACGTGGGAAGAGATGGGCGAGGGAGATGGAGGCGCGGTCGAAGGAGGTTGCAACGACGTGGGGACGTGGGGGCGAGCACGAGAACGGGAGGTGGCAAACGAGCGGGAAAGGAGCACGAAGGAAGAAGAAAGGGAGGGAGCGGGTCGGGTCGGGTCGGGGGAGTTGGGCCCGGCTCGGAGAGATTAAAATTAATTGGGAAGGGAGAGAGAGATGGGCCGGGCTCGGGCCGGAAGAAAAATAAAAGAGAAATAGAGAGAGCGGGCTGGGCTGCGGAATGGGGAAAGATTTAAAAGGAGAGGGTGGGGATGGTGGGCCGGCTCGGGAGAAATAGAAAAGGAAAAAAAGAGAGTTAGGGTTTGGGCTGGGTTAGGAATAGGAAACGGGGAAAAGAAATAAGTAATAGGATTTTAGTTTTAGGTTAGGAGTTTAATAAACTAGTTTAAATAAAAGTTATACAAAAAAAAATATATATATTTTAAATCGGAATAGATCTGGATTAAACTCTAGAAAAATACGGAAAAATTGTAGAAAATTTGGGAAAATATCTGGAGAGTTATTTATTAAAATACACTAATTATTTATAAGGTCTGGGTATTATATCATACCACCCTTACAAAAATTTCGTCCTCGAAATTTAAAATAAACGATAAGCTATATAAAATAATATGCGAAAAGCTACAACCTCGAACACTAACATATAGTGGTTTACTTAAAAACAGTTAGAAAAAAAATTCGAAGGTCTAAGTAAGTATAAGGCAGAACCTCTATAAGGTTAAACTATATATACAAGAGGGTAAAATAGCAATAACAACTAATAATGAAGGGTTTGCCGATAGGTCAAAGTATTTCAGAGTAAATATATCGATCAAACAATTTTAAAATAACTTGAGAAGCCCACATGGTAAAATAGGAAACATAGAACAACATAATATGCGCGATATACGTTTGCGCTATTGCAAATGTGAAGAATAGTAAAGCATTTAAAATGTGAAGAACGGAAGTAGTTAAAAACACAAATTTTTTATTTTTTTTGTAAAAACAACGTAGTGAAAGCTAAATTTCGAATACGATATCACTGAATGTAATCATAGTAATAAGAGTAAGCATAAAAATGTGTAGGGGCTAGCCAAGGTAGGGATTTCAAGGGAGTATGGCCCACTAAAAAGGTTGGGCTGTAGTACTTCAAACTGAGTGTCAAAGAGACTGGGGCCTGGTCAGCACAGGATGCAAGGGTGAACGGTAATGAATCTCAGGAGGGAAGAAATTTGTTGGGAAGGGAAAATAGTCAAAACATCATGCGAATCAACACTCGGAGACTAGCGAACTCAGAAACTTTATTATCCTTCCAGAAAATTCCAACCAAGGCATTCTCGAAAGATAAAAGATAGCCCTAAACTATACATAGATTCATTTGTCCAGAGGAGACAAAAGCTAAATCACGTCAGTCGCGGTTGTGAAAGTTCAGCAGGTTACGGTAGGTTTGCGCGCTCAGATAGGGGCGTCCATTTCCATATCGCCTCGCAGGGATTACCACTGGAGGTTCTTCTGCCACGGGGTCTTCTTCTTTTGGTCCTTCTTCCTCGGCTGGAGCTTCTTCATCATGGTATGCTTCCACGTGATTCGCCTCTTCTAGATCTTCTTCCTCCTCGTCGGAATCACCGATCATGTCAACTTCTAGGGCTGCGACTCCCTCGTCCTTGGAATCGCTGTTTCCGAAAATAACCTGTGGGCCGGTGATCTCGTCATCTGAACTCACCAGCATGCGGTCTAAGGAAACACATGCCTGTGTGTCCTCATCTAGATGCGGCGCTGCTCCAGGTTGGGCCATGGCCTGAAGGGAGGAGTCTTGATTAGGCAGTGGAACACACCAAGAAAATAACTAAGGATACGGAGCACAAGGAAAAAATGCGGTAGGTAAGGACTGAAAATCAAAAATTAGAATACTAATGCAATAAATAGTATAAGTAAGGTGAGAGGCAAGAGAACGATACATACATCACAACTCAGAATTTTATTGCATTCAACTAAAAGTCCAGCGAATACAAGATCTCAGACGAAAAGAAATATTTACAAAAGAGTGACAACATTTTTTTTAAAGCAGAAAGGTGATAATTCTTCTTTGATATCTAGACCGCTGCATTCTTGTCACGCGAGTTGAATTCTGCGCTGGGTCCGTACTATCCTCAAAGCTCGAGCTATGAAATAACCATCACTTAGCGAGTGTGGAGAGTGTGGACGAATCTCCTCCTTGTAGTTCATTCCTTTTAGGGCAACTGTTGACCAGATGTTCGCTGGATCCGCAAATCAGGCACTGCCCCTTGGCGCTGCGACAGTCTCTCTGAAAGTGTCCTGGTTTCTTGCAGTATCCACAACGTTGAGTCTTTCGTTGCTTCCGTTGCTGGGGAACAAGTGGGCGCTTCATCTTCACCTCTTTTTCTTTTAACGGGGATTCCCTTACGAGTGGAGGCTTCCTCTGGTGCCCGAGTCATCTGCCTTCTTAATCCTGCAGATAACAGGTCGTTCGTTCGCTCCTGGGCTTCCTTCAAACCTTGCAGTACATTCAAAATCTCGACGGTCTGATTCTGGGGAGTGGAGATAGAAGAAGAGTCGTTGGAAGACATGGTCCTGAAACAACAATTTTGAGGACGATATAAGGCACAAGCTATAAGAATCATAATACAATATGATTAGGTAAGGAAACAAGAATATCGGGTGAGGTGATATTCAAACAAGTGGAAATCAAATGTAGAACTCCAAGTCACTCAAGCAGAGTACAATATTGTAACTATGCCGCAGTTCACAATTACAATCACGTAACTCCACTAAGTCACCCAAAACTCTAGCGGATGGATCAAAAGGTATAGCAGAACACACTATGTGAATCAAGATCAAGAATAACAAGTTTACAATCTAGATCGAAAGATGTCTTAGATTGCCAAGCACTACACGGAAACTGCAATCCCAATCGAAGCAAAACCTGGCTCTGATACCAACAAAACCGTGTCACGCCCTACTTCCGAAAATACGGAATACGAGGGGTTGACAAGGCCAGCCATGCTACTACGGTCGAGGAAATAACCCTCCGTAGTCACACTTCGGCTTCTTGCACTACGTGGTAATCAGTAATCAATGCACATGTAATGAGAAATGCAGTATCTAAATCAAAAGAACTAACCAGATGGAGATCAAGGAAGTATAGCTCTGGGTCGCTGATCAAGATGTACGCGATGTCCTCGAGGTACGTCAGGTCCTGGTCCAAGCTAGATCCACTTCTCACTCTGAGCATGCATACTCAGGTCGTCAGAGCGACACGATAGTAATATATGTATATATAGATACAATGTGAACACGTGCAACAAGGATGAATATGAAACAGTAATCATGAAATAATGACGTGAACATGAAGTAGCCAATGCAGGTAGCTAATAGAGCAGGTAAACAGTAAAACAGTAAACAGTATGGGAGGTATGTTGAATCAGTAAGCAATACATGTCAATGTCACTAAACCTATTAGTCTCTAAGTCTCACTGTACATATCACTAAATCTATCGTCAGTCAAAGTGTGAGAGTCAACCACTCGAGAGTATCCCCCACCCAAGGATAGGACCCAAGGACAAGGGAACACGGGCCCGAGTCGCTCGCTAATAATCAGTAATATCCCCATATATCTCCAGAGTCGCTGTATGTGCCGGCAATGGGACTCCCGAGATTCTGTTGAACTCACACCCAAACTACCCCACACCCCGTGGTCTACATCAAACGCCAACCATAAACTCAAATACCAGTCGGTCCATGATAAGTCTATGCGAGAACTGGAGACAGGATCTCCATCTAGCATGTCTCGAATGATACCCAAGATAAATTGATAGTGTTTGGTGCCTTATCTATGACACCCATATAAGTTCTTCCATAATCGTCCCATACCAATTATAGTTATACTTATACATGTCCCATAGACGTCGATAATGCAATAAATCAATATGGTCCACTGATTGTGCACAAGTACGTGTCACTTTCACTTATCCATTCATGCTTACACACTAACGTACTTGCCAAAATCAAACACTAATACCTAACACTGAGTAATACACATGATCACTAGGTTACCGATGCAATGACTTCTACACGATATGATGAGAATACAATAATTACCATATGAATGGAATACCATCAGTCAGTGTCCTACCACTTACATAATTTACTATACGTCATGCGTGCAGAATTAAGCAAAACAATGTAAAAGGGGTAAACAGTAAATTGAATTATCTATCCATCAAAATTGGTTTCGCGCCAATCGGGTTTCATGTTTGCTAGTTATGACCATTTCAATTTAAGTGTTTACGGCTGAAAATCCGGTTTCAGAATCGGAAGCCCATTTCGTAACGCACTTTAATTCCAGTTGGGATCGTAATTAGGTGACGCTATAGTTGAACAATGTTTAGGGTTATCATTTAGGTTTTCACCGCAATTGGCGGATCAGTAATATATTATATCGACAGGGAGTTATGGACAGGTTATGTTCGATGTGTAAAATCTGCCTCTGCAGAATTCAGCAAAACGTATCGACATTATAAAATGAGTTAAAAATGTCAAACGGTTGTGGAATCCAGTGAGACCAGTGGATTAATAAATCTAACTCAATTTTCTACATAACGATCTAGGTTTCTGCGCATTCTCATATTTGAACAGGAATATACAGGGGTTTAAAAATAGGGTCTAACCGGGATTACTGCTCTGGACTGCAGTCCAGAATCATAATTCTCCCCAGTTATCTCTATCATAATTAGTTCAATTTCAGAAATAAACTATGGATTACTATAGGTTAATCTGTTAGCTTCGATACGAGCCATGGAACGCTCAAATCCGATTTGTAAAAGATTTAATATGAATTTAACGGTCTAGCATGTTCAGAAATTCAGAATTCGCAATGATACTTGAGATTAACGTTTCATAGGTGAAACGACCGTGGTTTTCCACTAAATTTCTACAGTACCTCTATGAGTAGAAAAAGGGTTTAATGATCATTAGTTCCGCCATTTAAAGACAAGTTTTCATTTAAGGTTTTGCATCAAAGTCTAGGTTTAAGCATTCGGTTCGCAGTCGAACATCCGTTTCATTTAACTAGACAAGCACTGTTGGATTTCACTATTTCCATACGATGTTATCGATTGATTTTAGTCTAGATTGCGACCTAAATCAATATTACTAGAATTAATACGGTTTACCATTTAAAACACTACGGTAATTTTTGTGTGAACACAAACATATCTATAGATCTATTCATTACTGTAGCATGTAAGAAAGTGGCGAGCACTTGCCTTGGTCGCTTGATATGGAAGCGACGCCGCTGCAGGGTTTGTCTCGACACACGAGACGGCGCGATGCTGAATACGGGCGCGCGGTACGCGGTGACCCGGTACTGGACGCGGTGGCGACGCGGGCGTGATACGGCAGTGGGCGTGGTCCTGGCTCGGTGCGTGGCACGGCGCGACACGGAACTGGGCCTGGTGATGACACGGGCGCGACACGATGCTGGGCCTGGTGATAACATGGAGGCAGGCACGTGACCCAATCCGGAGGTGGGCACGACACGACACAGGCACGGCACGCCAACTGGGCACGGGGCGCGACACGTGAGTGGGTCTGCAATGGCACAGTGTTGGTGCAGTAGCGGTTACGAAGCGACACGGTATGGCACGAACGCGACACGGCTTGGGTTCGACACACGCACGGTACGGCACGGTAATGATGAGCTCAGCACAGCGAGTTGCATCACGGTGGCAACGGTTTAAGTTGATGGAGATCGGTGTTGGAGTCTGGAGAGGTGTTGTGGTGCGGTTGGTGGTACCAAGGAGAAGGGTGGCGGAGCTTGGGCAGTGCAGGGGGTCGGTGCGAGGTCCACGGTGAGAAGAGGCACCAAGGTGGTCAGTGGCCGGAGATGTTGCTGAGTGCAGATGGGGTTGCTAGTGGAGGCACAGAAGGAGTTGCCGGCGACGGTTTGGTGGCAGAGAGGATTGAGTAGGGGAAGCCAGAGGGGGTCGTCGGCAATGGACTCGGCCGGCGGTGGAGTTCGATTGTGGGATCTGGCAGTGAAGGAGGCTATTGCAACGAAGGGATCGACGTTGATGTGGAGGTTGAAGGTGCTGGCGGTGCAGGGTTTACTCAGGTATGGAGGAAGAAGAGGGAGCGTACGTCGATGGTGGCGGTGTTGATGAGGTGGAGGCGATGTGAGGGGTCGAGGGCGATGACGAAGGAGGAGGCGACGGTGGGAGGAGGCTCGGCGGGGTTCTTCGGTTGCGTGGGTGTAGGGGGGTGAAGGGAGAGAGGGAGGGACGAGGTCGATGGAGGGAGGTGCTCGTGGGTAGGAACGTGAGGAATGAGGGGGGCAGTGAGTGAGATCGAGAGATGTGAGAAGGGGAGAGAGAGAGAGAGACGTGGGGAGAGAGGGGCGAGGGAGATGGAGGCGCGGTCGAAGGAGGTTGCAACGACGTGGGGACGTGGGGGCGAGCGCGAGAACGGGGGGAGGAAAACGAGCGGGAAAAGAGTACGAAGGAAGAAGAAAGGGAGGGAGCGGGTCGGGTCGGGTCGAGGGAGTTGGGCCGGGCTCGGAGAGATTAAAATTAATTGGGAAGGGAGAGAGAGATGGGCCGGGCTCGGGCCGGAAGAAAAATAAAAGAGAAATAGAAAGAGCGGGCTGGGCTGGGGAATCAGGAAAGATTTAAAAGAAGAGGGTAGGGATGGTGGGCCGGCTCGGGAGAACTAGAAAAGAAAAAAAAGGAGAGTTAGGGTTTGGGCTGGGTTAGGAATAGGAAATTGGGAAAAGAAATAAGTAATGGGATTTTAGTTTTAGGTTAGGAGTTTAATAAATTAGTTTAAATAAAAGTTATACAAAATATATATATATATATGTATATATATATATATATATGTATATATATATATATATATTAAATCGGAATAGATCTGGATTAAACTCTGGAAAAATACGGAAAAATTGTAGAAAATTTGGGATAATATCTGGAGACTTATTTATTAAAATACGCTAATTATTTATAAGGACCGGGTATTACATGTATTTATTTGAAAAGGCGTCGTTTTCCCGTATTATATGTTCCCCAAAGTATTGTGTTATGTTGCATATGAGTGTGTGAGGAGGTAGGTCATTACTTCGTGATCTTCTTAAAGGTATAGTAAGGTTTTGATGGTTTAAATGTAGAAAAGAAACTATATGGTATTTTAATGAGAAAATACGGTAAAATGGAAATAGGAATTTCTTTTGATATGGAACTTGTTCAATATGATTAGCTAGTGTTTAATAGTCAACATGTAATGGTTTAACAATATTTTATTAAAGGAAAAGTGAGATTTCAGGAAGAACCGGTTCGAAAATCGGATTTGCTCCGATTCCGTCGAGTTTTAGAATTTCGTATTTTCAGAAAGAGTAGAGAAGGGGGAATGTGGGACTTACGGGTTAATAAGAAAGAGGGAGGATAGAGGTAGAGAGGGGATTCGCCGGTGCATCGCTTCGTCGCCGAAACTCCTCGTATCGCCGTCGGAAGTTCGCCGGAATTTCGCCCCTTTGCTCACTTCAAATGCACACTAGGATTTCTAGGAATTTCAGTCTGCTCAGAATTTTAGGGTGAGAGGGTAGTGTTTAGGGGTGGTATTTATAGGGTAAGGTTAGGGTAGATGAAAAGTTTAATTGAAAAAAATGTAAAAATATATTAAAATGTATTAAAAAATGGAGTAAATGAGGCTTTAAAAGAGCTATGGAAATGGTCTGAGAAAATAAATTATACAGGTGTGTAGGGAATGTGAAAAGACACAATTTTCATGTTGGGGTCGTCGCTGGAATCGGCTGACTCGGCTGTGACTCGGCCGAGGGCCTGAGTCGGCCGAGTCGAGGCCGAGTTGGCCGATTTCAGGCCGAGTCAGGCAGCCAGAAACCCCCACGACGGTTCATCTAACCTCTGGTACTGTTACTTTTCAGGGTGTAGTGGGGTTTTTGTGAGATATGCACGTGTAAACTCTTGGTATTCTAAAAATTCAAAACAAAATAATATTAAAAAATAATGTGGGTATGAGATTTGAACTCTGGTGGCTTGGTTCAGCAGTGCAAGGTATTACCAATGAGCTACAAGCTCCTTCTTGTAATTAAATTGCTAATTAATTACTTATCTTGTGCTCAGGCAATAAATACTCCTTTAAACAATTTTGAAAAAAAAAATTGTACAAAAATTTGTATACGAAAATTAGGGTTGTTACACGTCTTGTCTGAATTTGGTGGTAGATGCTATTTGGTTTTATCCGTCCACCTCTCCGAAGATGCCAAGTTGATTTATGGCTCCATGTATCGAAGGTTTAGACGGATGCGGCCGTTGTATCAGACTTCGTCAGATTCCCCCTCGTGTACGAGGGGTTTTTGATTGTGGGGACGCTCTTCCCTGCAGGCGCAAGCCCCTGCAGTTAATTACGCTACCGTATCGCGGTAACCACTTTCTCCTTCTCCAGAAGGTTACTTAGTGTCGTGTGTGTTTGTTTTATTTTTGGTTGCCCGTGGATTGTATTCGGAGACTAATTTATGTTGTTGCCCGTAGGGCGTGGATTTGTCCAAATCCGTATTTTCTTAGATTTGGTTTTGGATTGAGTTTAAGGATCGTTAATCTCATTTGAGACTAAGATCAATTTAAACGTTTGTTAAGGATACGTTAGTCCAATTTTTGACTAAGATCTACTTAACAGGATCATTTATATCCAACAAAAGAGCATTTGGACTCTATTGTTTTAATTTAGGGACATTGCGGTCTAAAAGTTTAAGGACATCATAGTCCATAGAGTTTAAAGACATCATAGTCTATGGGGTTTAGTTTAGGGACGTCACGGTCCATATGGTTAAGGACATCATAGTCCATGGAGTTTAGTTTTAGGACGTTGCGGTCCATTGTTAGTTTTAGAACGTTGCGGTCCATAGGGTTTAGTTTAAGGACGTTACGGTCCAAAGTTTTGGATATGCCCATGGGTTTGGAAATGCACCGGATAATTATTGGCCATTGGGACCCACCATCTCTCTGAAGACGTTGAAGAATTACAACGACATGTATCAGAGGTGTGAAGAGATATACCCTTGAACCAAATGTCAGATTATAAGGCTCTGGGATGAATATTACTTTGAATGCCATATGAGATGATCAATTTTGGAAGACCAGAGTATCGTTGGGGTTCAGATGAAAGGGGTTTTGGCTTTGGAAGACTTGGCTCAATTTGGGCTAAGGTTGGCTTCATTATAGTGTTAGACACTGGAGTATGCTTAGCGCTCATGTGCTCTCACGTGAGGCGTTCGAAAGTTGGCGCAGCTCCTTTGGATTTGTTCACTTATTCTTTTCTGAGTGCTAAGCACTATTGGGTCACGTGAGATCACGTGAGGAGCCCCAAAGAGCGAAAACTACCTTTGTTTTATTCTCTTTATCTTCTGAAAGTGCTAAGCATTATTAAGGGGTCACGTGATATCACGTGAGGTGCCCTTAAAATAGAAACTGCCTTGGCTTTATTCTCTTTTTATTTTGAGAGGCTTGTTCAAGGGCCACGTGACCTAATCTCATTTGTTTTCTTTCGTTCAACTAGCATGCTCACGTGGGCGCACGTGATTTGACATTTATCATGTTGAGGAGGCTAAGCTCTTTTTCTTTACGTGCATGGAGATTTTGAGTTTTGAGACTTTCAAATCCCTTGTTTTATAAGAATTAAATTCTCAGGATTTAGTTTTTCTCTTAGGTTTGGAATCTGCATGGTGGAATCTCCTCGATGAGAATTAAATTCTCAACTTGTGAGGAGATCTACTTCTGTAGATCTTTTCACCATGACGAAGAACTGAGTTCTTACGTGAAGGGTTAAACCCTTGTTTTATTCAGAGGAATTAAGTTTCTATATACTTTTTAGGAGAATTAAATTCTCTGAATTTGGATCTTCCCCTAGGTTTTGGATCTACATGGCAGGATCTCCCCAATGGGAATTAAATTCTCAACTTGTTGGGAGATCTGCTTCTGCAGATCTTAATCAGGGGAAGAACTAAGTTCTTATTAGAAGAGTTAAACTCTTAGCTTGAGAATTAAATTCTCTTTTTATTTTTCTTCTCCTACCTAGGGTTCTTTCTTCTCTTTGAGAAGATCTTCCTTTTTCTGAAGAATTAAATTCTCTTATCTTTTTGCTTATGAGGGGTTTCTTTTCTTTCTCCCCTTCTTTTTTTCTTCTTCTTCTTCTTAGCTCCTATTTACAGGAGCAAGAAGAGAATCAATTTGTTTTCTTTTCAAAAAAAATCTCTCATTGAGAGATTTTGATTGATTTTATAATCAACCAAAAAGATCTTTTAGATCAATCACTGAATTTTATTCACCGTTGGATTTTTAATCCAAGGACTTCTGTTTTGCAAAAGATCTCTCTTTTGTTATTCTTAACAATATTAGGAAGATATTTCCCTGTACAGAATTTTTCTGTAAATTGGTGATCTTTAATCACCATCGGATTGTTAATCCAACGGTGTTCTATTTTACAGAGCACTATCTTTCTTGGTTGGAAAGATCTAGGGAAATATTTTTCCAATTAGGGCTTTCGATTCCTTTTAATTAGAATTTAATTCTATTGGTTCAGAGGGCTCAGGAGCCCATCACGTGTTGGCACGTGACCTCACCAATTAAGCATAAAGCTTTTAATTAGAATTTAATTCTATTAGTTCAGAGGGCTCAGGAGCCCATCACGTGTTGGTACGTGACCTCACCAATTAAGCATAAAGCTTTTAATTAGAATTTAATTCTATTAGTTCAGAGGGCTCAGGAGCCAATCACGTGTTGGCACGTGACCTCACCAATTAAGCATAAAGCTTTTAATTAGAATTTAATTTCAGAGGGCTCAGAATCCCATCACGTGTTGGCACGTGACTTCACCAATTAAGCATAAAGTTTTTAATTAGAATTTAATTCTATTAGTTCAGAGGACTCAGGAGCCCATCACGTGTTGGCACGTTACCTCACCAATTAAGCATCTCCAATTGTTTATTTCATTCAGGCGCCTATAGACTTTGTCTATAAAGGTCACGTGTCTGCACGTGAGGCCCGATTTTAGTTCAGTTTTGCCAAGCATAGCGCCTATCACGTGTGGGCACGTGATACTCCACTTGGGGGCTTTCCTTATCGCTTTATTCATATGTTTTATTCAGTTCCCATGAGGGAACAACGATCGCTCACTTAGGTTACGTCGGTTAGCTCTTTCGAGTTGAAAGGTGTAGATTTGCCCATTCCTTTGAGTTGGACCGGCAACCACTTTTCTTAGAATAAGTTAGACAAGAGCTTAGTTTGGATTGGTCGGCGTTTGCCATGGTTGAGGGTTTCGGGTCCTTAGTGTAGACGGGTAGGAAGTTTCCCGTTAAGGACGGACCGAGCAGGGAAGCTGCTCGGTGGCCTCTTTATGAGGGCTTTTGATCCTTAGCGTCGGTGGGTAGTGAGCTACCAGCCATGGATGGGCCGAGCAGGGGATCTGCTCGGTGGCCTCTTGATGAGGGCTTTGATCTTTAGCTTAAATGGATAGGAGCTACCCTCTAAGGATGGACCGAGCGGGGAAGCTGCTCGGTGGCCTCTTGATGAGGGCTTTGATCCTCAGCGTAGATGGGTAGGAGCTAACTGCTAAGGATGGACCGAGTAGAGAAGTTGTTCGGTGACCTCTTGATGAGGGCTTTGATCCTTAGAGTAAATGGGCAGGAGCTATCCTCTAAGGATAGACCGAGCAGGGAAGCTTCTCGGTGGCCTCTTGATGAGGGCTTTGATCCTTAGCGTAGATGGGCAGGAGTTACCCGTTAAGTATGGACCGAACCGAGAAACTGCTCGGTGGCCTCTTGATGAGGGCTTTGATCCTTAGCGTAGATGGGCAGGAGCTACCCGCTAAGGATGGACCGAGCAGGGAAGCTGCTCGGTGGCCTCTTGATGAGGACTTTGATCCTTAGCATAGATGGGCAGGAGCTATCCGCTAAGGATGGACCGAGCAGGGAAGCTGCTTGGTTTTGCGAGGCGTTGTCCGATTCCCCCGCCCCCTCCCCTGGCGCGGAAAATCTGGAAGAGTGACCGTCGCGGACAACACATGGCAGAAACGTATAGGCGAGGCGAGGCGTTCCAAGATCTGCGTCGTTCCGACTTCGATTGTCATAGAGACACGGGATGCCCTCCACTTGGCGGTTCGGTATTGGAAGGGTTGAGAAAATCCCAGGATTCGCGCCCGCTGTGCGCGCAAATTTCGGCCCTTGGGGATTCTGTTGAGGCTATAAATAGAGAAGGGGACGGGTTTCTTTCCGCGTTGCTTTTTTGAGATAGCCGGGCACATCTACACGATTGAAGAGATCACCACTCCCGATGATGTCTACTTGTACGACCAGTCCTTCTCCGAGGAGACTTACCGGGGTATGGTCTAGCGCATCGAGGACCATTTCGGTCGCCTACTTCCTCGTCGGTCGTCCCTCATCCAATTGCTGATGTACGCAATTTGGAGGAGGTCCCCGGCGCTGTACAACTCCCTCTCTGTGGAGCTGCTAGATGAGGCGCTCGACAAGGTGCACATGCTCTATGTCCTCGGCCTCATCTCGAAGAACATGCACGACCGATCAACGGCCCTTATTTTGGAGTGTTTCCAAAAGAGGCAGATCGCGGGCCTCTGCCTGGCGGATGGGGACCTGGTGCTTCCATGGCTTTCCGGGTACGTGGGCAGCATCAGTGGGAGCGGGCTGAAGAGGCCAGGGCTTATCTGGCGGAGATCTCCATGGAGTACCACCAGCAGTGCTTTCTTGATCCCGTATCCTCTCTGTTGTACTTTTAATTTTCGTGTAAGGCTGAGGAGCCCGCAATACCCTTGATAAATAAAATTCTCTTTTTGCGACGTACTGTTGTTTCTTTTTTGTCTTCTTGGTGTGTTTGAGTATTTTCATAAAACGAAACCCGTGACCTTTGAACCAAGGAAGAGGGAAACAAATAGGAGAAGTTTCTTCTGATTCAAAAGAATTAGAAAAATTTATATCGCTTTGGCAAAGAAGAAATATATATTCATAGATACAATTTTCAAATTCACTTGTACAACTTGAGCTTCTTGGCGTTGTAAGGTCATGGAAACTTGTGACCCGTCGCGTCTTGCAAGCGATAGGCCCCGCCGAGCAATACTTTGGAAACGAGGAATGAGCCGTCCCACTTCGGGGAAAACTTGTGCAACTTGCTTTGGTCTACGAACTCGTTTCGCCTTAAGACCGGATCCCCAGTCTTAAAGGTGCGATGCTTGACTCGTGCGTTATAGTAGCGAGCAGTTTGCTGTTGGTAAGCGGCGGCTTTGATCTGTGCCCGGTCCCGCTTCTCCAGCAAGATGTCCAAATTAGTTCGGAGCGCTAAGGTATTGGCCTCGTCATCGAAATGCTCGACTCTGTAACTGGGCAGTCCGATCTCTGTTGGGACCATCGCCTCGGTGCCGTAGCAGAGGCTGAAAGGGGTTTCTCCAGTGGGAGTCTTCTTCGATGTGCGCAGAGCCCATAAAACCCGGGGTAGTTCATCGAACCAACTGCCTCGCCTTCCTTCCATACGAGTTCGAAGACCTCGGATTACATCCCGGTTAGCGACCTCGTCCTGCCCGTTGCATTAAGGATGCGCAACCGCAGCGAACTTCATGAGTATGTGGTATTCGCTGCAGAATCCCTTGACCCTGTCATTTTCGAAGTTCGTTCCGTGGTCGGTAACGATACACCTCGGGATCCCAAACTGGGATATTATATTTTTCTACAGGAATTTGATGGTCATGGTGGCGTCCGGTTTTCTGATGGGGGCAACCTCGATCCACTTCGTAAAGTAGTACACCACGACGAGGATGTATTTGTGCCCGTCCGTACCGGTAGGGAGTTGGCCTACCATGTCCATTCCCCACTGGGCAAACGGCCATGGGGAGGTCAGGACCGTTAGCTCGGTAGCCGGAAGACGGAGTATGCTGCCATGGAGTTAGCAGCTCTTGCATTTTCTGACGAGCTTTTGAGCGTCCTGATGGATGGTCGGCCAATAGTATCCTTGAGGTAGCGTCTTCTGGACTAAGGTGCGGGCCCCATGATGTGCTCCGCCGACCCCTTCGTGAACCTCACGGAGGACGTAGTCAGCCTTATAGGGGTCGACACACCAAAGCAGAGGTTGAGTGAAGGATTTCTTGTAGAGGTTTCCACTGCTCCAAACGAAATGGCGGGCTTTGGCTCGGAGGCGGCGTGCTTCCCCTCGATCTTCTGGGAGCGTACCCTCCTTCAGGAATCCTACGAGGGGCTTCCTCCAATCCCGGTCTTCTTTCCGGGCCACGTAAACTTGAAGTGCTGTCGCCCTGTCTTCCACGCTAAGCCGTGGCAAGACCTCGAAGAAGATATTTCTCTTGTTGTTGGCCGTATAGGAGGAAGCTAGTTTGCTCAGAGCGTCGGCCTGGGCGTTTGGGTGCCGGGGGATCTGCTCCACTTGAACTTCGTCGAAGTCTTTTCGTAGTCTTCTTACCTCGGCTAAATATTTCACCATCAGAGGCTCACGTGCCTCGAAACGTCCAGTCACCTGGCCTACGACCAGGATGGAGTCACTGCGGATTCGGATCGTCTTCAGCCCCACTCAGGAGGCGATTCGTAGTCCGGCTAGCAAAGCCTCATACTCCGCGGCGTTGTTTGAGGCTTTGAATCCGAGCTTCAAAGAATACTCCATTTCTGCCTCGTTCGGTCCTCGAATAATGAGACCGGCACCGCTCCCGTCCTCGGTAGATGATCCATCGACATAAAGGACCCAATCGGGGACGGAGTCGGGCCCCTCCTCGATCGAGGGTTGAGACCCGGGGGCTGGCGCCGACACTGCCTCCTTGTTGGGGATAGTGCATTCGACAAGAAAGTCGGCCAGGACTTGTGCCTTGATAGCCTGCCTTGGGAGGTACTTGATGTCGAATTGAGATAGCTCCCACCTCCATTTCTCCCAGCGACCAGATGACTCGGGGGAGGCGAGAATAGCCCCTAAGGGACGCTCAGTGAGGACAAGGATAGTGTGTGCCTGGAAGTAGTACCGCAGTTTCCTTGAGGCCACGATAAGCGCCAAGACAATCTTTTCTATGGTCGGGTACTTTGTTTCCGCGTCTTTAAAGACATGGCTTACGTAGTAGACCGGCTTCTGGATCCTTCGACTTCTCGGACGAGCACCGAGCCTGCAGCCTGATCGGACACCGCTAGATACAGTGATAGCTCGTCTCCTTTAATTGGCCGGGTGAGCAGTGGGGGAGTCGCCTGGTGCATTTTCAATTGCTCGAAAGCGATTTGACACTCCTCCGACCATTCGAACCTTTGGATCTTTCTCAAGGCTTTGAAGAATGGGAGGCACTTTTCTCCTGACCTTGACATGAAGCGACTCAGAGCGGCTACTCTCCCCGTGAGTCGCATGATTTCGACGTTAGTCTTCGGCGCAGCCATGTTGAGGATGGTGCTGATTTTCTCCGGGTTAGCCTCGATTCCTCGGTGGGTAACCATGAACCCGAGGAACTTTCCACTAGTGACTCCGAACGTGCACTTAGCGGGATTCAGCTTCATTTTGTATTTGCGGAGGATGTCGAAAGTCTCGCCAAGATCTTTGGCATGCTCATCTGACTAGGTCGACTTAACAAGCATGTCGTTGACGTAAACCTCCATGTTCCTCCCGATTTGTGGTTTGAACATCCTGTTTACCAAGCGTTGGTATGTGGCCCCGACGTTTTTGAGGCCGAAGGCCATCACTTTATAGCAGTATACCCCCGGTCCGTTGTGAATGCGGTGAGCTTTTCGTCTGCCGGGTTCATACGGATCTGGTTGTAGCCGGAGAAAGCATCTATGAAGCTGAGTAATTTGTGGCCTGCCGAACTGTCGACGAGCTGATCTATCCGAGGGAGGGGATAGTTGTCTTTCGGGCAGATCTTGTTGAGATCTGTGAAGTCGACGCACATGCGCCACTTCCCGCTTGCCTTTTTAACCACTACCACATTCGCCAGCCATTCTGAGTAAGCCACGTTTCGAATGAAGTTGGCTGCAAGCAACCTGTAAACTTCGTCCTCAATTGCCTTTTATTTGATCGGAGCGAAGCTTCGTTTCTTCTGCCTGACCGGTCGGACCGTCGGGTCGACCCCGAGCTTATGTGAGATCGCTTTGGGGTCGATCCCGGGCATGTCGGCGGGCGCCTAAGCGAATACGTCCGAGTTTCCTCTAAGGAAGTGGATCAAGTCGTCGTGTCGAGCCCCCATTAAAAGTGACCCGATTTGGACGGTTCGTTCACTGTTTCCTTCAATGAGGGGGACCTCTATTAGTGGCTCCACCGGGCCCCCTCGGATTTCTTTTTTCGTCCCGAGTATCCAAGGACCCCTGGAAATCACTCGCGCTTTCAAGGTGGTCGCTTCGTTCCTCGGGCATAGATGTTGCTGTGAAGCAAATCTTTGCGGTTTGCTGGTTTCCATAGGCCCGGTCTATTCCCCCCTGGTCGAGTGGAAACTTGATCGCGAGGTGGTAGGTCGAGATCTGGGCCCGAAGGGAGTTTAGCGTCGGGCGTCTCAGGAGGATATTGTAGGTTGATGGAATTCTAGCAACGATGAACTCCACTGGTACGGTTCGCGTATGGCCTGCCTCCCCGATGTTAATTAGGAGGGTGACCACTCCTTCCGCCGGGATGGAGTGGTTAGTAAACCCCGACAGAATGTAGGCAGTCGACCTCAGATCTGACGGGCCGAGCCCCATATGTAAAAAGCAGTCGTAGAACAGGATGTCTGCTGAGCTCCCCGAGTCGACCGGTATCCTTTGAATCTCGTAGCGGTGGACCCGTGCTATAATCACTAGTGGGTCTTTGTGAGGCAAGGATATCCCGTGGAGGTCCTCGTCGGTGAAGGTGATGGGCTCGGCTACTTTGGTTTTCTTCCGGGGCTGGCTGCTAGTCCCCTCGACCGGCAGGAGGCGTCGAATCTCGCCGGTTCCAGGCGCACTCCCCGTTGATACGACCATGATTTGTCCGATCATCAACCCACCGGAAGGAGGATGGTTCTCTTGCTCCCGGTCCGCTTGTCGCTTTTCCTGCAAGTACTTTACCAGGTGCCCTGAGCGAATCAACTCCTCGATGTAGTCGCGGAGCTGTTTGCAGTTCTCGGTGGGGGTGTCCATGCGACCTGTGGAAGGCGCAGTAAGGGCCTCGTGTCCGTTTGGCCGCTCTACTGGTGACCGGAGGGAGCTTGAAAAATTGCTCGCCCTTTGCCTCCTCCAACAGCTCAATCTGGGAGATGTTGAGCGGAGTATACTCCTGGAACTTCGGGGGGTATGGCTTTGGCTGGTCAACCTTCTTCTTCTCTTCACTTCCCCTCTTCTTTTGATCGGCCTGGTCGTTCCGAGGTAGGTTCGCATTTACCTCGGACTCGAGCTGGATTTCTCGCTCGGTCCAGGTTTTGACCTCGGCCATGGTTTTAGGTTGCACTAATGCAAAGGAGCGGAGCCACTCCTTGTGCCTAAGACCCAACCTAAGGGCCATGACGACAATCTCGTCCCGGTGCTCTGGAACCTCAAGAAGAGCGTTGTAGAAGTGGGTGACGTATCCTTTGAAAGATTCCTTGTCCCTGCTCTTTATAGTGAAGAGGTAATCGACGGTCCGCTTCTGCCGTCTGTTCCCGACGAAATGCCCGAGGAACTAGGCGGCCAGCTCATCGAAGGTAGAGATAGAGCGTGGCGTAAGTCCTCGGAACCAATCCCGTCCGGCGCGGATGAGAGTGGCGGGGAACGCTCGGCATTGGGCGGCGTCAGAGTTGTCCTGGAAGCTTATCCCCGCCGTGAACGCGTCTAGATGGTCTTTCGGGTTGGACTTTCCATCGAAGAGGGCCACCTTTGGAGGCTTGTTTTTGGAGGAGACGCGGACATCGAGCAGTTCTTCAGTGAACGGCTTTGTAAGCGAGTCGGCGGTATACCTGGCCCCTTCGCTTGAGGGGTGACTCTTCCGATGTATACCCTCGATTTTCTTTTCGAGGGCATTGAGACGGCCGTGGTAGCCCGAGGATTCGGCGTACTCGGAGTTATGGCATCTCCCGCTGACGTCCTGCGCCTGGCTGCGACTCCGGTTCCGTTCTATAAGGTTCTTCAGGTCCCCTGGCGAGGTCGTTCGTGAGTTATCGCGGTGAGCGGCGTCCGCGCGATCCCGTCGAGGGAAAGGGTGTCGGCCATGCCTGGGAGCAGGCGAGCTGACCGACACCTCCTCGGGAGGGACAGGTGCGCGACGGGCCTCAGGGCGGGGCGCTCTTTCGCGAGACCTCGGCGTAGAGCTATGAGGCGCCCAGCGGGTCATTGAATTGGTCGCCACGGGGGACCTGTGGCCGGTGGAGATAGCGAGACGCTGTTCATTTGTGCCAGTGTGGGTAGCGTCATCTCCTCTGCGGAGGTCACGGTCCCGAGGTGGGGGAACAGTGACCTGAGGGGCTTGGCCAACTGTTTGGACACGAACAAGGGCATCCACGATGGACGCGAGCATGTCGATTCGTGCAGACAGGGCGTGAACGGCGTTAGGGGGAGGGGATGATCTGTCCACGCCTCCGTTGTGGGAAGGACGGCGGCTTGTGCTGGGATCGTTGCGATGTTCACTCGCCATCAGTTTGAGATCAGAAGATCAACTTTCGATGAGTGGAATCTTCGGATTCCCACAAACGGCGCCAACTGATGGAGATTTGGATCTCCTTCAGATGTTGTCCTCCGTCGATCTGTTGCGAGCGTCGATGAATGGCTGAGATTGGATTTGAGGGTTGCCTCCTGAAGCGTGTGGATCTCAGTGGGCTTGATTTGGAATGAAGCCGAGCTACCTGCAAAGAAGTCCCGGGGTGGTTGTACCACCGTGGACCTTACGACGATCAAGTTAGTCGAGGTAATTGGGCAGAGTAGCAACCTATTGGGTAAAAATTGCCTTCCCTGATTCGTCTGAGAGAAGGATTTATATAGCGGCAGCTATGGGCTAGCGAGCGCGAGATTCTCGCCGGCCGTTATGCCCCTGGCGTTACGCTTGCGAGAATGGCGGCATCCCCCATTAATGATGAGATACGCTCGTTAATAGGGAATGCGATGATGTAGGACGCGGGATCGTGGAGGCGGCGAATATCTCGCGTCTGGCGAGATTCGCGGAGCCATGGCAGAGACGCCTGTGATCTGCGTTCTAGGTCGTTCAATAGAATCGAGAAAGCTTAGCTCGGCGAGAGGCCTAAAAGAGGGCGGGAGGCCGAGCTGGTTCGGCTCCTGGATAGCTCGGAGGCGAAAGGCCGTGAAGCTCGGCATGTAGGAAGGCTCGGCGGGGAGCCAATGGTCGTTTACTTGGCGAGCACAGGAATGTTCAGGGAATCCTCGGAGGTCGGGTCCAGGCAGCGGGGCGATAGCCCGGGGGATGCTTCCAATGTGTAGTCCGTGCCATGTTTCCGTGTGCACCGAGACACGTCATCTGCCACGTGTTATGATCTGAGAAGCTCTCACTTATGGGCATCAGCAGTACTCAAGCGAGTATTTAATACGCTCAAGGCGTTTGTTAACAAAACTTTGTACCAGATGAAACGAATTTATATGGGGATCAAATGATACAAAATCTAGTAATTACAGTTTTATTTGAAATGTAACAGAGTAAAACAATCTCAATTTACGAACGCTACAATTATTATTAATTTACCACTTGCGACTAAAATTACTTATAATTCAATTATTGCAACTAATTTTCGGTTGGAATTTTTAGTTAGCATGCATACGAAAGTTTTTCCAAATTTCCAATTCAGTTGGTAACAATCACCTATCACAGATCAACAACAAATTAGAAACAATTTTCATCAATTTTTCTCCAAGAATCTTCCCGCCAAAAATCAAAAAACAAGAAACGAACAGTTCCATTCAATTTTTAACGAGTCTTGCAAAATCAAGAACAGATCTACAACAAACCAACTCGATCATAACAGGAATTCACAGTCTTATTCACACGTAGTCAAGCTAACATGCAGCACTAGCAAAGAAAAAGTAAAAGCGAAAGAATCAAGAAAGCACAGATCAGGACAAAAGAAATCAGATACCGTACCAGCTGAATTAAAACCTCACGTCACGGCAAAACACCATCGTCGAAAGCTCATCGATCTCAGAACTCAAAGGACGCGGACGCAGCAGGAGCGACACTAGGCGCCATCTTGCAATCACCAGACGAAGCACCGCCTGCGGCCCCACACGCTGCCTTCGAGGTCTCCAATCCCCCTAGATCCTCGGCCTCCGCCTCCGCGTACGCCGTGTCGGCGAGGTACAGGTGCGGGAACGGGAAGAACAAGCCATGGACCACGATCTTGCTGTTGTAAACCACCTCCGCCGCCTTGATCGGCACGTAGTTGATCCTCACCCCCGATCCGAACGGCCCCAGAACGCCTCTCTGCGTCACCACCAGCGTCTGCCCCCTCACCAGCGTAGGCAGCGCGCTCCCTTCCGGCAACCTCATCAGATCCGAGAGCATCAGCATCTGGTTCGGCACCACGTGGAACCTCACATCGGTGACGTACGCGTGCCCTCCTCCGAAGATAGAGCGGTCGTCGAGGGCGAACACCGTCATGTTGTGGAGCCCGGACAGCTCCGGGGACTTGATCTTCATCGCGAGGGCGAGGATGCTGTAGCCTCCGGTCCTGAGGCGTATGATGGCGTCGCGAAGCATCAGCCTCACGATCCCGGCTCCGGATCCGCCGGCGATATCGTGGTAGGATCGGTCGGAGATGCAGGAGAAGGGAGAGAGGGGGGCGATGAAGCCCTGGATGCCGTGGATCACGATCTTGCCGTCGTTGAAGAGGTCGGGGCGGGTGATCTCGACGCCGTCGACGAAGATCTTGAGGGTGGAGTTGCTGGATCCGGCGGCGGTGGAGGTGACGGTGAGGCAGCGGTTGGGGGCGGCGGTCTCGAGCTTGGTGCCGAAGCTGAGCTTTGAGAGGTAGAGGTGAGAGAAGAGGCCGGGGGCGAGGTGCTCCTTGAGGAGGCGAGCGGGGGAGCAGGCGCCGCCGCCGCCGCCGCAGGAGTGGACGGAGTCGTCGGAGGCGGCGAAGAGGGTGATGGGAGCGGACCAGGGGGAGTTGAGGATGGGGGAGGAGAGGGTGGGGACCGCCATGGCCAGCTCCTGGAACCCTAGGTTGGAGAGAATCGGGGCCAGGAGGGCGGTGGTGGCGGCCATCGGCTGGTGGTCGCTCGGCGGCGACTGCAGAGGGGTGTTGCCGGCGGCGGCGAGCTTGGAGACGTGGAGGGAGGAGGAGGAGGAGAGGAGGAAGGAGGCTGTGAGGAGGAAGAGGAGAGAGGTTGAGGACGCCATTGATGATCTTTAGAGAGAGAGAGAGAGGAGTGAGAGAGCTCAAGGGAGAAGGGAGGGATACTTAGAGGGAGAGTGAGGCGGTTGCTAGATTTTTAGTGAGAGGACAAGAATGCCCTCGCATTGAAATTGAAGGACCGATCATTCCCTTGAGGCCGTTGCCCTGGATCTTGGAATTGGAGGGAAGATGGGATTTCGATGGGGAATTACATTTTTGTCCTCGATAGGGCTGTAGATACCCTTGGTGATTTGGGGACTGTTTCGTATATTCATGTGCCGTTTGGAGAGAGGATTGAGTGAGCTTGAGGGGGAGTGAAGGGTTTGTCGCCTGGAGAGAGGAAGTCGGGTACGAGAATCGCTGGGGACAATTTTAGGGAATTAACAAATTTTTAAAAATATTTAGCAATTTAGTGTTGGAGGCTGATTAATAAATTTAAGAAGGTTTTACGAAAACCAGCACTTTAGAAGTACAGTTTCACTTCTCCTCAACCAAAAAAAAGTTGTTTGCCTAAACCGCAATTCTACATTGCGGTTTTGTCCGCCACCGCTAGTGCCCTCTCCTTGTCCTCTACTCCTCTTCCTCTTCTCGCCGCCGCCGCCGTAATCACAACCGCCTCTTCGCTTCGCCTCCTATCTCACTATCGACCTCTCCTTCCTCCTCATTCCTACATACCCCAAAACCAAACCCTATCTATCAAATTACAAACAAAATGATTAAAATCAAGCAAAAAAATTACCCTGACTTGCTGCAAAATTTAGATGGCCTCCCTCGATTCAAAAAAATGACGAGCGCGGCCTCGCAATCGCAGTGAACCGAAAGCTCTTAAGCTTTCTTGAACAACCCATTTCTCCTCTTGGCAAAGAGGACTATGTTTGGAGGGAGTATAGAAATTTGGAGAAGATAGTTTTTAGAGTTTGATTGATTTTGTATTGAGACTTGCAATATATTTATACAATTACATGAGGAAAATAAAATTAAACCAAAATCTTTCTATAACCATAATTTGGTAAAATTTGATTTACTAAATTTAGAACCGCAAGAGCTGTGTTCGCCTTAGGTAGACGTTTGACCAGTAGTCTTCAGACGTCTGCATGTTCTCTATTATTTGTCGAAGAATCATGTCCAGACATCTGGCTCTCATTCTTCAAACGTCTGTCTCTTTTGCAGACATCTGGCTCTTCCTATTCAGACGTCTGCCTCTATTTTGTTGTTTTGGCAGTTCTTTGGCAGACGTCTGCCGCTGTAGTTTTTGGCCTGTGTTGCTAATACGCTCCCGCAAGATGGAGGCTCCGTTGGAGATTCAAAATTGGATCGAAATTTGAGAAATTGTGTGCGTCCAAGTGCTTTGGTGACGACATCCATAAGTTGATCATGAGTACTAATGTGGTGTACACGAATAGTGGCATCTTCAACGCACTCCCGAACAAAATAATAGTCAAGTGCGATGTGCTTCATCCGAGAGTGGAAAACTGATTCGCACTAAAATATGTAGCCCCCATATTATCATAGTAGAGAGAGGGCAGTTTTCGCAAAATTATCTTGAGTTCATATAGCAGATTTTTAACCTAAAGTAGCTCGGCCGTGGCATTCACAAGGGCTTTATATTCATTTTCGGAGGAGGAGCGAGAAATAGGCTTTTGTCGGGCCGATTTCCATGATATGGGATTCATGTCTAGGTAGAGAATGTAGGCAGTAGTGAAACGACCGTCATCGTGACTTCCATCCCAGTCAGAATCAGAAGGCTTGAAGAGTTAGAGGAGACCGTCGACGAAGATAAAGACCATGATGTATCGTACCTTTGAGGTAACGAAAAACACGTTTAAATGCCGTACAATGAAGTTTTGTAGGAGAGTGCATGAATTAGGAGAGACAGTTGACGGCAAATGAAACGTCGGGCCGAGTAAGAGAGAGGTATTGAAGAGCACCAACTAGCTGACGATATGGCGTATGGTCGACAGAAGAAGACCCGTCATCGCGTAGTAGAAGAGTGGTATTGCCCATTGAAGTGGTAACTTTTTTAGCTCCTTCTATAGAGAACTTTTTCAAGAGATCGATGATATGGCGATATGTAAGTCCACGTTGCTCACCCCGGTTCTCTCGGGAAGGAGGAAACGGTAAAAAACGATTTTTTGACACAAGGCAACATGGACTAAAAAGAGGATCTTTGCTAAACAAAAACCTAGCGAACTACATGAGGTTCTATCTACTATGCTAAAGAGATTATACCTCACTAAACCGGTCCTTCGGGTCTTCTCTCTGCTGTCCTCCTCGTCCATCCAACCTCCGAGGATCGATCCGGATCTTGGTCACCTCTGCGGCCTTCTTGAGTCGAAGACGATCCACCCGAGAGTTTGTGTTCTGAGCTCCACCTCAAGCCGAGGTTACTAGGGCAACAAGGTTGCTAAGCTTGATGTCCTAGGTTGTGTAGAATAAGAAGATGGATGTGTTTGTCAATTTAGATCCTTATTTTCTCAACACATGAGAGCAAAGGAAAAATCAAGAGGAGGAAGAAAGAGGAGGAACCATGGAGCTTCTCATTTCAAGAGAGAGAATGAGAAGAGAATAATGAATCAAGAAGAAAAATAAACCATAGAATAATGAACCATAGACATTATCATTACTAATCTCTTCATGATAAAGTTGATGGCTACCTTGATTTGACCATTATCATCACAAAAATAAAATAAAATCCAAAAGAAGACTCTAGATCTCACATGAAAGATCCTAGTCAACTTTGGTCAAATGGTCAACAAAGTCAAGTATGGTCAAATGGTCAAAGCAATTAGCCATAACATAATTATCATTAAAAAGATTAGTAAATAATGTCCCCGCCTCATAATGGTTTTGACAGAACCATCTGTCAAAACCCTAATGAGGCACCTCCTTCTTCTTCGCTCCTCACAACTGTGCATACACACCCGCATCCGCATTCCATAGAATGCGAATGCACAAAAGACAAAACTAATCCATCCATACAATACTAGGATCCGGCTTAAACCAAAGCCCACTAGTATTGTCTTCCCGAACAGCATACGCACACAACCATATGGCCCTTACACCTTTCGCTCAGTGCAGGAAAACTCTCTGTGTGGGACTCTAAAGACTCGACACTACGCTGGCAGTGGGTTTAACCACAGACCACAAGCGGCACTAGTTGTACGTAACGGTCCCCAGGTAGATGTCGATAAGAAGGCCGATGAGGTAAACCCATCCGAACTCCTACTGAGCCTGAATGTGACAATCTCCGTACAGTCTGGTCTGTTTGTCTGAGAATATCGCATGGCGGGCCTAGGGGGCGGTAAAGTCAGTCCCCTAATAGCGGTACAAGTTGTGTCGGAGTGTAGCCCAAAACACCTTGAGATAACACTGGAAAACCTACCAGTATATCTCGCTTGCCCTGGCCAGGGACTACTATGTGTAATGGCTCTCCTAGACACAGCGCGATATCAACCCCCAATACCGGGAGAGACGAATCCTGTCTAACCATCACTGCCTCCAAGTGCTTCGGGACTGCACCCAACTACTACCTATTTGCACGACTCCTTTGAGCTGTGGTAGGGTAGTAATCAAAGAACAGTGGGAACACACTCGAGGCGAAGTGACGGTGTTAAGTCAGCGGACTAAGCTATACTCATGTCACATGGGAACTGATAACTGACGATAGGTATAGTACCAACCAACAGTTCCGGACGAGTCCTGTCCAGTGTACTCGTAACCTAACGAGCACCCGCATACTATCTCAAGTACGATGTACTAATGGCTGTGGGACAGACCATCTCCCCTGCTGGGATGAGAAGCGCATGCGCTAGTCTACTCCAGAGTATCGATGCCCCGTCTCGATAATCCAACGACTAGGGACTTGTATAAGGATGTGCTTGTAGATTACCCAGCCCCACTAGTGTGACTGCCATCACAACGCTGGTAATCAAGCAAAGATCCTAAGGGCTCCATTAATGTGTATAGGCGATATGCTAAAAGAAACACATGCACACATTAAAGTAGAAACAAACCAAGTAGCATACTACCATTTCGAGCAAGATTGTCTATACAACTGTGAATATCCCAAGCTTCCATCAAGTAATATACAAACTAGTATGATACAATAATGGCCTCTATGGCATATACACTAACACGATATTGAGATAGAAAGAGTTCTTGTGTCATGGGAATAGTTTCTACACCAAGGAAGTGATGAAGGTCCCTGAGATCCTTTAGAGAGAAACGTTGTCCAAGTCGACAAACAAAAAATTGAAGGAACTGTACGTTGTTACCCGTGAGAATGATGTCGTTAACATACACCAAGAAATAGACGATGGTGGCATCCTTGGAGTAGACAAAAAGAGACGTATCCGCCACAGAATTTGCGGAGCCACTTTGTAGAAGTTAGCCTTTGAGTTTTTGATACCATGCCCTGGGCGCTTTCTTGAGACCATAAATAACTTTACGTAGTTTGTAGACATGGTTGGATAGGGAAGAGTGAATAAAACTGGTTAGTTGAGCTATATACACATCTTCATGAAGAGTACTGTTGAGGAAAGTATTGTTAATGTCGAATTGACGAAGAAACCATCTATAAGAGAGTGCAATGCATAAGATAATAAGCAATGTTGTCGGCTTGATAACGGGACTGAGTGTGGAAGAATAGTCCAAACCAGGCCGTTGGTGGAAGTTCTTGGCCACAAGGTGAGCTTTATATCGAGCAATGGTGCCATCAGAGTTTCGCTTGATTAGAAAAACCCATTTGCAGCCTACAAGATTCTGATTGGATTTAGGAACATGTAATACCCTAGCACTGTTATACTATATTTTATTTGGGGTATTTCCAAATATTGCGACAAATTCTTGATTATTATTGTTGTTTGGGTTATGGATGGTGCAATTAGCAGTTGCGGTCATTATCCGACCCGACCTGCATGTTTGAAACCCATCATGATTCAAGATTACGTCAAATATTTGCTAGTACAGATGATCCATACAAATC
This sequence comes from Agapanthus africanus, assembly GCA_030015575.1. Lineage (NCBI taxonomy): Eukaryota > Viridiplantae > Streptophyta > Magnoliopsida > Asparagales > Amaryllidaceae > Agapanthus > Agapanthus africanus. Next base: position 21,917,754 of record JASDDO010000022.1, read on the forward strand.
TAGATTCTATACACATATATAATATATTTTTGTATCCACATATCTTTTTAAAATACAATATAAAAACCAAATAATATATTTTAATATATAACCTTACTTGTCATCGTACCCCATATCATATGGTTGCACTCATATAGTATGTTCATGTCCTAATTGTTAAAACAGACTCGTTTGGATCGCTACGTATATTTATGTAGATCCGTACTTGTGGGTATACATTTTTATTGACAGGATATCGCATTATAGTTTAAACTTTCACGTATATTCTCCATATTTAAAAACTAGAATTTTAGAAGGGACTCGGGTAATATTCAGAGTAATCGGGTATCAGCTGTAAAATCCCAATACACACACACACACAATATTCATATAACTAATAATATATATAAACTGTTATATATATATATATTGGTTTTTTAAACCAAATCTCTCCCTCTCTCTCTTTTTTCCCAGTCTTTCTCTTCCCCTACTGAATCTCGTCCCTACTCTCTCTCTCTCTCACTATATGTATGTGTGTGTATATATATATAATAATTTAACAAACAATACAACTCTCTCTCTCTCTCTCTCTTCCTCTTTCTCTTCTCTTTCCCCGCGAGAAAGAACCCAAGAACCCTACCCATGCCCGCTCCCTCGTCGCCATTCACTCTCGACTTCACCTCACCATCACCGCCTTCGTCACCCTCATCACCCCGAGACCTCCTCTCCTCTCTCTCTCCCCTTTTCCCGAGCACCACCCTGCACCTCCCCGTGATGCCAACCCAAGAAACCACACACCATCGCTGGAGCCTTCGTCCTCGCTGCCCATCACCATCATCATCTCCTTCGTCTTCACCTCCTCGCCCTCTCATGATCACCACCTCCTTCCTCCTTCTTCCTGATGGCCTACTCTTCCCCAACGCCAAGAAAACCCACACCCTAACTCGCCGGTAACCCTCGTCGTCGTCGACCTCACCCCTCGTCATCACCTTTACCCCTATCATCTCCACCTCCTCACCTCCCTCTCCTTTTCCCGACACCCCAGACCACCGCCGCCACCAACCCTACACCTTCCCGACCCCCGATCACCTACCCTCAAAACTCACAGCCACCTCGCCGTCGGCCATCGTCGCCGTCACCTCGCCACCTTTTCTCTGTCCTCGCCACCCCAGAACCCACAGCAACTTCTTCTCTCTTCTTTCTTCCTCTTCCTTTTCTTTCTTTCTTTTCTTTTCTTGATATTTCGGCCGTCTTGCCAGAGTCGCGCACGTCGCCGACGATCCAGACGACCCAGTCACCGTCGTCGTCCATCCCAGTCACCATGTCATGTCATTGCTCAGCCAGGTCCAGTCCTGCGCGTGTGAGTTTGCATCACGACGTTATTCCGACGTCAGACGTGGCATCCGTATCTCGACATGAGATCTGATCAGGAAAGTTTTAAACTTGCAACATGCTATATTGTTATATCGATAATTGTATGAATAAGAATAGTGCATGTGTTTTATTATTTAGCAAATACTACAGATTTACAGTTTTCAGTATCCGTCTGTATCCGTACTGATAACAGCATATCTAATTGCATGCCGGAATATCATGATATCATTATACTACTATAATAGTACAGTATGTTATCTCGTTCGCATCATATATGGTAGGGGACGTATAACGGTTATTACAGATGGATACATATGCATCTTGGCAGTAGTTATGCTTACCGTGTTTCGATCTTGATTATAGTTTCATATTTGGTATATAGTTTGGGTAATATACATTACATGACATGTTCACGACACATTACCAGACTTATTGCTTGAATATTATTACTAATGCCAACAATCCTGATTGTTGTCCCGACGGACGTGACTTGTTGTCTGTATAGACAAAATCTCTACCTGCTTAATCTTGTGTTGGCATTAGATCCATATCATAAATATCCGACTTGAACACATAACCTTGGGTGTAAGGGGAAATCAATAATGAAAACTGACTTATAACTCAACAGTTTGATACTTATACTAATCAGTCTTTACGGGCTAGGCCAAACCCGGAATGGTGCTGCTGACATCATTCATCTGTATATTACCTATTTACTGTTTAGCAGCACGTCTCGGATTCAACCCGAGAATCTTGACCATGGTCCCGGGCACACACGGGATACTATTGAGTTAGATCGACGATTCCATTAAATTGATTTCAAAGACTTGTAGAACGGATAACCTAGATGCACAGACTTTAGGATACACATCACATACATGTACCTCACTGTTTTATACCTGTATTATTTATTTATATTCATGTTTAATAATAGCATCCTATCAAGATTATTACTATTATTTTGATATTATGACGCACCGATGTCTGGATTTTGCATGGCCCAGTTCCTATGACATCATCGCAGGCAGATCAGGAGTATTTTAGTAATCAAGCCGAGCAATGAGGAGCTAGCTTTTTAGACTCTTAGTTTATTTATTTTCGCAGTTTTATTTCTTTTGATGTGAGCTGATCAGTCGAAAATATTGCATTTTTAACACATCAATTCCCTTACCATTTGCACTCATCTATAGGTGTTCGGTATAAGTATAGCACATATTAGCAAAACAGCTGTAAAATACCAAATAACTTGTGTTGTATACTAAAACTGACATTTCTGAGGGAAATTGAGTGTTTATCATTACATGCATCATCTTTGTGTAGCGCAACACTTGTCTCGAGAATCTATGCAGGAAATTCCAGGAAAAGAGCCGAAACCGTCAAAAAGTGCTGTTAAAAATACGCCAAGTCCAAGACTTGAGATCTGGTAGTGATATAGAAAGAATTATGAGATTCAACATATCAGAAAATAGACCTAAAGCCAGAACAAATGTATCCCGGAAATACAGTGCAGTGAAGCCTTCAAAGGGCCGCTGATCCGCGGCCAAAAGGCCCTTCCCGCGGCGGATCCGCGGCCGTGTCAGCATGACGTCAGCATCTCTTCAGCTCAGGTTTCTCATTTCACTGGATAAATGTCTTCAAGCCACTCCAATTTCTAGAGATCTCCAGAAGGTTCTGTCCGAACAACAAGGCTTATTGTTCAAGCTAAACATCTTCAAGCTTCCAAAGCAAGCTACTTAACTACCTAAGCCTAGAAGCTTCTCCCTAACCTCCAAGCTTATGAAGGAAGCTAACTCTAACTAACTAACTCTAGAACCTTCTACCTAACTACCAAGCTTACAAGGGAAGCTAAACTAAACCTAGCTTCTAAAGGAAGCTAATCCTAATCAAGGCTATAAAAGGGACCCTAAGATTCTATCTAAAGTTTTTTGTTGATCCCTCCATCAATTCCCAACACAAGTTGAGCGACACAACTTGTAATCCTAACCCTAATCCAATCACCAAAGCCAAATTCAAGATCCCCGAGTACAATTCAAGCAAGAAGCCTTCAACCTTTTAGGAGCGAAGCCGATCTTCATCCGAGCAAGTGGTCCAAGACGATTCGCGACTCAAGAAAACGTGCGAAGCCAATCGACGATCGAGTTCTTTCCTCATTGTAGATCTTGAGAGAATTGTAACAAAATTGTTGATAAATAAAAGGTGAAATTCTTTATCTTTCTTTCTTTACATTCTTGCATCATGATTAGATCTCAATTCTTGATTGTGTTCTTTGATATGATGTTTGATTAAAAACTCCGCCCGTGAAGGAGTCGAGAGAATCAATAGATGATGATGTTACAAATCTTGAAACGATTCTTAAGTCCTATGAGTTTTGTAAACTCTAGTAAATTGAAGAATCGACAACCTAGTTTCGAGTGATGCTTTCTTAATCGTGTTCGCTCTTAATTAGTGATCCACGATCGAATCTTGAATTCACTAGAGGCTAGAATGTGAATGAAATCAACGAAAGGACAAGGGATAGATGATGAAACCCTAGTTTCCGTAAGAAATCCCTAATTCTCGTTGATCATCATCGATCTAGTATCAAATCATTAATGGATAAGAAAACGTAATCACTAGTTTTCATCACGTCTATAGATTCGATCGATTCCTACGAGCCTTACTTCGATTCTTGAAACCTAATTCGATTGGATATCATCAATTCTTGATTCTTGATTTTTAGTATTCTTGATATTAGATCTAGATTTTGATAATTCTTGAAATTCACTTTTAAATCTTGAATCGAATTGTCTTTTTTTTCTCTTTAATTTTCGACTCATCTAATTCAATTACAAGCAAATCTCAATTTTCCTGTGGACGATCCGCACTCACTAACGAACCTACAATTGACACCGTTATTGATTGCGGTTTACAAATTTCTTTGGTTGTGATTTCTTACACTTTTCTTATATACACGCCGAGAAAATCATTCAATCAAATGGCGCCGTTGCCAGAGATCGTGTGCTAATTTGTTCGTTTTTGAAATTTGGGTTGAAAAATTTATTCCATCAAAATTTTTAGATCAAAATTCGCGCAAACACTAAACGATTTGTTGTGATTTGTTGCGAGAAAATCTGGAATCTGTGGAGCAAGTGGAAAAATATTCAGAGCATTCCAGAGAGCTAAAGAAGTGAACAGGAACAGATCCTAAAATTTTTGTGCAGAGATCTCGTTGAACTGCGGCGGATCCGCGGCATTAGAAGCCTCCCGCGGCGTAAACGCGGCGGAACTGTAGCTACCTTGTAGGGAATTTGCTCAGTAACTCCCTCACTTTCTTATCTCCTTCCTCAATCTGCTCCAATAATAATTTTCTCCAGGTTTCTTTGCAAAAATTCGCAGCGCCGCAAAAAGTAAAAATTGTGCGTGCTTGATCTTGGTTGTTTGCATTTTTAATACGGAAATTAAGGGGCAAAGACCAAATTCATATTAGGTGGGGAGTTCATTACCCTTCCTAAGCCCCGAAAATCGCAAAACTGCATCCGCATTACCCTCATTAACTAAAAAAATATCTAGACTTGACTCTAAGGACTGTCGCGCTCACTTAGGACAGAAGGAGATCATGGGTAATCTATTGCTTATCCGCGTTTCTTTTGTGGTGTCTAAGGCAAGTGTGTCTAAGGCAAGTGTGTCTAAGGCAAGTGGTTACTTAATTAGGCCCACTACTTACGAAGTGCAGAACCTCTCACTTATCTGGCACTTACCTGGCCATAGGAGAGACAAAGAGGCAGTAGAGAATTGATCCTGCGACAAAAATGGTGATCAACGGACCGAGATGTCCTTAAACTAATATTCACCTAAAAAATGGCGACAATGGACCGAAATATCTCTAAACTAAGACATCAGAGCCCAAACACTCTTTTGTTGGATCTGAAACAAAAATGATCCTGAAACCCCATTAAGTAGATCTTAGTCTCAAATTGGACTAATGTATCCTTAACAGAAAACCAACCGAGCCCCAAATGCTCACATACATTTAAGTTGATCTTAATCTCAAACCAGATTAATGGTCCTTAAATAAAAACAAACCTAAATCTAAGATATACGGATTTGGACTAATCCACGCCCTACGGGTGACGACATAAATTAGTTTCCGTATACAATCCACAGGCAACCTAAACAAACAAAAACACACACGACACGAAGTGAACTTCTGGAGCAGGAGAAAGTAGTTACGCTATGCAGTAACTTAATTAACTGTAGGGGCTTGCGCCTGCAGGGAAGAGCGTCCCTACAATCAAAAACCCCTCAAAAAACGAGGGGGAATCTGACGAAGTCATGTTACAACGGCCGCATCCGTTCAAACCTCCGATATATGGTGCCATAAATCAACTTGGCATCTTCGGAGAGGTGGACGGATAAATCCAAATAGCATTTGCCCCCAGAATTCAGGCCAGATGTCCCGATGTCCCGGTCACGTCTTTCGGCGGTGAACAGATTCTGGCACGCCCGGTGGGACCTTTTTCTCTTTCCACTCCACACTTCGTGTGTCGTGTTTCACGAACAAAAATCATGGTTTGCTATGGTTGCTCTTAGATCGAGGTACTAAGATTTGATGTCTTGCTCCTGTTTAGAGGAAGAAGGAAAAAGGTCAATGGCTTCCAGCTGCATAAATTGCAACAGCAACTCCCGCTCCGCCCCAACTGGGGGAGTGACTTACGGGCCCAATACGGCCTCCATCTTTTCAATGCTGGTAGGGCAGGTAACTCAAGCCATCACTGGATTGTTCTTCGGGACCATGCTCCCGCCAGCGAGTTTCAACGTCCCAGTGCCACCACAGGAAGCTCCAAAGAAGTCGATTTTCGATCGACTTGCAACCACCATGGCTCCTCTCAACGGGTCGTCCAAGTCTGCCACCTCAGTCTTCAACAGGCTGAGTTGAAGCTTAAGTAAGCCCGCAAAGAAGCTCGCGACACCTAAAGGGGCTATCCCAAAACGGATAGTCGTTCCAACTCCTCCGGCAGGTGAAGTCGTCAAAGGTCCTTCGCCTACCAAAAGATCGGTCTTTGACAGATTGGCCATTCCAACTCCTGCCATAGAAGGGTCAAGCCAACGCCTCACATGTAGCACGCCGTACTGCCCCAAACCCGAAGGTTCAAAAGGCAGTTCAAGACGGTCACATAATCGAGTTAAGGTTTGTTGTCTTCTAGAGGGTCCATCGCGTCACATGCACGTTTTTTCGAAAGATTTAAACCCGAGAAAAATTCAACACTTGAATGTTTTTCGTGCCGGGAAAAATTGAGTTAATGATTTCCGTTCGAACATTTTAACAGTTTCTAAATATCCGGAAATAATAACGAATTTAAATATTCCGATCGAATCTACGATTACAAAATAAACCCCAGAATATTCAAAACTTCAGTCAGAATAAAAAATACCCTGAAAGCATAAAAGCAGCAAAAAGAATTACTGTGAAAACAGAAGTGTCTTTTCAAACAGTAGTGCCGCGGATCAGCGGCCCAAGCAAGGTACGGCCGCGGTTCCGCGGCTCTCTGTAGGGATGACATCATCGTTTTTCACACATATTCTTGAATTTACCTGCTGATTTTTTAGGTATTTTTAATTCAGAAAAATCCCAGTTTTTAGAAAAAGTCCAGAGAGGGGTTTTATTTTGTCGGTTCGGGTTCGATCGGAGTTTTAACTTCGTAAACACGTCGTCTAATACTCTAGCTAGGCTCTGATACCACTGTAGGATTCCTAGGCACTCTTGTGAAGGTTCATAAAGCATCAAACATGCCCGAATAAAATTTTAGATGTGCCGAACAACCCAAAGCCGGGATTTTTGCTAGATTATTAGGGTTTAACATGCAAGTAAACATCTTTACTACTAACTGTGAGGGATTACAACCTTTGTAGTCCGCTCCTTCGCTTCGCAAGCTCCAAGTAGAAGTCCCTTTGCCGCGATCCACGATCTCCCGGACTCAAGAATGGCTCCATGACTCGAACGATCCATGCTAGCTTGTAGTGTTCCGCTTCTCCGATGATCTACGTCGAAATTGCTATAACTCAAGCTCTCTCACTCTAATGAGGTGAACACCCTAATCTAATGGGCTAGATTAGATGAGGATGATGGAGTAGTATTTATGCTTTCTTTTTATATCATTTTCTCACAAGAAATCATCACAAAAAAATCACAAGTGAGCTCTCTTAAAAACTCAAGAGAGAAGAAGATGAAGAATAATGAGATAATTCCTTTTGTGATGAATAGTAGATAAGAATATATGATTTATTATGGAACCATGGTCAAGGATGAGAGGCTTAACCTATGTAGAGAATAAACTAGAGCTAGGGTTTGGTTAGGTTAAGAATGAGTCATGGATAAGTATCAACCATAATATCTTAACCAAGACAAAATAAAATCCTTCTAGAATGAACAAGAAGGAGCTAACCCTAATCAAACCCTAATCTCTTTTTATCATCCATAAACATGTTTCATAATAAATCATATCATGTCACAATAATATATATCACATATATATTATATATTTGCAACAAAAGAAAATAATACAATTAACATATATCGCATATATATCAATGCATTAATACGGTGAGAAAATGAAATAATAAAGCGAGCCAATATTAGATAATGTAATACAATATAACATATATATCATTATACATTAAATCATCGAATCAACACTTGATCCGACGATCCGGCTATATCGAATATAACCGACTAATATATCATGTACCGATTCATCGAATCAACACTTGATCCGATGTCCCGGTTCATATCTAAATATTGCGAGAATATAATACGGTATCACATATCGCATTATCCTCGGTCCTGCACATATCACATATGTGCATCTACTCCGTTTTGCCTGAGCCAAGAAACCTCTGTGTAGGACTCTAAAGAATCGTCAATACGTCGGTAGCAGGTGATGATCATATCAAACACCCACAAGCTGCAAGCGGTCAGCTAAACGTAACAGCCACCCAGGTATTGAGCGATTAGAAGATCTACAAGCTAGCCTATCCGTTCTCCTATGAATCCAATCAGTAACACTCCCTTACAGTCCGGTCTGTTCGTCTGATATGTCGCATATCAAGTCTAATGGTGGTATACGTCATACCCCAGTAACCGATAAGTCGTGTCGATGTGAGGCTCATAACAGGTCGAGAAACTACTGGTAACACTTACCAGTATATCTCTATATCAGCCCTGGCCAGGGACTTCCAGTTATAGCCAATCGAACACAGCACAACATCAACTCCCTATACCGGGAGAGACGAATCCCCTCCTATCGCTCATTGCATCCATGTGATTCGGGACTGTACCCAAAAGCCACCGTTTTGCACGCCCTCTTAGACGTGGTAAGGTGGAAATCAAAGCACAGTGGGAATCACACAAGACTCTATGACGATCTCGGGTCTACAGACTACCCTGTACCAGTGTCACCGGAGAACTGCCATCTGACGTGTGGTATATCACCATTTGGGAGTTCTCGGCGAGTCCGTCCAGTGTACCCAGTCTCCACTGAGCACCCGTACACCATCCTTGATGTCAAACACCGATGGATATGGGATCATCCATCGCCCATCATATGGGTCAAGATGCGTATATGCTAGTCTACTCTGGTGTATCGATGCCCCGTCTCGATATACCCTCGACTAAGAACATTTATAGGATGTACTCATTGACTGCCGTGGCCTCACTAGTATGATCTCATCATAATCCCAGTAGTCGAGTACAGATCCTAAGGGCTTTATCAACATGTGAGAGAAAGACAGTAAACCAATACAAGTCAACATGTTAAGATAAAGTGAAACCAAATAGCATACTATCATGACGAGCAAGAAAGTCCTCTCTGTATATATCCAAGCATCCATCATAATATACATCATATGTACAACAATGGCCTCTAGGGCATATACATAACTAACAATCTCCCACTTGCACTAAGGCCAGCTGCTGTAGTATCTCATACCTAGTATCCCGAATAATCTCTCAAACTGTATCTGGGGAATGGCCTTCGTGAGTGGATCCGCAGTGTTGTCCTTCGTATCTACTCTCCTGACCTCGATCTCCCGGCGATCAACTATCTCCCTGATCAGGTGATACCGCCTCAGAATATGTCTGGACCTCTGATGGGACCTGGGTTCCTTGGCCAAAGCCACAGCTCCATTGTTATCGCAATACAGAGGTATTGGATGTTCAATGGATGGAACCACACCAAGTTCACTAATGAACTTCTTCATCCAGACAGCCTCTTTGGCAGCATCGTTGGCAGCGATGTATTCAGCCTCCATCGTCGAGTCTGCAACGGTATCATGTTTGGAACTCTTCCAACATACCGCCCCTCCATTAAGGGTAAAGACAAATCCCGAGTGCGACTTAGAGTCGTCCTTATCACTTTGGAAGCTGGAATTGGTAAAGGACCCCACCCGGAGTTCTCCGTTACCATACACCAAGAACATGTCTCTAGTCCTTCGCAAGTACTTGAGAATGTTCTTCACAGCTGTCCAGTGACTCTCTCCAGGATCTGCTTGATACCGACTCACTACACTTAGTGAGTATGCTACATCGGGTCTGGTACATAGCATCGCATACATGATAGAGCTTACTGCCGAAGCATAGGGTATCCCTTGCATGCGAGCTCTCTCCAAATCAGTCTTGGGAGACATCTCTTTGGAGAGAGTGAGTCCAGAGATCGTGGGTTGGTTCCCATGCTTGGATTCTTCCATACTAAACCTCTTTAGTATGGTGTCAATGTACCTGGATTGGGACAATCCCAGTATCCGTTTAGATCTATCTCTATAGATCATTATTCCCAATATGCAGGAGGCATCACCTAGATCTTTCACTGAGAATCTTTGTGACAAGAAGAGCTTGGTTGATTGCAGCATAGGAATATCATTTCCTATCAAGAGTATGTCATCCACGTATAATACGAGGAAGACAACCTTACTCTCTGCTACCTTTTTATAGATACAAGGTTCATCTATATTTTTGATGAAGTCAAACTCTTTGACTACAACATCAAAACAGATGTTCCAACTCCGCAATGCTTTCTTTAACCCATAAATGGATTTAAGCAGTCTGCACACCTTTCCGCTGCTCCCACTATCTACGAAGCCCTCTGGCTGAGTCATGTACACGCACTCTTCTAAATCACCATTTAGAAAGGCGGTCTTTACATCCGTTTGCCAGATTTCGTAGTCATGGTATGCAGCAATGGCAAGTAAGATTCGGATGGACTTAAGCATAGCCACTGGAGAAAAGGTTTCATCATAATCCATACCTGGTCGTTGACGAAAACCCTTTGCTACAAGTCTAGCTTTGAAAGTCTCAACTTTTCCATCTACACCAAATTTCTTTTTAAAAATCTACTTGCTCCCAATGGGTTTTACCCCTTCAGGAGCATTTTCCAAAGTCCATACTTTATTGGTGTACATGGATTCCATCTCAGATCGCATTGCATCCAGTCATTTCACAGAGTCACCACTCGTGATGGCCTGCTCGAAACTAGTTGGGTCATCATCTTCCATGATGCAATCCCCGCTTCCTCCATCAATGAGAAAACCGTAGTATCTCTCAGGTGGACGAGAAACCCTACTAGATCGGCGGAGAGGCTGGGGTTCGTCAGGTACTACTGAATCCTCTGGTTCTACTAAATCTTCAGTTGCAGTTTGTGTTTCTGGAACCTCTTCCAGCTCTACCTCTTTGCCACTAATTTCTTTTGCAAGAAATTCCTTTTCCAAAAAGGTGGCATATTGAGAAACAAACACTTTTTGTTCTTCAGCGTGGTAGAAAAAATATCCTTGGGAATTCTTAGGATATCCCACAAACTTGCAAAGAATTGACCGTGCCTCGAGTTTGTCTGGATTTTGCCTTTTGATATAGGCCGGACAACCCCATATCTTAACTTGTTTAAAATATGGTCTCTTCCCACTCCATATCTCATATTTTGTGGTAGGTACAGATTTAGATGGAACTTGATTCAATAGGTATGCTGCTGTCTCAAGCGCATAACCTCAGAAGGAAATAGGCAACTCAGCCTCGCTCATCATAGAGCGCACCATATCTAATAGGGTGCGATTCCTCCGTTCCGATACATCGTTGTGCTGTGGTGTATAAGGAGGAGTAAGCTGAGAGAGAATCCCATTCTCTTTTAGATAATCTAGGAACTCATTGCTTAAGTATTCACCTCCTCGATCAGATCGAAGAATCTTGATACTTTTGCCCGTTTGATTCTCTACTTCGTGCTTATATTCTCTGAATTTCTCAAAAGCTTCAGACTTGTGTTTCATCAGGAACACATGTCCGAATCTAGAGAGATCATCAGTGAATGTAATGAAGTAGGAAGAACCATTCCTGGCATGCGTAGACATGGGACCGCATACATCACTATGTACCAGTCCTAAGAGTTCCGTAACTCTTTCTCCGTGTCCACTAAACGGAGCTTTGGTCAATTTTCCTTTGAGACTTGAATGGCAAGTATCATAGGATGATAATTCGAACGGATTCAAATATCAATCTTTATGTAACTTAGCCAGTCGTGTCGCATTGATATGACCAAGTCTACAATGCCATAAGAAGGATTCGTTCATTTCTGAACTTTTCCTCTTGTGTGTGTTTTGTATATTGAGGACTGTATTCTGATTTAGAATGAATATGCCATTATGTAACGAGCCTGATGCAATCAACTTTTGATCTAGAAATATGTTCATAACATTATCCTTTACTACAAAATTATATCCTTCTTTACTTAATAAAGAAACTGATATAATGTTGCACATCATGTTCGGTATGTAATAGCACTCATTTAGAATCGGTGTATTACGACTTGGCAATACAAGGTGATATTCGCCAACTGCTTTGGCTGCAATACTTGCACCGTTTCCTACTTGAACGGAATGATCACCTTTTCCCAGTTCTCTACCTTTACGTAACCCATGTAACAATTTACATATGTGGGATCCTAATCCGGTATCTAATACTCAGGACGTAGGGTGAACTAAGAAACAGTTCTCAATAACTAACACACCTGAAGAAGATGCATCAACATGCATGTTCTTTTGGGCGACGTGAGAATCCAGATATTCTCCTGTTTCCTGTTCAGTCTTATAACTCTTATAAGAAAGAACGGGTCCAACGTTCCCCTGCTCAGTATAATAAGCGGGTTCAGTCAATACATCCATATTATTATCTTGATTATGGCCTGACATGGTCGCTACCTGGAGAGAGAGAGAGAAGAAAACACTTTAGCGTATGCTCTTGCAAGATTAGATTTGTTATTATCTTATCTAATCAGGATGTCTCCCACTGTTTTTATCAAATCTTCCTTCAAACCCTAAAAGGTAAGATTAGCCGGGATTAATTACACCCTACAATTTCGTCAATCTTTCAGCCAGATCAGTGTCGGTACTTGAGGGAGGTTCCCCGTGCTTTCGCACGGACCTAATTAAAGTAAACCTCGTTTTCCCAGAGGCGTAACCCCGTTAACACTTTTCTAGACACCTACTTGATCGGCTAATTGTCCTGTGTAAAACTCTCCCAGGAGTAACTTTTACTCGCGGTGGGTATCGGGATCCAACTATCTCATAGGAGGTATACAATCTCATTGCAAATTTCAACACTTGAAATTCCCGATAATATTTTGCCCCTAGCAATTTATGACCTTAACATAGTCAACCAATCATAATTGCTAGCCAAGTTCAACCCGTCATTTCCCGATTGAATTAAACCCACCTACACGACCCTTAACATAGTCAACAAAGTCGTACAACTACCCTAATCCAATCACATCTCATGTTTTAGCAGATAAGTACTAATTAGCTATCACACACTACGCCTTAACATAGTCAGCAAACGTAGCACAAATACTAACTAGTCTTTATCTGAAATGACGGAGGGCTACACATGTTTTTTAGAAAACCATGAGCGTAATGAACTTGATATCGTCGTAGAATCATGTGAAATTTTGAAATGGAGTGTTTTTAAGGTTTTCATTAGTTTTGCTAAAGAGGTCACTCCCGGTGAAGGGATCTCGGCTCTTTCCTCATCGAATAAGGTGCAGGACATATCATATATATTACTGTGCAAAGCAAAACTCTAAAAGCAATGAAAAGACAAACCGAGTTTTGTAGCATCTGCCAGTTTCGCTAAAGAGGCCACTCCCGGTGAAGGGATCTCGGCTCTTTCCTCATCGAATAAGGTGCATGGTATATCATATATACCTCTATGCAAAGCAAGACTGTAACTACCCTTTTTATAAAGTTTTGATTCTACAACATCTTTTAGGTTTCTTTTTTTTTTATTAATCTTATTAATAAAATCCCATCAGCTTATGCTTCCTAAGCATCACAGATGAAACAAAAGCAGTAATATTTATATATCAGCATATATATATATAGTGTAAGCATTCGTCTCAGGCAGTAATATGATCTCATCACAGAACATTGCAGCAGAAGAACATATTTGAAATATTGGATATACTAGGACGTCCGTGTTTTCAATACGAGCCTGTATAAAACACGGATTCCACGGTCGCGATGAATAACCAAACCCACATCCCTAGACCCCTACGAGAGCGGCAAGTAACACTGCCAATTCTAGGGTTAGGAGACCCGGTCTCGACTCCTCGAGATGGCCTCCCACTGGACCCTAGAACCCGGTTACTTGTGCTCCCCTCCTTGGGTCTACCTAATGCGGAAAAGTAAATAATATACAATGGTGACATCAACCTCATCCCGAAAGTGCCCCAATAAAATAATATTACATACAAATGAATTTTACATGAATGAAAATAAAAACCCTCATCTCACATAAAACCCTCGGCTATTCAGAACATGACGATCCAATATAACATATCACAGCAACACATAATATCACATATCATCAACATAAGTAAGTATATATACACCGATCGTCGTTGTCGTATAGCAATGAAAACCGGCAATACAACTACATACTACACTTACGGTCACAGAAAAGAAATTGTAAAACTACAATATTTGGAATCCACAATCACTTTAGACATCGTAAATCGGAAATATCACATACTTCGCATTTCATGCCTAACTCTATGAATTCCACATATTGTATCACATTCCAGATAAATAGACAGTATTAAACTTTTCGATCGAATAATCAAATACCCAAGATTTCCTAAATAGCTCAACACTTGAGTGGAGTTCAAAAGTTCCAGAATACGTCACAGTAGCAATGGTCCAGCCGTAGAAGGGTCAAGCCAACGCCTCACATGTAGCACGCCGTACTGCCCCAAACCCGAAAGTTCAAAAGGCAGTTCAAGACGGTCACATAATCGAGTTAAGGTTTGTTGTCTTCTAGAGGGTCCATCGCGTCACATGCACGTTTTTTCGAAAGATTTAAACCCGAGAAAAATTCAACACTTGAATGTTTTTCGTGCCGGGAAAAATTGAGTTAATGATATCCGTTCGAACATTTTAACAGTTTCTAAATATCCGGAAATAATAACGAATTTAAATATTCGAATCGAATCTACGATTACAAAATAAACCCCAGAATATTCAAAACTTCAGTCAGAATAAAAAATACCCTGAAAGTATAAAAGCAGCAAAAAGAATTACTGTAAACAGAAGTGTCTTTTCAAACAGTAGTGCCGCGGATCAGCGGCCCAAGCAAGGTACGGCCGCGGTTCGCGGCTCTCTGTAGGGATGACATCATCGTTTTTCACACATATTCTTGAATTTACCTGCTGATTTTTTTAGGTATTTTTAATTCAGAAAAATCCCAGTTTTTAGAAAAAGTCCAGAGAGGGGTTTTATTTTGTCGGTTTGGGTTCGATCGGAGTTTTAACTTCGTAAACACGTCGCCTAATACTCTAGCTAGGCTCTGATACCACTGGAGGGTTCCTAGGCACTCTTGTGAAGGTTCATAAAGCATCAAACATGCCCGAATAAAATTTTAGATGTGCCGAACAACCCAAAGCCGGGATCTTTGCTAGATTATTAGGGTTTAACATGCAAGTAAACATCTTTACTACTAAGTGTGAGGGATTACAACCTTTGTAGTCCGCTCCTTCGCTTCGCAAGCTCTAAGTAGAAGTCCCTTTGCCGCGATCCACGATCTCCCGGACTCAAGAATGGCTCCATGACTCGAACGATCCATGCTAGCTTGGAGTGTTCCGCTTCTCCGATGATCTACGTCGAAATTGCTATAACTCAAGCTCTCTCACTCTAATGAGGTGAACACCCTAATCTAATGGGCTAGATTAGATGAGGATGATGGAGTAGTATTTATGCTTTCTTTTTATATCATTTTCTCACAAGAAATCGTCACAAAAGAAATCACAAGTGAGCTCTCTCAAAAACTCAAGAGAGAAGAAGATGAAGAATAATGAGATAATTCCTTTTGTGATGAATAGTAGATAAGAATATATGATTTATTATGGAACCATGGTCAAGGATGAGAGGCTTAACCTATGTAGAGAATAAACTAGAGCTAGGGTTTGGTTAGGTTAAGAATGAGTCATGGATAAGTATCAACCATAATATCTTAACCAAGACAAAATAAAATCCTTCTAGAATGAACAAGAAGGAGCTAACCCTAATCAAACCCTAATCTCTTTTTATCATCCCTAAACATGTTTCATAATAAATCATATCATGTCACAATAATATATATCACATATATATTATATATTTGCAACAAAAGAAAATAATACAATTAACATATATCGCATATATATCAATGTATTAATACGGTGAGAAAATGAAATAATAAAGCGAGCCAATATTAAATAATGTAATATAATATATCATATATATCATTATACATTAAATCATCGAATCAACACTTGATCCGACGATCCGGCTATATCGAATATAACCGACTAATATATCATGTACCGATTCATCGAATCAACACTTGATCCGATGTCCCGGATCATATCTAAATATTGCGAGAATATAATACGGTATCACATATCGCATTATCCTCGGTCCTGCACATATCACATATGTGCATCTACTCCGTTTTGCCTGAGCCAAGAAACCTCTGTGTAGGACTCTAAAGAATCGTCAATACGTCGGTAGCAGGTGATGATCATATCAAACACCCACAAGCTGCAAGCGGTCAGCTAAACGTAACAGCCACCCAGGTATTGAGCGATCAGAAGATCAACAAGCTAGCCTGTCCGTTCTCCTGTGAATCCAATCAGTAACACTCTCTTACAGTCCGGTCTGTTCGTCTGATATGTCGCATATCAAGTCTAATGGTGGTATACATCAGACCCCAGTAACCGATAAGTCGTGTCGATATGAGACTCATAACAGGTCGAGAAACTACTGGTAACACTTACCAGTATATCTCTATATCAGCCCTGGCCAGGGACTTCCAGTTATAGCCAATCGAACACAGCACAACATCAACTCCCTATACCGGGAGAGACGAATCCCCTCCTATCGCTCATTGCCTCCATGTGATTCGGGACTGTACCCAAAAGCCACCGTTTTGCACGCCCTCTTGGACGTGGTAAGGTGGAAATCAAAGCACAGTGGGAATCACACAAGACTCTATGACGATCTCGGGTCTACAGACTACCCTGTACCAGTGTCACCGGAGAACTGCCATCTGACGTGTGGTATATCACCATCTGGGAGTTCTCGGCGAGTCCGTCCAGTGTACCCAGTCTCCACTAAGCACCCGTACACCATCCTTGATGTCAAACACCGATGGATATGGGATCATCCATCGCCCATCATATGGGTCAAGATGCGTATACGCTAGTCTACTCTGGTGTATCGATGCTCCGTCTCGATATACCCTCGACTAAGAACATTTATAGGATGTACTCATTGACTACCGTGGCCCCACTAGTATGATCTCATCATAATCCCAGTAGTCGAGTACAGATCCTAAGGGCTTTATCAACATGTGAGAGAAAGACAGTAAACCAATACAAGTCAACATGTTAAGATAAAGTGAAACCAAATAGCATACTATCATGACGAGCAAGAAAGTCCTCTCTGTATATATCCAAGCATCCATCATAATATACATCATATGTACAACAATGGCCTCTAGGGCATATACATAACTAACAATCTCCCACTTGCATTAAGGCCAGCTGCTGTAGTATCTCATACCTAGCATCCCGAATAATCTCTCAAACTGTATCTGGGGAATGGCCTTCGTGAGTGGATTCGCAGTGTTGTCCTTCGTATCTACTCTTCTGACCTCGATCTCCCGGCGATCAACTATCTCCCTGATCAGGTGATACCGCCTCAGAATATGTCTGGACCTCTGATGGGACCTGGGTTCCTTGGCCAAAGCCACAGCTCCATTGTTATCGCAATACAGAGGTATTGGATGTTCAATGGATGGAACCACACCAAGTTCACTAATGAACTTCTTCATCCAGACAGCCTCTTTGGCAGCATCGTTGGCAGCGATGTATTCAGCCTCCATCGTCGAGTCTGCAACGGTATCTTGTTTGGAACTCTTCCAACATACCGCCCCTCCATTGAGGGTAAAGACAAATCCCGAGTGCGACTTAGAGTCGTCCTTATCACTTTGGAAGCTGGAATCGGTAAAGGACCCCACCCGGAGTTCTCCGTTACCATACACCAAGAACATGTCTCTAGTCCTTCGCAAGTACTTGAGAATGTTCTTCACAGCTGTCCAGTGACTCTCTCCAGGATCTGCTTGATACCGACTCACTACACTTAGTGAGTATGCTACATCGGGTCTGGTACATAGCATCGCATACATGACAGAGCCTACTGCCGAAGCATAGGGTATCCCTTGCATGCGAGCTCTCTCCAAATCAGTCTTGGGAGACATCTCTTTGGAGAGAGTGAGTCCAGAGATCGTGGGTTGGTTCCCACGCTTGGATTCTTCCATACTAAACCTCTTTAGTATGGTGTCAATGTACCTGGATTGGGACAATCCCAGTATCCGTTTAGATCTATCTCTATAGATCATTATTCCCAATATGCAGGAGGCATCACCTAGATCTTTCACTGAGAATTTTTGTGACAAGAAGAGCTTGATTGATTGCAGCATAGGAATATCATTTCCTATCAAGAGTATGTCATCCACGTATAATACGAGGAAGACAACCTTACTCTCTGCTACCTTTTCATAGATACAAGGTTCATCTATATTTTTGATGAAGTCAAACTCTTTGACTACAACATCAAAACAGATGTTCCAACTCCGCGATGCTTACTTTAACCCATAAATGGATTTAAGCAGTCTGCACACCTTTCCGCTGCTCCCACTATCTATGAAGCCCTCTGGCTGAGTCATGTACTCGCACTCTTCTAAATCACCATTTAGAAAGGCGGTCTTAACATCCATTTGCCAGATTTTGTAGTCATGGTATGCAGCAATGACTAGTAAGATCCGGATGGACTTAAGCATAGCCACTGGAGAAAAGGTTTCGTCATAATCCACACCTGGTCGTTGACGAAAACCTTTTGCTACAAGTCTAGCTTTGAAAGTCTCAACTTTTCCATCTACACCAAATTTCTTTTTAAAAATCTACTTGCTCCCAATGGGTTTTACCCCTTCAGGAGCATTTTCCAAAGTCCATACTTTATTGGTGTACAAGTATTCCATCTCAGATCGCATTGCATCCAGTCATTTCACAGAGTCACCACTCGTGATGGCCTGCTCGAAACTTGTTGGGTCATCATCTTCCATGATCCAATCCTCGCTTCCTCCATCAATGAGAAAACCGTAGTATCTCTCAGGTGGACGAGAAACCCTACTAGATCGGCGGAGAGGCTGGGGTTCGTCAGGTACTACTGAATCCTTTGATTCTACTAAATCTTCAGTTGCAGTTTGTGTTTCTGGAACCTCTTCCAGCTCTACCTCTTTGCCACTAATTTCTTTTGCAAGAAATTCATTTTCCAAAAAGGTGGCATATTGAGAAACAAACACTTTTTGTTCTTCAGCGTGGTAGAAAAAATATCCTTGGGAATTTTTAGGATATCCCACAAACTTGCAAAGAACTGACCGTGCCTCGAGTTTGTCTGGATTTTGCCTTTTGATATAGGCCGGACAACCCCATATCTTAACTCGTTTAAAATATGGTCTCTTCCCACTCCATATCTCATATGGTGTGGTAGGTACAGATTTAGATGAAACTTGATTCAATAGGTATGCTGCTGTCTCAAGCGCATAACCCCAGAAGGAAATAGGCAACTCAGCCTCGCTCATCATAGAGCGCACCATATCTAATAGGGTGCGATTTCTCCGTTCCGATACATCGTTGTGCTGTGGTGTATAAGGTGGAGTAAGCTGAGAGAGAATCCCATTCTCTTTTAGATAATCTAGGAACTCATTGCTTAAGTATTCACCTTCTCGATCAGATCGAAGAATCTTGATACTTTTGCTCGTTCGATTCTCTACTTCGTGCTTATATTCTCTGAATTTCTCAAAAGCTTCAGACTTGTGTTTCCTAAGACATCGCTTCAGACTCATCATTCCAGTTGTATTTACTTTTCATGCATTGTACAAAGAATATTATTAAATAAAGTTGCTGTTATTTTATCTCTTGTCTCTTGTGATTATCTTTATATTGCTTAGATACGCTTAGCGTGTGTACTTCTGAGTATATACATAGCGGACCTCGTCGCGTCCCCTTCGCCGTATACCGGGAAGTGGGGCGTGACAGGTTTTATTGGTGGCCCATGCAGGACCGAGCTGTATAGAACCATACTATGCAGTTCTGTTCTGCGTGAACAACCTAAGCAATATAACACAAGAACCAGCAATTAAAACATTCTTTACAATTCATGTTCCTTGAATCTTACAATTTTATATTCATTGAATCTTATCATTTCAAATATTTTGAATCTGTCATAACCCAAATTTTTCTTCAAGGTTATGGATTCCCCGAACAACACCAGCACCAATGTCAACAACACACCTCCAGCCCTACCACTCACACCTGCCGTCCCTGCTCCGATCAACGAGCAGACGGTTCTGCTTGAGGCAATTCGAAGCCTCCTAGAGGGACATCAGCAGCAGACTGCTCTTTTAATGAACCGTCCCGAGGCAGACGCACCTGGGGTAAAGCAATTTAGGGCTTTACACCCCAAACAGTTCTCCGGAAAAGGAAGCCCACTTGAAGCTGAGGAATGGGCACAGAGCATAGAGGATGATCTGGCGGCAGCACAAGTGCCAGATATAGCTTGGGCTCGTGTGGCGAAACTGCAGCTCACGGACAATGCTCGCAACTGGTGGAAGGCGGAAGAAAGCCGTCTTGAACAGCTTATCGAATGGAAGACTTCCGCGACATGTTCGACGCTAAGTACTTCCCTGAGACTGCCAGGTTCGATATGGAACAGCAGTTCATCCATCTGCAACAAGGTTCGATGTGGACCAAGTCAGTAGATGAGTACGACGCTGAGTTCACCATGCTCAGTCGGTAAGACATGTCTCAATAATTCGAATTTTTATATCACATATTACACAGCTAACACAATATTTTTAACAGATTTGCGGTACATCTTATATCGATGGATGAGATCAAAGCCGGTCGATTTCAATAAGGTTTGGATTCGGAAATCCAGGCTGCACTGGCCACAGGAGATTTTCTTACTCATGAATCGGCTCTGAAAGCTGCCCGCCGTTATGAGGCAGTGGTAAAGGCGAGGGGAAGACCTTAATCTGCTGGATTTAAGTGTCCTGCCAACCAGATGGCAGGAGGAGCCTTGTCCAGGCCATCTTTTGTGCCAAGGCGACACAAAGTACAGAACAACCGTCCCAGCCCAGCCTTTTGTACCTACTGCAAGAGAACTGGACATATGATGAAAGACTGCCATCGAGCCAACCATCTTTGCTTGATCTGTGGCTCAGCTGCTCATGATATTGGGTCTTGTCCCCAAAAGCAAAACCCAATTGCTGCACCCAGGCCAGCAGTTACCTATCCGCAGCGACCAGCTCTTCAAGCACCTGCTCCCAGACTTGCACTACCTGCACCACCCAGAGGACCACAAGCTGCACCACCTCCTCGTCAGTTCCATCAAGCTCAAAGGAATGTTCCGAGGAATGCTCCTCAGGCCAGGAGGAATGTACCAAGGCGCCAGGCTTTCACTATGTCAGTGGAAGAAGCTGAGGCCACTGGCCAAGTCATCACTGGTAAACTATTCTTCTCAAACTTTTCTTTTAGTCTTGTTTATCTACACACTTTCCCTATACCTAAAACAAAT
Source organism: Agapanthus africanus (assembly GCA_030015575.1). Classification (NCBI taxonomy): domain Eukaryota; kingdom Viridiplantae; phylum Streptophyta; class Magnoliopsida; order Asparagales; family Amaryllidaceae; genus Agapanthus; species Agapanthus africanus. The sequence continues at coordinate 21,939,294 of JASDDO010000022.1, forward strand.
CCCACATACCTTAGGTACAATCTTAGTATCCTCAATCCCTGCACTAGCACTATTTGATACTGGAGCATCTCACTGCTTTATGTCGCAACGGTTTGTTCGAACCCATGCGATTCCAGTCTCACCGCTTGTATCCAGCTGGAATGTCAGTTCAGGAAATGGCGTTCTAAAGGAAACCATGGGATACCGTTTGTGTCCAGCAGTCGTCTGCAGCAGAGAGTTTTATGCCGACTTCAAAGTGCTGGACATATCGAACTTTGATGTGGTTCTAGGAATGGATTGTCTTGGAACTTTTTATGCTACCATTGACTGTCGTCAAAGGAGGGTAGTATTCGAGATTCCAGACCATCCGGTCTTCTATTTCAAAAGCGGAGACCGTACACTGGAGCCTAGTACTTACAAAGCGAAGCCAAGAGAAGCAGTAGTTGCAGCAGCTCAAGCGGAGGAAGAATCAAGACCAGATGTGGTTCGAGAGTTCGACGATGTATTTCCTGACGATATATCAGGTTTGCCTCCTGATCGAGCTCTTGAATTTAGTATTGATTTAGTACCAGGAGCACAACCGGTGATCAAAGCACCCTATTGTTTAAGTTTGGAAGGTTTGAAGGAAGTCCGAACACAGTTGGATGAATTACCGGCGAAAGGATGGATTCGTCCCAGCACTTCAAGTTGGGGATCACCTGTACTACTTGTGAAGAAGAAGGAAGGTTCATACAGAATGTGCATCGATTACATAGCCTTGAACGAAGTCACTATAAAGAACAAGTATCCACTCCCGCGCATCGACGATTTATTCGATCAACTAAGTGGATCTTGTGTTTTCTCTAAATTGGATCTTCGTTCAGGTTATCATCAGGTGAAGGTCAAGGAAACTGATATTCACAAAACAGCTTTCAGAACTCGCTATGGACATTACGAATTTCTCGTGATGCCATTTGGAGTGACCAATGCACCCGCAATATTCATGAACCTAATGAATCAAGTTTTCCGGGAGTACTTAGACAGGTTTGTTTTCATCTTCATCGACGACATCCTGATGTATTCTAAGAATCGGAAGGAGCATGCAGAACATCTACGAATTGTCCTGGAAACTCTTCGACAACATCAGCTTTATGCCAAGTACAGCAAGTGCGAGTTTTGGCTAAAGCAAGTTGGTTTTCTTGGACATATCGTATCAGGAGAAGGAATCTCGGTAAATCCAGCAAAAGTTTCAGCAGTTAGCGAATGGCCTACACCAAAGTCAGTGAAGTACATTCGGAGTTTCTTAGGCGTAGCTGGATATTACAGAAGATTCATTGAAGGATTTTCGAAGATAGCAACACCCCTGACCAAGCTCACACGTAAAGATGAAGAATTTGTGTAGTCAGAAACATGCGAACAAGCTTTCGTAGAACTCAAGTCAAGGTTGACATCAGCACCTATTCTTGTTATACCGGACCAATCTGGAGGATTCGAAATGCATTGCGATGCATCCGGTAAGGGATTTGGATGTGTTCTACATCAGCACGGTAAAGTTGTGGCTTATGCTTCAAGACAGCTGAAGATTCATGAGCGCAATTATCCGACGCATGATTTGGAATTGGCAGTTGTTATTTTTGCTCTCAAGATTTGGCGCCATTATCTACTTGGTGAATGAGTGAACATCTACACAAATCATAAGAGCCTGAAGTACGTGTTTACTCAGAAGGAGTTGAATATGCGGTAGAGAAGATGGTTAGAACTCATGGTGGACTTTGACTTCAACTTGCAATATCACCCAGGGAAGGTGAATGTGGTACCTGATGCACTTAGTCGCCAACCATTATCGATGAATCTCACCGCTCAGTGGAAGCTTCAACAAGACTTGCATAATATGGAGATTGAAGTAGTCATTCCAGGTAATGTTTCAAGTTTGATGAATTTACAAGTTCAATTAACCATTGTCAATCAGATCAAAGCAGCCCAAGAAAGTGATGCTAAGTTGCAAAAGATCAGAGAACAAGTGGAGAATGGACTCAGAACAGACTTCATTATTCATGAAGACGGATCTTTGAGATACGGCAGCAGATTGTGTGTACCAAAAGGTACTGTTCAGGAAGAGTTAATGAAAGAAGCTCACAGCTCTCCCTACTCAGTACACCCTGGAGGTACCAAAATGTACAAAGATCTACGTCAGAATTATTGGTGGCATGGAATGAAGCGTGAAGTAGCCAGAAGCGTCGCAAAGTGCTTGGTGTGTCAGCAAGTAAAGGCTGAACATCACAGGACTGCTGGATTACTTCAACCGTTACCAATTCCAGAATGGAAGTGGCAACACATCACGATAGATTTTATGACTGCTCTTCCTCGCAGCACAAAGGGTAAAGATACCGTATGGGTCATTGTGGATCGACTCACAAAGTCGGCTCACTTCATCCCATTTCGAGTTGGCCAATCTACTGAGACACTAGCAAAGAAGTACATGGAGATAATAATCTATTTAACGATTTAAACTCTTCATAATATACTATCTCTGATACCCATGAACTCATACAGGAAATTTTGAGACTTCATGGGGTACCGGTCTGCATTATCTCCGATTGTGACACCAGGTTTCGATCGCAATTTTGGCAAAGTCTGCAAGCAAGCTTGGGAACAAGTCTGAACTTCAGCACGGCTTATCATCCATAAACAGACGGTCAGTCAGAACGAACTATTCAGATCTTGGAGGATATGCTCAGAGCATGTATGTTAGACTTCAAAGGATCGTGGGAAGATCACCTACATCTTGTGGAGTTTTCGTACAACAACAGCTACCAAGCAAGCATAGGAATGACACCTTTTGCAGCATTGTATGGAAGGAAGTGTCGATCGCCATTAAGTTGGGATGACATCGGAGATAGAGAACTTCTTGGACCAGAGATGATAGTAGCGACTGTAGATGAGGTTCGTACTATCAAGGAAAGAATGCGCATAGCCCAAGATCGACAGAAGCACTGGGCTGATGCGAAGAGACGACACTTGGAGTTCCAGCCAGGAGATCACGTATTCTTGAAGATATCTCCGAACCGCGGAGTGATCCGGTTTGGAAGACGGGGTAAGCTAAGTTCGAGATATATTGGACCGTTCGACATACTCGAACGAGTCGGTGAAGTGGCATACCGCTTAGCGCTTCCACCTTCATTGAAGGAGTGCATAACGTGTTCCACATATCCCAACTCAGAAGGTATGTGAGTGACCCCAGCCATGTACTCGATCATTCCGAGCTCACTATACAGCCCGATTTGTCTTGTGAGCAACAGCCTGTGGAGATCCTGGACAGGAAGGTGAAGACACTTCGGAACAAGGAAGTTAACTTGGTCCGAGTGATGTGGAAGAAAGACACTCCAGGAGAGTCCACTTGGGAAAGGGAGGATGGAATACGTACTAGATATCCACACCTCTTTGTAAACTAGTCCTCAAATAAAAGTTGTAAATTTCGAGGACAAAATTTTTGTAAGGAGGGTAGACTGTAACAACTCCATTTTTAATGTACAAAGAATTGATTTAAATTCAAAGTATACTTGGAGTATTTAATGTTGCTGATATCTCTTTAAGTATTTATTTCACACCATAATTACAAGAAGGAGCTTGTAGCTCATTGGTAACACCTTGCACTGCTGAACCAAGCCACCAGAGTTCAAATCCCCTGCCCCACATTATTTTTAATATTGTTTTGTTTTAAATTTTATAGAAGCCCAACAGTTCAACAGCCATAACTCCAAATTTTCCCACTACACCCACAAAGTTAAATACTCCAGTAACTACCCTAGGCGACCCCCCACCTCCTGCACCCCCGACTCGGCCTGACTCGGCCGAGTCGGCCGGAGGACCGGCAGACTCGGGCCGGCGCCGCCGGCCGGACTCGGCCGGACGGCCGAGTCTCCAACTACAAAAACTTGTCTTCTGGTCTTCTCTATCCCCCTGCGCACTTTAATTTCTCAGATCGTTTTCAGAGAGCACAATAACTCTCATTCAATCCATTTTAATACATTTTTTCTTATTTTTTTTTACATTTTTAATTAAAAACCCTACACCTACCCTAACCCTAGCCTAACCCTATAAATACACCCCTACCTCCTACCCTCTCATCCTAAAATTCTGATCCACTTCTCAAAATCTCAAGAAAACTTTGGTACTTTGGAAACGAGCGAAAGGCGAAGCGCTGACGAAATCGATGGCGAAATTTCGGTGATCGTGCTCGGAACTCTCGACGACGAATCGACGCACCGGCGGATCCTCTACTTCCCTCTCACTCTCTAGTGTTGTCCAAACCCGTAAGTTCCCCTTTCTATCTTTCTTTTCTCTCATAAAAATATGAATTTACAAAACCCGACGGAATCGGAACAAATCCGATTTCCGATTCGGTTTTCTATAAAATCTCACTTCTCACCAATACATTCATGCTTAAACATCTTATTGTTGACTATTAATCATTTAACAAACAATTTGAACAAGTTTTATCATATGAAATGATAACGTTTCCATTTATCGTATTTTTTTCACTTAAATACCACAACGTTTTGTTTTCACATTTAACCCCCTGAACATTGCTATACCTTAAAGTAGATCACGAGTTAATGACCTACCTCCTCACACACTCATGTGCAAACATAACATGCTACCTTGAAAACTTAGAATACGATAAACCAAGATTTTACATTTAAATACCATTTTCTTAATAAAACCTTTTCTAAAAGTTTTAGGTTTGTTACACTTTTAAAACAAATATCTTTTAATAGGAAAATACGATAAGTTGTGGACATCGATCGTTTATCTAAACCTGACTTTGTGGTGTCTAGGCTAGGCAAGTGAGCAAAGGTAACTTTAAAAGGCCCGTCTCACGATTCGTGAGCAGATCCCTCCTTTCCTCATTTGTACTTATCTGGCCACAATTGGCGGTGAAGAGGCGATTTGAGACTTCTAAAAACTTGTTGTTTAGACCATTTAGAAATTGTCTAGTTGAATTAGAAAACCCTATAATCTAAAATACGGAAAATCGACTTTTTACAAATAAATACCATTTACTTAATAAAACCGTATTCTAAAGGTTTGTATTTTTAAAATCTTTGAAAAGAGCCACTACAACCCATTTTGGGGAACCCGTTCAGGATAGTACGGTTTATCGTGCACCCTCGGGCTTAGTAGTGCGAGATTCAGACCTCCGTAAGGAGCATTCGGTCTCAAAAGATTTAAAATACGACATCTTAAGAAAACACGATTTTTAGAATATAAAATATTTATTAAAATTATTTTTGTATAAATATATGTATATTTCTCATTAAAATATATATTTTGTTATAATATAAATATTCCAGCTTTTTCTAAAAATCACAAGAATAGATTTTACATTAAAATACCATGAACTTCAAATAAATCAATATTACAGTTAAATACCTTTATTTATATAAAACTAGGATATTTTCACTAGAAATGTCACAATATAAAATCCACACTCATTACAACTCTAAAGACGAATAATAAATACTTGGGGTGTATCTTGAAAACTATACAAAAGTATTTTTACATAAAACCCCCTCAAGTTTTATAAATTACCCTAAGGACCCTAGTAAATATAAGACTTCGACTGTCCGACTCGGGTTTGAGTCTGATTACTCTGACTTGAATATGATTCAAGTCAATCTCTAAATTTATAATATTACAATTCAACATGAATACACGAATCCATGAATCCAGTTATCAATCTATTCAACTTGACTGAACCAAACCATGAATATACTTTCCATTTACATGAATCCAGTTTACATCCGTTACTGATATCATGGTTTCGGTCAGTCACCCAACTATACAACTTATACAATACAATATAACAATACAATCAAAACACTACGGGGTTTAAGGGGTAGATTGGTACGGAAGGTGTTAAAAGTGGCACGAGACAGTAAGATTAAGACATCTAACATAAATCCTGTTGCTGTTGTACCGTGGCATAACGGTTCCTTGTATTTTCAGTTTGCCCTGGTCTCTAGCATATAGAGACCCCTCTCGTATACACTGGCATCCTTCTGTACCAAGCTACAAACAACAGCGTTAACACAATATTTTACAATATTATACAACTTTAAAAGATACATTCTTATTCCGGTTTTTTTTATTTCTCCCTTAACTTTGGGACTTACCGAGAGACCTGTTCGCTGACGACATTCTATTTCTTTCTTCTTTGAATGTCGTCAGGTGATCTGGACACAGCAGAGATCGAGCCCACCAGTGAAGACTTGGATCAGTTTCTCGAAGACCCTGAGCTCTAGCCATTGTACATTTTCATTCAGTATTTTCATTTCCTATTATGCCATTGTTTAGGCATCGCTTTTTATTCCAGTTGTATTTACTTTTCATGCATTGTACAAAGAATGTTATTAAATAAAGTTGCTGTTATTTTATCTCTTGTCTCTTGTGATTATCTTTATATTACTTAGATACGCTTAGCGTATGTACTTCTGAGTATATGCGTAGCAGACCTCGTCGCGTCCCCTTCGCCGTATACCGGGAAGCGGGGCGTGACAGATACATACCACGGTGGACAACCTAAGAAAAATTGACCTAGGGATGGAAAACGAGCCGAGGCCCACGTTCGTCAGTGAGCTGTTGTCTAAAATACAGGTAGCCACACTAATGGACGTGCTTATGCAATATAAAGACTGCTTCGTATGGAACTTTTCCGAGATGTCGGGACTAGATCTAAAAATAGCGGTGCATAAATTGGCTATATCGCCAGACGTCAAGCCAGTCAAATAGGCGCCAAGAAGAATGCGGCTCGAACTCGAGATAAGTATCAACGCCGAAGTCAAGAAACTAATTGACTCCGACTTCATCCAAGAAGTTCAATATCCCAACTGGATTGCCAATATTGTTCCAGTAATGAAGAAAAATGGGATGGTGCGTATCTGCGAAGACTTTCGGGTCCTCAACAAAGCTTGCCCAAAGGATGGCTTCTCAGTAATAGTTACCGAGCTGACGATAGATAACGTGTCTACCCACGAGGTCTTCTCCTTTATGGATGGATCTTCAAGGTACAATCAAATAAAAATGCATCCTGAAGACCAAAAGCATACCGCCTTCCAGATTTCGTTGGGCATATTCTGTTACAAGGTAATGCCTTTCGGTCTGAAGAATGCTGGCGCTACCTACCAAAGAGCCATGACGAAAATCTTCGACAACCTCATTCATGAGGTTGTTGAATGCTACATTGACGACCTTGTGGTTAAGAGCAAATCTTATGAGGAACATTAGGAGCATCTAGACATAGTGTTCCAACGTCTTCGGAAATATAATCTGAAAATGAATCCTCTCAAATGCATGTTTGGAGCCTCCTCAGGAAAATTCCCGGGATTCATCATACAGCACCGGGGTATTGAAATTGACCCTTCAAAGATTAAGGCGATTATGGAGATGCCCTCGTCGAGAACTCTCAAACAACTGTGGTCTCTCCAAAGAAAGCTCGTGTATATCCGGTGGTTCATAGCCAACCTCTCCAGAAAATCCCATCCCTACAGTCATCTAATGAAGAAGGGGACACCGTTCGTCTGGGATCATAGATGCCAAAACGCACTGGACGAAATCAAGCAATACCTGTAGAACCCGCCGATACTGACCGCTCCGGTTAAGAGAAAGCCCCTCATCCTGTACACAACAACCCTAAAAGGTTTTCTAGGCGCGTTATGGGCACAAGAGAACGATCAGGGAAAGGGGAGAGCTCTGTACTATTTGAGTCGAGTTCTTTTGGGGGCAGAAAACAACTACCCCCCCATCGAAAAGTATTGTCTGGCACTGATCTTCGCAATAATGAAGTTCAGGCACTACGCCTTAGCACATGAGGTCCATCTCATATCGAAGGTGGATCCCCTTAAATATCTAATGTCAAGGGTTATTCTAACAGGAAGGCTCGCCAAATGGGCCCTCCTTTTGATGGAATTCTCGATAACGTATCGACCCCTCAAAGCGGTGAAAGGCCAAGCCATCGCCGACTTTCTCGTCGAGCATCCGATATCCGCCGACTCCCCCTTAAATTGTGAGTTTCCGGATGAACATGCGTTCGACGCAGTCGAAGAAGAGGAGGAAGAAAATGATGCCCGATGGGAACTCTACTTTGATGGAGCATCTTCCATGAAAAGGCTGAAGCATAACACCCCCATAATCAAAGCTGGGGTGGGTCTCATCTTCGTGACTCTGCAAGGAGGGATATTGCGTTACGCATTCTCCCTGACAGAGCCGAGGACTAACAACGAAGCTGAATATGAATCTTTGATTACAGGTCTCGAGATCGCCGTTGACATGGGAATTCAAGACCTCCTCATATATGGAGACTCTCAACTGATCGTTAGCCAAGTAAATGGCGACTATCAAACGTGCAAGCCAGAGATAATAAAGTATGGTAAAAGAGTGCAATGGTTGCTGACATAAATTCCCTCCTACATCCTGGAGAGTATACCGCATGCGGAAAATAGCAAAGCACATGCATTGGCCAAGCTGGCTAAGGAATTGGCCGATGAAGACCTCGACGACGTAAGGATCACCATGCAAACCCGTAGAGTTCTCGCGCTAGCAGAAATATCTTCGGAGGATTCAATAGATCCATCCAAAGGGAAAAAAACGACCAAACAAGCAGCCCTCCAAATAGAGGACGAAAAAAGGTCAAGAATTGGAGGGAAGTCTTCATAGACTACTTCAAATCTCGACGAACGCCCAAAAACGCGTCGTCTAGACATCAGCTCATGAAACGAGCTTTGTCTTTCACCTTCGTCAATAATATTCTATACAAGAGGTCGCTTGACTGTTTGTGGTTAAGGTGTTTTGGGCCAGAAGAAGTAAAGAGAGTCGTCCAAGAAATTCATGACGAACTCTGCGGTTCTCATCAACCCGGGCCAAAGATGAAGCTGAAGATCAAAAGAATGGGTTACTATTGGACCACAATGATTCAAGACTGCCTCAAATATATGAAGAAGTGTCACTCGTGTCAGATTCACGGGGACTTCATTCACCAACACCAGAATCCACTACACCCAATGGTAGCTGGCTGGCCGTTCGAAATGTGGGGAACTGACATAATTGGCCCCATCGAACCGGCATCATCCAAAGGACATTGGTTCATACTAGCAACGGCCGATTACTTTTCAAAGTGGGCAGAAGCAATACCACTAAGGGAAGTGAAGACGGAGAATATTCTCCATTTCTTCAAGACACATGTCATCTACCGGTTCGGCACTCCGCGACGAATAATCTCGGATAATGGACCAACGTACAAGAGCCATAAAATCAGCCGCTTCGCAGAACAACATAAAATAGACTGGAGATACTCCTCTGTCTATAATTCCCGAGCTAATGGTCTAGCTGAAGCTTTCAACAAGACCTTGACCAATATTATAAAGAAAACGGTGTCCAGAAGCAAAATAGACTGGCACGAAAGGCTGCACGTAGCTCTATGGGCGTACCGGAAGACATTCAAAACAGCCACGAATACAACCCCATACGCGCTGGTATTCGGCACGGAAGCAGTCCTTCCTTTGGAAATAGAACTCCCTTCTCTACGAGTAGCGGTTCAATATGAACTGACAGATGAAGAAAACACTCATCTCCGGCTTGAGGAGCTCGACGCCCTCGATGAAACTCTCCTTATAGTACAACAAAACCTGGAGGCTTATAAGGCGAGGATGACGCAGTCATATGAAAAACTGATCAGGCCAAGAACATTCTGCCAAGGCGAATTCATGCTAGTCATCAAAAGACCTATCATCCCCAATCGTGCAAAACGGAGGAAATTCGAGCCGAACTATAAGGGCCCGTACATCATAGACAAGGTCTACCAGGGTGGGGCCTACCTGCTCATGGATGTGCATGGTGAAAGACCCTTCCGGCTAATAAATGGCCGATTCTTCAAAAAATACTATGCCTAACGGGTTACAATTCAGATCAATGATAGATGAAGAACGCCTGTGTCCGCTCACTATCTTCCTGAGTAAAAGCCTTGAAAGTAGTATCCAGAAGATCCGTTGCCTCAAAAATGGTAACAATGGACCACTACGTCCTTAAACTGGCCATGGACCGAGATGCCCCTAAACTAATAATGGACCGGAATGTTCTAAAACTAGTGCGCCGCCTCAAACATGGCGCATCACCCTAAATACGACAATATCCACCCTTGCGATCTGTGTTGTAATCGAAGTCTCAACAGCAGAAGTTGCAACTCAAGTACTACTGGGTACGCAGCTACCGTAGCAATGAAGCCACTTCCCAAGTCTCGTTGGCAAATAGATGGGTCGCAAAAAAAAGAACGGTATGTCCACAAGAAAAATGGGTATGGATGAAAACCCGAAAGGGCGCCGTGAGCAAAAACAGCAGGGCTACCGGCGAGCTTGTGAAAACTCGAAAGGGCGCAATCTCGTAAAATTCACTTACGAGATCCTCTCGACTCGTAAGGAGAACTCCCCCTATGAGACCCTCACGGCTCATAGGATTCAAAGCCTTAAGCTACAGGGACCTGGACCTGTTCTTAAGCCGTCGTATTCCCCAAGTTTCCCTACAGGCGGTCCAATACTGGCCCTTGTATACAATCTACGGGCACAAATAAACGATTTCCCTACCAAGTTCCACCAATGACGAGGAATGTTCTCATATGGTGAACAACACTTGTAATTCCTCTCGAATTATAAGGAGAAAACACTTTTGTAAGATCCTTACGACTTATAAGAGAACATACACTTAGGAATCCCCAAGATTCCTAAGCAGAAAATACGCCTACGAGATCCTCATGACTCGTAGGGAGAAATAACTTTATGAGACCCTTACGGCTCATAAAGTCGAAAAGTCTTAGTCGACAGGATCCTAACCCTGTGTACTAAGCCACCTTTGTTCAAATCAGCAAGGCAAATGATGATTCACTCCTGGCAATATCCCAGTTGCAGCGATGCTGATGCCTAAACAGTTGTCAAACTCCAAGTCCTTTCACGACAAATAATAAGTCGCTCCTACCAATCTTCTAGTCGCAGCGATGCTGATGCCAAGATTGGGATCAGATCTTACGTTCCATACTCGCAATAAAAATCAGCGAGCAAAAAATACATATAAAAATAGCCGAAATGTTGGGGCAACTCGCAATAAAAATCAACGAGTAAAAAATATATGCATATGAAATAGCCGAAATGATGGGGCAACTCGCAATAAAAATCAGCGAGCAAAAAAAATATATGCATATAAAAATAGCCGAAATGTTTGGGCAGCTCGCAATAAAAAACAGCGAGTAAAAATATAAAAATAGCCGAAATAATTGGGCACCGCGATAAATAGCCGAAATGATTGGGCAATTGTGACTTTCGTGATGTGAAAAATTGAAAAGATAGAGCATCGCAGAAATAAAAAAATAAAAAAATAAAAATTTCCTCTGCCCTACAAGTGAATCTACACCGACCCATGTATACAATCCATGAGCACAAATGAAAAAAGGGAACCATATTTTACCACCATGCTCCGTCAAAGGGAGCACAAATGAAAAAAAGGAACCATATTTTACCACCAGGCTCCGTCAAAGGGAGAGCCAGATCTCGACGGCAACATCCACAGTCTAGAGATCAGTTCGGGGTTTATTCTCATTCTAGCAGGATACAGACGCAACGTCAACAAAGGCTCCAAATAGCCGAAACAAAAAGGAGTGACGACAAAATCCCAGCTCCAACCCGACATTCTTCTCGTTACAGCAGACGCAATGTCAACAAAGACTTCAAATAGCCGAAACAAAAAGGAGTGACGGCAAAATCCCAGCTCCAGCTTGACATTCTTCTCATTACAGCAGATGCAATGTCAACAAAAGGCCCAAGGGTCGAAACAAAAAGGAGTGACGGCAAAATCCCAGCTCTAGTTCGACATTCTTCTTGTTACAGCAGACGCAATGTCAACAAAGGCTCCAAATAGCCAAATCAAATCGAAGCAACGACATATTCCTAGTTTCAGGGTTTCGACGGCAAGTCATATAAAGCCTAAGAGACCATTGGAGATCATCCCACACCAGTGCGGAGTGGTTATGACTCTTCGGGGCTCCAAACTCAAGTAAAAAGCGACATGGAAAATTCCTAACGCTTGCTCTTCCGACGATCATATAGCCTAAGGAGATTACTTGAAGACGTTTTGTCCAGCCCCCGAAGGGATCAGAGACACGACAGTCGTGGGGCTACTCGAACAACAGCTTAAAGACTGCATATCGAGAAATATATCAGCCAACGCGACGGTACCACAGATCAAAGCCCTAGTACCACAAAACCTAACGGACCTCTGTCGTAAAGAGTAAGGGTTATCTATATATAACATTAGGATAAGTTTGCCTATAAACCTAAGTGAGGTAAACTAAACAAACTCCGAAATGAGTCCATAAACTAGAAACTCCGAAATGAGTGAATAAACTACAAACTCCGAAACGAGTGAATAAACTACAAACTCCGAGATGGGTGCGTAAACTAGAGACTCCAAAATGAGTGAATAAACTACAAACTCCGCAAAAAGTACATAAACTACTTTACGCCAAGTCAAGACATCGAAGGAAAGAGAAGCGCTAGTATGAAATGAGATATGTCTTTTATTCATGAATCAAAATGAATACAAGGTACTCTTATTTTTGAATAAAAATGAATACAAAAAATGGAAGAATATACAGCAACAAAAATGGATAAGTCGGCGGACGGTTCAATAAGCCAGCAAGTTCGTCATTTTTCCGCTGGACTTCTGCTTCGAACTCTATCACCGCCGCAAGACGAGTCCCTGCCTATGTCTGTTGATTCTGGTATGAAGTAAACTGACTCTTAAGCTCTTTCTCGGTGGCCTTGTGTGCTTCAACCATCTCACGTGTAAAAATAATTGCTTTGTCAAGAGCCACCACCTATGTAATGGCTTCTTGAAGCACCCGCCAAATTTCGTATGCATGAGTAGTCTTGACAGTGAGCTGGGCTTGAAGCTCCCCTAAAGCTTTTGAAGCCAATTCCCTTGCCGAAAACTTTCAGTTGAGCCTTTTCTCGCACGACTGGAGATTGGCTGCACATCGTTCGATCCACCCACGCAGGATTGCCTTTACAGACAAGATGTCGGAGGGAAGGCATATGCATTCAATCCCATGTAGACAGGCCTCCCCTCTACGGCAGCACTCAACCCAGGTATGCACCAATGCCTCGTCATGATAAGTGGCAAGAACAGATAAGGAAGCGTTGGCTTCAGCAGCGAATTCTTTGGCCGCGACAGAAATACCAGCGCGAAGGTCTTCAATGAGAGCCGCCAGTGAATAAATGCTCTGTTTTGCCATCCTCTCAGACACGCATCAGGCAGAAAGGCTCGGCGGCATGAAAATCCAAAACTCCAATGGAGTCAGGGCTGGCAAAGCTGTAAAGATATATGTGCGGTCAGTTGTATTTCCAAATATAGAGTAAACAAAACGATGCCAAGTATAAAGCGTCGCTTACCTACAGTCATGCAAGGCAGGTTTGAGAGATCCCCAGGTCCATCAAAAATTTTGACTTCGTTGTCGGCTTTCAGAACCGTGGTTTAAAATGAAGGGCATATCAACATCATTATAAAAATATAAAACAAGAAGGGCAAAAGAATACCGACCTTGGCCAGAAGAGGGCACTATGCTTTGTGGAAGTATCGCTTGTGGGGCCGCCATGTCAAGCAAACGCTGGAAGGTTTTCCTCGGAGAAAGATCCATGATGGAAGCCGCCAGCTCCCGTAATTTTGAGGGAAAGAAAGGTTCAGATAACAGAGGGGTCGTTAAACAAAATGTGTATGTATATAAGATTACCTTCGATACTTCGCCCGCCCTGAACTGGAGGGGTGGCAGCTTCGGCAGCCTCCTCTACACCCTCAGGTGCATCACTGAGGATATTTGTGAAATCTATAGCCGGCATGGCAGTCTCCAATAGAGGGACAAAATCCTCTGCTGAAGGCCCCAAGGCGGGGATAACAGTTTCAACAATCTCTTATACACCCTCCGGTGCGTCACTAGAGATATCCATAGGATTTATAGCCAGCAAGACCACCTCTGCTGTAGGAGTAGACGCTGAAGGGACATAAGCCATCAACGAAAGCTCTACAGCGGGGATAGTAGCTTCAGCGATCTCCTCTACACCCTCCGGTATGTCACGGGAGATATTCGTAGAATCCACATCCATGGCCTGATCTGGGCTCGAAATTACTCCCGCTGCAGAAGGCCCTACAAATTTTTGCTTAAAAGATAATGCAACGTGAAAGTAAAACAAATTATTTGCTGAAAAGGGCAAGAAATATACGTACCAATACCCCAAGGAGCCTGAAGGATGTTCTGTTCGAGCCGCTGCGCTTTTTTGTTCAGATGCACTCGATGGGCTTCAATCGAAAATGGATCCCTACCTGCTTTCAAAGCAGCTTCATCGTCAGAGGCATCCGACACCAGCTGTTTCAAAGCATGTTCCCCTTCTAGCGTCAAAGGAATTATCGGCAACATGGCTAGAGCCGGATCGACATCATGAAATACGACAACGGGAAGTTTTCCTCTCCGGGAGGGAACGTTTTCAGCCTCGTCTTGTGAAATCTTTAAAGCCTCGACCAACTGCGCGGCCTCCTCAGCAGACGAACCAGGAAAGAGAAGACTGTCGTCTGGCTCCTGCGTAGATATCGGCTCGTCCTGAATAAAGGGCTTGGATTCAAGCAAAGTGTCGAGTAGGCCGGCAACCGATTTCTTTCTCCTTTTGGAGCTAACACTAGCGGAGGAGTGCTTCCTCCCCTTTGATGCTTTGGCACGGCGCTGTCCAACTTCACCTTCGGTATCACCTTTTGGGGACACCACCGCTGGTGCTTTATCAGGAGCCTCTACCTCGGCTCTAGTACATACCGGCATACCAGCAGTATGGGGGACCGATTTTGCTAGAGCGGCTTTAGGGATAAGCACTGGACCGCTGTCCATCAGAGGAGGGCGAACAACTGACCGCGGCTGCAATGGAGCGCTGGTTACTTGAGCTGGAGCATGAGCTCTATACTCGAAAAGCACCCGTCTCTCTTCTGCGGTGATGGGACTGACCCGATGACGATACCATTCCTTGAAGGGTCCCAGGGGCCTTGGAAGATAGTCGGGCTCCGGGATTATGAAAAGAGAGCCTGTATTCAACCGCATAAAGTGATGGATAACATCGCGGGCTACCTCCAGAGAGGGAGCAGGCTTAACTAGAAAGGCTTCAAGAGGGACGCCCTGGTTGTAGCCTAACTGCTGGGCGAAGCGATACGGATTATACCGCATAAAGAGGGCAGTGTTATTCCGGCGGAACACCAGATACCCTGGCCTAATTGAGTATAAGTGCATGATCTCTTTTGGCTTTAAAGCTGGAACCCCATTCTTTGATAAATCAAACAACTATTGAACGGGTCCCGCAGGAGCAGAAAGGACTCGATCGCTGAAGACCATCCCACCTTCGTTTGAATACGGATTAAGTAATGCACGCAAAGCCCCTAGCTGGGTCGGGTCAGGAGCAGAAGCATCAACCGGCATCATAATCCGTGGGAATGTGTACAACTCATAGAAAGCAGGCCGCCGATGCGCGGCAAACGCCCCTAACACGTGCATCTCGATCCACGACGTGAAGTAGTGGAGGGAGAAGTTCACGGTATCCGCACCTGGGTTCGAAGTATTGGCGGCAGTGCCTAATCCGTGATATAGATGCGACAATCCCACAACACCAACAGCTAATCGCGCTCCTTCAGCTATGCGATAAGCAGAGTAGAAGATGGAGGCTCTCATGAAATATCGATGCATCGGCATGGCGAACCAGCTAAGCTAGAGACTGATAAAGCCGACAAAGAAGGTTTCTTCGTCCATGCCAGGGGCCGCGATCGCTTCAAAAGCCACGGCCGACGATTTTAGAATATAAAACTGCGGCAGGTCTTCTTCTTTGGCCGGTAATTTCTTCAACCCGAATCTAAAAGGATCTTCAATCTTCGCGAATTTTGGAGCCTTCTTGGATAAGACATCCTCGCGGAGAAAGCAAATAATGAAAGCGTCAAAAGTGACACCTTGTCCTTCCGATGTCACGAAAAGTTTTTCAAAAATACCTAGGGCCTTGATTACACTTGGATGCTTATGACGAACGACGTTCTCAGTCGTCAGGCCATCAAGCATAGCGGGCACCGTAACAAAGATGTACTCATCAGGAGACAGTAACTCTTCGTAATGCTCTCCTTTGATCGGCACCCCTGAAATTTCATGACACTCCTCCAGTAAGATCGAGACTTCACGATCCTCTAACAAGAACGTATTTGTAGGAAGATTCCATTGGTTCAAGAAAGCCTTAACCCACCAGACGTGAGGAGCGTGATAGTAGAATAATGACGCATATACTGCTTGGTACAACCCAACCTTCTGCAGCTGTGCGCGTTAGGCGAAGAGAATGTATCGAGCCCAAGAAAGGTAGCCCACTCGATGGCGCGGGGTAACGCCTACCTTATACACCTTCCCCCAGGCTCGAGCTTCGCCCTGGCATATCCGACGTCCCAAGATATCAATGGCCATCGTAGGTTGATTAGGTATCCCAGTCGTCGACGGCTCAAGCCGGCCCGTGGGGGTCCAGTTAACCGCTTCCACCATATAAGCCATGCGCGGACTCTCTATCAATGACATCGAGTATGTTCTGTTGGCACTTGACAAGTAAAGCTACGGCGGCCCCTGATGATATGACCGAACCCCCCCACACACACAAGAGAAGACTCGTATGGTCCTTGTCATGCGCCTTCATCATTGCCATAACTTCCTCGTCCGATGGCGGTTGCGGAAAAGCGACTTCTGAGCGAGTGTAAAAGAAATCAGGAAGTGAGGCCATTGTTCCTTAAATAAGAGATAGAAAAACCCATAAGAAAACAAAACGTGATGTTTGTTTGATGGGACCACAGGATGCAAAACCAATAAACCCCACAAAATCAATATAGCAGCTCACCAATGATGAGGCAAGATAATCATTGCGAGAATCAAAATGGATTCTCATTAAATAGACACTGGAGTTTAAACAACTCTTAGCACCCTTAAAAAAATGATGAATGATGAAAATGATGAGTTCTGTTAAAATGCGCAACAAGGTTAAATCTTTGAAAATGAGGTTAAAATCCTAAAAAGAAGATATGCTCAAGAGTACCAGGAAATAAATTTCCCAAAAGGCCTCTAATACTTTCAGAGCTAAGCTCTTTAATGAGGAATCAAATTTCATTTAAACAATGGAATTAAATTCCAAAAACCCCCATGATGGGAAAATGAAGAAACAGAATTAAATTCCAAAGATCCTCAAAGATCAGAGAAGAAACGCCCGATCTTCGAAAACATCAGGGTTTACTACATAAAAAAAATTATGTCTTTTTGGATCTCTAAGAGATCTGTTCCAGAAAAGTGCAAAGCTCTTGCGATGAATTTAAAATCCAGAGAAAATTAGAGAAAAAGGGTTTCTTGTTCCTAAAAGACAAATGTCGTTCAAGATCTTTACCCAAAAGAGTTCTTTTTGACAGAGTTTAACTTTGAGATTTCAGCGGGCAGAGAACTAAGCTCTAAAAGAAGAATTAAATTCTGAAGAGAAAGACTAAGGAAGAAGACGAAGAAACAATGACCATCTCAAGGGCCAAGCCCTTGCATTTATAAGACATGATGGGAGCGGTTCATTTCCCCGTTCCGCTGGGCAATCTAACGGCTGTAAAAGTGGACAGCGTTGCACTCACGTGTAAGCAACGTGAGAGCAACGCTGTGGGGGCATTTGTTCCCTCATAAAAAAAGAAAATGAAAGAAAGAAAGGGGGAAATTCCCCACTATTCGAGCCTCACGTGTTAAACACGTGGCATATATGCGCTTCCATTAAAACTATAGGAAGGCTAAACAAGCCTTACGTGCCAACACGTGAGCGCCTATAAATAGACGCTGCAATTAAACTACAACTAGTCTAAACCAGACTCACGTGCCAATACGTGAGCGCCTAGGCGCGACAATTAAACTACAACTAGGCTAAATCAGACTCACGTGCCAACTCATGAGCGCCTAGGCATTGCAATTAAACTACAAGTAGGCTAAACAAGCCTCACGTGCTAACACGTGAGCGCCTATAAATAGGCGTTGCAATTAAACTACAACTAGGCTAAACCAGTCTCACGTGCCAACACGTGAGCGTCCAAGTGCTGCAATTAAACCGCAAGCCTCACGTGTTAACACGTAAGGACATTTCCTTTCGTAGAATTAAATTCTACTTAATAACTTAATAAACCATTAGATCAAGGATCTAACGGTGATTAAACATAGAATTAAATTCTGCTGGAGAGACTAAAATCCAAATGACCTTTGGAACGTCGTTTTTCTCGGTCAGTCGAGGGAATATTTTCTATTAAACAGAGAGTTAGTGGATTAAAGATCCAAAATATTTCCTATATCTTCCTAAACAGAGAAAGATTATACTCCGTTAAACTGAGCACCCTTGGATTAAAAATCCAATGGGGATTAAAAAGCCACCGCTCGATAGAATTTTATTCTATATATGGGATCCACAAGACAAGTCTCTCATATGATGAGAATTTAATTCTAATTGGGAATAACTTGTTTCTTGAGAACCAAAGATTTATCTACAAAATAAAGATCCTATTGATCATTAGGCAAGAAAAGAACCCCGCGCCCAGCGCCCCACATGCCCCTCACGTGGGCGCCACAGAAGAGAGTGCTTAGCACTCAATGAGCGGTGCCCAGCACCCAGCACCTTACGTGCCCCTCATGTGGGCGCCATAGAGGGAAGTGATTAGCACTCAATGAGCGGCGTCCTGCGCCCAGCGCCCCACGTGTCCCTCATGTGGGCGCTACAGAATGGAAGAGTGCTTAGCACTCACTAGGCAGCGCCTAGCGCCTCACGTGTCCCTCTTGTGGGCGCCATAAAAAGTGCCTAGCACTCCATACAAAGAAAAAAGGGGTAAAGTGTTTTACACTTATTGGGCAATCCCCATAACTAAAAGCCCACATGATTATATGTGAGCGTCAGAACTTATATAAGTGCTCAGCCCTTTTTGTACAAAAAGGGGACTGATTATACAGAGCCAAAACAAGTGCTTGGCACTTTTCAATAAAAAAAACTGAATGGACCAAGCCCAAATTGGCTAGGTCCCCTAAGGATAGAACCTCCCTGATTCAGACCAATCGAGCCCATGTGCTCATGATTTCCCAAACTGATCTTAGTCCCAAATATGACTGTTGATCTTCCAACTGATGATATCCAAAACGATACTCATCCTATATCCCCCCGAGGAAATCTTAGTCTCAAAATATGACTAATGATTTCCGGGTTTACCACTAATTCCTTTTCCCCTCAAATACAGGAATTGGTTTAAGGGTACATCTCTCCACACCTCTGATCCACGGCGTTGTAATTCCTCAACGTCTTCAGAGAGGTGGCAGATCCCGACAATGAACAACTTTTTGGTGCACTTCCAAACTGATGTGCACACCTCAAATCAGACCGCACCCCAAACTGGGTGCATTCCGTATCATCGTTGTTCATCCCGTCACATAACAGATACACGTGCGCGCAAGATGATCAACGGACCGAGACGTCCTTAAACTAAAATCTCACCTTCAAAATGGAGATCAACGGACTGAGATGTCCCTAAACTAAAACCTCACCTCCAAAATGGTGATCAACGGACTGACATGTCCTTAAACTAAAACCTCACCTCCAAAATGGTGATCAACGGACCGAGATGTCCTTAAACTAATATTCGCCTAAAAAATGGCAACAATGGACCGAAATGTCCCTAAACTATGACAACCGAGCCCAAACGCTCTTTTGTTGGATTTGAAACAAAAATTATCCTGAAACCATGTTAGTAGATCTTAGTCTCAAATTGGACTAACGTATCCTTAACAGAAAACCAACCGAGCCCCAAATGCTCACATACATTTAAGCCCCTGTTGTTAATTACGTCACCGCATCGTGATAACCACTTTCTCCTGTTCTAGAAGTTCACTTCGTGTCATGTGTGTTTTTGTTTGTTTAGGTTGCCCGTGGATTGTATACGGAGACTAATTTATGTCGTCGCCCGTAGGGCGTGGATTAGTCCAAATCTGTATATCTTAGATTTGGGTTTGTTTTTATTTAAGGACCGTTAATCTGATTTGGAAGAGCGTCCTCGCAATCAAAACCCCCTCGCAAAACGAGGGGAAATCTAACGAAGTCACGCTACAACGGCCGCATCCATCCAAACCTCCGATATACAGTGCCATAAATCAACTTGGCATCTTCGGAGAGGTGGTCGGATAAATCCAAATAGCATCTGCCCCCAGAATTCAGGTCAGACGTCCCAATGTCCCGGTCGCGTCTTTCGGCAGTGAACAATCCCATGTTCCGTTCTTCATGAGGGCATAAAATTCTTCGGACATTGCTGCATGCCAGTTGGGATCCTTCGTAGCTTGAGATACACATGTTGGTTCATGAGTTTGGGGTATTGGGTGAACTGTGTTATGGTTTATATATTGAGAGTTGAAGTATTTAGGGTTCGATTTTCGTTCATGGTTGGTTCGGAGATTTGGGGGTGGTGAAGTAGGGGATAATTGTGGAGAGAATAAATGTGATTGAATGGTTATGGGGGAGGTAAGGGCGGGGAGGTTAACGATGTTATCATGATTGGAGGGTGATGATTGTGAAGAGTCGGTGGAGGGTGAGAGGTCAAGATTATGAGATGTTAATGATTGGGGTGCAGTGGGGATTGGGTTAGGTACGGTGGGAAGGATGTGAAGTTTAGTAAGTTTGGTATACGTGAGTGGTTGCGATGCTACGCCAGAAGAGTCCAAATCTTACGGAGGAGCCTCTTGATGTCTACTGGATACCTGCATGGGGAAACTGGTTTCGATGAATTTGACATGACGAGAGATGTAAATTTTGTAAGTGACAGGATCTAAACATTTATATGCAGATTGAGATGTTGAGTAATCAAGAAAAATGCTGGGAGCTGATCTAGGTTGAGGTTTGTAGGAAGTGTACGACCTTAACCAAGGGTAGCAAAGATATCCAAAAATCTTTAGATGGTTGTAGTTTGGTGAACGTTGATATTCAAATGGGGATTGGAAATTAAGAACCGGTGTGTAAAGACGATTTATAAGGTATACGACGGTTTGAAAAGTTTGACTCCAATAATTAGAGAGAAGAGAGACCGTATGTAAGAGTGTAAGACCGGTTTCAATAACATGACGATGGCGACGTTCTGACGTACCATTGTGTTCGGGGGTGTATGGGGGAATGGTGAGATGAGAGACACCATAGGATGTAAGAATGGAGACAAGAGATGTGTATTCGCCACCGTTATCAGAGTATATTGATATAAGCGGTAGTTGAAAATATGTTTCAACAAGTTTTTTTAATTAGAGGAAGATGGTGGCAAACATCAGATTTACGTTTCATAAGGTACAACCAGACATATTTTGTGTAATAATCAACAAAAATTACGTAATAACGAAATCCATCATATGGCAATTTAGTGAGTCCCCAAACATTAGTGTGAATTAATTGCAAAGGTGTAGAAGCACAAAGTGAATTTTCAGAAAAAAGAAGTTTATGACTTTTATTGCAATAACAAGAATTACATTTGTTTACCGCCGAAAGATGCGACCGGAACGTTGCAACGTCTGGCCTGAATTTTGGGGGTATATGCTATTTGGTTTTATCCGTCCACTTCTCCAAAGATGCCAAGTTGATTTATGGCACCGTGTATCGGAGGTTTGGACAGATGCGACAGTTGTAGCAGACTTTGTCATATTCCACCTCGTTTGCAAGGGGTTTTTGATTGTGGGGACGCTCTTCCCTGCAGGCGCAAGCCCCTGCAGTTAATTACGTTACAACGTAGCTATAACCACTTTCTCCTTTTCCAGATGTTCACTTCGTGTCGTGTTTATTTGTTTTGTTTTAGGTTGCCCGTGGATTGTATACGAAGACTAATTTATGTTGTCGTCCGTAGGGGGGGATTAGTCCAAATCCGTATTTTCTTAGATTTGGGTTTGGTTTGATTTAAGGCTCGTTAATCTCGTTTGAGATTAATATCAACTTAAATGTTTGTTAATGATACGTTAGTCTAAGTTTTAGACTAAGATCTACTTAACAGGGTTTTAGGATCGTTTAGATCCAAAGAAAGAGCGTTTAGGCTCTATCGTTTTAGTTTAAGGACGTCACGGTCCATTGGGTTTAAGATGGGTTTAAGGACATCATAGTCCATATTTAAAGACATCATAGTCTATAGAGTTTAGTTTAGGGACGTTGCGGTCCATTGGGTTTAAGGACATCACAGTCCATATTTAAACACATCATGGTCTATAGAGTTTAGTTTAGGGACGTTGCGGTCCATTGGGTTTAAGGACACCATAGTCCATGTTTAAAGATATCATAGTCCATAGAGTTTTTGGCTCATTGGTTTGGGGGTGTACCAAGTGTTATTGGTTATTGGGACCCTTCACCTCTCTGAAGACGTTGAAGAATTACAACGACACGTATCAGAGGTGTGAAGAGATGTACCCTTGAACCAAAAAAATGTTCATCAGGGACTTGGTAGTCCCGTTTGGCACTAAGGCCAATTTAGAAGAAGACCTATGGGCTCGGTCGATTTGGGGTTTGACCAGCCTTAGGCTCAGATTACTTATTTGGGCTTGATCCCCTTTTGTTCAACAATGCTGAGTATTGACATGAGTTTTGATGCTCATCCTTTTTTTTGTTTTTTATATTGAGTGTTAAACACTCCTTATGGCGCTGGGCTCTATTTATAGAGCGCTCTTTATTTCATCAGCGCCCACGTGAGGGGCACGTGGAGCGCTCAGCCCTGGGCGTCAGATTTGGAGTGCTAAGCGCTTCTTATAAAATAGCGTCCACGTGAGGAGCACGTGGAGCGCTCGGCAGTGAGCGCCGGACTTGGAATGCTAAGCGCTTCTTATAAAATAGCGCCCATGTGAGAAGCACGTGGAGCACTCGGCGCTGAGCGCCAGGTTTTGAGTGCTAAGCACTGAATTTTCTATTCTACTCAATTCAATTCTCTGAGAATTAGATTTTCACTTATAAAAGACTTTCTCTTATAGATTTGAGATCTGGAAAAAGAACCAAGTTCTTCTTATGTGAGAGTTAAACTCTCAAGCACTGAGTTTTCTATTCTGCTCAATTCAATTCTCTGAGAATTAGATTCTCACTTATGAAAGACTTTGTCTTATAGATTTGAGATCTGGAAAAAGAACTAAGTTCTTCTCATGTGAGAGTTAAACTCTTAAATATGGAGAAGATGTTGTGATCTCACTTATTTTTATTTATCTTGAGAAGAAATTGCTCTCGTCTTTGAAGTTTGAAGTTTGGGGGGGGTTCCTATCTGTTTATTGTTTTAACTTGAAGTATATGGGGGGGTTCTTCGGTACAAGACTTGAAGTCTTGGATCCTTTATATAGGGGAGGCTGATTTGTTGATTCAGTTAAGCAAATCTCTCATTGAGAGATTTCTTAATTGATTTGGGGAATTTATCCACCGTTGGATCATTGATTCAAGGACTTCTGTTTTACAGAAGTTATTTTTCTTGTTTTTAACAAGATTGGGAAAATACTTTCCCATACAGAGCTTATTTTGTATCTTGGTGATTTTTAATCACCATTGGATCTTTGATCCAACGGTGCTCTAATTTACATAGCACAATCTTTCTTATTTAGAAAGATTTGAGGAGTATTTCCTCGATCAGAATTTAATTCTGTATCTTGGTGATTTTTAATAACCATTGGATCTTTGATCCAACGGTGCTCTGATTTGCAGAGCATAACCTTTCTTATTTAGAAAGATTTGAGGAGTATCTCCTCAATCAGAATTTTATTCTGTATCTTGGTGATTTTTAATCACCATTGGATTTTTGATCCAACGGTGCTCTAATTTACAGAGCACAATCTTTCTTGTTTAGAAAGATTTGAGGAGTATTTTCTCAGTCAGAATTTAATTCTGTGCTCTGATGATATATCATCTCCGTTGGATCTTTGATCCAAAGGTGGAGAAATTTTAGTTTTGGTGCTGGCGCTCTCGTGCTTTGCACGTGAGGCGCTGCCTCAGAGTTTTTTAACTCTTGGCGCTGTCGCTCTCGTGCCTTGCATGTGAGGCGCTTCCTCAGAGTTTTTTAACTCTAGACGCTGGCGCTCTCGTGCTTTGCACGTGAGACGCTGCCTCAGTTCAAATTTTGAAAAGAGCCTTGCTCTCTTATTGGGGGAAAACAAATGCCCCCCACCATTGCGCTAACGTCGCTCACACGTGAGAGCAGCGGTGACAACCTTTCCACTGTTGGATCATCTTAGAAGTTGGATCGTCTTCCAGCGCCTATAAGTAGGGCCTTTGGCCCTTGAGATGACTTCTGTTCATCTTCTTGCTTTCTTGTTTCTGAGAATTTAATTCTCCCTTCAGAGCTTAGATCTCTGTCCAAGGAAATTCCTTTTAGAGTTAGAACTCTGTCCAATTTTTTTGGTAAGGATCATACTCGAACCCTTTAAACGGAGCTTTGCTCTTCTTAGATCACCGATCTTTTAAGATGTATTTTAGGGTTTTTTTAAACCGTTAATTAAAACAGAGTTTTGCTCTTCTTAGATCATAGATCTAAAGAAATCTTTTTTAGGGTTTCTTAACCCGTTAATGAAGAACTCTTAGAGTTTCTTCAGATCTTTAAAGATCTTGGGGTTTTTTAGAGCACAGCTCTTTAGAAATATTTGGGGAATTTTATTCCCTTCTTAATTGACAGATGTAAATTCTGTCTGCAGAGCACTGTTCTCGAGGGAGTTCAACTCCTTGGCCCAATGAGCCTCTCATTAAATGAGAATCCTCTTAGAATTTTCTCTTTAATGAGTGACTGTCTCATCAATGATGAGCCACCACTTTGATTTTTTGGGTCACCCTTGGTCCCCTTTCCCTGCATTGCAGGGTGGTACAACTTTAAAGTACCAGATGTCAGAATTTGTAATGTTGTATTGCCGTCTAACCCTCGTATCTTTTCACTCAGGTACTATGTCTTTTGACTCTTCTTTCCAATTTGTTCTCCTAGAGAGTGCGTACGCCGACACGCCTGTGGATCGGGAAGTTTTTGCACTGATCAAAGATCATGACCCGGAAAAGAAGTCTCTTCACTTATGGGGGTTATGGTACAACCAAATTATTCAGGGTCGGCGCAGTTTCTCTTATGCGGTGCCTTCAGAGACAATTTCTGCTATTCATTATGATGACTCTCCCTAGGTGAATTACATTGTGGAGGAGGTTAACTGGATTACGGATGGACTCCTCCAGCCCTCTATGGGCTCGATACCTGTACAGCCGCCGATGGCTTTAGATATTTTGAGGCGGCACATATGTCAAGGCGAGTCGCGCCCTTGGAGACATGCATACATGATAGGCTTGACTCCTCGCCATTCAGCCGGATATTTGCAGTGGGCTCGATACATCTTGTCGGCCAAAAAGTCGCTGCTGCTGAAGCTCGGGTTGTACCCTGCCATCTACGCGTCTCTCTTCCAGTATCCCGAGCCTCACGTATGGTGGGTCAAGGCTTTCTTGGAACAGTGGAATATCCCGACTCATACATTTCTGTTATCGGACCGGGAAGTTTCGATTTCCTTGGAGGAATTTGCAGAAATTTCGGGCCTACACGTCAGAGGGGAACATTATGAGGAAATACTTCCCCCTGATGAATACATCTTCACTACCAAATCAGTGGTGATGGGTCTCACTCCGGAGAATACTATTCAACATCGATTCCCGAGTCTAATCAAGGTGTTGAATATTTACGAGAGTCTGTTTCTCGAGTCCGGATGGCACGGAGTTAGCTTCACGGATTTTATCGTCCGCTTTCTTTGCTCGGAAGCCTTGTCAAAACAAACCACAAAATTCGCCAAGCTTGACGATCCTTTTGGTTTTGGCTTGGACAGCCAGCCGACAGCAGAAGCAGATCAAAGGAATTTCTTCCTTTCAGATACCCCGGTCGTCCCCTTTGCAGAGCTCGCAGCTTCAGACATCGATGAAGAGGCATTCTTTTTGGGGTTCCTCGGCCTATGATTAAGCTGGTTTGTGCTTCCAATGCACCATCGCTATATGAGGTCATCCGATTTCTTTCCGGCTCATCGAATGGTTGCCGGGACGCGAGTGGCCATCGGGATTGCTGGGCTGGCTCACCTGTATCATGGCCTCAGCTTAGCGGCGGACACCACTCAGCCGGGGGTACAACCCGTAACTCTCCCGCTGCACTATTTCACATCGTGGATCGAGCTGCATGTGCTCGGCGCTTTTGGAGTCCACAAACGGCACCGTTTCTACGACAGTTGTAATTTCCCTCGGGTTATGTTCTTAGTTTACGCTTCTGCTTTAGATCCGTTACAGCGAGAGGCTCGGGGTCTGGTTCTTCGCTCGCATATGGTCGGGGATAGCATGACCTTCGTTGATAAGGTCTTAACTATCGGCAAGAAATCCACTGAAACGGTGCAGCTGCTGCGCGATACCTTCAATGATGGGGCTCCTACATTGAAGGCTCGGGAGATTCTGCATTTGTATTCAATCAGGCAGGGTTTTTTAGTGTTCAGGCAGAATGACTTGGCGCTGTTCATAAGGTACAACCCACACCGTTTTGCTCAACAGTCGAGCTATGATCAGGGTGTCCCGCTTGAGGCCTTTTTAGCTGAGCCGGTTGCTACGGAAGAGGGTATCCGCAGCGCGCTGCACCATTTCATGTGGCTAAACACCGGGTCCTACTTTTTTATCAGTGAGCCGAGCTGCATTCTGAAAGCCTCGAACGCATACGTGGCATGGTACCAGCATGCGACGGGTGATGTTATTAGGGAAGAAAAGCGGTTATTGCTCGATCGCAAGGGTGCAGCCCCTGCTGGTAATCCAGCTGTCCCCTTAAAGCGACGGACCATTGTTCGTCCTTCCTTAAGAGAAGCTGCTGCGGTTGCAGTCCTGAGCGCTTTGTCTGAGAAGCCTCTACCTCGTGTTCCTGTAGAAACGGCAGCTGCAGCATTCCCAGAGTCTGGAGTGGGTACAGAAATTAGGACTTGTTGCCTAAAAATGCCCGTCAAGCGTAAGCTCGTGTCATCGGCCGCCGGCTTCAACTAATGCCCTTTTCTTCAACAGGTATTTCTTTCGAGGAGGCTCTCGCGGCTTCCATCAAGACTTTCAAGGAGGAAGAGAGGCTCCGCGGTTCTTTGGGTCTTGGTATAATTCAGCTCATTGTGCCTTCATTCCCCTTCTTCTTCTTTTTTATTCATGCTCTGACCCTCTCCTTTATTTTGTTACATGGACTACCTTGACTCAGGTTATCCCGAGTGCGGTACCGATCCCGAGCGGTGATGCAGCGACGCTTCCAGAGCCAGCTATTGTGGCCCCAGCTCCCCCAACATTACCGCATGAGGCTTTGCTCAAGCAGCCGATGACAGATGCTGTAACGACTTCGGAGGCAGAGCTTGGTTCTGACGATGACATCCCTTTGTCAGAGGTCTTGAGGAGATCGTTTCTCACTGCTCAGACCGAAAAGAAGCTTAGGAAGCGTGTGGCGAGGGAACGCGATGCCAGTTTAGCCGTGGGTGCAGGCTCAAGCGTCATTTCGCTTCCTGATACTCCTTCGGCGGATGTTCCCTCTGCGTTGTCTATCGCCCGTAGACAGGTCGCGCGCGCAGCTCGGGAAGAAACCGAAAAGCTGCCTTAAGGTAACGTAACGCTGAGTCTTTTATTAGAATTTGATCTTCGAATTTTGACACATGCATTTTCTTTTAGGGCCGAGTCTTGGCGATGGGATGACGGGTGAAAGCCTGACGGTTACTGTGCCCGAAATCGCGATCCTTTCTCTAGAATCTGGTACCGTCCAGACCGCTGCTCTTTCCCTGTGTGGCTCCCTGGTATCGGCGGGCAACACAAGCGTCATGACGGCCCTCGTCAAATCAGGGGATGAAGCCATGTAAGCAGAAACTACTCCTCCGAGGGAGAGCAAAGAAGTCGTTACGCCTGGTGATGCTTCCGTCGCGGATTTGGTTGATGACCCGTCAGGTAAGTCTTGAGTCACTGTTCTCTTTTTATTTCACAATCCTGTTCAGCTTCTTCTGACGATATTTTGTTTGTAGGTGCAGTGAACACTGAGATTGTGCTATCTGAAGCACCTCCAGTCGCTGCCATGACGGTTGTTGTTCCCTCGCCTTCTCCTATGTCCTCTGAAATGCTAGAAGGTATAGGTTTGCGATTTATTTAGCTTAACCGTGGACACCATCTTTCTTGTATTGACAGTATATTGTCGTAACACTACAGGAGTCCTTTTTGACCATCTATACCAGGGGTTGAACCTGCATTTCTCCTTCCAGTCGGAAGTCATTCTGCCTGCTGGTATTGGTTAGTATATTCTTTGGCTAATGTTTCTCTCTTTCTTTAATGAATAGCCGTATTGTTTCTAAGTCTTCTTTACATTGATCGTAGCGTCACGGATCGGAGGAGAGGACAAGAGAATATCCGCGCTTCCGGTACTCCCAATTTTGCTACCTGTCACAGCTGGTATAGTAGACTCCGTTGCTCGTGTTTTTTTTCTTTACCTCCTGAATCAACATTTGGCCATAATTTGTTTTGCAGCAATCGCACCGGCTCCAGATCCCTTTGAGTCTCGCATCCCAATGCCGGCAGGTCCCTTTGCTAAACGCCCATCTTCCAGGGGTGCTACGACTAGCCTGTGAATGTTGAGCAAATTCGTCGTGGATCTTGATGGCGAGGCCCTCGTATTCACTGCAGATTTTGCTGCTGAGGTTAATAATATGCTGGCGATGCTCGTGAACTTCTATGACGAAGGTGTCATTGATTCTTGGGTTAATTATTGCAGAAAGATCGAGGCTTGCCTTCATGAGATTGAGCTCAAGCGTCCCGCTCCTGAAGTATCAGCTTTGAACTCCCAGCGGGCTGCGTGGGTCGAGAGTAGTGTTCTTTTCATCCGCCATTTTGAACAAGATATGACCCTGAGGCGAAAGGAACATGAAGTAGCTTTAAGCGAATCTTCCCGGTTGCGCGCCCAGGTTGAAGCGAATGTTGCGCAGTTGAAAGCTGTCTTTGACAATCTCCAGCGATGCATTTCGGATGGGTTGACGCTGAGACGGATGCTTGACTCTACGGAGCGGGTCGTGCAGGACTGCGAAGCTGCCATGCTGGGAACTGATGAAAAGCTTTCATCTTGTTTGCGACAGCGGGCCCGGGTCAAAGCAGAGTTGGCCGCGGCGGCCGATTGCGAAAAAGGATTGAGAGGAGCGCACGAGCAGCTGGCTGATTTGTTGAAAACGCCTCCTCCTCAATAGCCGTCTTTATATCGACTGAAAATTTTTAATCTATGAATAACATGCATTCATTCATTTTTTTTATTCTTTTATATGATGTATCTTGTACTCAATTGAATTCATGAATAAATGACACATTTCTTTTTATCTTGTACTATCGCTTTCTTCTCTTTGCTGTGTCATTGGTATGTTACTTTAGCAAATGTGGCCTGTAGATAATAGATAACAGTCCATCTTAATCTCCTTGTAGGGTAGCGATGGCTTAGAAAACATGTTCAGGTCTGCTGCCTGAGACTTTTCAACTTTATGAGCCGTGAGGGTCTTATAAAGACTTTTCTCCCTACGAGTCGAGAGGATGGCCTTAGTCTTATAACTGGCTGAGGTCTCGTAGATGTAATTTCTCCTTAGGGGTCATAAGGACTCTAAGTGCGTTTTCTCTCGAGAATCGTAAGGATTCCACAAGAGAATTTTCTTTATGCGCAGGGACACTAATTTCCCCGCAGGTCAAGACGAATCGAGAGATTCTCGCAAAGACACTGATTTCCTTGCAGGCCGAAATGAATCGAGAGGTTCTCGCCAAGGATGCTGATTTCCCTGAATCGATAGGTTTTGCCGAGTACGCTGATTTCCCTTGGGTCGAGACGAATCGAGCGGTTTCTGCAAAAACACTGATTTCTTTGCGGGTCGAAACGAATCGAGAGGTTCTCTCCAAGGACGCTGATTTCCCTGAATCGAGAGGTTCGTGAGTTGACTTGTTTCCGAGACGAAGCATTGATCCGGCGGGGAGGTCATTGGTTGACTTGTTTCCGAGACGGAGCGTTGATCCGGCGGGGAGGTCATTGGCTGACTTGTTTCCGAGACGGAGCGTTGTTCCGGCGGGGAGGTCATTGGCTGACTTGTTTCCGAGACGGAGCGTTGTTCCGGCGGGGAGGTCATTGGCTGACTTGTTTCCGAGACGGAGAGTTGTTCCGGCAGGGAGGTCATTGGCTGACTTGTTTCCGAGACGGAGCATTGTTCCGACGGGGAGGTCATTGGTTGACTTGTTTCTGAGACGGAGCGTTGATCCGGCGGGAAGGTCATTGGTTGACTTGTTTCCGAGACGGAGCGTTGTTCCAGCAAGGAGGTCATTGGCTGACTTGTTTCCGAGACGGAGCGTTGTTCGGGCGGAGAAGTCATTGGCTGACTTGTTTTCGAGACGGAGTGTTGATCCGGCGGGGAGGTCATTAGCTGACTTGTTTCCGAGATGGAGCGTTGATCCGGCGGGGAGGTCATTAGTTGACTTGTTTCCGAGACGGAGCGTTGTTCCGGCGGGGAGGTCATTGGATGACTTGCTCCGCTTTCTACGGTGTCGGGAGGGAACGCCGTGTTGATCTTCTAGGATGCAGATGCTGCCGCCGAGATCTGATTCTCTCTTTGACAGAGTTTATTGGGAGATGTGGTTCCCTTTTTGTTTATGCCCATAGATTGTATACAGGGGTCAGTTTGGACTCGTTTGTAGGGCAAAAGTTTCATTCTTTCATTTTTTTTTATTTCCTTCCGCGATGCTCTATCATTTCAGCTTTTTATATCGCGAAAGTCATGATTGTCCAATTATTTCGGCTATTTTTCACGGTGCCCAATCATTTCGGCTGCATATATTTTCTTTTTTACTCGCTGCTTTTAATTACGAGTTGCCCAATCATTTCGGCTATTTTTGTATGCATATATTTTACTTACTGATTTTGTTGCAAGTTGCCCTATCATTTCGGCTATTTCATATGCATTTATGGCTCGCTGACTTTTTGATGCGAGTATGGACCTGAGATATGATACCAATCTTAGCATCAACATCGCTGCGTCTGGAATATTGCCAGGAGCGAATCTTCACTTGCCGTGAAAGGACTTGGAATTTGTTACCGATTTAGGCATCAACATCGCTATAACTGGGATATTGCCAGGAGCGAATCATCATTTGCCTTTGTCGATTCGAACAAAAATGGCTTAACAAACAAGGTTAGGATCCTGTCGACTAAGGCTTTTAACTTCATGAGCCGTAAGGGTCTCATAAATGTGTTTCTCCCTACAAGTCGTGAGGATCTCGTAGGTGCATTTTTTCCTTACGAATCATGAGGATTCTTAAGTTCATGTTCTCTTATAAGTCGTAAGGATCTTACAAGACCGTTTTCTCCTTATAAGTCGAGAGGACTTACAAGTGTCGTTCACCATATGAGGAAATTTCACGCCATCGGTGGAACTTGGTGGGGGAGACGTTTATTCGTGCCCGTGGATTGTATACAAGGGTCAATATTGAACCGTTTGTAGGGAAATCTAGGGAATGTGATGGCTTAAGAACAGGTTCAGATCCCTGTAGTTTAAGACTTTTGAATCCTATGAGCCGTAAGGGTTTCATAAGGGGGATTCTCCTTACGAGTCGTGAGGATCTCGTTAGTATTATTTTTCCTTAGGGATCGTAGGGGTCCCTAAGTGTTTCTCCCTTGTGAGTCATAAGGATCTCACGCGGGTATTTTCTCCTTACAAGGTCGAGAGGCCCTTGCAAGTATGCATGAATTTTTTTATGAGTCTGCGCCCTTTCGGGTTTTCACAAATTCACCGGTAGCCCTGCTGTTTTTACTCACGGAGCCCTTTCGGGTTTTCATTCGTACCCATTTCGCTTGTGGTCGTACCGTTTTTTTACCGCGTTAGCCTAACGATGCTGTAGTTCGTAGTAGTTTATGGACGTTTCGGTCCACTGTTAGTTTCAGTACATCTCGGTCCATTGCTAGTTTTAGGACATTGTGGTCCGTTGCTAGTTTAAGGACATTATGGTCCATTGTTAGTTTCAGAACATTGCGGTCCATTGTTAGTTTCAGGACATTGCGGTCCATTGTTAGTTTAGGTACGTTTCGGTTCGTTACTAGTTTAAGGTCATCTCGGTCCGCTGTTAGTTTAGGGACGTTTCGGTCCGTTGTTAGTTTAGGGACGTTTCGGTCCGTTGGGAGTTTTTGCGGCTAAGTTTTGCCGGATAGCACTTACAGAGTTTAGTACTTAGGAAGACAGAGAGCGGACACAGGCGTCATCATCTATCATTAACCTGGGCTGTGACTCATCAGGCGTAATATTTATTAAGGAATCGGCCATTTATTGGCCGGAAGGGTCTTTAGCCATGCATATCCATGAGCAAGTAAGCCCCACCTTGGTAGACTTTATCTATGATGTACGGGCCCTCATAGTTTGGCTCGAATTTCCCCCGTTTGGCATGATTGGGATCATAGGTCTTTTGACAACTAGCACGAGTTCGCCGTGGCAGAATGTTCTCGGCCTACTTAATCTTTCGTATGAGCGTGTCATCTTTGCTTTGTAAGCCTCCAAGTTTTGTTGCGCCATGAGACGGGTTTCATCGAGGGCGTCGAGCTCCTTAAGCCGAAGATGAGCATTCTCTTCCTCTGTTAGTTCGTAATGAACCGCCAGTCGTAAATAGGGTAGCTCTATCTCGAGGGGGAGTACCGCTTCTGTGCCGAATACCAACGCGAATGGCATTGTATTTGTGGCCGTTTTGAACGTGGTCAGATAAGCCCAGAGAGCTTCATGCAGTCTCTCGTGCCAGTCCTTTTTATTTTTAGAAACCGTCTTCTTTATGATCTTCGTCAAGGTTTTGTTGAAAGCCTCAGGTAGACCGTTAGCTCGGGGATTGTAGACCGAAGAGTATCTCCAGTCTATATTATGCTGTTGTGCGAAGCGGCTGATTTTGTGACTTTTGTAGGCCGGCCCGTTATCAGAGATAATCCGTCGCGGAGTGCCGAACCGATAGACGACGTGTTTCTTGAAGAAATGGAGAATGTTCTCCGTCTTCACTTCTCTTAGCGGTATGGCTTCTGCCCATTTAGAGAAGTAATCAGTTGTCGCCAATATGAACCGATGTCTTTTGGATAACGCTGGTTCGATAGGCCCAATTATGTCGGTTCCCCACATTTCGAACGGCCAGCTAGCCACTATTGGGTGTAGCGGGTTTGGATGCTGGTGGATGAAGTCTCCATGTATTTGGCATGAGTGGCACTGCTTCGCGTATTCGAGATAGTCCTGAATCATCGTGGGCCAATAGTAGCCTATCCTTTTGATCTTCAGCTTCATCTTTGGCCCAGCTTAATGAGAACCGCAAAGTTCGTCGTGAGCCTCTTGGACGACTCTCGTTGCTTCTTTCGGTCCCAGGCATCTCAGCCACAGAGAGTCGAACGATCTCTTATACAGAGTATCATTGACGAAGGCGAAAGACAGAGCTCATATCATGAGCTGATGTCTTGAGGATGCATCTTCAGGTGTTCAACGGGATTTGAAGTAGCCAATAAAGACTTCTCTCCAATCCTTAGCCTTTACCCGGTCCTCTATTTGTAAGGCTATTTGCTTGATCGCTTCCTTTTCTTCAGACGACTCCGGAGACATTTCCGTTGGTGCAAGAACCCGACGGCTTTGTACAACGATCCTCACATCATCAAAGTTTTTGTCAGCTAGTTCTTTAGCGAGTTTGGCTAATGCGTCCGCTTTGCTATTTTCTGTACGCGGTATGCTTTTCAGGATGTAGGAAGGAATTTGAGTCAGTAACTGTTGTACTCTTTCGCCGTATTTTATCAACTCTGGTTTGCACGTCTGATAGTCACCGTTTACTTGGCTAACGACCAGCTGGGAGTCTCCGTATATGAGGAGGTTTTCGATTCCCATGTCGACAACGATCTCAAGACCTGCTATTAAAGCCTCATATTCCGCTTCGATTTTTGTTCTTGGCTCTGTTAAGGAAAATGCAAAACGCATTATCCCTCCTTGTGGAGTCACGAAGATGAGGCCTACCCCAGATTTGATTATGGGGGAGCTGTGCTTTTGCTTCTTCATGGAAGATGCCCCATCGAAGTAGAGTTCCCATTGGGTATCATTCTCTCCTCTCTCCCTGTCGATCGTATCAAACGCGTGCTCGTCTAGCAATTCGCAATTTAGGGGTGAATCGGCAGGTATTGGATGCTCAGCGAGGAAGTCAGCGATGGCCTGGTCTTTCACTGCCTTGAGAGGTCGGTATGTTATCGAGAATTCCATTAAGAGTAGGGCCCATTTAGCAAGCTGTCCCGTTAGTATGGCTCTTGACATTAAATATTTGAGAGGATCCACTTTTGATATAAGGTGGACCTCATGCGCCAAAGCATAATACCGAAGCTTCGTTACCGCGAAGATTAACGCCAGGCAGTGTTTTTCGATAGGGGAGTAGTTGTTTTCTGCCCCCAAGAGAACTCAACTCAAATAGTAAAGGGCTCTCTCTTTCCCTTGGTCGTTCTCTTGTGCCCATAGCGTGCCTAAAGAACCTTCAAGGGCTGTTGTATACAGGATGAGGGGCTTTCCCTTAATTGGAGCGGTCAGTACCGGCGGATTCTGCAGGTATTGCTTGATTTCGTCCAGTGCGCTTTGGAATTTGTGATCCCAAATGAACGGGTTTCCCTTCTTCATCAGGTGACTGTAGGGAAGGAATTTTCCGAAAAGGTTGGCTATGAACCGCCAGATATACGCTAGCTTTCCTTGGAGAGACCGTGGTTACTTGAGAGTTCTTGGCGGAGGCATTTCCATAATCACCTTGATCTTTGACGGGTCTATTTCGATGCCCCGGTGTTGTATGATGAATCCTAGGAATTTGCCTGAGAAAACTCCGAATGCGCATTTGAGAGGGTTCATCTTCAAGTTATATTTCCGAAGACGCTGGAACACTATCTTCAGATACTCCCAATGCTCCTCGTGCGATTTTCTTTTCACCACGAGGTCCTCAATATAACATTCGACAATCTCGTGTATAAGGTCATCAAAGATCTTTGTCATGGCCCTCTGGTAGGTAGCGCCGACGTTCTTCAGACCGAAAGGCATCACTTTGTAGCAGAATATGCCCAGAGGAGTCCGGAAAGGGGTGAGCTTCTGGTCTTCGGGACACATCTTTATTTGATTGTACCCCGATGATCCGTCCAAGAAGGAGATGACTTCGTGAGTGTACGTGTTATCTATCATCAACTCGGTAACCGGTACGAGAAAATCATCTTTCGGACAAGCTTTGTTGAGATCCCGAAAATCTACGCAGATGCGTACCGTCCCATTTTTCTTCATTACTGGGACAATGTTGGTGATCCAGTCAGGGTATTGAACGTCTTGGATGAAGCCGGAGTCGATTAGTTTCTTGACTTCGGTGTTGATGCTCATTTCAAGTTCGAGCCGCACTCTTCTTGGTGCTTGTTTGACCGGCTTAACGTCCGGAGATATCGCTAATTTATGCACAGCTATTTCCGGATCTAGCCCCGGCATCTCGGAATAGTTCCATGCGAAGCAGCCCTTATACTGCATGAGCACGTCTTTTATCGTAGCCACCTTTTCTTCAGACAGCAGCTCACTGACGAACGTTGGCCGCGGGTCGTTTGCCATCCCCAAGTCGATTTTCCTTAGGTTGTCCGTAGTAATATATATTCCATCTTCCAAATCTTTTAGCGCCGGTGAAAATTCTGAGATCACCTCGTCTTCATCCTCATTTTCGAAGCACCAGGTGAGGTCATCCATATTCTCGTGCTCTCCATCTTCCGACAGCGTTATCACATGACAGGTACGAGATAGTTCTCAAGACCGGTGTTGATCTGGTTATACTCTCACCATATACGTCGCTTTTGGCACATGCCTTTATAGTGGGCTACCCTCCAACTGTTGGATAGAGCGAACCTGCCGAGTCGGTATTGGTCTTCGACCTAGTTTTTAAAGGTGAAGCAGTCTTCAAGAGGATGTCTTATTGCTCGGTGATAGGAGCAATAATCTGGTTGATAGACCTCGTTTTCTTGTTCGGGGTGCTTGGACTCCAGGAGCGTAATCATTTGATGTTTCACGACGAGGTCAAATATCTTCCTTGTCTTGTCTTGAGGGAAGGAATATCCCGATCCATCTTTTTCATCAGCGATGGATTCCGGCCGAACTTTTCTCGATCGCGTGGCTTCTTGGACCCGCTTCACCGCTGTCGAACGTTTTTTCCGTTCTTTAACTTGTTTTTGCCTCCACGTCGGGCTTTTTTCTTGCCTAGGGAATGCATGGCAGGCTGATGGTGAAAGGCATCGTCATCCTTTGTGGCCTGCTGAAGGAGGCGTTGCGTCTTGGCTTTCTCGTAAATGGTCATTTCACGGCTGTGGTCGTTCCGAACCTTTTGACTCGCTTCCCTCACTAGCTTGTCCATCTGTTCTTCAAATGATGGACTCGGCATTTTTATGGCAGGACAACATTCTGGTTTAGCGTCGGCGTCTTTTAAAAGAGTACCCTCTTCTTCATCAAGGTCCTTTATGACATGGCAGCCATGGAACTGCTCCCGTTTCTTGGACTTGACATATTCAACCCCGATCGTTTCCATTTTTCCATTGGGCAATTTTCGCTAAGTTCCGGGGATGTTCCAGATCCTGTTGAAGAATTGGGCCTATCGCGCGGTTTGCTTAAAGGGTACGCCTTGGCATCTCAATAATCTTTTCAATCCCTCTGCGTAATATCTGGGTAGACGGATTGGTTGAGCCTGTCAAGCGCAGGTTCGGTACCACGCCCGACTTCTCTCTCGACTTTGGTTTCCCCGGATCGATAGAATAGGATCGCCTTTTCGCCTTTTCGCCTGACGTAGAATGTCTGCAGCTCTTGCACACTATATGTCTCAAGCGCATCAATCTCTCTGTAGTGCTACCGCGGAACCATGGTGACTTTCAAACTCTGATCTTCTCCAGTGAAGGCCTGCATTGATGGACGGACCGAGAACACTGCGTTGACTTCATCTTCAGAGTCACTGCCAAAGACCAGAATAGGGGTAGATGATCCCGGCCTGTTGCATTGGGGAAGCCCCGAATAGACTATCTCTTCTTCTTCCTCGGAATCGCTCCCGAAGACCGGAATAGTGGTGATAACTTTTTGCTTATTCTCCGGTTTATAACATCTTTCCGTGTCTTCGAAGTTTGGTAGGAAGTACTTGGTATCTTCATATTTGCGGACTTCATTTACAGAGAATGGGATTAGTTCCCTCGTCACGGTGTACTCGAGACCATCTTTGAAATACTTCATACACTAATGTTTCGTAGAAGGGATGATGTTGTACTCGTGTAACCAAGGCCTGCCGAGTAGAGCGTTGTAGCAAGTCTTGGCATCAATAACATGGAATTTGATATCAGTGACGAGCAGCCCAAAGTGTAACGTCAGTATTACAGACCCGAGCGTCAATGATGACCGGCAGTCGAACCCGGAGATGGTGATTTTATCCCGAGCGAGGTGCTGAACGCTCATGCAGATTTATTTTAGCACCCTCACATTTAGGAGGTTGACAAAGGACCCGTTGTCAACTAAGATTTTCTTTATCTTGATGTCATGGCAGTACCCGGTGACATACAGGGGACGGTTGTGCTCGCACGTTCCGAGGAGGAGATCTTCGTCGCCGAAAGTGATGTCAACTGTATGCACTTCTTCCAGCTCGTCCTTCATCTTTTCTTCGGCAAGAAAAGCTTGAAACTGCTCGGGCTCTTGTAGTGCCCTGATGAGAGAATCTCGTGCCTCTTTAGACAACAGAAAGGCATCCAAGACGCTTAGCTGTGAGGGTATCTTTCTCAGGTGTGCTAAGAAATTGTAATCAACTTTGTTTTTCTTGGGCGGGTCCTTGGCTGTAAGCTCTTCGACGACTCGGTCATCGAGGGCGATATCTTCAAGGACTTTTTCCTTCCCATTATCTTTTTTGTTCGATCCCTTGTTTGTAGGTCCGAGATTCTTTTCGGGCAACGTACGACTACGCAGCTGAATGTTTTCACATATCTCTTCCTCTTTTCCTGAGGTGGATTCCTTGAAGAGAGGGCCGAGGACTATTTCTTCATCAGAATTGCTTCTGAAGGTCAGAACTTGCGATCCCCCGGAATCAAACATGTGACAGTTACCGTGAGTTCTTTTGTGCTCATCTGTTGTGCTTCTCTGCTCCCGACGAGTTTTGCGCTTCATCCGCTTGAAATGTTGTCGGTGAGCAACATATCCCTGCCACCACTGTATAAAGACCATGCATTCTTTGGTAGGGTGTGTGACCCTCAGATGGTATAAGCAGTAGTTAGGATGTGCATCCGCTTTGTCAAGGTGTATACCGCTAAGAGTATTTCCTTTGAAAGATGGCAGCTTCATTCCCATTGACAGGGCTTTAGTGAACCGTTTCCTTGTTTTAAACATGTTTTTGTCTGCCGCAGGCGTGCTTCGATCTGGTTGGAGCGCTTTGCGACTCGTCCCTACCATGACTTCTTCAACTTGATGCCGACGCTTGGCCCTTTCGAATATGGCCATTTCGCGCTCTTGATCAGCTTTGCTCTTCTGACGGGCTTCGTTCAGCAGCATGTCAATCATCTCGTCTGACGGTTCCAAGGATTTTGGTACCGATCCTTCCCCCAGCTCCTCTACATTATCTTCTGATGCCGAGTGAGCTTCTTCGCCGTTTATTGGTGAATGAGAGATCATGTGACAACTTGACACAAAATCCTCGGGTTCTTCTAACGAGTCTTCTCTCTCATCATTGTCATTATCTCCGCTCTCAAGGATATGGTTGAGAAACTCTTGGAGTGTGACCGGGGTTCGCACCTTCTGATTATATTCCTCCAGTGCGTCAATATGCCTCTGCAAGTCTGTGTGTTTGTCATCAGACTGCGCGGGCTTTTTGGTCTTCTTTTTCTTCTTCGAAGACTTCGATGGCTGGGCCTGGGTATTTTACCCATCGCTACCGACTCCCGATGTTGGACGCAGTTTCAGCATCCCCTCAATGATTTCTGGCTCTAGCGGGCTTCTCCATCTAATCGCCGGACATTCTTGAAGATCTTTCAGCATTCTTTTAGTTTTAACCGAAAGAACAACTTCCCATGGAGCTTCCTCTATAAATGAGCATGATGCCCCCGGTGTGTCCATCTTTTTAGGAGCGTGCGGTTGTGGTGGGTTTACCCTCCATTTTTCAAACAACGCGAATTTGCCCTGCTGGTACTGGTCCTCAATCCAGTTTTTGAAGACGAAGCAATTTTCGATTGGGTGGCCCAATATTCGGTGTAGGGGCAGTAATTGGGATTTTTGACGTCGCCCGGTTGCAGTGGGCGTCTCGGATCTAGTAGAGTGATAAGACTATTGTGCACTGTCAGTTCGAACGGTCTTCTCGTTTTATCCCGAGAGAATGAGTAAAGACGTCTCAGCTTTTCCCCGAGTGATTGTTGTTTATCGTTTTGGCGAGCAGCTGGTTTCGGATCACTCGCCCGTTGCTGAGCGTTGGCGATGAAGGTCGCTTTCTTTTTGCCCTTTTCATTTTGAAGATCCATTTTCGAGGAGGGTGGTCTATGGCCCATCTGGTCTATTTGGGCCAGCTTGTCGATCAAGGCTTGAAAAGTGGTCGGCTTGAAAAACATCAAAAATTGGGATATAGTGGCCTGTGGATCCAGGGTCCCCATGAACATGCCCACGGCAGGAGCTTCTTCTATGCGTTGTTCGCATCTCGACCATAAGTTCCGCCACCGAATTTCATACTGAACCCAAGTCTCTCCTGGCTTCACCCTGGCATTGATCAATGCCATGATCGGGGTGCGTTCGCTGGCGCTTGCGAAACGCTGGGTGAATAGCAACTCCATTTCTATGAATGTTTTGATGGAATCATTTGGAAGCTCCGAGTACCATTCAAATGCCGTTTCCGCTAAGCTGTCGACGAACTGGCGAAGCAGCAGTTTGTCGTCACCTCCAGTATTGCCGCATAGGGCCCTGAACTTAGCGATGTGCTGATAGGGATTGCCCGTCCCCTTATACACATGAAATTTGGGGATCGTGTATCCTGGCGGGTACTTAATTTGATCGTACCAGCTTGGATAGGGTCTCCCAGTTCTGACAACTTGTCCAGTTGCTTCATTTGCCTGATGAGCTCGAATTTATTGAGCTATGTAGTCATCAAACGCAGCTTTCGAGATTGTCTCCTCCCTGGCTGCTGATATAGCCGGAAGAGGGTTTGATGTCTCCCCTATGTCGTCTTTAATGATTATTGAAGGATTTTCGGCTGGAGGGTCCGTCTGGATCATCACCCCCACCATATCTTGGAATAGGAGCGCCATTTGTTTTATTTTAGCCGCTTGTTCTGCAACCTCTTTATTTTTTTCTCGAGCATCCTTCGGAGGAACTCGGCGTCTGTTTCCTACTCCTGGCGTTAATCCGACGATACTTCCGGGCTTTCCTTCTGCCCAGTGAGTGCGGCCATCTTTGTCAGCATTTCCTAGAGCTTTTGTTGCTGCTCCTGAGTTTTCATCACAGACCGTGTGAGTGGTCGATGACCCGTAGAAGTACGGCTTTCGTCTTTTCCGGAAGCCATGTAGACGGTGTGCACTACCAGGCCCCTAGACTTGGGGCTTTAGATTCAACGCCTTTGAGATTTGTCATAGATACGGGGATATTCTCTGGCCTTCTGCTTTTATAGAAAGTCGAAGTTGAGGGGGTTGTTGCAGACGATACTTTCCATAGCACGACGGCGGGATGATCCTCCTCTTGCCGTGGTCTTCATTTTCTTCGATCTGTGGGAGTAGTCTTCGTCGATTACAGAGTCTTAGACTCTTCGTTAGACCCTGTGGATTTTGGAGGACAGCCGCTGAGGGGGCTGCTCCGGTTTCGCTTTTGTGACGTTCTCCGCAGGTGGAGGAGACCTTTTTAGTACAACAATTGGAGAATTCTTAAGCACCCTCCTGAGGGGCTCAAAGTTGTTCCCAGTTGGAATAGCAGCATCGATTTCCACTATTGGAGCTGGTGGGGTAAGTCCAGAAGGGGAATTGCCCCCAGTTTTCCTCACTCGACGCCAGTGACAATGTCGAACATGTCATGTAGCCGGGATCACCTTTATCGTCGGAGTAGCTTTGTCCTTCCCCCTACTATGAGAAGAGGTTGTTATTGGCACCATCTTGTCAAAGACTGACATCCGCTGAGAAGGAATAGTCAACCTGTAGAAGGCTGACTTTCGAGTAGGGAAAGTAGTTTGGATGACTTCACCCGCAGCAGGAGTTGGGATAGCCTTCTCCGGTATTGCAAGACTCATCGCGGGCCTATTTGAGCTTAGTCTTAGCCTGTTGAAGACTGAGGTAGTAGACTTGGACGACTCGTTAAGTGGGGCTGCGGTAGTTTCAAGCCGATCGAAGACCGACTTCTTTGGAGCTTCCTGTGACGACATTGGAGCGTTGAAGCTCATTGGCGGGAGCATGGTCCCGAAGAACAATCCAGTGGTGGCCTGCATCACCTGTTCCACCGGCATTGCGTAGGTGGAGGCCGCTTGGGGCCCATAAGTTACTCCTCCAGATGGGACGGAGCGGCAGTTGTTGCAGTTGGTGCAACTGGAAGCCATTGATCTTCTTTTCTCTACACGGGAGCAAGACACCAAATCTTAGTACCTCAAATCCACAGGCAACCATAGCAGACCGCGATTTGTTCGCTAAACACGACACATAAAGTGTGGAGTGGAAAGAGGAAAAGGTCTCACCGGATGTGTTAGAATCTGTTTATCGCCGAAAGACGCGACCGGGACTTTGGGACGTCTGGCCTGAATTTTAGGGGCAGATGCTATTTGGTTTTATTCGTCCACCTCTCCGAAGATGCCATGTTGATTTATGGACCGTATATAGGAGGTTTGGACAGATGCGGCCGTTGTAGCAGACTTCGTTAGATTCTCCCTCATTTGCGAGGGGTTTTTGATTGTGGGGACGCTCTTCCCTATAGGCGCAATCCCCTGCAGTTAATTACGTTACCGCGTAGCGATAACCACTTTCTCCTTTTCCAGATGTTCACTTCGTGTCGTGTGTATTTGTTTTGTTTTAGATTGCCCATGGATTGTATACGGAGACTAATTTATGTTGTCTCCCATAGGGCGGGGATTAGTCCAAATCTGTATTTTCTTAGATTTGGGTTTGGTTTGATTTAAGGCTCGTTAATCTCGTTTAAGATTAACATCAATTTAAATGTTTGTTAAGGATACGTTAGTCTAAGTTTTAGACTAAGATTTACTTAACAGGGTTTTAGGATCGTTTAGATCCAAAGAAAGAGCGTTTGGGCTCTATCATTTTAGTTTAAGGACGTCACGGTCTTTTGGGTTTAAGGTGGGTTTAAGGACATCATATTCCATGTTTAATGACATCATAGTCTATAGTGTTTAGTTTAGAGACGTTGCGATCCATTGGGTTTAAGGACATCATAGTCCATGTTTAAAGACATCATAGTCTATAGAGTTTAGTTTAGGGACGTTGCGGTCCATTGGGTTTAAGGATATCATAGTCCATATTTAAAGATATCATAGTCCATAGAGTTTTTGGCTCATTGGTTTGGGGGTGTACCAAGAGTTATTTGTTATTGGGACCCTTCACCTCTCTGAAGACGTTGAAGAATTACAACAACATGTATCAGAGGTGTGAAGATATGTACCCTTGAACCAAAAAAATGTTCATCAGGGACTTGGTAGTCCTATTTGGCACTAAGGTCAATTTAGAAGAAGACCTATAGGCTCGGTCGATTTGGGGTTTGACCAGCCTTGGGCTCAGATTACTTATTTAGGCTTGATCCCCTTTTGTTCAATAATGCTGAGCATTGACATGAGTTTTGATGCTCACCCTTTTTTTTGTTTTTTTATATTGAGTGTTAAACACTCCTTATGGCGATGGGCTCTATTTATAGAGCGCTCTTTATTTCATCAGCGCCCACATGAGGGATACGTGGAGCGCTCGGCGCTGTGCGCCAGACTTGGAGTGCTAAGCGCTTCTTATAAAATAGCGCCCACGTGAGGAGCACGTAGAGCTCTCGGCGCTGAGCGCCAGATTTGGAGTGCTAAGCGCTTCATATAAAATAGAGCCCACGTGAGGAGCACGTGGAGCGCTCGATGTTGAGCGCCAGGCTTTGAGTGCTAAGCACTGAATTTTTTGTTCTTCTCAATTCAATTCTCTGAGAATTAGATTCTCACTTATGAAAGACTTTGTCTTATATATTTGAGATCTGGAAAAAAAACTATATGTGAGAGTTAAACTCTCAAGCACTGAGTTTTCTATTCTGCTCAATTCAATTCTCTAAGAATTAGATTCTCACTTATGAAAGACTTTGTCTTATAGATTTGAGATCTGGAAAAAGAATTAAGTTCTTCTTATGTGAGAGTTAAAATCCTAAATATGGAGGAGATGCTGTGATCTCACATATTGTCATTTACCTTGAGAAGAAATTGCTCTCGTCTTTGAAGTTTGAAGTTTAGGGGGGGTTCCTCTCTGTTTCTTGTTTTAACTTGAAGTTTAGGGGGGGTTCTTCTGTACAAGACTTAAAGTCTTAGGTCCTTTATATAGGAGATGTTGATTTGTTAATTCAGTTAAGGAATTCTCTCATTGAGAGATTTCTTAATTGATTTGGGGAATTTATCCACCGTTGGATCTTTGATCCAAGGACTTCTGTTTTACAGAAGAAATTTTTCTTGTTTTTAACAAGATTAGGAAAATACTTTCCCATACAGAGCTTATTCTGTATCTTGGTGATTTTTAATCACACTTGGATCTTTGATCCAACGGTGCTCTGATTTACAGAGCACAATCTTTCTTGTTTAGAAAGATTTGAGGAGTATTTCCTCAATTAGAATTTAATTCTGTATCTTGGTGATTTTTAATCACCATTGGATCTTTGATCCAATGGTGCCCTGACTTGCAGAGCACAGCCTTTCTAGTTTAGAAAGTGTCACGCCTCGCTTCCCGGTGTACGGGCAGGGGACGTGACGAGGCCGCTACGTATTTACTCTGAAGTAAATACGCTAAGTGTATTTAAGCAATATAAATGAAAATGCACAAGAGACAAAAGATATAATTGAACAGCAATTTTATTTATTAATATTCTTTTGTACAATGCATGGAAAAATAAATACATGGGATAAAGAGATCCCTAAACAATGGCATAACAGAAATGAAAAGTACTGAAATGAAACATGTACAATGAATCTAAAGCTCGGA
Source organism: Agapanthus africanus (assembly GCA_030015575.1). Lineage (NCBI taxonomy): Eukaryota > Viridiplantae > Streptophyta > Magnoliopsida > Asparagales > Amaryllidaceae > Agapanthus > Agapanthus africanus. The sequence continues at coordinate 21,983,580 of JASDDO010000022.1, forward strand.
GTCGTAGGCTAGCTGGTCCAAGTCTTTACTGGTGGGCTCGATCTCCTGAGTGTCCAGATCACCTAACATTCCAAGGAAGAAAGAGAAAGAATGTTGTCAGCGAACAATCGCTTGGTAAGTCTCAAAAATAAGGGAGAAATAGAATAGACAGAGAGAGAAAATAGATTTTAAAGTTGTATTATATGTTTAACGCTGTTGTTTGTAGTTTGGTACAGAAAGATGCCAGTGTATACGAGAGGAGTCTCTATATACCAGAGACTAAGGGCAACAGGAGTACAAGGAACCGTTTATACCACGGTACAACAACAACGGAAATACAGATTAGGTGTCTTAAGTCTTGCAGTCTCGTACCACTTCTAACACCTTTCGTACCAATTTACCACTTAAACCCCGTGATGTCTTGATTGTATTGTTTGTATTGTATTGCAGGATTTGTGTCTTTTTCAAAGATGATTGCCGTGTTGATAAAACCATTTTTTAAGTTGTCTACCTTAAATTGGCAAGCACCCATATCTCCGGCTCCCTGAGGCTCAAGAGACTAGTCCTCTTAAACCTATATTTACTAGGGTCCTTATTGTAATTTATAGAACTTGAGGGGGTTTTATGTGAAAATAATTTTGTATAGTTTTCAAAATACACCTCAAGTATTAAATTATCGTCTTTAGAGTTTTCATAGCCGTGGATTTTATATTTGTGACATTTCTAGTGAATAAACCTATTTTTCATAATACATGGTATTTATTTGTAAAGTGTTTGGCTTGTACGGAATTTCATGGTATTTTCATGTAAAATGATTCTTGTGATTTAGAAAAGTTGGAATATTTATATTATATCAAAAATAGATATTTTGATGATACATATATATATTTTTATATAAAAATAATATTTAATATATTATATTTCTAGAAATCTCATTTTCTTAAGATATTTGTATTTTTAAATCTCTCGAGACCGAATGCTCCTTGCGGAGTTCTGAATCTCGCACCACTAAGCCCAGGGATGTGCGATAATCCGCACAATCCTAGTCGGGTTTCCCAAAAATGGGTTGTAGCGGCGCTTTGCAAAAATTTGTAAAAATACGTAATCTTGTAGAAAACGGTTTTTATAAGTTAAAGGTAGTTTTGTGTAAAACGGTATTTCCCGAATCTATATTTCCCAAAAGGTATTACGCTATGTTGCATATGAGTGTTATGAGGAGGTAGGTCATTAGCTCTTGATCTACCTAAAGGTATAGGAAGATTAATGATGTTTTAAAGTCGAAACTAAACTACAAGGTATTTTACCGAAAAAGTATGATAAAAATTGATACAATACATTATTTTGAAATGAAATTTGTTCCATATGGTTTGTTAATGATTAATAGTCAAGATATAAGAGTTTTGTATGGTTGTGTTAAGGAAAATTAAACTTTACAAAGAAAACCGAACCGGAAGTCGGATTTAACTCCGCTTCCGTCGGGTTTTAGTTTTACAAAGTTTTAGTATGGAATAGAGAAGGGGGAGGAGGGACTTATGGGTTTAAAGTCAATATAAGAGAGAGAGAGAGGAAGCGGTAGGAGACGCCGATGCGTCGTTTCGTCGCCGGTTGCTCCTAGGGTCGTCGTCGGAAAATTGCCGGAGCTTCGCCCTTCGCTAACTCCAATTGCACACTAAAATTCTAGAGAGTTTTCTTGAGAGTTTGGACAGAATTGTGAGTGAGGGGTGTGTGTTCAGTGGTGGTATTTATAGGGTAAAACTAGGGTTAGGGTAGGTGAAAGGGTGTGAAAAAATGTATTAAATTGTATTAAAAATTGGATTTATTGAGATTTTAAAGGGCTTTATTAATATGCAGAATTTTTAAAGTATACAGGGGTAATGAGGAGGCCAAGAGGAAGAACTTTCATGAAGACCAGCTCGGGTTTTGACTGAGTTCGGCCACCAGCGGCGGGCCGAGTCGGGAGATCCGCCGGCCAGAGTCGACCGAGTCGTGCCGATTCAGGGGTCCACGTGTCTCTTGGCAATTTGTCTACTCCCCTAGGCCAGTTTTTTTTATATGTGAAGTGGGGTTTTTACGAGTTATGCACGTGTAAACCGTTGGACTTCTAAAAATTTAAAAGAAAACAATATTAAAAATAATATGGGTGCTGTGATTTGAACTCCGGTGCTTTGGTTCAATAGTGCAAGACTTTACCAATGAGCTACAAGCTCCTTGCAATTAAAAAGCAAAACAATTACTTATAGTACTCACAGTAAATGCAAATACCCCAAGTATACATTAACTTTTAAACAAATTTTTGTACACTAAAATTGGAGTTGTTATAGTCTACCCTCCTTACAAAAATTTCGTTCTCTAAATTTACAAATTTTATTTTAAGGACTAGTTTACAAAGAGGTGAGGATATCTTGCACGCATCTTATCTTCCCTTTCCCATGTCGATTCTCCTAGAGTGTCTTTTCTCCACATCACTCGAATCAAGTCGACTTCCTTGTTCCGAAGTGACTTCACTTTTCTATCCAGGATCTCCACAGGTTGATACTCACAAGATAAGTCGGGCTGTATAGTGAGCTCAGAATGATCGAGAATGTGGCTGGGGTCACTCACGTACCTTCTGAGTTAGGATATGTGAAACACATTATGCACTCCTTCCAATGAAGGTGGAAGTGCCAAACGGTATGCCACTTCACCGACTCGTTCGAGTATGTCGAACGGTCTAATGTATCTCGGACTTAGCTTTCCCCGTCTTCCAAATCGGATCACTCCACGGTTCGGAGATATCTTTAAGAATACGTGATCTCCTGGCTGGAACTCCAAGTGACGTCGCTTTGCATCAGCCCAGTGCTTCTGTCGATCTTGGGCTATGCGTATCTTTTCTCTGATAGTACGAACCACATCAACAATTGCTACTATCATCTCAGGTCCAAAAAGTTCCCTATCTCCAATGTCGTCCCAACTTAATGGTGACCAACACTTCCTTTCATATAGCGCTGCAAAAGGTGTCATTTATATGCTTGCTTGGTAGCTGTTGTTGTACAAAAACTCCATAAGATGTAGGCGATCTTCCCACGATCCTCCGAAGTCTAACATACATGCTCTGAGCATACCCTCCAAGATATCAATAGTTCGCTCAGACTGACCATCTGTTTGTGGATGATAAGCTGTGCTGAATTTCAGACTTGTTCCCAAGCTCACTTGCAGACTCTGCCAAAATTGTGATTGAAACCCGGTGTCACGATCGGAGACAATGCAGACCGGTACTCCATGAAGTCTCACAATTTCTTGTATGAGTTCATAGGTATCAAAGATAGTACATATTTAAAGAGTTTAAATCTTAAGTATATTCTTACCTCCATGTACTTCTTTGCTAATGTCTCAGTTGATTGGCCAACTCGAAATAGGATGAAGTGAGACGACTTTGTGAGTCGGTCCACAATAACCCATACCGCATCGTTACCCTTTGTGCTGCGAGAAAGAGTAGTCACAAAATCCATTGTGATGTGTCGCCACTTCCATTTTAGGATTGGTAACGGTTGAAGTAGTCCAGCCGTCCTGTGATGTTCAGCCTTTACTTGCTGACACACCAAGCATATAGCGATGCTTCTGGCTACTTCACGCTTCATTCCATTCCACCAGTAATTCTGACGTAGATCTTTGTACATCTTTGTACCTCTAGGGTGTACTGAGTAGGGAGAGCTATGAGTTTCTTTCATTAACTCTTCCCGAATAGAACCTTTTGGTACACATAATCTGCTGCCGTATCTCAACGATCTGTCTTCATGGATGATGAAGTCTGTTCTGAGTCCATTCTCTACTTGTTCTCTTATCTTTTGCAACTTAGCATCACTTGCTTGAGCTACTTTGATCTGGTTGATAATAGTAGATTGAGCTTGTAAATTCATCAAACTTGAAGCATTACTTGACATGACTACTTCAATCTCCATCTGATGAAAGTCTTGTTGAAGCTTCCACTGAGCGGTGAGATGCATTGCTAATGGTTGGCGACTAAGAGCATCTGGAACCACATTCACCTTCCCTGGGTGATATTGCAGGTTGATGTCAAAGTCCGCCATGAGTTCTAACCATCGTCTCTGCCGCATATTCAACTCCTTCTGAGTAAACACATATTTCAGACTCTTGTGATCTGTGTATATGTTCACTCGTTCACCAAGAAGATAATGGCGCCAAATCTTAAGAGCAAAGATAACGGCTGCCAACTCTAAATCATGCGTCGGATAATTGCGCTCATGAGTCTTCAGTTGTCTTGAAGCATAATCCACAACTTTACCATGCTGATGTAGAACACATCATAATCCCTTACTGGATGCATCACAATGCACTTCGAAACCTCCAGATTGATCCGGTATAACGAGAATAGGCGCTGATGTCAACCTTGACTTGAGTTCTACGAAAGCTTGTTCGCATGTTTCTGACCACACAAATTCTTCATCTTTACGTGTGAGCTTGGTCAGGGGTGTTACTATCTTTAAAAAGCCTTCAATGAACCTTCGGTAATATCCAGCTAGACCCAAGAAACTTCGAATGTCCTTCACTGACTTTGGTGTCGGCCATTCGCTTACTGCTGAAACTTTCGCTGGATCCACAGAGATTCCTTCGCCCGATACAATATGTCCAAGAAAACCAACTTGATCTAGCCAAAACTCACACTTGCTGTACTTGGCGTAGAGTTGATGTTGTCGTAGAGTTTCCAGGACAATTCTTAGGTGTTCGGCGTGTTTTTTCTGACTCTTAGAATACACCAGGATGTCGTCGATGAAGATGACAATGAACCTGTCTAAGTACTTCCGGAAAACTTGATTCATTAGGTTCATGAATATTGCTGGTGCATTGGTCACTTCAAATAGCATCACTAGAAATTCGTAATGTCCATAACGAGTTCTGAAAGCCGTTTTATGAATATCAGCTTCCTTGACCTTCACCTGATGATAACCTGAATAAAGATTTAGCTTAGAGAAAACACAAGATCCTCTTAGCTGATCGAATAAATCGTCGATGCGCGGGAGTGAATACTTGTTCTTTATAGTGACTTCGTTTAAGGCTCTATAACCGATGCACATTTTGTATGAACCTTCCTACTTCTTCACAAGTAGTACAGGCGATCCCCAACTTGAAGTGCTGGGACGAATCCTTCCTTTCGCCAATAATTCATCCAACTGAGTTTGGATTTCCTTCAAACCTTCCGGACTTCATCGATAAGGTGCTTTGATCACAGGTTGTGCTCCTGGTACTAAATCAATGCTGAATTCAAAAGCTCGATCGGGAGGCAAACCTGATATATCGTCAGGAAACACGTCGTCGAACTCTCGAACCACTTATGGCCTTGATTCTTTCTCTGCTTGAATTACTGCAATCACTGCTTCCCTTGGCTTCGCTTTGTATATACTTGGCTCCAGGGTACGGTCTCCACTTTTGAAATAGAAGACCGGATGGTCTGGAATCTCAAATACTACCCTCCTTTGACGACAGTCGATGGTAGCATAAAAGGTTCCGAGCCAATCCATACCTAGAACCACATCGAAGTTCGCTATGTACAGCACTTTGAAGTCAGCATAGAATTCTCTGCTGCAGACGACTACTGGACACAAGCTGTATCCCATTGTTGCCTTTAGAACGCGATTTCCTGAACTGACATTCTAGCTGGATACATGCGGTGTGACTGGAATCGCATGAGTTCGGGCGAACCGTTGCGATATAAAGCAGTGGGATGCTCCAGTATCGAAGAGTGCTAGTGCAGGGAGTGAGGCTACTAAGATTGTACCTAAGGTATGTGGGATATGTTTTAGGTATAGGAAAAATATGTGGATAGATATTAAGACTGAAAGAAAAATTTGAGAAGAAAGGGTTACCAGTGATAATTTGGCCAGTGGCCTCAGCTTCTTCCACTGTCATCGTGAAAGCCTGTCGCTATGGTACATTCTTCCTGGCCTGAGGAGCATTCCTCAGAACGTTCCTTTGAGCTTGATGGAACTGACGTGGAGGAGGTGCATCTTGTGGTCCTCTAGGTGGTGGAGCAGGGAGAGCGAGTCTTGGAGCAGGTGCCTGAAGGGCTGGTCTCTGCTGGTAAGTGATTGCTGGCCTGGGTGCAAGATATGGATTTTGTCTTTTGGGACAAGACTCAATACCATGAGTAGCTGAGCCGCTGACTAAGCAAAGACGGTTGGCTCGCCGACAGTCTTTCATCATATACCCATCTCTCTTGCAGTAGTTACAAAAGGCTGGGCTAGGACGGTTGTTCGGTACTCCCGGTCTCCTTGGCACAAAAGGTAGTCTTGACGAGGCTCCTCCTGTCATCTGGTTGACAGGGCGCATAACTCCTGCAGATTGAGGTCTGCCCCTCTCCTTTACCACTGACTCATAACGGCGAGCAGCTTTCAGAGCCGATTCATGAGTTGGAAAATCTCCTGTGGCTAGTGCAGCCTGGATCTCCGAATCCAAACCTTGTTGAAATCGACGGGCTTTGATCTCATCCGTCGGTATCAGGTGTGCCGCAAATCTGTTAAAGTATTGTGTTAGCTGTGTAATATGTGATTTATTGAAAAAATGAATTATTGAGACATATCTTACCGACTGAGCATGTGAACTCAGCGTCATACTCATCTACTGACTTGGTCCACATCGAACCTTGTTGCAGATGGATGAACTGCTGTTCCATGTCGAACCTGGCAGTCTCAGGAAAGTACTTTGTATCGAACATGTCTCGAAAAGTCTTCCATTCGATGGTTTGTTCAAGAAGGCTTTCATCTGCCTTCCACCAATTCCGTGAATTGTCCGTGAGTTGCAGTTTCGCAACCCGGACCCAAGCTCCCTCTGGCACTTGTGCCGCTGCCAGATCATCTTCGATACTCTGAGCCCATTCCTAGGCTTCCAGTGGGCGTTCCTTTCCTGAGAACTTTTTGGGGTGCAAAGCTCTGAATTGCTTCACCCCAGGTGCTTCTGTCTCTGGCCGGTTCATTAGAATAGCAGTCTGCTGCTACTGTCCTTCCAGGAGGCTGCGAATTGCCTTAAGCAGAACCGCCTACTCGTTGAGCGGAGCAGAGACGGCAGACGTGATTGGTAGTGGAGGTGGAGTGTTGTTGAAGTTGGTGCTGGTGTTGTTTGGGGAATCCATAACCTTGAAAGAAAAATTTATGTTAGGACAGATTCAAAGTATATGAAATGATAAGATTCAAGAAATATGAATTGTAAAGAATGTTTTAGTTGCTGGTTCTAGTGTTATATTGGTTAAGTTGTTCACACAGAACAGAACTGCATGGTAGGGTTCCATACAGCTCGCATCTGCATGGGCCACCAACAAAACCTATCACGCCCCGCTTCCCGGTGTACGAGCAGGGGACGTGACGAGGCCGCTACATATTTATTCTGAAGTAAATACGCTAAGCGTATCTAAGTAATATAAACGAAAATGCACAAGAGACAAAAGATATAATTGAACAACAACTTTATTTATTAACATTCTTTTGTACAATGCATGGAAAAGTAAATACATGGGATAAAGCGATGCCTAAATAATGGCATAACAGAAATGAAAAGTACTGAAATGAAATGCGTACAATGAATCTAAAACTCAAGGTCGTAGGCTAGCTGGTCCAAGTCTTCACTGGTGGGCTCGATCTCCTGAGTGTCCAGGTCACCTAACAACATTCCAAGGAAGAAAGAAAAGGAATGTCGTCAGCGAACAATCGCTCGGTAAGTACCAAAAATAAGGGAGAAATAGAATAGACAGAGAGAGAAAATAGCTTTTAAAGTTGTATTATATGATTAACGCTGTTGTTTGTAGCTTGGTACAGAAAGATGCCAGTGTATACAAGATGAGTCTCTATATGCCAGAGACTAAGGGCAATAGGAGTACAAGGAACCGTTTATGCCACGGTACAACAGAAACGAAAATACAGGTTAGGTGTCTTAAGTCTTACAGTCTCGTGCCACTTCTAATACCTTCCGTACCAATCTACCCCTTAAACCCCGCGATCTCTTGATTGTATTATTTGTATTGTATTGCAACTTGTATTGTCTTGTAATATAGATTATATAATTGGATGACTTGCCGAAACCATGATATCAGTAAATAGATATAACTGGAGAGTCATGAATGTAACTGGAGAATTATGTAAATGGAAGTATATCTATAGTTCGGTTCATTCAATATAGATTGAATTGAATATATGTATTCATGGATTCATATTGAATTGTAGATTGTAGATTGTACTTGAATGATATTCAAGTCAGATTATTTATAATGAGACTCAGTCTGAGTCAGACAATTTGAAAAAAATTGAAGTCCTGAATTAGGTTTTGATGTTATCGGTAATCGCTGCACATAGGCGACAGGATTTATGTCTTTTTCAAAGACGATTACCGTGTTGATAACACTGTTTGTTAAGTTGTCTATCTTAAATAGACAAGCATCCATATCTCCAGCTCCCTGAGGCTCAAGAGACTGGTCCCGCTTAAACCTATACTTACTAGGGTCCTTATTGTAATTTATAGAACTTGAGGGGGTTTTATGTGAAAATAATTTTGTATAGTTTTCAAAATACACCTCAAGTATTTAATTATCGTCTTTAGAGTTTTCATAGCCATGGATTTTATATTTGTGACATTTCTAGTGAATAAACCTATTTTTCATAATACATGGTATTTATTTGTAAAGTGTTGGGCTTGTACGGAATTTCATGGTATTTTCATGTAAAATGATTCTTGTGATTTAGAAAAGTTGGAATATTTATATTATATCAAAAATAGATATTTTGATGATACATATATATATTTTTATATAAAAATAATATTTAATATATTATATTTCTAGAAATCTCATTTTCTTAAGATATTTGAATTTTTAAATCTCTCGAGACCGAATGTTCCTTGCGGAGTTCTGAATCTCGCACCACTAAGCCCAAAGATGTGCGATAATCCGCACCATCCCAGTCGGGTTTCCCAAAAATGGGTTGTAGCGGCGCTTTGCAAAGATTTGTAAAAATACGTAATCTTGTAGAAAACTGTTTTTATAAGTTAAAGGTAGTTTTGTGTAAAACGGTATTTCCCGAATCTATATTTCCCAAAAGGTATTGCGCTATGTTGCATATGAGTGTTGTGAGGAGGTAGGTCATTAGCTCGTGATCTACCTAAAGGTATAGCAAGATTAATGATGTTTTAAAGTCGAAACTAAACTATAAGGTATTTTACAGAAAAAGTATGATAAAAATTGAAATAATACATTATTTTGAAATGAAATTTGTTCCATATGGTTTGTTAATGATTAATAATCAAGATGTAAGAGTTTTGTATGGTTGTGTTAAGGAAAATTAAACTTTACAAAGAAAACCGAACCGGAAGTCGGATTTAACTCCGCTTCCGTCGGGTTTTAGTTTTACAAAGTTTTAGTATGGAATAGAGAAGGGGAGGAGGGACTTACGGGTTTAAAGTCAATATAAGAGAGAGAGAGAGGAAGCGGTAGGAGACGCCGATGCGTCGTTTCGTCGCTGGTTGCTCCTAGGGTCGTCGTCGGAAAATTGCCGGAGCTTCGCCCTTCGCTAACTCCAATTGCACACTAAAATTCTAGAGAGTTTTCTTGAGAGTTTGGACAGAATTGTGAATGAGGGGGGGTGTTCAGGGGTGGTATTTATCGGGTAAAACTAGGGTTAGGGTAGGTGAAAGGGTGTGAAAAAATGTATTAAATTGTATTAAAAATTGGATTTATTGAGATTTTAAAGGGCTCTATTAATGTGCAGAATTTTTAAAGTATACAGGGGTAATGGGGAGGCCAAGTGGCAGAACTTTCATGAAGACCAACTCAGGTTGTGACCGAGTTCGGCCGGTGGCGGCGAGCCGAGTCGGGCGATCCGCCGGCCCGAGTCGACCGAGTCGCGCCGATTCAGAGGTCCACGTGTCTCTTGGCAATTTGTCTACCCCCTGGGCCAGTTTATTTTTTATGTAAAGTGTGGTTTTTACGAGTTATGCACGTGTAGACCCTTGGACTTCTAAAAATTTAAAAGAAAACAATATTAAAAATAATATGGGTGTTGTGATTTGAACTCTGGTGCTTTGGTTTAGCAGTGCAAGGCTTTACCAATGAGCTACAAGTCCCTTCTTGCTATTAAAAAGCAAAACAATTATTTATAGTACTCACAGAAAATGCAAATTCCCCAAGTATACATTAACTTTTAAACAAATTTTTGTACACTAAAATTGGAGTTGTTACAGAAAGATTTGAGGAGTGTCTCCTCAATTAGAATTTAATTCTGTATCTTGGTGATTTTTAATCACCATTGGATTTTTGGTCCAACGGTGCTCTGATTTACAGAGCACAATCTTTCTTGTTTAGAAAGATTTGAGGAGTATTTTCTCAATCAGAATTTAATTCTGTGCTCTAATGATTTATCATCTCCGTTGGATCTTTGATCCAAGAGTGGAGAACTTTTAGTTCTGGTGCTGGCGCTCTCGTGCTTTGCACGTGAGGCGCCGCCTCAGAGTTTTTTAACTCTTGGCGCTGGCGCTCTCGTGCTTTGCATGTGAGGCGCTGCCTCAGAGTTTTTTGACTCTAGGCGCAGGCGCTCTCATGCTTTGCACATGAGGCGCTGCCTCATTTCAAATTTTGAACAGAGCCCTTCTCTCTTATTAGGGGAAAACAACATTGAAAATTATTAACGACCGAGACATTAGACAATAACTTATTTTTCTTAACAACTCACTGAAGGGTTCTGTCATGCCCCGCTTCCCAGTGTACGGGGAAGAGGACGTTGCGAGGCCCGGGCGTATTTACTCAGAAGTAAACAAGTTAAGCGTAAATTAGCAATATAATAAATATACACAAGAAATGACAAGAGATCATCGGTGAATGTTATGAAGTATAAGGAACCATTCCTGGTAAGTGTAGACATAAGACCGCATATATCACTATGTATCAGTCCTAAGAGTTTAGTAACTCTTTCTCCGTGTCCAGTAAACGAAGTTTTGGTTATTTTTCCTTTGAGACATGACTGGCATGTTTCATAAGATGTAAATTCGAACGGATTCAAATATCTATCCTTATGTAACTTAGCTTGTCGTGTCGCATTGATATGACCTAGTCTACAATGCCACAAGAAGGCTTCGTTCATTTCTGAACTTTTCCTCTTGTGTGTGTTCTGTGCCTTAAGAAATGTATTTTGATTCAGAACGTATAAACCGTTACATAACGCACCAAACCCAATCAACACTTGATTTAGGAAAATGTTCATAACATTTTTCTCTACTATAAAGTTATATCCTTCTTTATCTTATAAAGAAACTGATATTAAATTGCAAATCATAGATGGTACGTAATAACAATCGTTCAAGATCAATGTGTTCTCATTTGGTAATACAAGGTGATATTCACCAACTGCTTTGGTTGCAACATTTACACCATTCCCTACTCTGAGAAAATGATCACATTTTCCCAGTTCTCTACCTTTTTTTAGCCCATGTAATATATTACATATGTGGGATCCTGATCCGGTATCTAATACCCAGGACGTAGAGTGTATTGAGAAACAGTTCTCGGTAACGAACACACCCGAAGAAGATGCATCAACATGCTCATTCCTCGTTTGGGTGGCGTGGGAATCCGGATATTACCCTATTAACTGCTCAGACTTATAACAGTTATAAGATAGAGCGGAACCAACGTTCCCTAGCTCAGTAAAATAAGCAAGTTCGGTTAATACATCCATATTATTATCTTGATTAAGGCATGTCATGGTCGCTACCAGGAGAGAGAGAGAAGAAAACACTGCGTGCGCTCTTACAAGATTAGATTGGTTATTATTTTATCTAATCAGGATGGCTCCCACTGTTTTTATCAAATTTTCTTTCAAACCCTAAAAGGTAAGACTAGCCGGGATTAATTACACCCTACAAGTTCGCTAACCAGTCAACCAGGCCATTGTCGGTACTTTGAGGGAGGTTTCCCGTGCTTTCGCATGGACTTAATTAAAATAAACCTCGTTTCCGCAGGGGCATAACCCCGTTAACACCTTTCTTAGACACCTACTTGATCAGCTAATTGTAAAGTGGAAAATTTTCTCAGGAGTAACTCTTACTCGCAGTGGGTATCAGAATCCAACTATCTCATAGAAGATATGCAATCTCTTTGCAAATTTCAACACTTGAAATTCCCGATAATGTTTTGCTCCTAAAGTCCTATGACCTTGACAAAGGCCAACAAATCATAGGGCGCTAGTCAAGTTCAACCCGTCATTTCCTGATTGAATTAAACCCACCCGTACGATCCTTGACAAAGGCCAACAAAGTCGTACGACTACCCTAATCCAATCGCATCATATGGTTGCAGATAAGCACTAATCAGCTACCGCACACTACGCCTTGACAAAGGCCAACAAACGCAACACGAATACTAAATAGTACTTATCTGAAATGACGGAGGGTTACAGCAGGTTTTTAAGAAAACCTTTTGCGTAATGAACTTGATATCATTGTAGAATCGAGTGATTTTAAAAGGAGCGGTTTAAGCTCCGCGTTTTAAAATTGAATGGTTTTCAAAACAAACCGAGTGGGTTGTAGCATTTACTAGCTTTTGCTAAAGTGGTCATTCCCTGTGAAGGGATCTCGGCTCTTTCCTCATCGAATGAGGTACTGGATATTCATCAAGGAATACCACTATGCAAAACAATAACTAGAGCTACCTTTTTGAAAATTTGATTCTACAACATCATTAGGTTTCTTTCCTTTTCATTAATCTCATTAATGAAGTCCCATCATTTATGCTTCCTGAGCATCACAGATAAAGAAACGAAAATAGAACGTACACTTATACCATCTGCATTCGCCACGGGGTTCCGTCATACACCGTTAGGTTACTTAACTAACGACAGAGCGGGGGCAGGGCTAGCGCGGATGCAAAACATAAGCAACATTTATTATATATCATATATATAATATAAAACATCCGTCTCACGCAGTTATATGATCTCATCACAGAATATTGCAGCAGAAGTCAACATATAAAATATAGGATATATTAGGAGGTCCGTGTTTTAAATTAAGCTTCGACGCTCTCAACCTGCTTTGGATCGTTTAACTATGGCGACGCCTTCTTTACAATAAAAAACACGGATTCCACGGTCGTGATGAATGGCCAAATCCACATCCTTAGACTCCTACGAGAGCGGCAAGCAACCCTACCAATTCTAGAGTTAGGAGACCCGGTCTTGACTCCTCGAGATGGTCTCCTACTGGACTCTAGAACCCGGTTACTTGTGCTCCCCACCTTGGGTCTATCCTAATGTGGAAAAGTTAATAATATACATTAATGGTGACATCATCCTCAACCCAGAAGTGTCCCAATAAAAAAATATTACATACAAATTTTTACATGAATGAAAATGAAAAACTCTCATCTCATGCAAAAACTCCCGGCTATTCAAACACGACGGTCCAATATAACATTTCATAGCAACATATAACATCATATGTCATCAACGTAAGTAAATATGCGTATCCCAACTGTCATTGACGTATAGCAACGAAACCGGCGATACACCACATATTATACTTACGGTCGCAGAAAAGAAATGAAAACTACAATAATTGAAATCCGCAACATCCTTAGACATCATAAATCCGAAATATCACATACTTCGGATTTCATGCCTAACCATATAAATTCCTTGGACATCATAAAACCGGAATATCATATATTCCGAATTTCATGCCTAACGTTATAAACCCGGCATTTTAGTCTCAAATTGAAAACACTTTTGAGACTAACGTTATAAACGGCCGTACCCCTGATGCCGTCGACGAAGTGCACTTAGGCAGAACACCGCGGCCGCGAGCACCCGAACGGATGCTTTTGGCTACGGGTTTCTCCTAGAGTCATTTAGTCGGGGCTATGGGGCGTAGCTATCCAGTAGTGTTACCCGGTGAACGTTCGCGTACTATACGAGATTGCGACGGAGTTTTGATCCGAATCAAAATCCCGTGGCAACCGATCAAAAGTGACTAAATTGCTAGATTTACAAAATACTAACTAGTTTTCACAAAACTAATTATTGTGGATTCCAAATATTGTATCACAGATATACTAGACGATGTTAAACATTTCAATCGATTTATCAAACACCCACAATTTCCAGTGACCTCAACACTTGAGTCTCACTTAAAAATACCCAGAGAGTGCCACAAGTATCTACGGATCGGTACAAGAAAGCACGGTCCCTGCCTCACTAATAGCATCGCGGAACCGCGGCAAGACCCATATTTTGGCCGCGGTTGCGTGACCGTTTGGTCGAGTTGGGCCCTCGTTTTTCTTGGGGATCCATAAAAACACCCTGCACAATTTTTTGCATATTTTTAATTTGGATAACTCCAACTTTTGGAAAAATTTCCAGAGACTAGGGTTTTTTCGGGTTTCGAATTTCGACCAAACAATTTAACTTCGTCTAGACTACTCCTAATGCTCTAGCTTGGCTCTAATACCACTGTTGGGTTCTCTTAGCACCCTCGCTAGGTTTCGGCAAGTATCAAGTACGCAATTTCAAAAATCTAGAGTGCTAAGCAACCCGAACCAAGGATCTAACTAGAGAATTAGGGTTTTATAAAGCATGTAAACAAACTTTACACTAAGTGAATAAGGAATACAACCTTTGTATACCGGTCCTTCACTTCTAAAGCTCCATGTAGTAGTCCCTTAGCTCCAAGTAGTGGTTTTCGAACTCATCTTAGGCTCCACTAGGCGAAAGGAACGAGCTTGCTTAGGGATCTTCGAGATTGAAGGTGATCTACGTCGAAGAATCTCTAACTCAAGCTATCTCTTCACTAATTGAGGAATTAGTGAAGTAAACAACCTATACTAAATGGCTAGTTTGGTATAGATTGATGAAGTAGGAATTTTGCTCACTTTAGAATTAATTCTCTCTTTTTCTTTTTCACCTCACTCAAAAGCTAAAGAGCAAAGAAGGAGATGAAGAATATGATCAAGTGATGAACCATGGTGAAGAAAATATCACAAGTGATATTAGTAGACACTTAACCATGGCTAAAGATAATGGTTTGGTTAATAAATATCTTGAGTAAAACAAAATTAGTAGACTTAAGTCAAGGCTTCTACATGCTTTCACAACTATCTTTAGCCATGCTAATTTCCACTTAATTTTGATTTTTTCCTTAATAATTAATCACCCAAATTATCTTTAGTTAGGTATGAGTCTCATACACCCAAGTCCAATGTATCATCTAGCATGACACAATAATAAATACATTAATATATATCACATATATATTTATATGTATTTAGCGAAGAGAAATTCTTAAGTGAGCTAATATTAGTTAATATATATTAATATATCAAATATATAATTATATATTAAATTATTAAATCAACACTTGATTTAATAATCCGGTTATATCACATACAACCGACTAATATCATTAATATGTATATCAAATATACATATAACAAATTATTGAATCAACACTTGATTCAATAATCCGGTTATATTACATATAACCTATATCGTAAGATTAGAATACCGTATCACATGCACGTATTAATCTCGACCCCGCACTTATCACATATGTTCCCTACTTCATTTCGCTTGAGCTAGGAAATCTCTGTGTAGGACTCTAAAGACTCGTCAATACGCCAGCAGTAACTAATGATCATATCAGTCACCCACAAGCCGTCAGCGGTAATAGCTGGACGTAACAGCTACCCAGGTATTGAGCAATCAGAAGATCAACAAGCAAGCTTGTCCAAACTTCCGTGAATCCAGTAAGTAACACTACCGTACAGTCCGGTCTCTTCGTCTGATATGTCGCATATCGAGTCTGGGGTGGTAAACGTCAGACCTCAATAACTTGATAAGTCATGCCGATATGAGGCTCATAACGGGTCGAGAAACTACTGATAACACTTACCAGTAAATCTCGGCATCAGCCCTGGCCAGGGACTTCTTGTTATAGCCAATCGAGCATAGCGCAATATCAACCCCCAATACCGAGAGAGACGAAACCCCTCTTATCGCTCATTGCCTCCAAGTGACTCAGGACTGTACCCAAAATCCACCTGTTTGCACGCTCTCTTGAGCGTGGTAGGGAGGAAATCAAAGCATAGTGGGAATCACACAAGACTATGACGATCTCGGGTCTACAGACTAACCTGTACCAGTGTCACTAGAGAACTGCTATCTGACATTAGGTATAATACCATCTAGGAGTTCTTGGCGAGTCATGTTCGGTGTACCCATTATCTAATGAGCACCTGTGTACAATCATTGATGTCTAACACCAATGGTTGTGGGTTCAACCATCGCCCCCATACAAGATAAGGAAACGTACACACTAGTCTACTCTGGAATATCGATGCCCTGTCTCGATACTCTCTCGACTAGGAACAATTAACCGATGAACTTGTGGACTATCCTGGCCCCACTAGTATGATCTGCATCATAGTCCTGGTAGTCAAGTACACATCCTAAGGGCTTTATCAACTTGTAACGGAGAGACAGTTTAATGATTCAAGTGTACATGTTAAGATAAAGATTAACCAGATAGCATACTATCATGTCGAGCAAGAAAGTCCTCTCTATATATTTCCAAGCATCCACTATAATATACAATCATGTACAATGATGGCCTCTAGGGCATACATATAACTAACAGTAGAATGTCTCCAGCTCTTGTATGCTGTATGTATCAAGCGCATCGAGTTCTTTGTAATGCCATGGCAGAACCATAGTGATCTGTAAACTCTGATCAGCTCCAGTAATGGTTTATACTGACGGGGGAACGGAGAATACGGCGTTGGCCCCATCTTCAGAGTCACTGCTAAAGACCAAAATAGGAGTAGATGGTCCTGGCCTATTGCCTTGGGGTTGCCCCGAGCAGACTATTTCTTCATCTTCTTCGGTATCGCTCCCAAAGACCGGGATGGTGGCGACGGCTTTTTGTTTATTCTCGGTCTTATGACATCTTTCTGTGTCTTTGAAGTCTGGTAGGAAGTACTTTGCGACTTCATATCTTCGGACTTCATTTACGGATAATGGGTTTAGCTCCCCCGTGACGGTGTATTCGAGGCCATCCTTGAAATACTTTATACACTGGTATTGTGTAGAAGGGATGACGTTGTACTCGTGTAACTAAGGCCGGCCGAGCAGAGCGTTGTAGCAAGTCTTGGCATCGATGACACGAAATTTAATGTCAGCGATGAGAAGTCCAAAGCGTAATGTCAATATTACGGACCCAAGCGTCGTGATAACTGTGCGTCGAACCCGGAGATAGTAATTTTGTCCCGAGCCAGGTCTGAACGTTCATGCAAATCTCCTTCAGCACCTTCACGTTGAGAAGGTTGACGGAGGACCCGTTGTCAACCAGAATCTTCCCTATCTTAATTTCGTGCCAGTACCCGGTGACATATAGAGGACGGTTGTGCTTGCACGTTCCGAGGAGGAGATCTTCATCGTCGAATGTAATGTCAGCTGTATGAACCTCTGCAAGCTCGTCCTTCATCTTTTCTTCTGCAAGGAAAATTTGGAACTGATCAGGCTTTTGTAATTCCCTGATCAGAGAATCTCTTGCTTCTTTGGACAGGAGGAGAGCATTCAATATGCTCAGTTGTGAGGGTATCTTCCTCAGATGTGCCAGGACATTGTAATCCACCTTGTTTTTCTTAGGCGGGTCCTTGGTTGTGGGCTCTTTGATGACTCTATCATCGAGGGAAATTTCCTCAGGGACTTTTTCCTTCCCCTTGTCTCTTTTGCTCAAACCTTTTTTTGTAGGCCTGAGGTTCTTTTCAGACAACGTACAGTTACGCAGCTGAACTTTTTCACAGTTCTTTTCCTCCTCCTCTTTTCCGGAGGTGGATTCTTTGAAGAGAGGGCCGAGAGTTATTTCTTCCCCAGATTCGCTCCTGAATGTAAGAACTTAAGATTTTCCTTTAGTCGAACTGGTATCAACCATATGACAGTTGCCAGCCGTTCCTTCACGCTCGTCTGTCGCACTTCCTTGTTGTCGACGGGTGTAATACCCAGACCTTTTTGTACGTCTATAACGTATTTTCTCTTTACCTATAGAATTTATTTATAATTATTTAATTATTTTTAAAACCCTTTAAAACCCAAATCCATGATTTAAATCATATTTTCTCTTTAATCAAAAATCCTTCAACCATTTCCAAATTCCAAATTTTCTCCCCAATTCCTTCCTCAGCCTTTTTACAAAGGACTTCATTTTAGAATCTGGCCCGGCCCTTAATTCTCTTCCTCACCATTGTTTTCATTAAGCCGGCCCCTTCATTTATTTATTTATCCTTGATTAATCTTAACCCCGGCCCATTCATTTTATTCTTTAATTCAAACAAAGCCCGGCCTCTTCTTCTTCTTTATTCTTTAATCCTTTTCTAAATTTTGCCGAGCCCACCACGTTTAATTTTTCATTTAAAATTTCCTTTAAACCCCGGCCCGTTCTCCCTCAGCCCATTCTCTCTAATTATTATTTAAATTGCACCAGCCCACTCCCTTGGCCCGCTTCACCCCCAACCCGACCCGGCCCACCACTTCATCTTCCTCCCGTTGCGCTTTTCCCGCGCGCGTTTCCTTCGCGACCGCGTCGCCCGCGCTTCTCGCCTCCGCCTCCGTTCGCGCGCGTTACCCCCACGACGCGCGCGTTTCCCCTACGACCCGTTCCCCAACCATCCACACCTCCCCACCTCCTTCGTTTCCTCCCATCGCCTGCCCCGAGCTCCACCGCATCCAACTTCCTGCTACCCTCTGTCAAACACCCATCACCCACCGAGCTCGCCACTCCGCCGGCCATCTCGTCGAACCTTCATCACCACCCTCCCTCGACTTCCTCCTGCTCACCAAGCACGACAGCACCACGTCGCCGTGACCCACTGGAGCCACCGCCATCACCTCCTCCGTCCAAGTACCACACCGAGCTCCACCCCTGTACCTCGTCGACCTCATCATCATCACGCCACAGCATCATCATCATCAACTTTGTCGTCGGCGGCGGCAACCCATCACCCTCTCTCTCTTCCCCGGCAACCCATCACTCTCTCTCTCCCCTGTTTCTCTCTCTCTCTTTGAGTTTCTCTCTCTCTCGCTGCAGTCTCTCTCTCCCTGCTCCTACCTCTCCGTTTCTCTCCTTCACTCTCTCTCTCTCAGCTTTCTCACTCTCTCTCTCTCTCTGCGCTCCCTCTCTCTAATCTCTATCTCTCTCTCATTCCTCTCTCTCTTTCTCAGCATTCTTTCCCTCTCTCTCTCTCCGTCGAACAATCCCCTTCCGGCCACCACCACAACAAGCAGCCCCACCATCAGGAGCTGCGACCACCGCAGACACCCCGACGACGCCTCGAGCCCCCACTGGCCGAGAACAGACCCGAGCTCACCCGGAGCCGTTGCCGTCGCGGTGCTATCTTGTCACGCGCCCGTACTGTACCTCGCTGCCGTGCACCTCCAGGCAAGTTCTCTACTTGCTTCATGCTATTCTATTTATGTTACAAATCCAAATAATTTAAATTGCTACATTACTATTCCTGAAAACGTACGCTATTTACCTGTTCGACGTGTGTTTCCAATGAAACTCTTTTCCTAATTTGGCGGAACTAAACGATATTGTTTGGCCCGTATAGCTGTGAACTTAGTGTATGAATTTCGTTGGATAATTTGATTGTTAACGATTAAAACAACTACCCCCAAGTTTAACCGTAAGACTGGAATTTTTCCTGTACCTGAAAACCGTTAAATTCACCATAAATCATATACATACTATAATGATGTGCTCGAGGGCTCAAATCGAAGCCAACTCGACGAACTTTAACCCTATACTGGTTTCCTGGTATTCCTGTACTTAAATTGTGATGATATTTGGATCGGAGCGCGACTCTGGACTGCAGTCCAGAGCGACTCCAGTCGTTGCTTGCTGTTCCGTAATGGGTACCACTTGGTTTCCTTAACTCATAGGTTACGGAACTCCACTGTTCATTATATATAAATCTGTTAGCTAGACAACACAATTGATTTCATTCTGTTTCGTTACCATTTGATATTTATCTGTAATTTAATAGATCGGGACGCATAACAGTCCCAGCAGAATCAGAACTGGCATATTAGTGTTAAATAGTGTATAACTCCTGACGTGCAGACGCGATCGAAGGTCCGTCTATTGCGTTGAAAACCTTACTGAAAACCCTAGATTTCATCCAACTGTAACGTCGCTAAAATCTGATTCCAACTGGGATTAAAATGCGTTGCGAAATGGATTTCTGATTCTGAAACCGGATTTCCAGCCGCGAGCGCTTAAAATGAAATGGTTATAATTAAAGATCCTGGAATCCGATTGGCTTGAAACTAAATTCGATGGATAGATAACTGAACATACTAATTACTACCTGTTTATCATTTCGCTAAATTATATACGTACGTTTCATGATAAATCGTGCAAGTGATAGAATACTACTTTATGACACCTTAATCATGCTTCATATACTGTTTACGCATCATATCATACACATATCATTGCAGTGATAACCTAGTGATATCGTGCATTTACCCAGTGTTAGATTCTAGCGATGATTGTGGCAAGTACGTCAGTGTTCGTGTATCCGTGATTAAGTGAAAGTGATACGTACTTGTGCATAATCAGTGACCCTATTATTCTATTGCATTGTCGACGTCTGTGAGATGCGTGTACGTGTGACTATAAGTGATATGGGACACTTATGGAAGCGCTTGCACGGATGTCACAGATAAGGCATCCGACACTGCCATTTATCTTAGGTATTAGTCAGGACGTGCTTGATGGAGGTCCTGCCTCCAGTTCTCGTGCAGATTTGTCACGGATCGATTAGTATTTAGGGTTATGGTTAGCGTTTGATGTAGACCACGGGGTGTGGGGTAGTTTAAGTGTGAGTTCAACAGAATCTCGGGAGTCCCATGCCGGCTTATATATTTAGGGAGATATATGAAGATTTACAGGGTATGTGATATACACCGTGATATACATGTTACATGTTGGGCCCGTAGTCCCTTGCCCTTGGGTTCTACCCTTGGGTGGAGGACACTCGCGAGTGGTTGACTCTCATACTTGGACTGACGATAGGCTTGGTGACATGTACCGTGAGACTTAGAGACTGATAGGGATACTGGCATTTATATTCCTTATATACTGTGTTGGCATACGTGACATATCGTTCTACTGCTTTACTGTTCCGCTGCATTGATTACTGCACATTCATATTCATGATGTCATTGATTTACTGCTTCACATATCTATTATTACTGTTAGAACTATCACTTGATTTTATACATATTATATTTGTGTCGCTCTGACGACCTGAGTATGCATGCTCAGTATGAGAAGAAGATTTAGCCTGGATCAGAACTAGACGTGCATCACAGACTTCTTGACTTGCCATTCCGAGTTACATTCGTTTGTTCCACTTCAGGTCAGTTTGTATTATTGTTTCTTTCAGTTACTGCATTCTCATTATTTGCGCATCATTTACTGTTTACCATGATAAACTAGAAGCCGAAGTGTGACTACGGCAGGACATTTCCTTGACCGTAGGAGCATGGCTGGCCTTGTCTACCCCTCGTATTCCGTATTTTGGGAAGCGGGGCGTGACATGGTTTAGTTGGTATCAGAGCCCAGGTTTTGCATCAATTGGGATTGCAGTTTTCCGTGTATAGTTTGGCAACCTAAGACATCCCTCGGTCTAGGTTGTAAACTTGTCATTCTTGATCCATATTCACATCGTGTGTTCAGCTATCCATTCGCTTTGGTTTCGGGTGACTTGATAAGGTTACGTGGTTGCAATTGCACTACCGTACTCTAATCAAGTGACTTAAAGTCATACAGTTGATTCCCCACTTATAATAAATTCAGCACCTCTGATATTTTTGAATCTTTGTCCTATCCATATTATATTTTGATTCGTAGATCTTGTGACTTATATCATCCTCAAAATCATTGTTCAGGATCATGTCTTCCAACGACTCTTCATCCATATCCGCTCCCCAGAATCAGACCATCGAGATTTTGAGTGTACTGCAAGGTTTGAAAGAAGCCCAGGAGCGAACAAACGACTTGTTAGCTGAAGGACTGAGAAGGCAGGTGAATCAGGCACCGACGAGAGTCTCCAATCATAGAGGGATCCCTATTAGACGAGGAAAAGAGAAGAAGATGAAGCGCCCATTTGTTCCCCCGAGACAGAAGCAGCAGAAGACCCAAAGTTGTGGGTACTGTATGAGACCAGGACATCTTCAGAGGGATTGTCGCCGCGCCCAAGGGAAATGTCTGATTTGTGGATCCAGCGAACATCTCATCAACGGTTGCCCTGAAAGGAAAGAACTACAAGGAGGAAACCCGTCCACACTCTCCACTCCTGCCAAGTGAGGATTATCGCGTAGTTCGAACTTCGACGTTAAGGCGGACCTAACGCAGGATTCAACTCACGCAAGAGAATGCAACGTTATAGTAGTCGAAGAAGGATTTTTCATGTTATCTACTTTTTGTAATAATGTTGTCATCTCTTTATGAATATTTCTTTCCATTTGAAATCTTGTATCCGTTGAACTTTTCATTGAATGCAATAAAATTTGAATCATAATATATGTATCATTCTCATGCTTTCTCTATATCAATTCATTATCACAGTATTTTAATTCTGATCTTTCAGTTCCTGCAACCGCATATCTTTCTATACTTCGTACACTTAACTATTCTTCTTGATGTGTTCCGTTGTTTAATCATGACACTTTCTTTTCAGGCCATGGCCCACCCCGGAGCAGCACCGCATCTAGATGAGGATGCACAGTCATGCGTTTCCCTAGACCGCACGCTGATGAGTTCTGACGATGAGATCAACGGTCCCCAGGTCAACTTCGGAAACAACGATTCAGAGGACGAAGGAGTAGCCGCCCCAGAGTTTAACGTGATAGCTGATTCCGACGAAGAAGAAGGAGAGCACGAAGAGAACCCGATAGAGGAAGATCCCGAGGAAGATCCGATAGAAGAAAATCCAGCGGAGGAAGACCCCATAGAAGAGAACCCAGAAGGAGAGGATCACATGGAATCGGACCTCGATGAAGAAGCTCCATCCGAGGAAGAAGAACTAGAAGATCAAGACCCTGCTGAGGAAGAACTTCCAATGGCGATGCCCGCGAGGCGTTATGGGAATGGACGCCCCTACCTGAGCGCGCGAGCCTACCGCGACCTGCTGAATCTCCACAACCGCGACTGACGGAATATCTTTTGATGTTGTCTTTCTGGCCAAATAAGATGGGTATAGTTTAGGGCCACTTTTCGCCTTTGGGAATGCCTTGTTTCAAATTTTCTTGAATGAAATAAATCTTCTCAATTCGTAAAACCTTTTGATTATTGGTTCGCTTGATACTTGTTTATTGCCCATATCCATTTATTTTCTGCTGAGATTCCTGACTGTCCACCCATACTCATTGTATAGTTTTCACCCTCGATTCGACTAGAAAGTACCGCACCCTGATCCTTGGAATGAGCCACCATTCATTCTTCGCCTGTGCCTCGTTTGTAATCCTTCTGGGAGGAGAAAATTTTGGAGAAACTTCCGTGTTCGCTAACCCTTCACATCTTGATTCATATGTTGTACCGACCGCTATCCTACCCCTACTTCTTCCCTTGTAGTCATTTGTTGTTCGCCCTTACTCCCTGTGCTGACCCGATCCAAATCTCCTTGATCTTCAGCCTATAGCCACCATACTTCAATCTTTGAATGATCCACACTTTCTTGTAATCCTTACCCTAGCTAGCCCTATACACTTTTATATGTTTTCTTATTACCCCAAATATATTTAGAGACATTATTATTCAAAAATTTAGTTTTCAGTACTTAGAATTTATCAAAGAGAGTGTGTTATTGATTACTCTATTTCATGTATTTTAAGTACACTATTATTAATCTCGTTTTCAGTAGCGCAAACTTACACTGCGCATATATTTTTCCATGTTCCCCGTTTTCGTTATGTGAGTTTTCTAAGTTGATTCAAAACTATTTGATCGATACATCATCTTAAAACGTTTTAAACTACCGACAAATCTTTCACTACTTTATTATCGTTATCTTATTTCTGGTATTATGCATATGCTTACTATTATAAGTAGTTGAGCCTTATACTTATTATTTCTGTTTGCTATTTTGATATACTTAGATGTGCACACATTTAGTTTCGACTTTTACCGAGCACACTTTGATTAATATTATTCGTTAATTGTTACCTATATTCTCGTATATTTGTAGTTGCCCTTATAGTATTCCTGTATTATGCTTTTAGGCCTAACTTTTGTATGTGGTTCTTATATATATGTATGTACCTTCAAAACTTTGTCTACCCGTTTTAAAGTAAATCAACATGTATTAGTTTTCGAGATGATAGTCCTTCGCTTATTATTTATAACTAGTTGTTTCTTTCAAATTTCGAGGACGAAATTTTTGTAAGGGTGGTATGATGTAATACCCAGACCTTTTTGTACGTCTATAACGTATTTTCTCTTTACCTATAGAATTTATTTATAATTATTTAATTATTTATAAAACCCTTTAAAACCCAAATCCATGATTTAAATCACATTTTCTCTTTAATCCAAAATCCTTCAACCATTTCCAAATTCCAAATTTTCTCCCCAATTCCCTCCTCAGCCTTTTTACAAAGGACTTCATTTTAGAATCTGGCCCGGCCCTTAATTCTCTTCCTCACCATTGTTTTCATTAAGCCGGCCCCTTCATTTATTTATTTATCCTTGATTAATCTTAACCCCGGCCCATTCATTTTATTCTTTAATTCAAACAAAGCCCGGCCTCTTCTTCTTCTTTGTTCTTTAATCCTTTTCTAAATTTTGCCGAGCCCACCACGTTTAATTTTTCATTTAAAATTTCCTTTAAACCCCGGCCCGTTCTCCCTCAGCCCATTCTCTCTAATTATTATTTAAATTGCACCAGCCCACTCCTTTGGCCCGCTTCACCCCCAACCCGACCCGGCCCACCACTTCATCTTCCTCCCGTTGCGCTTTTCCCGCGCGCGTTTCCTTCGCGACCGTGTCGCCCGCGCTTCTCGCCTCCGCCTCCGTTCGCGCGCGTTACCCCCACGACGCGCACGTTTCCCCTACGACCCGTTCCCCAACCATCCACACCTCCCCACCTCCTTCGTTTCCTCCCATCGCCTGCCCCGAGCTCCACCGCATCCAACTTCCCGCTACCCTCTGTCTAACACCCATCACCCACCGAGCTTGCCACTCCGCCGGCTATCTCGTCGAACCTTCATCACCACCCTCCCTCGACTTCCTCCTGCTCACCAAGCACGAAAGCACCTCGTCGCCGCGACCCACTGGAGCCACCGCCATCACCTCCTCCGTCCAAGTACCACACCGAGCTCCACCCCTGTACCTCGTCGACCTCATCATCATCACGCCGCAGCATCATCATCATCAACTTTGTCGTCGGCGGCGGCAACCCATCACCCTCTCTCTCTTCCCCGGCAACCCATCACTCTCTCTCTCTCCCCTGTTTCTCTCTCTCTCTCTTTGAGTCTCTCTCTCTCTCGCTGCAGTCTCTCTCTCCCTGCTCCTACCTCTCTGTTTCTCTCCTTCACTCTCGATCTCTCAGCTTTCTCACACACTCTCTCTCTGTGCTCCCTCTCTCTAATCTCTATCTCTCTCTCATTCCTCTCTCTCCCTTTCTCAGCATTCTTTCCCTCTCTCTCTCCGTCTAACAATCCCCTTCCGGCCACCACCACAACAAGCAGCCCCACCATCAGGAGCTGCGACCACCGCAGACACCCAGACGACACCCTGAGCCCCCACTGGCCGAGAACAAACCCGAGCTCACCCGGAGCCGTTGCCGTCGCGGTGCTAGCTCGTCACGCGCCCGTACTGTACCTCGCTGCCGTGCACCTCCAGGAAAGTTCTCTACTTGCTTCATGCTATTCTATTTATATTACAAATCCAAATCATTTAAATTGCTACATTACTATTCCTGAAAACGTACGCTATTTACCTGTCCGACGTGTGTTTCCAATGAAAATCTTTTCCTAATTTGGCGGAACTAAACGGTATTGTTTGGCCCGTATAGCTGTGAACTTAGTGTATGAATTTCGTTGGATAATTTGATCGTTAACGATTAAAACAACTACCCCCAAGTTTAACCGTAAGACTGGAATTTTTCCTGTACCTGAAAACCGTTAAATTCACCATAAATCATATACATACTAGAATGATGTGCTCGAGGGCTCAAATCGAAGACAACTCGACGAACTTTAACCCTATACTAGTTTCCTCGTATTCCTGTACTTAAATTGTGATGATATTTGGATCGGAGCATGACTCTGGATTGCAGTCCAGAGCGACTCCAGTCGTTGCTTGCTGTTCCGTAATGGGTACCACTTGGTTTCCTTAACTCATAGGTTACGGAACTCCGCTGTTCATTATAGATAAATCTGTTAGCTAGACAACACAATTGATTTCATTCTGTTTCGTTACCATTTGATATTTATCTATAATTTAATAGATTGGGATGCATAACAGTCCCAGCAGAATCAGAACTGACGTATTAGTGTTAAATAGTGTATAACTCCTGACATACAGACGCGATCGAAGGTCCGTCTGTTGCGTTAAAAACCTTACTGAAAACCCTAGATTTCATCCAACTGTAACGTCGCTAAAATCTGATTCCAACTGGGATTAAAATGCGTTGCGAAATGGATTTCTGATTCTGAAACCGGATTTCCAGCCGCGAGCGCTTAAAATGAAATGGTTATAATTAAAGATCCTGGAACCCGATTGGCTTGAAACTAAATTCGATGGATAGATAACTGAACATACTAATTACTACCTGTTTATCATTTCGCTAAATTATATACGTACGTTTCATGATAAATCGTGCAAGTGATAGAATACTACTTTATGACACCTTAATCATGCTTCATATACTGTTTACGCATCATATCATACACATATCATTGCAGTGATAACCTAGTGATATCGTGTATTTACCCAGTGTTAGATTCTAGCGATGATTGTGGCAAGTACGTCAGTGTTCGTGTATCCGTGATTAAGTGAAAGTGATACGTACTTGTGCATAATCAGTGACCCTATTATTCTATTGCATTGTCGACGTCTGTGAGATGCGTGTACGTGTGACTATAAGTGATATGGGACACTTATGGAAGCGCTTGCACGGATGTCACAGATAAGGCATCCGACACTGCCATTTATCTTAGGTATTAGTCGGGACGTGCTTGATGGAGGTCCTGCCTCCAGTTCTCGCGCAGACTTGTCATGGATCGATTAGTATTTAGGGTTATGGTTAGCGTTTGATGTAGACCATGGGGTGTGGGGTAGTTTAAGTGTGAGTTCAACAGAATCTCGGGAGTCCCATGCCGGCTTATATATTTAGGGAGATATATGGAGATTTACAGGGTATGTGATATACACCGTGATATACATTGTAAGGTGTTTTTCGTCACCCCAGTGAGATGGGAATACGCGAGCGCTTGTCAGGCGTACTACAGAATCCCCCTGCCTAGGGTAGGCCGGGGTTTAATGATTGTGGGGATCCGAATCTCCGGCAGCCGCGGACTAAGCTGTCGTTAATTACCCATCGCCTTTGGGGCGAGGGAACCTCCGATTAACGGGTTAAACTGGTCATGCAAACTCAATGTGCAGTGTGCGTGTGTTTTGAAAGGGGGTTTTGGATATATCGGGAGCCACGCAGAGTTTTTACGGGGGTATGTATATGTGTGAATTTGTATACATATGTATGTGTATGTGTATGTACATAAAAAGAGAGGGAAAAGGCATCCAAGGGATGCGTGGGGGCCAGCGCCTTGAGCGTTGTGCGTTAGGTGCTGTGCGCTCAGCGCGCGCGCGCGCCACGTGTCGGCACGCGGGCGCCTTGCGCAAGCGCGCCACGTGTCGGCACGCGGGCGGCTTGCGCACTTGCGCAGGTGCGCAAGCGCGCGCGCCACGTGTCGGCACGCGGGCGCCTTGCGCACTTGCGCAGGTGCGCAAGCGCGCGCGCCACGTGTCGGCACGCGGGCGCCTTGCGCACTTGCGCAAGCGCGCAGGTGCGCAAGCGCGCACGCCACGTGTCGGCACGCGGGCGCCTTGCACACTTGCGCAAGCGCGCAGGTGCGCAAGCGCGCGCGCCACGTGTCGGCACACTGGCGCCTTGCGCACTTGCGCTGCGCGCCGGAGAGGCACAAGAGGCTTTTAGCCTGAAAAAATTTCTCAGAAGAGAAATCAGAGAGGAGTTGGACTCCTGAATGTGTTTTTCTTCTTTTTTTGAGGGTTTAGTGAAAGATGTTCTTCTTCTTCCTCCTCTGTTAGCTGGATCTTGAAGATCAAGAGATGTGGGATTTCAAAAT
Organism: Agapanthus africanus; assembly: GCA_030015575.1. Classification (NCBI taxonomy): domain Eukaryota; kingdom Viridiplantae; phylum Streptophyta; class Magnoliopsida; order Asparagales; family Amaryllidaceae; genus Agapanthus; species Agapanthus africanus. Next base: position 22,011,950 of record JASDDO010000022.1, read on the forward strand.
CTTTTCTTTTTGAGATCTGATGGAAGATCTGAGTTCCCCTTGATGGGTTTTGTGGTGAAAACTAATTTGTTTTATAAAAATGAGAGTAGAACTCTTGATTTAATTCAAAAGAAAGAAGAAGGTTTTGGAACCTTGAAGAAGGAAGAAAGAGCTCAGCTCTGAAACTTTTTTGGAGAGAGAAAAAAAAGTTGTTGGGATATTTCATTATCCTTGCCTTTATAGGCCATACATTTTACACATAGCCTCTTGGGCTTCACAAAATGGCATTTTGCCTATCCCATGGCTCATGTGCCATTTCTTTTTGCACATAAGCCATGGGCTTTACAAAAATTTGGCTTTATGCCTATTTTTTCTTACATTTATCCAAAAATAAAATAAAAGAAATACAACAAAATTATTTATTACAAAATTTTTATCTTGGCATGGGGGAAGGCCGGCCGCTTCATGTTCGGGCTCGACCCGGGCATGGGCCCACTTAGCTTGGGGTTGACTTTGATTTTGACTTGGTCAACCGGGGTGTAAAGTTTTACCCCAACATACATGTTACATGTTGGGCCCGTGGTCCCTTGCCCTTGGGTTCTGCCCTTGGGTTCTACCCTTGGGTGGAGGACACTCGCGAGTGGTGGACTCTCACACTTGGACTGACGATAGGCTTAGTGACCTGTACCGTGAGACTTAGAGACTGATAGGGATACTGGCATTTATATTACTTATATACTGTGTTGGCATACGTGACATATCGTTCTACTACTTTACTGTTCCGCTGCATTGATTACTGCACATTCATATTCATGATGTCATTGATTTACTGCTTCACATATCTATTATTACTGTTAGAACTATCACTTGATTTTATACATATTATATTTGTGTCGCTCTGACGACCTGAGTATGCATGCTCAGTATGAGGAGAAGATTTAGCCTGGATCAGAACTAGACGTGCATCACAGACTTCTTGACTTTCCATTCCGAGTTACATTCGTTTGTTCCACTTCAGGTCAGTTTGTATTATTATTTCTTTCAGTTACTGCATTCTCATTATCTGCGCATCATTTACTGTTTACCATGATAAACTAGAAGCCGAAGTGTGACTACGGCAGGACATTTCCTTGACCGTAGGAGCATGGCTGGCCTTGTCTACCTCTCGTATTCCGTATTTTGGGAAGCGGGGCGTGACAACGGGTTTTGCGCTTCATCTGCGTGAAGTGTTGCCGATGAGCATCGTATCCTTGCCACCACTTCTTGAAGGCATTGCACTCTTCGGTGGGGTGTGTGACCCTCCGATGGTATAAGCAGTAGTTCGGATGTACATCCGCTTCATCGAGGCACGTACTCCCAGGAGTGTTTTCCATGAGTGGGGGCAGCTTCATTCCTATTAACAAGGTTTTGGCGAACCGCTTCTCCGCTTTGATCCTACGCTTGTTTGTAGCAGGTGTGCTTTGGCTTGGGTGGAGTACTTTTCGACTCACCCTTATCTTGGCTTCTTCATTCTAACGCCGACGCTTGGCCTTTTCGTATATAGCCATTTCACGTTCTTGGTCAACTTTGCTCTTTTGAAAAGCTTTGTTTAGCAGCCTGTCAATTAGGCCTTCTGGCAGCTCCGGGGATTTTGGCACCGATCTTGCCCCCAGTTTCTCTGCGTTACTTTCCGACGTTGAGGGAGTTTCTTCATTATTTAATGACGAATGAGAAACCATGTGGCAACTTGCTACATAATCTTCAGTTTCTCTCGACGAGCCATTTCCCTCATCATCCTCATTATCTCCGTTCTCAAGTATATGGTTGAGAAAATCATCGAATGTGACTGGGGTCCGTGCTTTCTGGTTGTACTCTTCCAGCGTATCGATGTACCTTTGCAGGTCCGTGCGCTTATCATCATACTCGGCAGGCTGCACGGGCTTCTTGATCTTCTTCTTTTTCTTCGAAGACTTTGAAGGCTTGGCCTAGAGGTCTTACCCATCGTTACTAGCTTTCGGTGTTGGGCGCGGTTTAAGCATCCCCTCAATGATCTCGGGCTCGAGCAGGCTTTTCCATTTGATCGCCGGACACGCTTGAAGATCTTTCAACATTCTTTTAGTTTTAGCTGAAAGGACCACTTCCCAAGGAGCTTCTTCTACAAACGAGTATGATGCCCCCGGCGTGTCTACCTTTTTAGGAGTGTGCCTCTGTGGTGGGTTCACCCTTCAGTTTTCGGACAGTGTAAACTTCCCTTGTTGGTACTGGTCCTCGACCCAGTTTTTGAAGACGTAGCAATCCTCAATTGGGAGGCCCACTATTCTGTGGAAGGAGCAGTAGTTGGGATTGTTGACGTCACCGGGCTGTAGTGGACGTCTCGGATCCGGCAGTGTGATGAGTTTTTTGTGCATTGCCAGTTCGAACAATCTCTTCCTTTTATCACGGGGGGACGAGTAAGCACGTCCTACCTTCTCTTCTAGGGATTGGCGCAGGCGCGCGTTGTTTTAGCGAGCAACCGGTTTCGGGTCACTTGGTTGTCGTTGAGTGTTGGCAACGAAGGCCGCTTTACCCTTTGCATTCCGAGGGTCCATTTTTTAAGAGGGAGGCCCGTGGCCCATCTGGTCTATTTGGGCCAGCTTGTCGATCAAAGCCTGGAAGGTGGTCGGTTTATAGAACGTCATGAACTGGGACACAGTCGCCTGAGGATCCAGAGCCCCTATGAACATGCCCACGGCAGGAGCCTCTTCGATATGTTGTTCGCATTTCGACCATAGGTTCCGCCACCGAATTGCGTATTGAACCCAGGTCTCTCCTGGCTTCACCCTGGCATTGATTAATGTCGTGATCGGGATGCGTTCGCTTGCGCTTGCGAACCGCTGTGTGAACAACAGCTCCATTTCTGTGAATGTTTTGACGGAGTCATTTAGGAGCTCCAAATACCATTCAAATGTCATTTCTGACAAGCTGCCAACGAACTAGCGAAGCAGCAATTTGTCGTCGCCTCCAGTATTTCCGCATAAAGCTCTAAACTGAGCGACGTGCTGATGCTGGTTGCCTGTCCCCTTGTACACATGGAACTTGGGGATGGTATATCCCGGTGGGTATTTGATTTTATTATACCAGCCTGGATATGGTCGCCCAGTTCTGACGATTTGGCCAGCCGTTTCACTCACTTGATGAGCTCGTATTTGTTGAGCTATGTAATCGTCAAGGGTAGCTTTGGAGATCGTTTCCTCCCTAGCCACTGATAGCGCCGGAAGAGGATTCAATGTTTCTCTTCTGTCGTCCTCGATGATTATCGACGGATCTTCGGCTGGAGGTTCTGGCTGGATCATCATTCTAACCATGTCTTCGAACAGGAGCGCCATCTGCTTTATATTAGCAGCCTGTTCCGTATCCTCCTTATCCTTTCTTTCCAGTACCCTTCGCCGGAACTCCATATCGGTCTCCTACTCCTGGCGTTGTTCAGACGCCGCTTTCGGACTTTCTTTTTATCCGGTGAGTGCTGCCATTTTTGTCAGCATCTTCTGGAACTTTTGTTGTTGCTCCTGAGCTCTTGTCAACGACTGAGTTTGAAGTCGATGACTCATGGAAGCACGGCTATCCTCTTTCTCGGAAGCTATGTAAACCGTGTGCATGATCATGCCCCTAGACTTAGGGCGTTTGGATCCATCACCTTTGGGATTTGCCTCCGGTGGTGGTAGATTCTCCAGCCTTCTCTTTTTGTGAGAAGTCAAAGTTGAAGGAGCCATTGTAACAGGCATCTTCGTGAACGAAGTCCATCGCTGCATGGTGGAGGGATGACTTTCCTCTTGTCGAACCTTCATTTTCTCCGGTTGACGAGGGTAATTCTTGTTGATCACAGAATCTTGGACTTTTCGCCAGACCTTATGGATTTGGGAGGACAGCCGCTGAGGGGGTTGCTCCGGCTTTGCTTGCATCATGTTTTCAGTAGGAAGTGGAGATTTCTTCAGCATTGCGGTCAGAGAGTTCTTTCACACCCTCCTAAGCAGTTCAAATCTGTTTCCGGTTGGAACAGCAGCGTCAACTTCCACCATTGGAGCTGGTGGAGTATGTCCAGAGGGGGAGTTTCCCCCAGCTTTTCTCAATCGGCGCCAGTGGCGACGTCGATTGTGCCTTACAGATGGGGCCACTTCAGTTGTGGAAGCGGCTCTGTTGTTCCCCCGGCTTTGATTAGGGGCTGCTGCTGGTACCAGCCTGTCGAAGACTGACGTCCGTTGAGAGGGGACAACCAATCTTTCGAAGGCCGATTTTCTGGTAGGGGAAGCATGTTCCCTGATAAAAATCAGGAAATACCTCAATGAGGTATCACGTGTTCACACGTGACCAAGGGTCACGTGTTCACACGTGATAGTTTCCTGTGATCTCTACTTTATAGAATTAAATTCTAATCAAACAAAATGTAACAAAACAGCTAAGGAAAGACCCCAATGGGGCATCACGTGCTCACACGTGACCAAGGGTCATGTGCTGACACGTGATGGTCGCTTAGCTCTGTTAAAAGGCAGAATTAAATTCTGAATAAAAGAGGGTCACGTGCCAACACGTGACAAGTCCCTTAGCTCTTTAACTGATAGAATTAAATTCTATTTCAATGATCAAACATTGGGATCACGTGCCAACACGTGATGGGCTTTAAAAGCCTTCTGAATTAATAGAATTAAATTCTAATTAAGGGAAATCAAAGACCCTAACTGGGAAAGTATTTCTTTAAATCTTTCCAAACAAAAGAGGATTATGCTCTGTAAAGTGGAGCACCGTTGGATTAAAAATCCAATGATGATTAAAAATCATCAATTTATGGAAAGATTTTATACAAGGAAAGATTTCCTTAAAATTCACCAAGAATAACAAACAAAATATCTTCTGAATTAAAAATCCAATGATGAATAAAATTCACTGAGTGATCTAAAAGATCATGTTGGTTACAAAAACAAACAAAATCTTTCAATGAAAGATTCGCTAAACAAATTGATTCTTTTCCTTCTCCTATAAATAGAAGCCAAGAAGAGAGAAAAGAAAGGAGGAATTTTTGAATCTTGGAATTTTCTAAAGAAAAATAGCAGAGAGAAAAGAAAGGAGAATTTAATTCTCAAGAAAAGAAACTCTAGGTGAGAAAGGGGAAAGAGATCAAAGCTCCATAAAACAAAAAGAGAATTTAATTCTCAGTCTAAGAGTTTAACTCTTCTGCAAAAGAACTTAGTTTTTCCATTGGTTGAAGATCTGCAGAAGCAGATCTCCCCACAAGTTGAGAATTTAATTCTCATCGGGGAGATTCTGCCATGCAGATCCAAAACTTAGAGGGAGAATTGAGTTTAGAGAATTTAATTCTCCCAAATTCATAGGAATTTAATTCCTCCAAATAATACTAGGGTTTAACCCTATATGAGAATTTAATTCTCCCAAATTCATAGGAATTTAATTTCTCCAAATAAAATTAGGGTTCAACCCTGCAAGAGAATTCAATTCTCACCAAATTCATAGGAATTTAATTTCTCCAAATAAAACCAGGGTTTAACCCTATATGAGAATTTAATTCTTCCACATACATGAGAATTTAATCCCTCTAAAACATAATTAGGGTTTAACCCTACAGAGAATTTAATTCTTAAAACAAGAGACTTAAAGCTCTCCATGCACATAAAGAACTTGATCACGTGGTAACACGTGACCCCCATTCGCAATGAGCAGAGAAGAAAAAACAGAACTTGGTCACATGGTGACACGTGACCCCTATCCTCAATGATCAGAAAAGAAAGAATAAAACTAGGTCACGTGACCCCACGTGACCCCAAACAGACTCCTCAAAATGAGAAGAGAAAAACTTAGAGGCAATGCCTCACGTGTTCCCACGTCACTCTCAAAATAAAAGGAACAAAGCCAAAGGCAAAATCGATTTTGGGCGCTCTCACGTGCCCCACGTAACCCCTAATAAACACTTTAATAAATCAATGAATGGTTGCCCGTCACGTGCCCACACGTGATGGCTATGAAGACTTAAGTGTTTGACACCTTTTAATACTCTGAGAACAAAACAAAGGAAGACTGGTCCCCACCTTCAGAGGCTTCACATGGCCCCACGTAACCAATCCCATTTTAGTATTTAACACTATTTTTGAAGCGTTTTGTTCTTAGTGTTTAACACTATTTTCAGCGCATCATGTGGGAACACGTGACCATAAAATATATGTTAGTGTTTAACACTATATTCAAATCAACCTTAGCCTAGATTGGCTAAGTCCTTCTGAGGCAAGACTCCCCTTTGACTGAGCCTCAAATATACCCTTGTCTTCCAAGATTGATCATCTCATATGGCATATGAGTGCCCAGCACTCAACAAAGATAAAATGTTGTCAAAACCCCTGTTTAGCAGTGCCAAATAATGAGGGGTTGAACCCAGACAAATGTTTAATGGTCTAACAAGGGGCCAACATCTCAAATTTAATTGGACTTATCCCAAATTGGCCATAAGTCCTCAATTCAGATTTAACTGAGCCAATGTGCTTATAATCTAATTAATTGATTTTAGTTCCAAATTGGACTACAGATCCCCAAATCAACTTCGGTTCAAGGGTACATCTCTTCACTTCTTTGATATTTGTCGTTGTAATCCTTTAACGTCTTCAGAAAGGTGACGGGTCCCAACAACCACACATTTCACGGACTATGATGTCCTTAACCTTGACTGTGAGGTCTTTAAACTCACGGACTATGATGTCCTTAACCTTGACTGTGAGGTCTTTAAACTCACGGACTACGATGTCCTTAACCTTGGCTGTGATGTCTTTAAACTCACGGACTACGATGTCCTTAACCTTGACTGTGAGGTCTTTAAACTCACGGACTATGATGTCCTTAACCTTGACTGTGAGGTCTTTAAACTCACGGACTATGATGTCTGAGGTCTTTAAACTCACGGACTACGATGTCCTTAACCTTGACTGTGAGGTCTTTAAACTCACGGACTATGATGTCCTTAACCTTGACTGTGATGTCCTTAACCTTACGGACGATGATGTCCTTAACCTTGGACCGAGATGTCCTTAAACTAACAATGGACCGTAATGTCCTTAAACTAATCGACCGCAATGTCCCTAAATTAAACAATAGAGCCCAATTGCTCTTTTGTTGGATCTAAATGATCCCGTTAAGTTGATCTTAGTCTAAAATGAGACTAACGTATCCTTTACAGACGTTTAAGTTGATCTTAGTCCCAAATGAGGCTAACGTATCCTTAAACCCAACCCCCAAACCCAAATCTAAGAAGATGCGGATTTGGACTAATCTACGTCCTACGGGCGACAACATAAATTAGTCTCCGTATACAATCCATGGGCAACCAAAAACAAAACAAACACCCACGACACGAATTGACTATCTGGAGAAGGAGAAAGTGGTTACCGCGATGCGGTAGCGTAATTAACTGCAGGGGCTTGCGCCTGCAGGGAAGAGCGTCCCTACAATTAAAAACCCCTCAAATGAGGGGGAATCTGACGAAATCTGCTATATCGGCCGCATCCGTTTAAACCTTCGATACGTGGTGTCATAAATCAACTTGGTATCTTCGGAGAGGTGGACGGATAGCACCAATTAGCATCTGCCCCAAAATTCAGGCAAGACGTTTATCTTCTGTTCATATCATAATTTTGCATTATTATATTCCCTATCCTTGTTCATTTTACAAATAAACAGGTGCTTTTAACCCATGTCTGCTACATAGTTGCAGGTTACAGGTTCTCAGAACAAAAACAGTGAAAAAGATGAAAAGATGATACAAAAGTGAGACTACGACCGACATATGGAAGAATCTTGATCAAGCCTACAGTTTGAAGGCTAAATGAAGATCAATGAACAAGTTCACAAGTACAAAGGTGGTGCAAGGTTCAAGACTTCGACACGAAGCAAGCGGTAAAAGTCCATGACATTATTCACTATGGAAATCTGGAAGAAAACTAGAAGACGATCTGAGAAACCAAGTGAAGAAACAAGTAAGAAAATGCAACCTGAAGTTTCCCAAAGAAGCAGAGCCAACAAGGCCCCTATATGGCCGCGGATCCACGGCCAAACAGGGGTTTTGGCCGCGGTTCCGCGGCCGTGCGAAGAGCGTGTCGGCGCAAATTCTTATGGCTGGCGGCGCGTTGACTAGTCTTCTTTAGGGGTATACTTGTAATTGCAGATATGACGCGATTGTAACCCTAGGGTTTCTATGTTCTATAAATAGAAATCCTAAAACCTGTTTTAGGTCATGCCTCTTCTTTTGCCTCATTGTATCTATCTAAATTCAGAATTTCAATTCTTGTAAAGTATGAAGAGAGCATCAAATAAAAATTAAAGTAAGTTTTCTTTTCATTGCCCTAGTTAATTTTATTATCTGCCCTAGTGTAACTTTTATTATCTGCCCTAGTATAGATTTCATTATCTGTCCTAGTTAGATAGTTAGAAAATGTATATCAATTCCCTAATGAGTGAGTAGTCTCCTCACTTGTTAGGGTTAGATTTGGGGAAGGCTTGAGAGATGAAGATCTCTCACCCCTTTCTTGCCCATCATACGTTTTTATAGGACTCCATGCATACATGCACACACCGCTCCCTACGGCACCCTATCCCACGAGGTAGCGGTGATACCGTAGTATAAAAGACCGGTTGAGCATGATTTCCATAGAGGTTAGGGTAAGAATTAAGAAAGGAAGGACAAAAACCTAGAGGAAGAAACATCGTTTCTTCCCGATGGTACTAATCCACTTTATTAATTATTACCATAACACCTCATAGATCTTAAACAGGGCATAGAAAGCGGTGAGGAATATTGACTTTCCAAACTTAACCTAAACCTAACCCTAGCAAGATTTTAATCTAGATCAACTTAGTTTTTAGATTTAATCAATCCAACAACAATCGGAATTAACTCGTTAGAACAAATTGAAGATACACAAAATTCTTGTAGACGGACCCGTACTCACCGGCTAGCTACCAAGCGACGCCGTTCTTGATTGCGGTAAACAAAATTCTTTCATCAATCAAATGGCGCCGTTGCCGGGGATGGCGTAGTATTTTCTTTTTGTAATTTCGGGTTAATATAAAAATTGAAAAATCATAAAAACTGAAAAAAATAAAAAATATATATAAAAATTTTATCATCTTGTTATTTTGTGAAGGGTGTTTCGGTTGAATTTTGCAGGATCGACGAACGAGTTCAGATCTGGAAAAATCCAGAGAGCAAAACAGAAAACAAAAGATTTGAACAATAGGGGAGTACAACAACAGCACAATAAAAGAAGTTTGGAGGCCTGATCTTTTACTTTGACCGCGGAACCGCCGCCATAACCTACCTTGTGCCACGGATCCGCCGCTCTATGCTGACGTGAGCACGTGGAAAAATCACTGTAAGTTTTCTCTTCTTCTCTGTAACCCCAATATCTCCTCTGTAAAAATTTCCTGCAGGATTCTTTGAGCAAAAATTTCTCCCTCTTCTCTAATAACTTGATCTGTGCAGGATTTTTTGCGCCGCGCTAAAAATAAATTGTTTGCAAGTGATTGTGTTTACTGCTTTGCATAATTTAATTGACTTTAAGGGGCTTGAACACCAATCCAGATTGGGTGGGGATTTCATTACCTTTCCCAAGACTCCAAATATCACATAAGGCATATTGCATTGACCATCAATCTAATTAAAAAAGATTAGACTCAGCCCTAAGGACTTCGCGCTCAATAGGACAGAGGAATAGCTGTAGGCATCGACCGTTGATCTTAACATGACTTTGTGGCGCCTAGGCTAGACAGGTAATGAAAGGTAATTTTAAAAGACCCGTCTCACGGTGATTCGTGAGCAGATCACTCCTTTCTCTATTTGTGCTTACCTGGCCACAATTGGCGGTGAAGAGGCGGTTTGAGGTCCTACTTCTTGCCCTTTGGAACAGTTAGGAGCTGTCTAGCTGACCTAGGTGACCCTAGATCTAGGCTCAATTGTGCATTTTGTGATTGCTTGAATGTGTGTCTAAGCCTTTTATTGAAAATCTTTTTGCAAAAAGCTCCTTATAAAAAAAACACAAAACGAAATTTTTTTTACAAAAACTTGCAACTTGTCGCTAAGAAATCCGTGGACCTCACTTCCACCCACATTCTTTTTCTTCTCCTTTCTTACATCATGGGTACCCCACCTCCCAAAACTCTTGCCAAACTTTGGTACCCTCATCCAAACATTGTTTCATACGCGAATTGTTTTGGTCGAATTACGGACGACCCCTCCATGCCCAAAATTTCTTTGAAAGATCGAATAGAAGCGTCTAGGAGAAACAGTTCGACTCCACAATTCACTTTGTATCAACCATTTCAAATTTCACCACCTTCTTACATTGATACTCCTTTTTCGAGTTCTGTTGTAACTCCGAAACCCATGTCTATAGCTGAACATATTGAACAATCTCGTAACCGATCTTTCACTCCTTTCAACACTTCCAGTTCTTGAGATCAACAAGTCCATTCACCTTTTTATCCAAATGTTGATTCTACTCCTGTCCAACTATTCAATTCCTACCAGTCCTACCCGACTTTCGCACCTTCCCTAGACAATGCTTCTACACAACCATTTGGGAGTTTCCAGAATCCAAACAATTTTGAATTTTTTACTGAAACCCCTTCACAACCCATGTCTAGTCTGGAGCAGTCGTTGCAAGCTTACATTGCAGCAACAAACCAACAGATGAGGAATTTGGATGCGTTCATTGCCGCCCTTATCCAACCTAGTGAACTGATAGCTAGTTTCCAACTAGCTCCAAAAATTCCAATATATGATGCGGCAGTTGGACAGATCGATAATTTGAGTGGAGAAAGTGAGCTATACACCCTTCCAAATCAAACCTACTCATACCCAATTGAATCACACAACTCCGGTTTTCAAACAAGTGTCCCAAATGATTCACCAGTTAAAAATAAAGCGTGAAATGAGTTGTGCGACTTTGTAGAGTATGATTTACCTGATTGTGAAGAGCCATTTTCGAGTGAACCCAAACCTAATTCTTTCGATCTCTACACCTCCAATCTAGAACCTAAATTGATAAACATCCATGCTTTTGATGAGGTGTCTAAAAAATTTGATTTTCACTTGATTGAGGATATTGACGCCGGGAATATTTTGGATGATGAACCCGTAGATTTGACTGAAATTTTATCTCCAATTCATCATCCTGAGTCATTAAGTGTTTCTCCCGAACTTCATATGCATCTTGATTTTGATGATAATTGCATGGATGGGATAACTTTTGAGGAGAATTATGAAGATAGTATTAAGGAGAGTATTGAGGATAGTATTGAGGATGAACCATTTTTGTTTGATGAGTCGGATTTTCCAATTCATTCTCCTGAACCTTTAACTGTTATACTTCCTAAATCACCCCCCATCCTTCCAATCGTTCCGACCACGCAAGAGATCACGCTTGAGGACTGTGAGCTTGAAAAATTTCTGTTCGATCACAGCAGTTTGGACGCCACTAGTGCGTTCCTCTTTGAATCTGACACAGTTCTCACGATCGATAACGATTACGAGTGTTTCACTTTTTCGGACGATTTTGAAGACTCACCGCCCGAGTTTGAGTCCTTTGAATTTTCAGATGAGTTAGTTGAACCATCAGACTCGGTTGCTTACAGTCATTTCAAACCATTGATGGAATCCTTCGAGTTCGAGACAGTTTACTTAGGTGAGAATAAGACTATCCCTAAATCACTCCCTTCGTCCTTTCCATCGTTTCGACAGTGCAAGAATCCGTCGCGCTTCCATGTTCAATGGATGGTTTACCAAGTTCAACGTACCCATGTTTTCTTGCGAATCTTGAGGGATTTGACCCCATTTCTCGACAGGTTGATAGATTAGCACAATCGCTTTTAACACATCGGTCATCACAATTTGCGCTAATTTATTCACTCAATTTACACGTACTACACTTCTTTCTCTTTTCCGCCATGCTTCTCCTCCACCGAGACCATATTCCACCCTTCTTCCCATACAGTCTCGTGTGTTTCTCAACTCCTTTCTCTACACTCCATTCTTCCACCAACCCTATCATTATCACGATAGAATTTTTGAATAGTTGGTGCTAACCTTTGGCCTGTGTAAGGCCTTGTATAGTTTGATTTTTCTCCTCCCTAACTCTGAACTTTAAAGTTTAAATAGTGGAAATACTGTTTCACTTAAGTTTGGGGGGGCCTTTTTGTATATATTTTGTTTTTTTTTATTTTTTTTACAATAAAAAAAACTATAAATAAATAAACGGGGGAATACCGGCCATTTTTGCCCTCTTGGTGTAGCCTGACAGTGAGGACACTGTCAAGTTTAAGTTTGGGGGTGTGCTCGGTAAGCTTTCTTCTTTCGCATTCATATGTATATTTTTGCATTTGCATATTTATTTTAAAACCCATAAAAATTGAAAATTTTCAAAAATTATAAAAACTGAAAAAATTGAAAAAAATTTAAAAAATTAAAACATTCAATTTTGGCCTTAATTGACTTGAGTTTGACAAATAGGTTAACTAGCTAGAAACAACTAGATCTTAGATTTCATAAATTAAAAAACCCTAAAAATAACCTTTCTTAAAATTTAACGGTAGAAAATATATGTTTTTGTAGTTTATTTAGAAATAGGCAAATTTTGAGTCCACTTCTTGGGCTAAGTCAAAATAAAGGAAAAGTATTGATATTTTTATTAAAGTATAACTTTGAAAAATAATTCCTAAGCTTAAATCTAAATTCTGAAAATATATACCCTACAAATTGTACAAACATGAATCTTGAAACTTGGAATAGTAGAAGAGACTTTGAAATGCTCTTGTCTAAAGTCCTTAGTATGAAGGAAAATAAAATAAAAATACAAGTGTGAATAAAGAGATAAAAAATAAACACTGGTTTTTGTAATTACTTAAGGCTGCATTAATAGAAAAAATATTTAGCGAGGGTGCTTCATCACCCAGTGCCTTAGACCAACTGGTTTGGGAGTCACTGCTAAAAGCCTTAGGGATTACAAAACTAGGAATTACGCTTTAATGTGCGAACACATTTTGTAATCGGTCGTTGCTAACTCAAGAAGTATTAACGGTCGCATGAAGAATGTGTGAGCAATTTCATCAAAAAATTCACCAATTGAAAAGTACTTTGGACGATGGACAAGAGTATAATAGCTTGATTTGAATTTCCAAGTGTAGGGGTGCTATATACACACACGTAGGGGTATGTGATAGGGGTTTAGATAAGAGATAGAAATGAAAAATAGGACTTGTATCTTTAATAGAGATGATAAAAATTCCTAAGTTGAGATGGAACTCTAGAAGAAAAACTTAAAAGATACCAAAAGCTAAGTAAATTCACAAATCATATATAATCTTAAGTTAAATGATAAGCAAGCATGAAGAATACGGGTGGATAATTTCTGAGTCAAAGATAATAGAGTTTTTTATTGGAACACCTAATTGGAGAATAAAAGTCAATATGTCAAATTGATAGGATTTTGTGGGTAGTATCTGCTGAAAACCCTCAGGAGACAACACTCCTCCTATTAGGGACACCTAGAGGTTTAACGACTTGTTGCACGAGCTCAGTGCAATCGCGTTTCCCTGCGAAAGTGAGGCTAGGTCTTTTTCGAGAATAAAACTAGGTTTGCTCGAGGACGAGCAAAAGATAAGTTTGGGGGTATTTGTTCATATCATAATTTTGCATTATTATATTCCCCATTCTTGTTCATTTTACAAATAAACAGATGCTTTTGACCCATGTCTGCTACATAGTTGCAGGTTACAGGTTCTCAGAACAAAAACAGTGAAAAAGATGAAAAGATGATACAAAGTGAGACTACGACTGACAAATGGAAGAATCTTGATCAAGCCTACAGTTTGAAGGCTAAATGAAGATCAATGAACAAGTTCACAAGTACAAAGGCAGTGCAAGGTTCAAGACTTCGACACGAAGCAAGCGGTAAAAGTCCATGACATTATTCACTATGGAAATCTGGAAGAAAACTAGAAGACGATCTGAGAAACCAAGTGAAGAAACAAGTAGGAAAATGCAACTTGAAGTTTTCCAAAGAAGCAGAGCCAACAAGGCCCCAAACAAGGGTTTTGGCCGCGGTTCCGCGGCCGTGCGAAGAGCGTGTCGGCGCAAATTCTTATGGCTGGCGGCGCGTTGATTGGTCTTCTTTAAGGGTATACTTGTAATTGCAGATATGACGCGATTGTAACCCTAGGGTTTCTATGTTCTATAAATAGAAACCCTAAAACCTGTTTTAGGTCATGCCTCTTCTTGTACCTTATTGTATCTATCTAAATTCAGAATTTCAATTCTTGTAAAGTATAAAGAGAGCATCAAATAAAAATTAGAGTAAGTTTTCTTTTCATTGCCCTAGTTAATTTTATTATCTGCTCTAGTGTAACTTTTATTATCTGCCCTAGTATAGATTTCATTATCTGCCATAGTTAGATAGTTAGAAAATGTCTATCAATTCCCTAATGAGTGAGTAGTCTCCTCACTTGTTAGGGTTAGATTTGGGGAAGGCTTGAGAGATGAAGATCTCTCACCCATTTCTTACCCATCATACGTTTTTTATAGGACTCCATGCATACATGCACACACCGCTCCCTACGGCACCCTATCCCACGAGATAGCGGTGATACCGTAGTATAAAAGACTGGTTGAGCATGTTTTCCATGGAGGTTAGGGTAAGAATTAAGAAAGGAAGGACAAGAACCTAGAGGAAGAAATATCGTTTCTTCCGGATGGTACTAATCCACTTTATTAATTATTACCATAACACCTCATAGATTTTAAACAGGGCATAGAAAGCGGTGAGGAATATTGACTTTCCAAACTTAACCTAAACCTAACCCTAGCAAGATTTTATTCTAGATCAACTTAGTTTTTAGATTTAATCAATCCGACAACAATCAGAATTAACTCGCTAGAACAAATTGAAGATACACAAAATCCCTGTAGACCGACCCGTACTCACCGGCTAGCTACCAAGCGAAGCCGTTCTTGATTGCGGTAAACAAAATTCTTTGATCAATCATCTTCCCGGTTTTCGGCGGGGAACAAAGCACTTTTGATGACTTCACCCGTAACATGAGTTGGAACGGCTATCCATTTCGGGATAACCCCTTCAGGTATCGCGAGCCTCTTTGCGGGTCCACTTGAGCTTCGGCTCAGCCTGTTAAAGACTGAGGTAGCAGACTTGGACGACCCGTTGAGAGAGGCCGTGGTGGTTGCAAGTCAATCGAAGACCGATTTCTTGGGAGCTTCCTGTGGTGGTACTGGGGCGCTGAAGCTTGCTAACAGGAGCATGGTCCTGAAGAACAATCCAGTGGTGGACTGAGTCACCTGTTCCACTGGCATTGAAAAGATGCAGGCCGCATTTGGCCCGTCACTCCTCGAGCGTGGACGGAGCGGGAGTTGCTGTTAAAGGTACACTTGGAAGCCATTGATCTTCTTTTCTCTGCACAGGAGTAAGACACCAAATCTTAGTATCTCGAATCCAGAGTCAACCATAGTAAACCACGATTTGTTCGCGAACCCGACACACGAAGTGTGGAGTGGAAAGAGAAAAAAGGTCCCAACGGGCGTGCTAGAATCTGTTCACCGCCGAAAGACGCGACCGGGACGCTAGGACGTCTGGCCTGAATTCTGGGGGAATATGCTATTTGGATTTATCCGTCCACCTCTCCAAAGATACCAAGTTGATATATGGTACCGTGTATCGGAGGTTTGGACGGATACGACCGTTGTAGCAGACTTCGTGAGATTCCCCCTCGTTTCTGAGGGTTTTTTTTATTGTGCGGACGCTCTTCCCTGCAGGCGCAAGCCCCTGTAATTAATTATGTTATCGTATCGCGATAACCACTTTCTCCAGCTCCAGAAGTTCACTTCGTATCGTGTGTGTTGTTTTATTTTTGGTTGCCCGTAGAATGTATACGGAGACTAATTTATGTTGTCACCCGTAGGGCGTGGATTAGTACGAATATGTATATTTTTATATTTGGGTTTGGGTTGATTTAAGGATCGTTGATCCATTTTGAGATCTAGATCGACTTAAATGTATACGAGCAGTTGGGGGCTCGGTCGGTTTTTTGTTAAGGATACGTTAGTCCAATTTGAGACTAAGATCTACTTAACAAGGTGTTAAGATCATTTTTGTTTCAGATCCAACAAGAGAGTATTTGAGCTCTGTTGTTTTCGTTTCAGGACGTTTCGGTCCCTTATCGCCATTTTGGAGGCGAAGTTGTAGTTTGAGGACATTTCGGTCTGTTGATCACCATTTTTGAGCTGAGGTTTTAGTTTAAGGACGTTACGGTCCGTTGTCTCCATTTTGGAGGCAACGTTTAATTTAAGGAAATTTCGGTTCGTTGTAGTTTAAGGATGTTTCGGTCCGTTGTTCATCTTGCGTGCACGTGTATTTGTTACGTGACGAGATGTACGGTGATGATGAGGTGTGGTTTGGTTTAAGGTGTGCACATCAGCTTGAGAAGTGCACCCAAAAGCAGTTGGTTGTCGGGACCCGCCACCTCTCTGAAGATGTTGAGGAATTACAACGACATGTATCAGAGGTGTAGAGCGATGTACCCTTGAAGCAATTCCCGTATTTGAGAGAAAAATGAATCAGTGGTAAACCCATAAATCATTAGTCGTATTTTGAGACTAAGACTTCCTCAGGGGAATGTGGGATGAATATCGTTTTGGGATATCATCAGTTGGAAGATCGATAGCCATATTTGGGACTAAGATCAGTTTGGGAAGTAGTGAACCCATGGGCTCGGTCGATCTGAGTTAGGGACCTTGCCAACATGGGCTTGGTCCACTCAGTTTTCTTTTTATTTGAAAAGAAGTGATAAACACTTGTTTGGGCTCAATCCATTTTTTATGCAAAAAGTGCTGAGCACTTATGTAAGTTCTGACGCTCACACATAACCATGTGGGGTTTTCAGTCATGGGGATTTTCCCAATAGGTGTTAAACACTTTATCCTTTTTATCTCTTTATGGAGTGCTGAGCTCTCTTTATGACGCCTACATGCGAAGTACGTGACGTGCTAGACGCTAGGCGCTGCCCAGTGAGTGTCAAGCACTTTTATTCTTTGGCGCCTACGTAAGGGGCACGTGAGGCGCTGGATGCTAGGCGCCGCTCATTGAGTGCTAAGCACTCATTTATTTTGCAGCACCCACGTGGGAGGCACGTGGGGCGCTGAGCGCCAGTTACTAAGTGCTAAGCACTCATTTATTTTGTAGCGCCCACGTGAGAGGCACGTGGGGCGTTGGGCGCTGAGCGCCAGTTACTAAGTGCTAAGCACTCCTTTATTTTGTAGCGCCCACGTGAGAGGCACGTGGGGCGCTGGGCGCTGAGCGCCAGTCACTGAGTGCTAAGAACTCCTTCATTTTATAGCGCCTACGTGAGAGGCACGTGGGGCGCTGGGCGCCAGTCACTGAGTGCTAAGCACTCCTTCAATTTGTAGCGCCCATATGAAAGACATGTGGGGCGCTAGACGCAGGGCGCGGAGCACCAGTCACTGAGTGCTAAGCACTCCTTTATTTTGTAGCGCCCATGTGAAAGGCATGTGGGGTGCTGGGCGCTGAGCGCCGGCCACTGAGTGCTAAGCACTCCTTCCTTTTTTATTTACCTAATTTTCCAAGAAGAGAGTTCTTCTTTCTTGAGAATTTAATTCTCTGTTCTTTCTGAAGCTTATGGGGGGTTCCTTCTTTTGAGACTTGAAGTCTTTGGTTCTTTATATAGTAAAGGCAAGTTTGTCGATCAGTTGAAGAAATCTCTTATTAAGAGATCCTAATTGATTTTGGGGATTTTACCTACCATTGGATCTTTGATCCTAAGACTTTGTTTTATAGAAAGTATTTTCTTGTTTTTAACAAGATTAAGGAAATATTTACCCATACAGAATTTATTCTGTAGATCGGTGATTCTTTAATCACCATTGGATTTTTAATCCAACGGTACTCTGTTTTACAGAGGGCGATCTTTCTTGTTTAGAAAGATTTGAGGAATATTTCCTCTAAACATAATTTAATTCTGCATCCTGATGATCTATCATCTCTGTTGAATCTTTGATCCAACGTCTCTGCTTAACTGAGAGTAGAATCTAATTCTACAAGGCGCCGACGCTCACATGCTATGCACGCGGGCGCTGCTTAAGATTTTTGTGTGGTTTGCACACGGGCGTTGCTTATATAAGAGTTATTAACTCTGGCGCTGGCGCCCTCATGGAAGGCACGTGAAGCGCTGCTTAAGATTTTTGTGTGCTTTGCACACGGGTGCTACTCATATAAGAGTTTTTAACTCTGGCGCTGGCGCCCTCATGAAAGGCACGTGAGGCGCTGCCTCTTGAGCTTTGAACAGAGCTTTTCTCTTTTATTGGGGGAAACAACCATCTCATTCCACTTTTAATACATTTCGTAACAATGTAGCACTTAAAAACCCCATAATGTATATTGTGTTGTTTAGATGTAAGACTTGCCGAGACCATGGTATAAATTTTTCATGTAAACGGATACGAATGTAAACGGATAGTCATGTAGTCAAGTCAAGATATATCCATGGTTCGATCAATTCAAGTCATGTTGATTTTGTTCTAGTATAGTTCTGGTATTCATGTTCAAGTTCAAGTATAGATTGGATTCATGTTGTATTGGAGTTAAGATTGGAATTTGTTCATGTTTAGATTATATTCGGATTAGACTGAGACTCAGATTGAGTCAGACACTTAAACAGAATTGGATTTCTGAATTAGGTTTTGGAGTTATCAGTAACTGCTGCACATAGACGGTAGGATTCGTAACATTTTCCAAGCCAATTAGCATTGATAACACCGTTTCAGTTTTCTACCTTAAATAAGTAAGCACCCACTTTCTCCGGCTCTTTGAGGCTCAAGAGAATTGGTCCCGCTTTAACCTATATTTACTAGGGTCCTTATTGTAATTTAATATAACTTGATGGGGTTTTATGAAAAATATTTTTAGTATACTTTTAAAATAAATCTCAAGTATTTATTTATCGTATTTAGGATTTTTCATGGATGTAATTTTTAAAAGTGAGGTATTCTAGTGAATAAATACCCAGCTTGAATAATACATGGTATTTTAGTGTAAACTTGACTTGAATGGATTCTTGATGGTATTTTCATAAAACTTGTAATTCTTTTCCTTTATTTAGAAAAAACATGGAATTTGTTATATATATATAATAGATGGTTTGATAATATTTATATATAATTATTAAAAATAAAATTTATTTATTAAATAGAAAATCACATTTTTTTTAAAAATTGCATTAAAAATTCCATCGAGATCGTATGCTCCATGAGGAGGTCTGCATCTCGTCCTACTAGTCCGATGGATGTGCGATAACCCGCACCAACCGAATCAGATTCCTCAAAAGTGGGTTGTAGAGGCACAATCGCAAGGAATTTAAAATAACACAATTTAAAGAATACGGTTTTAATAGTTTTTGGTATTTTAATGTCAAAGTCGTATTTGTCCCAAAAATATTGTTAAAAGAAAATCGTGCTATGTTATGGTGCGTGTTGTGAGAGGTAGGTCATTATCTCGTGAGATTTTCTAAAGGTAATGCAAGCAAAAATGATAAAAGATGTCATATGTAATTTTATGGTATTTAAACGTAAAAGTGTAATAAAAGTTGTTTTATATGGTGTTTTGAAATGAAACTTGTTTATAATTATTGTTTAATATTTAACAAATAAAGTATAATGATTTAGATAATTAGTTCTTAAGAAAAGTTGTTATTTTAAAAAGTTTTAGAAATGAATGTTAGTATAACTCCACTTACCGACATCATTGAAAAGAAGAAGTTTTGAGATGTGAAAAGAAGATAAGAGAGGGAACTTACTAGTTTAGAGAATAGAAGGGAGGTTGAGGGAACGTTTGATGGCTTCGTGGAGTCGCGGGGTCGCCAGAATCGTCTCGAATCGTCGCCGGAAATTGACCTAGTGCTAACTCCACTTGTACTCTTCTTTGACTTGGAATTTTTTTTGAGAATTTTAACAAAAGATTTCAGAATGAAGAGGGCTAGGGTGTGGGGTTGTATTTATAGGATAGAATCAGGGTTTTGAGAATTGAAAAGAGAATTAAAAATGTATTAAGGTTTGGATTAAAGGGTGAATTTAAGTTCTCTGTTAAATTATAGAGAAATCAAACAACATGGGAGTAATGGGTGTAGGCCAAGGGACTGGGGTGCAGAGTATGGGAGTATTTGGTAGGGGGGCCTAGCGGCGCCGGCCTAATAGTGAATCTCGTCGGCCGTTTGTATGGGGTGGGGTCTTGGATGTTTGCCACATGTCCTAGTCTGTTTAAATACTCATTTGCACATGTTTATTTAATCTGACTTTTTATTTTTACGTGTATTGCACGTGTAAACTTTTAGGCTTCCAAAAAGTTTAAAATAAAAATCAGTAAAAATAATATATGGCTGATGGGATTCAAACACAGGGGCTACGTCTCAGCAGTGCAAGGTTTTACCAATGAGTTATAAGTTGTTTCTTACTGTTCTTAAACAATTTTATTTTATAACTTGTGCTCGAGCTTGAAACTCTATTCTGTACATTAATTTGAAAATTTTTGTACAAAGAAATTGGAGTCGTTACAGATTCAGATGGAGGGATGACCAAGACAACAGTGCCACTCACTTATTTCTGACATAGAACTAGCGTGAATTTGAGATTGGATGGAGTGTGGGTGGTAGTAGAGATCATTATGGTTATCCTCGCGAAGAAGAGGAGCCCCGTGCGAATATCCTTCACCAAAAAATTTGAGGGAAAAAACTCAAGAGAGATTTTGTTTGATTTGCAAAATTTAGCAGCAGAAATTAAGTTTTGAGTAATATATGGTGCATAAAGGACATTATCTAAAAGAAAGGGTTTGTAGGGTGAGTGTAATGTGTTGTTACCGATGTGAGAAATTTTCAAATCTGAACCGTCATCTATATTGATCTCATCGGGACTACCGTAATCGGTATAGCTGTGAAGAGTCCCAGTATCGGACGTAACGTAATGAGAAGCACAAGTGTCCAATATCTAGGAGGAGGAAGCGGGCCAGCTGGTATTTGTGTTGTTCACCACATGTTGAGGGAGTGTTTGTGCTGGGTGTTGCGGTGAATTGGTTTGCACTGCGTTCTCACGAAAAAAGCGAGCGAGTTAACGTAAATCTTTGGCGTTGTGACCGGGACGTTTGCAGAAATTGCAGTAGGAGTTGGAACAAGACGAGTTATTGTTGCGTGTGCCGGAGTACTGGTTGTTGTTGCTGTTACGAGTGAAGTTGTTGTTGTTGTGATTGTAAGGGACTCTTCCATGTTGTTGCGGAGGGCGATAGGAGGAGCGATTGAGTTGGTTGGTATAGTTGGCGGTTTTGAGAGAGAGGCGCGCATGTTTCTTCTTTCTTCAGATGGCGTTCATAATTTAAGAGTTTGTCATAGAGCTCGTCAAAGGTGATGGCGTTCATAATTTAAGAGTTTATCATAGATCTCGTCAAAGGTGATGGCGTTATCACGAACTTGGATAGTAGCGACAATTTCTTTGAATTCAGGTCCAAGACCAGCGAGGATGTGAAGAACAAGGTCATCTTCGAGAAAAGGGTGGTCAGCGAGATGAGGTCATCGGAGATAGATCGCATCTCTTGTAGGTACTCACTTATAGATCGCGAACCGTGTTGATTGTTGATCAGACGTTCCTTGAATGACAGAACTCTTGAGCGAGATTTGTTCGCAAGGAGAACAATAAGTTGATCTCATGCTTCATTGGAGGAGGAAACAAAGGAGATGTGGGGCTGGATCGTATCGACATAGATGCTAAGGATAGTATTGAGAATAAGTAGATCCTGGCGATACCATTGATGGTAGTCTGGATTTTTGACACGCTTGGTGGTGTCATTGATGTCAGAGATAGTTCTCGGAGGAGGAGACTTGGAGCCGTCGATGTGGACAAGAAGGTCATGGCCGGTTGAATTTAGGATCTCTACACGTTAAAGCTTGTGTAGGAGAGTTTTGTTCGGAAAGAAAATTTGGAGATGATGGAGGTTAAGTTTTGAGAGGAGGCCATTGATAAAAAAAATTAAGCTTTTAAGTCCAGGGCTCTGATACCATATAGAAATTTAGAGAAGATAGTTTTTAGGGTTTGTAACATGATTGATTTTGCATTAAGATTTGCGGTATATTTATGCAATTATATGATGGAAAATAAAATTAAAACAGAATCTTTCTATAACCACGATTTGGTAAAATCTGATTTATTAAATTTAGAACCGCAACAGTTGTGTTCGCCTTCGACAGACGTCTGACCAGTAGCCTTCAGACGTCTGCGTGTTCTCTGTTATTTGTCAAAGAATTATGCCCAGATGTTTGGCTCTTATTCTTCAGACGTCTTTCTCTTTTGCAGACGTCTGGCTCTTCCTCTTCAGACATCTATCTCTGTTCTGTTGTTTTGCCAGTTCTCTGACAGACGTCTGGAGCTTCGTTTTCGGACGTATGGCGTTGTTATTTTTGGCTTGTGTCGCCGATAGAGAGAGGGTCGCGTTCAGTAGGAGGGTCGCAACATTGGTGGAGAAGTGGCGTTGATGGAGAAGGGGATGGATGTTGGAGATGAGCGAGAAAGAGGAAGGCGAGAGAGGAAGAAGAAGATGAGAGGGACAAAGGGAATGAGTTGCGGGAACAAAACCACACTTTAGAGGTGCGGTTATGGTTAACGCCCATTTATTACTGCTAATTAGCCCATCAACACCATATTGCTAAATATTCTGACCCCAACACCATTTTTCTAATTACTTTTTAAAAAAATTGTTAATTCCCAAAAATTGTCCGATTGGTCGTAGTACAAGCATTTTGAGTGGGAGGACAAAGGTACCCTTGCTTTTTAACAATAAGGACAATTGTTTTCAAAAATCCTCATATAATATTTAATTATCGTAATCGAGCTGGGCTGTTTCAATTTCCAAAGCCGGCTTGGTCAATGGAATTAACGCGCTGAGCATCAACAGTTCATTTTAATCGATGTTAATTATTATAACCGAGGTTCCTGCTTTTAATCGATGCTAGGCTTTGCAATTTTTTCACATGATTCTGCTCCTCCTACTCTGTTGTGAATATTGTCATCAAATCCGTCATTCCTTTTCACATCTGAGCGGATGAAAGTCTATACGGATGAGTTTGATGAAGGTTTTCCCAAGTATCTTTGAGACATCATGAGATTTCATATATGAATTCCACCTTGTAGGCATGGCTTGGTAGCTTCGATTTGGCAAAACGTACATTTTGTTGGCTATTATAATCATAGATGGTGAAGTCTAGTGCTAATCATCTCAACTGTGAACCTTTTCCTTTTCCGCATCTATCCCACCATCGTACATGGGCAAATCAATTTTTGTTTCCATATTGAAAGATTGCATCACATTCTCCACCTTTAAAGGTTGCACCACATTCTTACTTTTAAATGTTGACTTGCTTATGAGTTTTTCCTCTTCCTTTTCTTCCTCCGATTCATCCCCGATGCTCAAGGTTTCTCCACTAGCGCCTTTGGTTTTGAATGAAGTTGCGATATCCGACTTGGATGCTGAAGAAGCAGTGAGTTGCAGAAGAATCTCCTGCAATGTTAAAACTATGGATCCGACCGTCGCTTTGAATTTTTCTATATGATTAGGCAAATCGTTGCTGTTGACCATCTTCTGCAGTACTTTCTTATTAATTGTTACCTTAGTTTTGGTGACGGGTTTCAACCATGCAAGTACGAATCTTTACCGTGGTAGGGATTGAACCTGGCATTGATACCAATTTAATCCTAAATCTATATAGTCAGGTTGAGAAGCCTAATCAGACAGACAAGATGTGGATTTGTGAAGATTTTGATATATGCGGAAGCAAAATAAAAGAAACATAGAAGATAATGATTTTGGGGGTGGGAGAATTTTCTCTCATTTAATTCTCTTAGGCAGAAAGTGTAATATTCTATAATTAAAAAAACCCATATATTCTATCTATAACACATATCAAGAATCTAAAAGCAAGATTTAGACGTATCTTTATCCATAACCATAAAAACATGCGGAAGTCACGATCGAGCTAGATCTTCCTCTCCTTTTTTTCCCTTCAGGTGGCTCTCAATAGGAAAAGCCAATTATTAGGTTAAGAACGGGAGATGGGATCTACCCTGTATATATAATGAATCTTATTGGGTCCTCCCATAAAAAATCCAATAAGATGAAGGCCTACACTGACAGCCCGATTATATCATATCTGATAAAAGGTGTGCAAAAACCCATTAACCCAATAAGATCACATAACTTTATTGGGCCTACCAGTATATCTCAAAACTACATAATATTAGTCCACCCACTTTAATAAATCATAATTAATAATAGCTCATAATTAGATAAATCTAACATTCTCCCACACATCATTAATAAAAAAACATTTACATTAAATTTTTTTTATTAAAAACACCTTTTAGAAAACAATTTATTTTGCAAATGACTCTTGGGCTGAGCAAAATAAAACAATGTATGTGACCAAAAAATTAAAACTTATATAATTATGAGACACCATCTCAATAAACAATCCGGTCCAATAGAATGCCTAACACCGAATCATGACAGTAGTTATATTCTCATAATATAAAGCCATCCATGACCAGAAATACTAGAAATCCTATCGATATGGATCAAATGTGATAGTGTAGCAAGAAAATAGTACTATTTATGTGATATTTATTTATGTACTATTTTTTTTTATTGTCGATCCTCAGATTTCTCCTTAACCTTATGAGAAATCCAATTTCTCTATGTTCTTATGAGAAATTACATAAACCAATTGCACTTTAACTTTATAAGGAATTAAATTCTCTAAATCCTTATGAGAAATTCATAAAACAATTGCTCTTTAATTT
Organism: Agapanthus africanus; assembly: GCA_030015575.1. Classification (NCBI taxonomy): domain Eukaryota; kingdom Viridiplantae; phylum Streptophyta; class Magnoliopsida; order Asparagales; family Amaryllidaceae; genus Agapanthus; species Agapanthus africanus. The sequence continues at coordinate 22,036,845 of JASDDO010000022.1, forward strand.
TATAAGGAATTAAATTTCTCTAAATTCTTATGAGAAATTCATATGAAAATAATTCCTCTTTAACCTTGTGGGGAATTAAATTTCTCGAAAACCTTATGAGAAATTTACCGGCTTTAAAATAGGCCTGTATACCCATTTTCCTTCAGGTATACCATTACGAAAAATCCGTCATACTCAAAAAACCAGTACCAAAGTTTTCAATATTTCATATAAAATGATATGTCATAAGCATAATGTGCATAATAAATAAATAATGGAGTGTTAAACAAATAACATAAATGATGATCATCAATAATGAAGTTAAAGAGTTTATAAATACACTCTAAAATATGAATATATAGTCCTGAAAAATATGCATCAACTCTTACTACTAAGCACATCAAAAGACTCAATAATACCCATGTTATTAACATGTTTCTTGATAATTATTGTTCTCAGACTCTTGGTCAAAGGATCGTCGAGCATGTCCTCGGTCCTAATGTGCTCAATAATTATTTTTTTTTCTTTCACCAGATCCCTAACTGATAGATACTTCACACTAATGTGTTTAGATCCTGTGCTCTTTTATCGTTCTTTGTGAAAAAACACTGCTGCGCTATTATCACAATAAATCTTTAATGGTGTAGCAGTAAGGAAACAATCAATAAACTCAACATATATAGTAGAAGACGCCACAATAGTTTGCTTAGCACTGTGCCAAGATATTGCACCACCAACTAACATGAAGATGTAAGCTGAAGTCGGTTTTAAATTATCTGGACCAGCATAATCTGAATCTGAATAACCGGCCAACTCTAAACTGTCAACTTTTCTGTAAACAAGCATGAAATCCTTCATTCGCTTTAAGTATCTCATAACCTTCTTGACAACTACTCAATATACCATACCTAGATTAGAATAATACCTACCAAGTACACCAACATCAAAAGCAATGTCTAGTCTTGTGCAAACATGTACATACATTAGACTACCCATTGTACTAGCATACGGATAATTCTCTACCACCTTTCTTTCAAGCCCATTTTTAGAACATTGGCTTTTACTAAAATTTTCTCCTTTCACCACGGGCACATCTCCTGATTTACAGTCTTGCAAATTAAACCTTTCAAGCATACGGCTAATATATGCCTTTTGAGACAACCCCAACAAGCCACGTGATCTATCTCGATGAATCTCTATGCCTAAAACAAATGAAGTATCTCACATATCTTTCATATCAAAACTCTTTGACAGTAGGTGTTTGGTCTCATGTAGCAATCTTATATCACTACTTGCAATCAGAATATCATCTACATATAAAACAAGATAAATATATTTGCTCCCACTGACTTTGCAATATAAACATTAATCTATTTTATTTTCCACAAAACCGAAAGAAGTCACCACCTCATCAAATTTTTGGTACCATTGACGAGAAGCTTGCTTAAGACCATAAATCAACATTTTCAATTTGCACACTAAATTTTCTTTGCCAACTTCTTGAAAACCTTCAGGTTGATCCATATAGATTTTTTCATCCAAATTACCATTTAGAAAACCTGTTTTCACATCCATCTGATGAAGTTCCAGATCAAAATGAGCCACTAAAACCATAATAATTCTAAAAGTGTCTTTTGTAGAAACTGGAGAAAAGGTCTCATGATAATCAACGCTTTCTTTCTGAGTGAACCCTTTAGCAACCAATCTGGTCTTATGACGATCAATTTCACCTTTAGAGTTTTTTTTAGTTTTGTACACCCATTTGAAGCCAATGGGTCGACAACCGGCGGACAACTCAACTAGCTCTCATGCTTTATTAAGTCTTACAGACTTTAATTCGTCTTCCATAGCACTAAACCATAAATCAGAATGAATGCTCGAAACCGCGTCACTAAAGGTAACAGAATCGTTGACTTCACCAATGTCATAATCTCCTTCGCCAAGATACACATAAAAATCAATAGGGATTGCATTTCTTCTTTATCTATTGGATATTCTAACCGGTACTTCTAGAGCATTCTCCATATTGGAAGGTACAATATCAGGAACAGAAAAATCATCTAGAACTTGTTGCTCAATATCAATATTAACTGGTGGAAATAGAACAACACTATCTTGCAATATGGATAAAGGTATAGAAACACATTTCTCATTATTTGCTCATCGATGGCCGGATGATCCCGAAGATCTGCAACATCAAACTTCAAAAACTTTACAGTTTGAGATTCAACAATTCTAGTGCCATTAGAGGGTCGATAGAATCTATATCTATTGGAATGATCGGGATATCCAATAAAATAACAACGAGTGGTTATAGAATCTGTTTTCTTGTTAAAAGGGTTATAAACTCTCACATCAACTGGACAAACCCAAACCATTAAATGATTAAACTAAGTTTTCTACCAGTCCATAACTCAAAAAGTGTCTTGGAAACAGATTTGCTAGGAACCCGATTAAGATTGTACAGGCTGTCCTAATAGCTTCTCACCAAAGATACCCAGGTAGGTTATTTCTACTCATCATGCTACGCATCATATCCTAAGAGTACGATTTCGCCTTTCAACTACCCCATTCTTTTCAGGACTACCAGGCATAGTATATTGGCCAATGATCCTACAATCTTTCAAATAATTAACAAAAGACCCTAAATATTGTCCAGCATCACCATATTTACCATAATATTCACCACCACGGTTAGAACTAATAATTTTGACAACTTTTCCCAATTGTTTCTCTGATTCAGTTTTAAAGACTTTAAATCTATCAAGTGTATCATATTTTTCCTTAATTAGATAAACAAAACCATGACAGGAAAAATCGTCAATAAAAGTGATGAAATACTTGTTAACACATAAGGTCTCGGAATAAGGTCCACTAATATCAGTATGAATAATTTCCAAAAGATTCAAACTACGAGTAACACATATTTTCTTGGTCTTAGTTAATTTATCTCTAATACAGTCGACACAAACACTTAAATCATCAAAATCAAGACGGTAAAATTTCATCTATTATCAATCTTTTTATTCTCTCTTTGGAAATGTGACCTAAACATTTATGTCATAGATTGGAAAATCTTTCTTTAATTAGAGGTCTTTTCGACACAGTTTTACCAACAAGACAAGTCATATTGTTATCATTGTCAAGAGCCAAGCAAAGTCTATATAATCCATCAGATAAGGCACAATTACCAATATGAATAGAATTTAGAATTAAATGCATTTTTCCATTTCCAAAAAGAAGACTAAATCCCAACATTTCCAATAACAAAACTAAAATCAAATTATGTTTAATAGACGGTGCATAAAAGACGTTCTCTAATATAAGATGATAACTAGACTCTAAAATAAGGACTAATGTTCCTATAAACTCGATCTCCATATCGACTCTATTTCTTACTGTGGAACCCCTGCAATGTTATAGTAACATGAACAGAAGCTCCACTATCAATCCATCAAAAATCTAAAGGAACATTAACAAAGTTAGACTCAACACAAACAAGAGCTAAAAGATTACTTTCTTATTTGTTCTTCTTAGCTAACCAAGAGTTGTACTTAAAATAATTGACCTACTTATAACCGGGCTTCTTACAGAAGAAACACTTAGAATCATTCGGCATGCCCCATCGATTGTAGGTTTGACAATCACCATGCCTTTTGAAATTTTGAACCTTCATAGGACCACTAAGCTTAGGCTTCTTATCGTATCCATGATGCTTCTCATAGTTAGGTTTAGACTGAGCCACCACCAATGCAGTTTCAGTCTTTCCCTTTTTAATTTTGTCTTCTTCGGCAACACATTTGGTGAAAAGATCAGGGATTTTCCAAGTTTCGTTTAGAATAGTGTAAGCAGTTTTGATGACACCAAATTCAGAAGGTAAAGTTTTCAAGTCACAACTATCAATAAAATCATCGGGTATGGAAATATCAAGGTCTTTGAGTTTGGTTTGGAGATGAACCATCTTAAGGATATATTCTCTAACCCCTTTGGCACTATCATACTTATTAGGAATAAGATCATCTATAAGACGACTAGACTCTGCCTTATCAGAAATTTTATCTCTCTCCTCCACAGCAGCGAGAAACTTCTTTGTCTTTATGGTCCCAAGCAGACTACTAATCAGATATTCAGAAATTGACCTTCGCATTGCAATGGGACTGAGCCTGTTAGATCTCTCCCACTTAGCATGAAATTCCTTCTGTTCAGAAGTACTCTCAGCCATGAGCTTCGCAGGTTCATTCTCACGTAAAGTCAAATCAATGTCCACAATACCAAGAGAAAAATCAATGTCTTACTTCCATCGCTTGTAATTAGTTCCAGTCAGGACTTCTATATTGGTGTTATTATTATTAACCGAAATGAAACTGCATGAATCAAAACAAAATAACCACAGGTTAAAATTAATATGGACAATAAATCATATGAATAAGCTTTAAAATAAAACTTGATAAGGTTATTCATTTAAAGGACTCCAATACATCACCACAATCTTGCCTTTGGACAGAGAATTATAACATGCAGTAGGATCTCTACACATGAACATAGCCAATAAGTATACACTAACTTCAAAAATACCCCCTTAGACAGGTAAGTTTTAGACTAGTATATTGTCACCGTAATATGGTACATGCCTTCTCATGTAACATATAATAGTCCCTTTTAGGCAGGCTACGATATATTACCTAAATGAGATTACTCCAAAACCGGATGAGAAACAACTTTCAAATCTCAATGCGTGAGCCGTTTTGATGACAAACACACATATCAAATTTGAGTCTTTCTCGAATGGGAGTATAAATATTTGTCCCTTTAACTTGTTAATTGAATCATGCTCTTAAGATTCGGAACCTTATGCATCTCTTGATTTAAATTGTGTTATAATATCTTAACATATAAAGAATGTCACATGCAAACAATGACTTGATAGCAATTTTATGGCAAATTAATAGCATAATAGTTAACTAATTACAATAAAATAATAAAAGAATACATATAACATTGATGCATGTATAAATTGCTAAGATATTGAAACATGAATAAAATGTATAAAAAAAACTGTTACAAAACAGTCCCCCTTAATATGCAATTTCAGAAGAAAAAAATTGCATTTAAAAAATAATAACAATAAATTATTGTTTGGGTTAATAAGTGGGCTATGGACCGGCTGAACTGAATATATATATATATATATATATATATATATATATATATATAAACACCCAGTTCGGGTCGGGTTCGGGTCCACTGAATCAAATCACGTTTAAGCAAGTGGGTCGGATTTAAATAAACGGGTCGGGTTTTTAAAAAAATTAAAACTATCTTTTCACTGTTCATCATCTTCCCCTTTCCCCAATAAAAAAACAATATTTGGCATCTGCGAATCTAATTCAAGACATCAATGAATCTAAGCATGCAACTAAATTTCATCAAAGCATGACCAATTAATCAAACTACTCAATTGAAAAGTTCCAAGATTTCTTAGTGTATTTAACTGAATAACGAATTGATTCACAACCGCATCTGCAACGCCCATTCAATATTTGGCAACAAATCATTCAAAATTTAAGCGCTAAATGAATTGTTTCACACTTTTTTTTCTTTTTTTTAAAATCAGATTATGAAACCAATTGATTCATAACGATCTGTTCCCTCAGTCAATATAAATAGCAAACAGGTAATAAGAAATTAAATTAAATTAACAAAATTATATTTCTCCAATCTTGAAAAAAAACACAGAACATCAATATTGGTTATGCATAACCCAGACATCAATTTTTTTTTCCAGAAATAGTAAAAAAAATTGTATCGTAGATCATGGTTTTAGAAAAAAACCATAGGTTTGGCTCTGCTACCAACTGTAATATTCTATAATTAAATGCATCACTATGTTTCATCTATAACACATATCAAGAGTCTAAAAGCAAAATTTAGACGTATCTCTATCCATAGCCATAAGAACACGCGGAAGTCACGATCGAGCAAGATCTTCGTCTCCTTTCTCTCCTTCGGTTGGCTTTCAATGGGAAAAATCAATTATTAGGTTAAGAGCAGGAGAAATGATCTAGCCTGTATATATAATGAATCTCATTGGGTCCTCTCATAAAAAATCCAATAAGATAAAGGCCTACACCGACTGCCCGATCACATCATATCTGATAAGAGGTGTGCTAAAATCCATTAATCCAATAAGATCACATAACTTTATTGGGCTTACCAGAATATCTCAAAACGACATAATATTAGTCCAGTCCACTTTTATAAATCATAATTAATGATAGCCCATAATTAGATAAATCTAACAGAACACATAAATAAACCTCCAGCTATCAATATTTTTGCGATAATTTCCTTAATCTAATTTTATTAGAGAAAACTATCTCAATCTTTGATAGATAGCTACCCTACGATGTTAAAATAGTTTACAAATAGTTTACATATTGACCGTTGTTCTCCCCGTTTACCTTAACCCATCAATTTTTTACCTTAACCCCATTAACTTTTTGCAGTAATTTCCCCTTAATCCGAAGCTCTTTCCATCTCAATTGAAGTATCCAACATTTTTCTTGTTGAAATTTGGTGATCCCTAAAATTAGAGGTTTATAATCTCGATTTTGTAACTTAATTGATATTTTTGGGTTGTGGCTGGATTAATTTTACAGTTAACTATGTAATTAAAGACTTTTTTTTCTTCTCAATATGATTAGGATTTTTTTTAGTAGTTTGAAATATGGTTTAGGTCTAAGAATTTCATTTGATTGGAAAGTTTATAGAAGAAGATTGCAAAGCCCATAATTTCAAAATACTCAACCTCTTTTCATCTGATTTAGGGGTTGAAGAAGAAGATTGCAAACTCCATAGTTTCTAAGCAACCAACCCTTCCTTATGTGATTAAGGAGTTTGAATCGTCCATAATTGGAAATCGCTCCATGGTGGTGGAGGCTTAAAGAAGACATGACTTGTGCTTTAGATATAGGGAAAGAATGAGGAATGAATAAAGAAGGGGGTGAGAGAAATTCTTTTTAAAAGCACCAGCATGGATAAAATTGGAGATCATGTACTAATTTGATGATGTTGCAATTTCAGTTAACGTTGCAAACATCAAAGTATATTTCTGTAGTCGAGGATTGTAGTTGACTATTAACTCTTTATTAACTCTCTTTTATGGCCTAAATGTTCTTCTGATCCATACAGGACTTGGTTACAAAAATATTAAAATTAATTAGTTTCTAATTTTCATCTTACTTAATTTGGAAAAGTTAATCCTACTCCTAGTAAGTGTAGTTATTTAACTCAACTCTTAATTAATCAAGGAGTACATATCATGGTTTAATAAATCATGGACCAAACACAACTCCTAATCATATTAGGAGTACACATGAAAATCCATCCTGATCAAGTTAGCAGTAAGATTAATCGGTTTTCATCCTACATATTTTTTTTGACGAAAAGTTTTCATCTGTTGGGAAGGGGGAGTCAATCCACGAAACAGTGCTCGTGACAAAACCCAAATCACGCAAAAATACAATCACGCAATTAAACGACGAAAGACAATATAAATTAAAGTGCAGGAATAAAAATGTAATCAATCACAAACAAGATAGATTTGTTAACGAGGTTCACCCACCGTATGGCTAGTCCCCGGCAGAGCGGAATCTGCAAACGTCTACTATACTTGAATCAAGTTTGCAAACAAAAGCAACTCTAGGAGATTTCTCTCAAATCTCTCTATACAACTCTTGGTCTTTGCCTCTTGTGATGATACTTATGATGGATACAAAATGCCTCACTCATAAGATGTGCTTTTATAGCACCTACGACAATGTCACTATCTAACAAAATCACCACCTTTCATTGTCACCACCTAACAATGTCATGCATGTCAAAAGTAGCACCTAACAAAGTCATCACCTAACATTATTACCACCTAACAATGTCATGCATGTCAAAAGATGGCACCTAACCCTAAAATTTAATTTGCATCAATTTTCAACAAACTCCACCTTGATGCAAATTCATCACAATCTCGACATTGTCCCACTTGGAGTATTTTTTTGGCTTGATTCTCAACACTAGTAAACTTCACACGATTCCGCTGTTTCTCTCTCCCCATCAAATTTTCATGGAGAGATTCACCGTTCTGCAACAGAGATTCAGCTTATCTCTGTCTACAATTTTGGTGAACATATCCGCCAGATTCTTCTCCCGCGATCTTCTGCAGTGTCAACTCACTATCTTCTAACGCCATGCGTATGAAGTGGTACCGCACCTTGATATGCTTCGTCCGAGAATGATATGCTGCATTCTTCGCCAAATGTATTGCACTTTGGCTGTCACTCCACAAGATATTGAAGTCTTGCTTCTTACTCAACTCTTCGAGTAACCTTTGTAACCATATCATCTCTTTGTTGGCTTCCGTGATCGCCACGTACTCAGCCTCCGTAGTTGACAATGCTACCACTTTTTGCAGTTGAGATACCCAACTCACCGTTGTTCCCCCAACTGTAAATACGTAACCCGTTGTGCTCTTTCCACTATCTCGATCACCCGAGTAGTCCGCATCAACGTAACCTTGCACCTTTAGAGAGTCACCCCCGAAACATAAGCAGTGACTAAACGTACTCCTAAGATACCTCAAAATCCACTTCACCGCATTCCAATGCTCCTTCCCCGGGTTTTGCATATACCGGCTCACAACTCCCACTGCATGTGCAATATCTGGTCTCGTACTCACCATTGCATACATTAAACTCCCTACCGCAGAAGCATAAGGCACTCTTGCCATCTCGTCTTTCTGCTCTTGAGTTGTCGGGCAAAACTCCTTCATGAATTTGAAATGTTTTGCTAAAGGCGTACTCACCGGTTTTGACTTGTCCATGTTGAACCGCTTCAAAACCTTCTCGATATAGTCGCTTTGCGATAACCACAGCTTCTGCTGCTTCTTATCTCGAACGATCTTCATGCCCAAAATTCGTTTGGCCGCTCCCAAATCTTTCATGAAAAACTTTTCAGTCGTCATCTTCTTCAGACTTTGAATTTTCTTGAAGTTCGGACTCGTTACCAACATATCATCTACATAGAGTGATAGAATGATATGGTCTCCATTCTCAAAAGTTTGAATATAGACACAGTGATCTGACTCACCATGCACAAATCCCGTCTCTACTATGAACTGATCGAATTTGAGATACCACTGTTTTGGAGCTTTCTTAAGGCCGTACAAGCTCTTTCGCGGTCTACACACCATAGTTTCTTTTCCTTTCACCTCGTATCCCGGTGGCTGCATCATATAGATCTCCTCCACCAAATCTCCATGAAGGAACGCAGTCTTCACATCAAGCTGCTCTAAGTGCAGATCCTCCACCGCCATAATACTAAGGATCACTCGAATTGATGTCATTTTCACCACAGGGGAAAATATCTCTTGATAGTCAATTCCCTGCTTTTGCGCATATCCCTTGACTACCAAGCGAGCCTTGTACCGCATCACACCATCGGCCTCATTTTTTATCCTGTTCACCCATCTATTCAGCAACACTTTTCGACCCTTGAGTAGCTTCACTAGGTCCCACGTGCGGTTCTTCTTCAAAGAATCCATCTCCTCGTCCGTAGCTCGCTCCCATTGCTTACTACCACTGTCTTGCGTCGCCTCTTCAAGGGATTCAGGCTCTTCCGAATCCGTGTACAAAATGAAGTCGGTCATAAGTCTTTCAAGTAGTCTCCTTTCTCTCGTAGATCTCCTCAAAACTGATACATCTGGTTGCTGAACATGGTCTCCATCATGTTCTTGAACCTGATCCTGCACTGCAGCTTCCTCCATGTTTTGATCCCCACTTGTGGACACCTAATTGTTCTCTTGAGTTCCGTCTAACTCCACGAACTCAGATACAACACCATCTTTGGCTTGCTTTTCTTCTCTATATAAGTGCTGCTCATCAAAGACAACGTTCCGGCTTCGTATTACTTTCTTACTTGCGTAATCCCACAGCCGATATCCGAACTCGTCTCCACCATACCCGATGAAAGCACACTTCTTAGATTTGGAGTCAAGCTTACTTCTTTCTGCCTTATCAATCAAAGAATACGCGATACAGCCAAATACCTTAAGGTATGAATAGTTGATCGGTTTACCCGACCAAATTTCTTCTGGAATGCCTCCATCAAGCGCACTTGCCAGGTTTTTGTTTATCAGATACACAGCAGCATCGACCGCTGCTACCCATAAGAATTTTGGCAGATTCGCATCCAAGGTCATGCTTCGCACTCGCATCGTTCCGTTCATCCTTTCAGCGATACCATTTTGCTGTGGCGTCTCAGGTACCGTCTTCAACCAACGAATACCCTTTTGCGAGCAAAACTCCTCGAACTCTTAGGTGTAGTATTCCCCGCCATTATCGGACTTTAGGCCTTTAACCTTCATCCCCATTTGGTTCTCCACCTGCGCAATCCAGTGTTTGAAGATGCCAAACACATCGGACTTTTTCTTCATCGCGTATACTCATGTCTTTCGACTTGTATCATCGATGAACGTCACGAAGTACCGATTTCGTCCATAAGACTCCACCGAGGCCGGACCCCACACGTCCGTATGCACCATCTCCAGTTTCTTGGTCTTTTTCGCTACGCCTCTAATTTGAAATCCGAGCGCGCTTTGCTTCCCACAAACGCAGCTCTCGCAAAACCCCAACTCCACCTTTTTCAACCCTGAAAGGACCCCCTTAGCTTGAAGAATTTTCATGTTCTTCTCGCTGAGGTGTCCCAATCTTTTATGCCATAACGAAGTCTCCGAATCTTTCTCCGAACTTGCTGTCAATGCAACCGAGCCTTCGTTGCTCCCATTGAATGAGTACAACGAACCACTCAGCTTGTCCCTTGCGACCACCAACGACCCTTTGGAAATCTTCCATTTAGACGTTGCAGTAAACCCTTCGTTGTCTAGCTGACTTGTGGAAATCAAGTTTTTCTTCAAATCCGGAATGTGACGAGCATTCTTCAATTTGATTTGACCACCTCCTGACGGTTGCAAGATGATCGTCCCCTTTCCAACGATCTTACACGATTGACCGTTTCCCACCATCACATGTCCAAGATCATCCTGAACATACTCGCTAAAGTGATGTCTGCCTGAAGTGCAATGAAAAGAAGTCCCTGAATCTATGAACCAAGTATCCGCCTTTGTGTTCTCGCTCGCCGATAGACAAAGACCTTGTTCCTCTTGTTCTTGTATAGACACCACATTCGCTTCCTTTTCATCCGTCTTCTCATCTGAGCCTTTCTTCGGAAGCCTGCATTCACTTCCTCTGTGGCCCTTCTTTCCGCAATTCCAACAGGCGCCATGGATTTTTCCTTGAGATTTACCCCGCCTTTTAGACTTACCCTTTTTCCACTTTCCCCTTTCCATTGTTCTGCCACGATTCTCCACCGAAAGTGCAGAAGTTCCAGAACTCCCACTCACGGACTTTCTCCGCATCTCATCATTTAACATGCAGCTTACCGCATCATTAAACGTGAGAATCCCCGAGATAGAGTTGCTAACCGCCATCACTAGGTTCTCCCAACTCTCTGGCAACGAATATAAGAATAGTAGGGCTCGAATCTCGTCTACAAAGATGATTGAAACGGACTCAAGTTGGCTTGTCACACTGTTGAACTCGTTCAGGCGCTCTATCACCGAACCATTCTCTACCATCTTCATGTTGAAAAGCTTCTTCATCAAAAATATTTTATTTGATGTCGATGGCTTCTCATACAACTTCGCTAACGTCGTTATTAGCGCCTTATTGTTTTCTCCTTTGAGATATTAAAGGCCACATGCGGAGTCAACGACGATCTGATCGTCGCCAAAGCTTTCCTATCCAAAAGGTTCCACTGCTCATCGGTCATCTTCTCGGGCTTTTCTCCTAGCAACGGAAGATATAGATCTTTTTGGTATAGACAGTCTTCTAACTGCATGCGCCACCAACCAAAATTGTGACCATTGAATTTCTCGATTCTTATCTTATCATCTGCCATCTTTCGTCTGTATCGCAGCAAACCCGACTTCCTCCAAGATCTGAACCAACGCCTTCAAAACTACAATCTAAGAAAGTGGGGAAGAGGACACAAGCGTCGTTACCCACCGTTACCTAGATTATAGAATCGAAGAACCCTAGGTTCTCTTAACCTTGCTCTGATACCAGTTGTTGGGAAGGGGGAGTCGATCCACGGAACAGTGCTCGCGACAAAACCCAAATCACGCAAAAATACAATCACGCAATTAAACGACGAAAGACAATATAAATTAAAGTGCAGGAATAAGAAAGTAATTAATCAAAAATAAGATAAATTTATCAACAAGGTTCACCCACCGTATGGCTAGTCCCCGGCAGAGCGAAATTTGCAAACGTCTACTATACTTGAATCAAGTTTGCAAACAAGAGCAATCCTAGGAGATTTCTCTTAAATCTCTCTATACAAATCTCTCTTGGCCTTTGCCTCTTACGATGATACTTATAATGGATACAAAATGTCTCACTCATAAGATGTGCTTTTATAAAACTTAGGACAATATCACTATCTAACAAAATTACCATCTTTCATTGTCACCACCTAACAATGTCATGCATGTCAAAAGTAGCACCTAACAAAGTCATCATCTAATATTATTACCACCTAACAATGTTATGCATGACAAAAGGTGGCACATAACCCTAGACTTTAATTTGCATCAATTTTCAACATCATCCACATTTACTAAAGAGTGTTGACGTGAGGCAATATATTTTTGGTCAAACAATGGATTATCTTAACTGGTATGGTGCAAATTGAAGCCTAAATTACATATAAATACGCAAGGTTTCATTCGTTAGACAGATAAATACCTATGTTTTAATTCTAGATAAATACGCAATGGGCTACTCCAAATTCATTATGCAATGGTTTTATAAAGAGTGATAATTAGATATTAGAGATATGTAACATTTGTCTCGGAATGAAAGTTGGTACAAATAGAAAGTAGATATGGAGAGATGGGAATATGATGATTTGAACCAAGAATACTTCAACATATGGCTTGTCTTTTAGCCTTGTTAAAATCAAATTTTCTAAAATAGCACCACTAAATAAACGAGTTTCATCTCTTATTTATTTTGGAGATTAATCAATTAGGTTTCTTAATAGCTGTTGTTCTCCTTTTTTTTATATCGTTCTTATATATAGAATTTGGTGCTTCGTCTAGGTGCTAAGGAGAATGGTCTAACAAACTTTATACATATTCCTGGCGTTATTATGCTCAACACCGTTTATAGTTTGATCTTATCAATAAGAGAGATAAACAACGAGCAACCTTTTTGTTTGAGCGCTACTTATCTTGCGCTGAACACAGGATTATTCAAATGGGATCTTTTGGGATTGGGTTATTTGCTAAGATGTTTCGTTCATCTTGAGGATCTAGTAGTGAACATTGGGAGGAGAATGTCCTACAGATTACCAAATCCTCATACTAAACTGTTTGCATATTTTAAAATTTTGTTTGATACACCCCCCCCCCCCCCCGCCCCCACCTCTAGGGTGCAAAATATGTCTCGGCTCAGGGCATTTACCAGTATGAATTTGGAGCAGCAGCAGCAGCAACTGAGCCTTTTATTCCAAGCATATTGGGTAGGCTACATGAAACAACATGAGAATCACGTCGGGTCCAGCACATGAATCCTCCGCCACCACTCACTCTTATCGAACAATATACTTTCATTGAGGCTTTTGAAAACCATATCTTTTCGTATCACCTCCATCCATGTTTTCTTCGGTCTTCATTTCGCCCTTTTGATATTGCCTATATCGATAGTATCCATTCGTCGAATCGGTGCTTCCATAGGTCTGCGTCGTACATGACCAAATCATCATAGCCGGTTTTCCCGCATCTTCTCCTCCACATATGCTATACAAACTTTTACATGAATATTCTCATTTCGCACCTTATCTTTCCTAGTGTTACCACACATCCAACGCAGCATGCGCATCTTTGCTACGTGCATCTTCTGTGTATAATGCTTCTTAGGAGCCCAGTATTCTGTATCATATAATAAGGCAGGCCGAATAGCGCTCCGATAAAACTTCCCTTTCAATCTTAACGGAAAGTTACGATCGTACAAAATCTCTGTTGCACTCTTCCATTTCAACCAACCGGCTTGGATCCTTTGATTAACATCGCTATCGATCTCCCTATATTTTTGGATGATGGAACCTAGATATCTAAACTGATCGCTCGGTGATATCTCTTGTCCTTCCAATGTTATACCAAGGTGGTTTCGACTTCTCTGTTTGCTAAATTTGCAATGCATATATACTGTCTTAGACCTACTCAATTCGAACCCCCGAGATTCTAACATTTGCCTCCATAACTCCAATTTGATATTAACCCCTGTTTCCGTCTCATTTATTAGAACAATATCATCAGTGAATAGCATACACCAAGGTATCTTATCATGGATAGTTCTAGTAAACTCATTCATCACGATGGTAAAAAAGAATCGACCTAGTGCAGATCCTTGATGTAAACCAATTGTAATCGGATAATCACTCATTAGGCCGCCGCAAGTTCTAATATTTGTCACTACTCTATCGTACATATCCTTGATTATGTCAATGTACTTGACGAGGACCCCCTTCTTCATCATTGTCCCCCCCATAATACCTCTTTAGGTACCTTATCGTACACTTTCTCTAAATCAATAAATATCATACGCAAATATCTTCTCCTTTCTCGAAAACGCTCGACAAGTTGACGAAACAAATGAATAGCTTATGTCGTCGATCGTCCAGACATTAATCCAAACTGGTTCTCTATTATCTTAACATCCTCACTTAGCCTTTGTCACGACCTGCTTCCCAAGATATGCAAACTACAGCACGTGACAGAGCCAACCATGCTACCTGTGGCCAGGAATTATCCAATCATAGTCACATTACGTCTGTCTATAGGATATCAAGAACAAAAATATAAAATCTATATAGTACATGTCCATTTGCCACAATAAATAAAACCAAGAAAATACATATAGCGGAAACAAATCAAATCCAATAAACAACATTTGAATCATGTCCCAATATGGCTCATATCAAAAGAAAATAAAACTACGGAAATAAACTAAACCAAACATCTCTAAATACACGTTCAATTTCTCACTGCTCGGCTTGATTGCTAAAATATTCTTGATCTGCCTGCAATGAAGGTAGAGGAACTGGGCCATGAAAAACCCAGATGTCAGTGCGTCATAATAGCAAATAACAGTGATAATCAGGATATAACGATATAAGTAAAAATGAATATAAATGAATAACACAGGTATAAAACAGTGAGGTGTATGTATCTGATGTGTGATGTGCAATCTAAAACTGTGCTTCTAAGTTATCTATTCTAAAAGTCTTTTGAAATCAATTAATGTAATTCTCATCGTAACCCAACAGATATATCCCGTTCATTCCCCACGGGACCACGATAACAGTATTTATTCCGTAACACCCGGAAATACGGCAAACAAGTAATTATTCCGTAAAGTCTGGAAAAACGGCAAACAAGTAATGGTTATTCCGCAACGCCCGAAAAAACGGCAAACAAGTAATTATTCCGTAACGCCCGGAAAAACGGCAAACAAATAATAATATTCTCTTGAGTTACGTTTCGGTTACATTCTTGATTTTCCCTTTTTCCCCAGGTTTGTGTTTAAGTCAGGTATTGCCAATATAGATATAATGTCAACACAGGATCAAGTATGTACAGTTCTTGTCTATGCAGACAACAAGTCACGTCCGTCAGGACAACACGTCAATATTGTTGGCATTAGTAACAAGATCCAAGTAACAAGTCAAGTAGTGTGTCGTGAACATGTCATGTGATGCATATCAACTAAATAGATATCCAATGTGAAACTGTAACCAGTATCGAAACACGGCTAATGCAAGGATGCATATGTATCTATCTGTAATAACCATTATATGTTCATGATTCAAAATAAATAACATGTTAGACTAATTTAATAGTATAATGATATCATGATATTCCAGCATGCAACTAGATATGCTATTGTCAGTACGGATACGAACGGATACTGTAAAACTGTAAATTGGTAATAGTTGCTTAATAATAAAACACATGTACTATTTTTATTCATATAGATATCGATATAGTAACATAGCATGTTGCAAGTTAAACTTTCCTGATCGGATCTCACGACGGGATAAGGATGCTACGTCCGATGTCGGATAAACGTCACGATGCAACTACAAGGGGAGGACTGGACCTGGCTGAATAATGACGTGACGTGATGACTAGGTTGGACGACGACGGTGATTGGTCGTCCTGATCGTCGAAGGCGATGTGTGTGACTCCGGCGAGACGGCCGTAAAGATCAAGAAACAAGAAATAAAGAAATGAAGAATGAAGAAGAAGGAGAAGGAGAAGGGGCTGCTCGACTCTGGGTTCTGGGGACAGAGGACCGAGGAGAAGATGACGGCGACGATGGGTTGTCGTCGGTGAGGTCTAACGACGAGGGGCAGTGGGTATTTTGAGTTGGCGTTGGGTCATCGGGGGTTGTCGAGGGGGTGGTGGTGGTGTCGGGAGTTGGAGAGAGGGGTGAGGAGACGACGGCGAGGTCGGTGGTGATCGACAATGAGGGGTGCACGCGTAGGGGCTGTGCAGGGTTTAGGTTCATCGGGGTTGCAGGGTTCTCGGGGATGGAGGAGGAGAGGAGGAAGTGGAGGTGGTGGAGGTTGTGATGAGGTCGGGGTAAGGTGATAAGGCCGGGGTAAGGTCGACGACGAGATGAGGTTGAAGTGATCGGCGGCGAGGTGAGTGGTTCTTGGGTTGCAGGTGGTCGTAGGTTGAAATGGGTGTGCAGGGTGCTCAGGGATGGAGAAGGAGAGGAGGAAGTGGAGGTTGTAACGAGGGCGAGAAGGTAGTGGTGATAAGGTTGTGGGGAGGTCGGCAGCGAAGGCGAGAGAGTGGCTAGGGTTTTGTTCAGGTTCGTCGCGAGGAACAGCGAGGAAGAGAGAGAGGAGAGAGGTGAGGTGTTGTTTAATATTAGGTTTATAATAATATATATTTATATAGGAGAGCGAGAGAAAGAAGGAATAAGAGAGATAGAGATAGGAAATATAGGATAATAATTTAGTTATTATAATATATATTATATATATAAGTATATAGGTAAATCTTAAATTATAAAGAATATTATAATGTGTATATTAGGTTTAAACAGCCAATAACAAAATATTCTGAATATTATTCGGATTTCTTCTAAAAATCTAGTTTTAAAATATGGAGAATATACGTACAAGCTAAAACCATAATGCGATGTCCGGTTAATAAAAACGCATACCCCCATGTACGGATCAACGTAAATACACGTAGCGATCCAAACGAGTCTGTTTTATCAATCTGGATATGAACACGATATATGGATGCAAACATATAATATGGGGTATGATAACATGCCATGCTAGATAACAAAATATATTATCTGGCTATTATTTGTATTATTTATAAGATACGCGGATAAATATATCATATAAGTGTGTATCGAATCTAGATGTGCACGGATCCTCTGTACTAGCAAATATATGACATAATCTTGAACAATAATGGGTTTCAAGCATGCGGGTCGGGTCGGATACTAACCACAATTACCAAATGTATTATCCGCACCCAAAAACAATAGTAAACAAGAAGTTGTTGCAAGATTGGAAAATACCCAAATAAATTATCGTATAAATGCACTAGAGTGTTACATTATACCCAACTACAAAAGAATTCCGTTCTCAAAATTCCCGGAACAAGAAAAGACAAGATAACACGGATCTAAGAAAAGAGCTGTGGAAACTTCTGTTGAATCTCGTCTTCACGTTCCTAAGAGATTCTCCATGCGAACGATTCCCCCATGAAACAAGTACTAGAGGGATAATTTTCTTCTTGAGGAGCTTGTCTCGTCGATCCACAATCTCCATTGGTCGTTCTTCATAGTTTAAATCTTCTCTTACTGTCAGTTTCAAGTGATCTAGGACATGCGTCTCATCTCGAATATACTTGCGGAGTTGAGATACATGAAACACGTCATGAACACTTGCCAAGGATGGTGGTAAAACCTATCGATAAGCTACCTCTCCAACACGCTCGATAATATCGAAAGGCCCCACGAATCGAGAACTAAGCTTGCCTCGACTACCAAATCGAATCACTCCTCGCGTCGGTGATATCTTCAAGAATACAAGATCACCAACTGCGAACTCCAGAGGTTTTCATCTTGTATCAGCCCAACTTTTCTGCCTATCTTGTGCCGTCTTCATATGATTTCGGATCACGTTAACTTTCTTCACGGTTTGCACAATAAGATTCGGTCCCAATAATCTTCTTTCTCCAATATCGTCCCAACAGACGAGCGAGCGACACTTACGACCGTACAGTGCTTCAAATGGAGCCATCTGTATAGTCGTCTGAAAACTGTTATTATAGAAAAACTCCACTAAGTGCAAATGATCCTCCCATGAACCCTTGCAGTCTAACATGCATGCTCTCAACATATCATCAAGAGTTTGGATCGTTCTTTCGGACTGGCCATCTGTCTGAGAATGATAGGTTGTGCTAAATTTCAAGCGAGTTCCTAAATTTTCATGCAGACTCCTCTAAAAGTGCCATAGAAAACGAGTATCATGATCCAAAACGATGCTCACGGGTACTCAATACAATCTCGCAATCTCTTGCATGTACTGCTCTGTCAAAGCCTACGTTGACTGACCAACTCGAAAAGGTATAAAATGAGTTACCTTGGTTAATCGATCGACAATCACCCAAACTGCATTATTGCCCTTTTGACTCCGTGGTAATGCTGTTACGAAATCCATGGTTATATATTCCCACTTACATTGAGAAATCGGAAGTGGTTGCAACAAACCAGCTACTCTTTGATATTCAGCCTTGACTTACTAACACACCAAGCACTTCGATACGTAGCGAGCAATCTCTCTTTTTATGCCTTCCTACCAGAACTGCTGTCATAAGTCTCGGTACATCTTCATGCCTCCGAGATGTACGGAATATGCGGAACTGTGAGCCTCTTTCATGACTTCTTTACGAACATCTCTTTTAGGCATACATAAACGACTACCATATCGTAACGAACCATCTTCATAAATTAACAAGTCCGTTCGAAGTCCCACTTCTACCTGTTCTCGAAACTTCTGCAACCTTGGATCATGTGACTGCGCTACTTTAACGTTTTCGATCAAGGATAACTGTACCTGCAATTGCATCAACTGTTCCGAAGAATGCGGTAGTACGATCTCCAACTCGAACCTTTGAAGATCAGCTATAATCTCCTTCTGTGTTGTCAACATTTGTATTGCTGGCAAACGACTTAGAGCATCCGGCATTACATTAACCTTCCCCGGATGATATTTTAGATCAAGATCATAGTCAGCTATCAGCTCCAACCATCTACGCTGCCTCATGTCAAGCTCTTTTTGTGTGAACACATACTTTAGGCTTTTGTGATCGGTAAATACTTCTACCCCTTTCGCCCAATAAGTAGTATCTCCAAATCTTCAAAGCAAAAATCACTGCTGCTAACTCCAGATCATGAGTTGGATAATTCTTCTCATGAGTCTTCAATTTTCTCGACGCATAAGCTATAGCCTTCCCATGCTGCATTAGAACACGTCCCAAGCCTTTCCCAGATACGTCATTGTGAATAACCAACCCTCTGGAACCGTCTGGCGCTGTCAAGATAGGGGCGGTGGTCAATCTTTGCTTCATGCTTCAAAAGCTGGCACACATTTCTCCGTCCATACAAACGGCACCTCCTTTCGTGTTAGCTTGGTCAATGGTTCTGCTATTTGAGCGAAGTTCTCCACAAACCTTCTATAGTATCCGGCAAGCCCAAGAAAACTTCTGATCTCCCCTACATTATTTTGAATTGGCCAATCATGAACAGCTGCAATCTTTTTAGGGTCAACGGCAATTCCATCTCCGGATACGACATGACCTAAGAACTTCACTTCTTCGAGCCAAAACTCGCACTTGCTCATCTTAGCATATAACATTTCTTGCCTCAACGTTTGTAGTGTGATTCTTAAGTGTTCTGCATGCTCTTCTTTGCTTCTCGAATAGACTAGAATATCATCAATAAACACCACTACGAACTGGTCCAGGTACGGTGAAAAGATTCAGTTCATCAAGTCCATAAATATTGCTGGTGCGTTATTAACTCCAAATGGCATCACTAAGTACTCGTAATGCTCATATCGAGTTCAGAACGCTATCTTGCAAATATCTTCTGATTTCACCCGAACTTGATAATATCTGGATCGCAAATCCAACTTCGAGAATACCCTCGTGCCACTGAGTTGATCGAATAATTCGCCGATGTGAGGGATTGGGTA
Source organism: Agapanthus africanus (assembly GCA_030015575.1). Taxonomy (NCBI): domain Eukaryota; kingdom Viridiplantae; phylum Streptophyta; class Magnoliopsida; order Asparagales; family Amaryllidaceae; genus Agapanthus; species Agapanthus africanus. The sequence continues at coordinate 22,057,230 of JASDDO010000022.1, forward strand.
CTTGTTCTTAATAGTCACCCGATTTAATTCTCAATAATCGATGCACATCATCCGCGTGCCATCTTTCTTCTTGACTAGAAGAACTGGAGCTCCCCAGGGAGAATTGCTGCCGTGAATCGAACCCTTCTCTAGTAGTTCGGCAACCTGTTTCTTTACTTCTTCTAGCTCCACCGGTGTCATTAGATAATAGGCCTTTGAAATCGGCGTTGCTCCAGGAATAAGATCAATCGCGAACTTCACATCTCGTTTTGGCAGTAAACCCGAGATGTCCTCGAATACATCCATAAACTCCCGAACTACTGATGGCGCTTCCTCCTTATCTACTTCCATCGATGAAAGAGCGGCACTTGTCGGCCTAGCCCTAAATTCGACTGGCCCGACAAATCTGCTACCTCCTGAAAATATAAACTCCGGATGTCCGGGAATCTGGAAAATCACTTTCTTTGCCCTACAATCGATATAAGCGTGGAAAGTGCCAAGAAAATACATTCTCAAGACAATATCATAGTTTCTAGTATCAATCACCTAGAAATCCGTGAATAACTCTCGTCCGTAAATAACAATCGAACAATCCTTGCACCCACTACTAGATATAATTTTCCTATTCCCAGTGTGTATGTCCCGGCAACTAGATAGGGTCGTGCGTGGAATAGAGTGTGCACTAATAAACTTGGACGACATAAAGCAATAGGATGCACCTGAATCGAATAATGCCAATGCGGGAAAATCATAAACAAGTAGGATGCCTGAAACAACTTCACCTGAAGCCTTGGCCTCCTCGGCCGTCAAAGTGAAGGCCCGTGCTTGATTAAGCCCCTGAGTAACCTGCTTTTGTGGTGCTATCGGAGTATCACCCTTCCACTGAACTCTTGATGGACAAGCATGCATTCGATGATCAGTAGCTCCGCAAATCAGACACTGCCCAAGCTTCATTCGGCATTCCCTCCGGAAATGACCCGGTCGTTGGCAGTAGTCATAAAATACACTCCTTCTCTGATCGGATACAACGGGTTTCTTCATGGGTACAATGCCTCGCTTGTTCACCAAAATGCATTTGCGTACAGGAGCTCTGTTTGGCGTAAATGCCGGCTTCCGCACCACAACTTCTTCTTGTTTCGTATCCTTCGCTTTCGCCGATAAACTCTGCTGCTCCCTGGCTACCTTGAGAACTTGGGAGAAGGTTGTCACGCCCCGTTTCCCAGAGTGTGCTAAGATAGACACGTGACAGAGCCAACATGCTACCTGTGGATAGGAAACATCCCTCCACAGTCACATTACGGCTGTCTAGAGATATCAAGAACAGGAAAAATAAAATAAACTATCTAGTACATGTCCATGAGACAGAATAAACGAGTCAAGAAATAATATGCGGAAGCAATAAATCCAAAGAGCAAAAGCATCTGGAAAGTAAAATATAACTAAACTGGATACTAACTGGATCATCACTGCTCGGCCTAACGGCGGAAATACTCCTGATCAGCCTGCAACAAAGGTAGAGAATCTGGGTCATGCAAAACCCAGACGTCAGTGCGTCATAATATCAATAATTCTAAGCAAGCAGAATGTGATGAAATATGCAGGCATGAAGTATGAACAGTAACAAGTCATCAGTAGCAAGTAAATCGTAACATGAATATAGATCAGTGAACAGGATATAAACAGGTGAAGTATAGTGAGTAATCTAAACTGTGCTATAGGGTTATCTACTCTAAAATTATTCGAAATCAATTAATGTAATTCTCATCGTAACCCATCGTTTTATGCCCCGTTCAACCCCATGGGACCACGGTAACAAGATATGATAGACTGTGAGTCTATGTCCCGTTCAACCCCACGGGACCACGGTAACATAATGTAATAGCCCTTTGAGTTACGTTCGGCTGCATTCTTCATTTCCCCATATCTCCAAGTTATGTGTGTAAGTCAGGTATTGATAAATCTGAAGCTAATGCCAACACAGGATCAAGCAGGAACAGATTTGTCTATACAGACAACAGGATATGTCCATCGGGACAACATGTCAGGATTGTCGGCATTAGAAACATAATCGGGTAACATGTCAAGTAGTGATATATCAGGTCATGTCATGTAGTGTACATACATCAAGTCATGTCAAGTAGTGGTGTATCAAGTCATGTCAAGTAGTGCATAGGTGTCAAACGGGTGCTCATAATCAAACTGTAGCAAGTATTGAATCAAGGTGAAAGTACGGATGTACAATAAAAGTATGGATGCACAAATATCGATCAGGGGTCACATCATGACTAAGTAGGATGCACAATTATCAAATACGGTGCACTAATATAACAGTAACATGAAATAATATGGTCTCGGCGTGCAACTAGATATGTAATAAACCATACGGATACAGACGGATACTATAAAACTGTAAATCGGTAAAATTTGCTGAATATTAAAACATAAGAACTATTATTTATTAAATAGATATAGATATAATAATATTAATATGGATAACATATTCAAACCGATTAATAACTATAAAAGTGGTATTGATTAACCATGCACAAGAAAGTTCCGTTCAGAAATTCAGCGTCACCCTGATTTGTAAAATAGCTTAAAAATAACAAACGTTCTCCAAAAGGGACGTGTCTTATACCAAAACAAAGATAATTCAATAATATTTTCATTTTTATAAGTAGAAGTATCTCAGGTTGTTCCTAAAAAAAGCCATGAACATTCAAAATTGAAAGTTTGCTGCTGGAATTTCCCTGGACAGCAGTTTAGAGATATTTTCATTTGCATTATTCGTTATTTAAACAATTTATTTTGAAAGTAAATATTTAATAGAGTTATAGTATTCTGAGTTGGATTCGTAACAAACTAAAGAACGTATACTAATAATTTTTCTATGATTTATAATGAATTTTATAAGTTAAGGTGTACAGTAAATTTCAGATTTGTCGTATCCACTTTGCAACGACGTTTCATGTGTAAACTATAATATTTTCAAACTATATTTTGTATAACATTATAAAATGCAGATTATAAACTAATTAAAGATAATAATACGAAATATTACGACGATATATATTTTAAATGATATGGATGCAATCGGGTATCCGAAAACAGTAAAACTTCAGTATGAATGCATAATACTATACCTAGCTTGTAGTAAAATGATTTAGCATGCGACTAGACATGTAAATAATGATATTGATGTGTACGGATGTCGTATAACAGTAAAATGATAAACTGGTAAATGCGGGATGTACAACTAAACAATATGAAATGTAAATATTCAATTAGGTACAGCATATTGTAGTCTAGCATGTATCAAGATAAATTTGCATGCACTAGATATAAAGTAACTTGCACGGATGCACACGGATATCCGAAAATGGTGGAACATGCAAAATGATAATGTGGGATGCATAACTAATCATTATGTGTTATTATTATTCAAATGAATATAGAATATAGTAGTATAGCATGTAGCAAGATTAACTTGCCTCGACGGATCACGAAACGGATATGTACGGCACGTCCGACGTCGGTAAAACGTCGTAACGCATGCACGGCACACCGGACAGGTCTAAACAATGCAAGAGGGTGATCACGCAGGCAAGGTACGTTCACTGGATCACTCGGATTGTCAGCGACGAGCACGGCTCCGGCTGTGATCGCCGGAATCAAGAAACAAGATCAAGAAAAAGTAAGAAGAAAGAAGAAGAAGAAGTAAGAAGAAGACGCTGTATATTAAATAATGAAAGAAAAAATAAATAAATAAAATATATATAAATATATATATGCAGAGGAGAGAGAGAGAAAGGGGTTGTTAGTTTGTTGGGAAATTAGTTTAGATTTAAATTTAAAAAATCTTTTATTAGTTAACTAAATTTTAATTTGTATCAGTTTATAAAATTAATATTATATAAATAAAATTTGATATTCTGGTAAACACAAATATAGTCCAAAACATGCACGGGTCGGGTCTAAAATTCAGTTTTAAAATAAAAAAAATATACATGTCGACCAAAATTAAAGTTGGATATCCGGGTAACGAAAAATGCATACCCCCAAGAACGGATGCACGCACGTGCACGTAGTCATCCAAACAAGTCCGTTTCACTGAACGGGACGAGAACAAGATGTGCGGATGCTACCACAGGATTAGGGGTATCATGCAGGCCATGCAATGTATTTTTTAAATATTTTATATGACTTAAAATGTTATATTGTAAAAATGCAAATGCCAGATAAAATGCCAGTATGCAAGATGTATAAATTAAAATGAAAGTGCACGAGTCCATGTAACAGGTCAGGATAAATCATAAACATGAATCAAGACAGGTTTCAAGCAAGCGGGTCGGGTAGAATGCAAATACAAATGTCAAAACACTTTTCGCACCCAAAACACAGTAAAAAAGGAAAAATACCATAAATAAAGAAATACTTGAACTAGAACTGGTATAAATGAACTAGGGTGTTACAAAGGTGGTCAATTCCAGAGATATGATGTGTCTCTGGATCTCCACATCCAAGCTACACATAAACCTTCGTGCCCTATCTGCCTCGTTGAAAACCAAAGGCCCCGTAAATCGACTGAGCCAAGTCCACTCAGCCGCATGCGCATCAACAGACCCACCATTCTTCTTCAGGATAATAAACTTCTCTTCCATTTCCTCCCGAGCAGATTGCGGAAAGAACTTCTCCAAGAAACTTCGCGAAAAAGCTGCCCAACTGATCACTTTGGGTAGACAGGTCTCTTCTACGAGCCACCACTCGCGAGCATAATCTACCAGTTAGATGCGTACTACATCCACCCTTTTCTCATTTGGAATCTACACGGAGACGAGCAGATTCTCTGTGTCAACTAGCCACTGCTCCGCTGGCAATGGCTTCTCCAATCCTGTAAATGTGGACAGACCGAGCTTTCTAAAGTCCGCCACGGTGCCCTCATGCTGTACTGGCCTAGGTGCTACTGCGACTACGAATTGTTGGACTATCCGCAGACCCTCCTGGAAAGCCTCGGCATGCTGCTGATTCAGCTCAGTTTGCCGCCTCTGGTTTTTCAGCATTCCACGTATAACTCCAAGCAATGCGGCGTCATCAACACGCCTCTGGTACGATCGCAAATCCCTATCCGCCATGATTTTGAAGCCAAGACACTGAAGAAGATTTGCAATAGTAAACAGGATTCAATAAACAAGATAGCTATAGATTCAAGACCGGCAAGATAGTAATATGGCATGACATGTTCCTAATTCCGGGTTTTTTGGTTAGTGTATTGGGTTCTGTTAGTGATATATGCCCTAGAAGCCATTATTGTATCATACTGGATTGTATATTACATAATGGGAGCTTGGGATATATATGGATATAGTAACAGTTTTGCTCGAAATGGTAGTATACTACCTGGTTTGTTTCTACCTCAATATATGCATGTGTTTTCTTAGCATATCGCTTACACATATTGGTAGAGCCCTTATGATCTATGTTTGATTACCAGCGTTGTGATGGCAGTTGTAGGGTGTTTTTCGTCATCCCATTGATATGGGAATACGCGCGCGCTTTTCAGGCGCATTACAGATTCCCCCTGCCTAGGGTACGCTGGGGTTTATTGATTGTGGGGATCTGAATCTCCGGCAGCCGCGGACTAAGCTGCCGTTAATTACCCATCGCATTTGGAGCGAAGGAACCTCCGATTGATGGATTAAACTGGTCATGCGAACTCAATATGCAGTGCATTGAGGTGTGTGTGTGTTTTTTTATTCCATTTGTTAAAAAAAAGATATATATATTTTTCTATATAAAAAAAATAAAAATAAATAAGTAAATAAATATTTAGAGAATTTTTTTTAAAAATTTATTATTTTTTTAATTTTAAAATATTATTTATAATTTATTTAATATTTATTTATTTTTTTTAGCTTTTATTTTTTAATAAAAAAAGGATTAAATAAAAAAAAGAAGAAAGAAAGAAGAAAAGAAAGGGAAAAAAAGAATTTTTTTTAAATAAAAGGGGGGAGAACCTGGGCTCTCATTTAACGGGAGCCTCTCCTCACATGCTAGCATGTGACATGGAGAGTCACATGTTAGCATGTGACCCTTCACATGCTAGTCACACCCCTGCATGTGAGGGGGGGTCACATGCTAGCATGTGACCCCTCACATGCTATGGGCAAAAGGGCTCCAGATTTTTTTTTACATGAAGTTCAACTCCAAAAGATTTTAAAATAGAGTTTTAACTCCAAAAAAGATTTTTATTGTGAAGTTAAACTCCAAAACAATTTTTATTGTGAAGTTAAACTCCAAAAGAATTTAAATGGAGTTGAACTCCGAAAGAATTTTAAATGTGGAGTTAAACTCCGAAAAAAAATTGTATGGAGTTAAACTCCTAAAAAGATTTAATGTGGAGTTAAACACCAAAAAAAAAATTTACTGTGGAGTTAAACTCCAAAAGAATTTTAGTAGTGGAGTTAAACTCCAAAATAGCATGTGAGGGTCACATGCTAACATGTGGAGGTCGCATGCTAGCATGTGACTAGCATGTGAAGGTCACATGCTAGCATGTGACCCCTCACATGGGGGCCAAAAGGGCTCCCATTAAATGGGAGCTCTCCCCCTCACGTGCTAGCATGTGATGGTGGCAAAAAGGGTTCCGAAAATTAATTTTTTTAATTAATTAATTAATTAATTAATTTTTTTAATATTATTTTTTTTACATGGAGTTCAACAACCAAAGAAATTTTTTTGGTGTCAGAAGTGGGAGTTAAACTCCAAAAAAAAATTTATTTTGGAGTTAAACACCAAAAGAATTTTTGTTTATTAAGTTAAACTCCAAAAGAATTTAAATGGAGTTGAACTCCGAAAGAATTTTTATTGTGGAGTTGAATTCCGAAAGAATTTAAAATGTGGAGTTAAACTCCGCAGAAAAGATTTTTATTGTGGAGTGAAACTCCAAAAGAATTTTTGTAGTGGAGTTAAACTCCAAAATAATTTTTCTGGTGGTGGAGTTAAACTCCAAAATAATTTTATTTGTGGAGTTGAACTCCAAAATATTTTCTCCTTTCTCCTTTGAGAAGAAACCTAAAATGGGTTCTCTTGAAATTCCAAGATCTAGATCTTAGATGATAAAAAAAGATCCTTTTTCTTCTCTTGATGGAGTTTTGGGAGGTGGGTTTATGGTAAAACTTTATTTATTTATTTATTTTTTAAAAAAAGAGAGCTAAGCTCTTGATTTATTTGGAAAATGAAAAGGAAGAGGAAGAACTTGAAAAAGAGAGAGTGGAGGCACAAACCCTAGTTTTTTGGAGAGAATGAAAATTGTATCTTATTCATCATCATGTTGCCTCTTATAGGCTTATACATTTACATGTAGCCCCTTGAGCTTTACAAAATGGTATTTTGCCCATCTCATATCTCATATGCATTTCTTTTGCACATAAGCCATGGACTTTACAAAAATTGGGCTTTATGTCCATTTTACTTACATTCATGCATAAAAAATTATATCAAAATTATTTATTACATGACTTTTTATTTTGGCATGGAGGAGGGCATGACGCTTTATGTTCGAACTCGACCTGGGCATGGGCCCACTTGATCTGGGATTGGGCCCACCTGGCTTGGGGTTGACTTTGACTTTGACTTGGTCAACCAGGGTGCAATTTTCGACCCCAACAAAGTGCCCCCCATCAATAAATGCACACCGCACATTTGAGTTGTGTGCATGAAATTGATGGATCTTGAAGCTGGACTTCGAGGTGGAACATTATTCCGGGGGCGGAGCATCTCTCGGGCAGAATGATTCCCGGGGATCGGAGCATCATTCCGATTTGCGGAATATAATTCCAGAGTCGGAGTATCATTCCGAAAAGTCGGAGCATAATTCCGGGATCGGAACATCATTCCGAAGAGCGGAGCATGATTCCCAGGATCGGAGCATCATTCCGAAGGGCGGAGCATGATTCCAGAGATCGGAGTTGTTCCCGCCAAAATTTTGGCTCACAACCTGCTCCCTTATAAAAATAAAAAAATATATATAAAAAAAATATAGGGAAAAACTCCACATGCAAAGAATGTAAATATCTCAGTGCTGAGAGTCAAAGACTCTGTCGTAGCGCACCACGTGCAAAGCACGTGTGCGCTAGCGCTAGGTGCGCTGCGCTCTAACCAGCGCACCACGTGTCATACACGTGTGCGCTAGCGCAATGTGCTCTGTCGTAGTGCACCACGTGCAAAGCACGTGTGCGCTAGCGCTAGGTGCGCTGCGCTCTAAGCAGCGCACCACGTGTCATACACGTGTGCGCTAGCGCAATGTGCGCTGCCTTTTAAGCAGCGCACCACATGCAAAGCACGGGTGCGCCAGCGCTGGAACCTAAAAGCTCCCCAACCGTCAGATCAAAGATCTAATAATAATGATAAATCATTAATTAATCCGAATAAAATTCTGTTAAGGAAAGATTCCTCAAAATCTTTCCAAATGACAAGATTGTGCTCTGTAAATCAGAGCACCGTTAGATCAATGATCTAATGGTAAATAAAAATTACCAAAAGACAGAATAAATTCTGTTATGGAAAGATTTTCTCAATCTTGTTTAAAAAAAAGAAGACCGTCTTCTGTAAAACAGAAGCCCTAGGATTAAAGATCCAACGGTAGGAAATATTCCCAAATCAATCAGAGAAAGATCTCTTAAACTGATTCAACAAATCATTTGGCCCTATATAAAGGCCCCTAGACTTCAAGTCTAATAAATATAAAAAAGAGAGAGAGAAACCCTATGCAAACTTGGAGAAAAAGAAGAGCAGGCTCTTAAGAAAAAGAAGATTTTTCTTCATCTTCAAGGGAAAAAAAAGAACTATGTTCTTGAATAATAGAGATGAAATCATTTCGTAAAAAGAAGAATCATTTTCTAAAAAAAAAGATCAGAGATCTAAGAAAAAGACCAAGGTCTTTAATAAAAAAGAAAAGATCAAAAATCTAATCATAAAATAATAAAAAGAAGTAAAATACTTCACTCACAGATCTTTTGATCTATAAAGGCAGAGCCTTTTATAAAAACAAGAACTTTTGTTCTCGGATCTTGAGGCAAAGCCTCCTTTGAAGAACATAAATCTGTTCTTTAATCTTAAAATTGATCATAAGCGCTTTGCGCTATTAAAAAGTGCCTTGCACTCATGTATTGCGCTTTTGCGCTTCTTCGACCGGCGCTCAGCGCCAAAACATGCCATGTGTCAATCATAGACACTACTTGCGCTTTGCGCTTCTGAAACAGAGCTCTGCGCTCATGGGCTGGCGCTCAGCGCCAAGCGCGCCACGTGTCGCTCACTGGTGCGCCAACAGACTAGCGCAATGCGCTAATAAATTAAAAGCGCAACGCGCTAACAAACTAGCACTTAGCGCTAAGCGCGACATGTGTCCTCTTCGTGTGCGCTACCCGACAGAAGCGCAATGCGCTCTTTGACTGGCGCAACACGCCTGACGCGCCACGTGGCGCACTGTCAGAACACACTTTGTTCTGATGAATGCCATGCATTCAATGAAAGACAAAAAATATCAGAGCCCGATGCCTAGCATTATTAAAAAGGCTGAGCCCAAATAAAGGCTTAATAGCCAGAGCAACTAAAAATGTTAAACATTTTTAATTGGACTTAGCCCAATTCTGGCCATAAGTCCTCAACTTATATTGAACTGAGCACATTTGCTCATAAATACTCAACAGATCTTAGTCCCAAACTGGGCTACAGATCTTTCAAACAATTCACACTGGTTCAAGGGTACATCTCTTCACTCCTTTGATATTCGTCGTTGTAATTCCTCAACGTCTTCAAAGAGGTGACGGGTCCCGACAACCACATATAACATCGGACTGTGGGGTCCTTAAACTCATGGACTATGATGTCCTTAACCTCGACCGCGATGTCTTTAAACTAACATCGGACTGTGGGGTCCTTAAACTCATGGACTATGATGTCCTTAACCTCGACCGCGATATCTTAAAACTAACAACGGACTGTGGGGTCCTTAAACTCATGCACAATGATGTCCTTAACCTCGACCGTGATTTCTTAAAACTAACATTGGACTGTGAGGTTCTTAAACTCATGGACTATGATGTCCTTAACCTCGACCGTGATGTCTTAAAAATAACAACGGACTGTGAGGTCCTTAAACTCACGGACTATGATGTCCTTAACCTCGACCGCGATGTCTTTAAACTAACGATGGACCATCATGTCCTTAAACTGATAATGGACCACCACGTCCTTAAACTGGTAATCGACCGCAATGTCCCTAAACTAAATAATAGAGTCCAAATGCTCTGTTGTTTGATCTAAATGATCCTGTTAAGTTGATCTTAGTCTAAAATTAGACTGACGCATCCTTAACAAGCGTTAAGTTGATCTTACTCAAAAATTAGACTTACGTGTCCTTAACTAACGTTTAAGTTGATCTTAGTCTCAAATGAGACTAACGTATCCTTAAACCCAAACCAAAATCCAAATCTAAGAAGATACGGATTTGGACTAATCCACGCCCTACGGGTGACAACATAAATTAGTCTCCGTATACAATCCACGGGCAACCACAAACAAAACAAACACCCACGACACAAAGTGACCATCTGGAGAAGAAGAAAGTGGTTACCGCGATGCGGTAGCGTAATTAACTGCAGGGGCTTGCGCCTGTAGGGAAGAGCATCCCCACAATCAAAAACCCCTCGAACGAGGGGGAATCTGACGAAGTCTGCTACATCGGCCGCATCCGTTTAAACCTTCGATACATGGTGCCATAAATCAACTTGGCATCTTCGGAGAGGTGGACAGATAGTACCAATTAGCATCTGCCCCCAGATTCAGGCAAGACGTCCTACGCGTCTTCCCGGTTTCCGGCGGTAAACAGATTCTGGCACGCCCGGTGGGAACTTTTCCTCTTTCCACTCCACACTTCGTGTGTCGTGTTCGCGAATGAATCGCGGTTTGCTGTAGTTGCCTGTGGATTCGAGGTGCTAAGGTTTGGTGTCTTGCTCCGTGCAGAAAACAGAATATCAATGGCTTCAAACTGCACTAACTGCAATTGCAACTCTCGCTCCGTCCCGTCCGGAGGAGTGACTTACGGGCCCCAAGCGGCCTCCATCTTCGCTATGCCGGTGGAATAGGTGACTCAGGCCACCACTGGGCTATTCTTCGGGACTATGCTCCCACCGATGAGCTTCAATACCCTAATGTCGTCGCAAGGAGCTCCAAAGAAGTCGGTCTTTGATCGATTTACAACTACCGCGGCCCCTCTCAACGGGTCGCCCAAATCCAATGCCTCAGTTTTCAGCAGACTGGGCCAAAGCTCAAGTAGGCCCATGAAGAAGCCCGTGATACCTGAAGCGGCCATCCCGAAGCGGATAGCCATTCCTGCTCCTAAAGTCACGAAGGTTGTTTCCCCTGTTCGAAAGTCGGCCTTCGCAAGACTGACTATCCTCTCTCAACGGACGTTGGTCTTCGACCGGCTAGCGCCAATAACAACCTCTCCTCAAAACAGGGGGCATGACTAAGCCATCCCCATAGCTGAACCAACACCATCTGCACGACATGCTCGTCGTCGTGACTGGCGCCGAGTGCGGAAGGCTGGGGGCAGCTCCCCATCTGGACTAACTCCACCAGCCCCAACGGTGGAAGTCAACGCTGTTGTTCCAACCGGGAACCGCTTTGAATTACTGAATAAGGTGCGCAGGAACTCTCCTACCGCCGTACTAAAAACATCTCCTCCGCCCGTGGCGAATGTTACAGAGACGAAGCCGGAGCAGTCCCCTCAGCGGCTGTCTTCCAAAATTTACAAGGTCTGGCGACAGGTTCAAGACTCGGTAATTGATCAAGATTACTCTCGCCGACCCAAAAAGCTCAAAGCTCAGCAAGAAAAGAGCTATCTTGAGATACCACAGAAAATGTCATCCGTCTGGGTGCCCACTGCAACGGCTCCCTCAACGTCAACCGCTCTGAAGAGAAGGAGGCCAGGAAAAGCCCCTGTGAATGTGGCGAACCGTAAAAGCGCTAAGCCCAAACACCCCGAGTCTGGGGGCATAATGGTGCATACTGTTTATATGTCTTCCGGAAAAGAAGAAAGCCGCGCTTCTACAGGTCATCGACCGCTTACGCGATCAGTGACTAGGGCTCAGGAGCAACAACAACAAAAGCTCCAAGAAATGCTGACTGCAACGGCCGCACTCACTGGGCCGAAAGAAAATCCAGAGACCTCGGAGCAGCGTCGGGAATAAGAAACTGACACCGAGTTCCTCCAAAGAATGCTCGAGAGGAAAGAAAAAGAGCCTGCGGAGCAGGCAGCCAATATAAAACAAATGGCGCTTCTCTTCCAAGACATGGTCGGGATGATATTACAGCCGGATTCTCCAGCTGAAGACCCTCCGATCATTATTAAGGACGACAGAGGGGAGACATCGAACCCTCCTCCGGCTCTTTCAGCAGCCAAAGAGGAAACCATCTCAAAAGCCATGCTCGATGATTATATAGCTCAACAAATACGAGCTCACCGAGCGAATGAAGTGTCCGGCCAACTTGTTAAAACTGGGCGACCATATCCAGGCTGGTATGACCAAATAAGTTGCCCGCCAGGATATACGATCCTCAAATTCCATGTGTACAAAGGGACGGGCAATCCCCACCAGCATGTCGCCCAGTTCAGGACCTTATGCGGCTACACTGGAGGCGACGACAAACTGTTGCTTCGCCAATTCGTCGGTAGCTTAGCAGAAGCGGCCTTCGAATGGTATTCGGAGCTGCCCAACGACTCTGTCAAAACATTTGCAGAGATGGAGCTGTTGTTTACACAGAGATTTGCAAGCGCTAGCGCACCCCGATCTCCGCATTGATCAACGCCAGGGTAAAACCAGGCGAAACGTGGGTACAATACGCGATACGGTGGCGGAATTTATGGTCGAAATGCGAGCAGCGCATCGAAGAAGCTCCCGTGGTAGGCATGTTCGTGGGTACTCTTGATCCGCAGGCGACCATCTCCCAGTTCATGATGTTTTTCAAGCCGACCACTTTCCAGGCCTTGATTGACAAGCTGGCTCAAATGGACCAGATGGGCCATAGGCCTTCCTCTTCAAAGACGGAGCCTTAGAATGAAAAGGGCAAAGGGAAAGCAACCTTCGTCGCCAACGCTCGACAACAACCGAGTGGCCTGAGACGGGTTGTTCGCCAAAGCAACAAGCGACAGTCCCTCGATGAGAAGGTGAGACGTCCTTACTCATTTCCCCAGGATAAAACAAGGAAACTGTTTGAACTGGCAGTGCGCAATGGGCTCATTACTCTACCGGAGTCGAGACACCCACCGCAACCGAACGACGTCAACGATCCTAATTACTGCCCCTACCACCGAGTATTGGGCCATCCGATCGAAGACTGCTACGTCTTCAAAAATTGGGTTGAAGACCAGTATCAACAGGGCAAGTTCGCGCTGTCCGAAAACTGGAAGGTAAATCCGCCACAACCACATGCTCCGAAAAAGATGGACATGCCGGGGGCATCGTGCTCATTCATAAAGGAAGCTCCATGGGAAGTTATTCTTTCGGCAAAAACTAAAAGAATGCTGAAAGATCTTCAAACATGTCCGGCGATCAGGTGGAAAAGCCCGCAAGAGCCGGAGATCATCGACGGGATGCTGGAACCACGCCCAACATTGGGAATTAATAGAAATGGTCAAAACACTCAGGCCCAGCCGTCAAAGTCTTCGAAAAAAAAAAGAAGAAGACCAAAAAGCCCGCGCAGTCTAACGACAAGCGCACGGATCTGCAAAAGCATATTGACGCGCTGAAAGAATACAACCAGAGTGTGCGAACCCTAGTCACGCTTCAAGAGTTCCTCAATCACAACCTTGAGAATGAAGATAACGACAATTATGAGGGAGACGACTTGTCAGAAGAATCCGAAGATTATGTGGCAAGTTGCCACATGATCGCTCATTTGTCGCTAGGTAACAAAGCAGCTCACTCGGCGTTAGGAGATAACGTAGAGGAGCTGGGGGCAGGAGCAGTGCCAAAACCCTTGGATTATGTGACAAGGTCTATCAAGGAGAAACCTACTTGTTCATAAAGCATCTGGCGAAACTTCGCCTCAAAGCTACAGCGGACCAAAATGTCCCTAAACTAACAACGGACCGAAATGTCCTTAAACTAACAACGGACCGAAACGTCCCTAAACTAACGATGGACCGCAATGTCCTAAAACTTGCAACTGACCGAGACGTCTATAAATTACTACGGACCGCAGCATCCCAAGGCTGACATGGTAAAAAAACGGTATGTCCATAAGCAAAATGGGCACGGATGAAAACCCGAAAGGGCTCCGTGAGTAAAAACATCAGGGCTACCGGCAAGTCTTGTGAAAACCCGAAAGGGCGCAACCTCGTTAGAAAAAAAACGGTATGTCCACAAGGAAAAAGGGCACGGATGAAAACCCGAAAGGGCTCCGTGAGTAAAAACGGCAGGACTACCGGCGAGTTTTGTGAAAACCTGAAAGGGCGCAATCTCGTTAAAAGACACTTGCAAAGTCCTTTCGACTCTGTAAGGAGAAACCACCCGCGTGAGATCCTTACGACTCACAAGGGAGCAACACACTTAGGGATCCCCACGATTCCTAAGGAGAAATTACACTTGCGAGATCCTCACGACTCGTAAGGAGAATCCTCTTATGAGACCCTCACGGCTCATAAGATTCAAAAGTCTTAAGCTACAGGGATCTGAACCTGTTCTTAAGCATCCCCCACAACCTCCGATACAGCTCTACAAGCGGCTCAGCACTGACCCTTGTATACAATCCACGAGCGCGAATAAACATTTCCCTAACGAAGTCCCATCCGTGACTAGGGATATGTCTACACGGTGAACAGCCCTTGTAAGTCCTCTCGACCAATAAGGAGAAAACACTCTTGTAAGATCCTTACGACTTATAGGAGAACATGTACTTAGGAATCCTCACGATTCTTAAGGAGAAATTGCACCTACGAGATCCTCATGACTCGCAGGAAGAAATACCTTTATGAGACCCTTACGGCTCATGAAGTCATAAGCCTTAGTCGACAGAATCCTAACCCTGTTTGCTAAGCCACCTTTGTTCGACATTGATAGAGGCAAATGATGATTCACTCCTGGCAATATCCCAGTTGTAGCGATGTTGATGCCTAAATTGGTATCAAATTCCAAGTCCTTTCATGGCAAATGATGATTCGCTCCTGGCAATATTCCAGTCGCAGCAATGCTGATGCTAAGATTGGCATCAGATTTCAAGTTCCGCACTCGCGATAAAAAAATCAGCGAGCTAAAAATGCATATGAAATAGCCGAAATGATGGGGCAACTTGCAATGAAATCAGCAAGTAAAAATGTATGCATACAAAAACAGCCGAAATAATTGGGCAACTCACAAAAAAAAGTAGGGAGTAAATAAAACAAATAGCCGAAATGATTGGGCACCGCGAAAAATAGCCGAAATGATTGGGCAATCGCGACTTGCGCGATACGAAAAGCTGAAATGATAGAGCATCGCGGAAAGAAAACAAAAAATATACATATGAAATGAAACTTTTGCCCTACAGGTGAGATCACATCGATCCATGTATACAATCCAGGGGCTCAAACAAAAAAGGAACCATATCATCCTACCAGGCTCCATCAGATAGAGAGCCAAGTCTCGACGGCCACATCTACAGCCTGAAGACCCATGACAGTGTTCCTCCTCATTCCAGCAGGATGCAGATGCGACGTCAACAAACGACCCCAGGGTCAAAACAACGGAACCATGGCAAAATCCCCTAGTTCCAAATCTCAATGGTTCACAGACAGCCTAGAGATCACCAACGGCGTTTCTCCTTACTCCAGCAGAATGCAGATGCGACGTCAACAAACGACCCCAGGGTCAGAACAACGGAACTATGGCAAAGTCCACTAGTTCCAAATCTCGACGGTTCACAGACAGCTTAGAGATCACCAACGGCGTTTCTCTTCACTCCAACCAGATGCAGACAGGATGTCAACAACCGACCTCAGAGTCGCACCTCAGAGTCGCAACGAAGCAGAGCCATGGCAAAGTCCCTAGTTCCAAATCTCAATGGCCACATCTACGGCCCGAAGACCAACAACGGTGTGCCTTCTCATTCCAGCAGGACACAGATGCTACACCATCAATCGGAGCCACGGCAAAGTCTCCAGTTCCAAGACTCTACGGTCCACAGACAACCTGGAGTTAACCAATGACCTCCCCGCCGGATCAACGCTCCGTCTCGGAAACAAGTCAACCGACCCCGAGGGAAATCAGTGTCCTTAGCAAATACCTCGATTCAAGGAAATTAGCGTCCTTGACGAGAGTATCTTGATTCGCATCGACCGGCAAGGAAATCAGTGCCTTTGCAGGAATCTCTCGATTCATCTCAACCCCAGGGAAATCGGTGCCCTTGGCAAAACCTCGATTCAGGGAAATCAGCGTCCTTGACGAGAGCACCTCGATTCACATCGACCCGCAAGGAAAGCAGTGTCTTTGGAGGAATACCTCGATTCGTTTCAACTCCGAGGAAATCAGTGTCCTTGGCAAAAACCTCGATTCAGGGAAATCAGCTTCCTTGACGAGAGCACCTCGATTCGCGTCGACCCGCAAGAAAATAAGTGTCTTTGTAGGAATATCTCGATTTGTCTCAACCCCAAGGAAATCAGTGTCCTTGGCAAAAACCTCGATTCAGGGAAATCAGCGTCCTTGACGAGAGCACCTCAATTCGCGTCGACCCGCAAAGAAATCAGTGTCTTTGCAGGAATACCTCGATTCGTTTCAACTCCGAGAAAATCAGTGTCCTTGGCAATACCTCGATTCAGGGAAATCAGCGTCCTTGGCGAGAGTATCTCGATTCGCGTAGACCCGCAAGGAAATCAGTGTCTTTGCAGGAATACCTCGATTCATTTCAACTCCGAGGAAATCAGTGTCCTTAGCAAAAACGTCGATTCAGGGAAATCAGCGTCCTTGACGAGAGCATCTCGATTCGCGTCGACCCGCAGAGAAATCAGTGTCTTTGCAGGAACACCTCGATTCGTCTCAACCCCAGGAAAATCAGTGTCCTTGGCAACCTCCTCGATTCAGGGAAATCAACGTCCTTGATGAGAGCATCTCGATTTGCATCGACCCGCAGAGAAATCAGCGTCTTTGCAGAAATACCTTGATTCGTTTCATCTCTAGGGAAATCAGTTTCCTTGGCAGAACCTCGATTCAGGGAAATCAGCATCCTTGGCGAGAGCAACTCGATTCGCGTAGACCCGCAAGGAAATCAGTGTCTTTGCAGGAATACCTCGATTCGTCTCAACTCCGAGAAAATCAGTGTCCTTGGCAAATACCTCGATTCAGGGAAATCAGCGTCCTTGACGAGAACATCTCGATTCGTGCCGACCCACAGAGAAATCAGTGTCTTTGCAGGAATATACAACGCCACCAAAGCGGAGCTACGGCAAAGTTCCCAGTTCCATGACTCGGCGGTGCACAGACAAACCAAAGTCAACCCTCGACCTCCCCGTTGAAGCAATGCTTTGACTCGGGAGTAGGCCAACTCATCAATCACTTACGAGTCCTCTCGACTTGTAAGGAAGAAAATTCTCTTGTGAGATCCATACGACTCTCAAGAGAAAACACACTTAGGAATCTTCACGATTTCTAAGGAGAAAATACACCTACGAGATCCTCTCGACTCGTAGGGAGAAAAAAACTTTATGAGACCCTCACGGCTCATAAAGTTGAAAAGTCTTAGGCAGCAGATCTGAACCTGTTTCCTAAGCCATCGCTTCTTATCTCGATTCAAGAAAATCAGCGTCCTTGGCGAGAAGCTCTCGATTCGTTTCGACCCGCAAGGAAATCAGTGTCTTTGCGAGAATCTCTCGATTCGTCTCAACTTGCGGGGAAATTAGTGTCCCTACGCATAAAGAAAATTCTCTTATGGGATCCTTACGATTCTCAGGAGAAAATGCACTTAGGAGTCCTCACGACTCCTAAGGAGAAAAAACACCTACGAGATCCTCACGACTCATAGGGAGAAAAGCCTTTGTGAGACCCTCACGGCTCATAAAGTTGGAAAGTCTTAGGCGGCAGATCTGAACCTGCCTCCTAAGCCATCGCTACCTTATAAAGAGTTCAGGATGAAATGTCTTCTACCATCTATGGGCCACATTTGCCAAAGCCACATTCGCCGCTGAAGCGAAGAAGCTACTTACGGATCCTCACAATTCGTAAGGAAAAATACCCGAGTGAGATCCTTACGACTCACGGAGGTAATGAACACTTAGAAATACTCACGATTTCTAGGGAGAATTTCCACCTACGAGATCCTCTCGACTCGTAGAGAGAAAAACCTTCTTGAGACCCTTACGGCTCATGAAGACGAAGAAAGTCTTAGGCTACAAGGACCCTAAACTTGTTTCCTAAGCCCTCAATTTTGTGGCCATGCATAACTCTGCACTACTGCACCCACGTATGTACTTACGTGGGCAAAGTAGCGGGGGACATTTGTTCCCGCCAAAATTTTGGCTCACAACCTGCTCCCTTATAAAAATAAAAAAATATATATAAAAAAAATAAAGGGAAAAACTCCACATGTAAAGAATGTAAATATCTCAGTGCTGAGAGTCAAAGACCCTGCCGTAGCGCACCACGTGCAAAGCACATGTGCGCTAGCGCTAGGTACGCTGCACTCTAACCAGCGCACCACGTGTCATAAACGTGTGCGCTACCGCAATGTGCTCTGTCGTAGTGCCCCACGTGCAAAGCACGTGTGCGCTAGCGCTAGGTGCGCTGCGCTCTAAGCAGCGCACCACGTGTCATACACGTGTG
Organism: Agapanthus africanus; assembly: GCA_030015575.1. Classification (NCBI taxonomy): domain Eukaryota; kingdom Viridiplantae; phylum Streptophyta; class Magnoliopsida; order Asparagales; family Amaryllidaceae; genus Agapanthus; species Agapanthus africanus. Next base: position 22,076,060 of record JASDDO010000022.1, read on the forward strand.
CGCTAGCGCAATGTGCGCTGCCTTTTAAGCAGCGCACCACGTGCAAAGCACGGGTGCGCCAACGCTGGAACCTAAAAGCTCCTCAACCGTCAGATCAAAGATCTAATAATAATGATAAATCATTAATTAATCAGAATAAAATTCTGTTAAGGAAAGATTCCTCAAAATCTTTCCAAATGACAAGATTGTGCTCTGTAAATCAGAACACCGTTGGATCAATAATCCAATGGTAAATAAAAATTATCAAAAGACAGAATAAATTCTGTTATGGAAAGATTTTCTCAATCTTGTTAAAAAAAAGAAGATTTTCTTCTGTAAAACAGAAGCTCTAGGATCAAAGATCTAACGGTGGGAAATATTCTCAAATCAATCAGAGAAAGATCTCTTAAACTGATTCAACAAATCATTTGGCCCTATATAAAGGCCCCTAGACTTCAAGTCTAATAAATATAAAAAAGAGAGAGAGAAACCCTCTGCAAACTTGGAGAAAAAGAAGAGCAAGCTCTTAAGAAAAAGAAGATTTCTCTTCATCTTCAAGGTAAAAAAAAGAACTATGTTCTTGAATAATAGAGATGAAATCATCTCGTAAAAAGAAAAATCATCTTCTAAAAAAAGATCAGAGATCTAAGAAAAAGACCAAGGTATTTAATAAAAAAGAAAAGATCAAAAATCTAATCATAAAATAATAAAAAGAAGTAAAATACTTCACTCACAGATCTTTTGATCTATAAAGGCAGAGCCTTTTATAAAAACAAGAACTTTTGTTCTTGGATCTTGAGGCAAAGCCTCCTTTGAAGAACATAAATCTTTTCTTTAATCTTAAAATTGATCATAAGCGTTTTGCGCTATTAAAAAGTGCCTTGCACTCATGTATTGCGTTTTTGCGCTTCTTGGACCGGCGCTCAGCGCTAAAACATGCCACGTGTCAACCATAGACACTACTTGCGCTTTGCGCTTCTGAAATAGAGCTCTGCGCTCATGGGCTGGCGCTCAGCGCCAAGCGCGCCACGTGTCGCTCACTGGTGCGCTAACGGACAAGCGCAATGCGCTAATAAATTAAAAGCGCAACGCGCTAACAAACTAGCGCTTAGCGCTAAGCACGACACGTGTCCTCTTCGTGTGCACTACCCGACAGAAGCGCAATGTGCTCTTTGACTGGCGCAATGCGCCTGACGCGCCACATGGCGCACTGTCAGAACACACTTTGTTCTGATGAATGCTATGCATTCAATGAAAGACAAAAAAATGTCAGATCCCAATGCCTAGAATTATTAAAAGGGCTGAGCTCAAATAAAGGCTTAATAGCCAGAGAAACTAAAAATGTTAAACATTTTTAATTGGATTTAGCCCAATTCTAGCCACAAGTCCTCAACTTATATTGAATTGAGCACATCTGCTCATAAATACTCAATAGATCTTAGTCCCAAACTGGGCTACAGATCTTTCAAACAATTCACACTGGTTCAAGGGTGTATCTCTTCACTCCTTTGATATTCGTCGTTGTAATTCCTCAACATCTTCAAAGAGGTGACGTGTCCCGACAACTACACATAACATCGGACTGTGAGGTCCTTAAACTCATGGACTATGATGTCCTTAACCTCGACCGCGATGTCTTTAAACTAACATCGGACTGTGGGGTCCTTAAACTCATGGACTATGATGTCCTTAACCTCGACCGCGATGTCTTAAAACTAACAACGGACTGTGGGGTCCTTAAACTCATGGACTATGATGTCCTTAATCTCGACCGTGATGTCTTAAAACTAACATTGGACTGTGAGGTCCTTAAACTCACGGACTATGATGTCCTTAATCTCGACCGTGATGTCTTAAAACTAACAACGGACTGTGAGGTCCTTAAACTCATGGACTATAATGTCCTTAATCTCGACTGCGATGTCTTTAAACTAACGATGGACCACCATGTCCCTAAACTGGTAATGGACCACGACGTCCTTAAACTGGAAATCGACCGCAATGTCCCTAAACTAAACAATAGAGTACAAATGCTCTGTTGTTGGATCTAAACGATCCTGTTAAGTTGATCTTAGTCTAAAATTAGACTCACACATCCTTAACAAGCGTTAAGTTGATCTTAGTCTAAAATTAGACTAACGTGTCCTTAACTAACGTTTAAGTTGATCTTAGTCTCAAATGAGACTAACGTATCCTTAAACCCAAACCAAAATCCAAATCTAAGAAGATACGGATTTAAACTAATCCACGCCCTACGGGCGACAACATAAATTAGTCTCCGTATACAATCCACGGGCAACCACAAACAAAATAAATACCCACGACACGAAGTGACCATCTGGAGAAGAAGAAAGTGGTTACCGCGATGCGGTAGCGTAATTAACTGCAGGGGCTTGCACCTACAGGGAAGAGCGTCCCCACAATCAAAAATCCCTCGAACGAGGGGGAATCTGACGAAGTCTGCTATATCAGCCGCATCCGTTTAAACCTTCGATACATGGTGCCATAAATCAACTTGGCATCTTCGGAGAGGTGGACGGATAGCACCAATTAGCATCTGCCCCCAGATTCAGGCAAGACGTCCTACGCGTCTTCCCGGTTTTTGGCGGTAAACAGGAGCATCATTCCAAAGCGCGAAGCATGATTCCAGGGATCAGAGCATCATTCTGAAGATCGGAGTATCATTCCGAACAGCGGAGCATGATTCCAAGGATCGAAGCATCATTCCGAAGGGCGGAGCATGATTCCAGGGATCGGAGCATCATTCCGAAGAGCGGAGCATGATTCCATGAATCGGAGCATCATTCCGAAGAGCGAAGCATGATTCCAGGGATCGGAGCATCATTCCGAAGAGTGGAGCATGATTCCAGGGATCGGAGTATCATTCCGAAGATCGGAGCATCATTCCGAAGAGCGGAGCATGATTCCGAGGATCGGAGCATCATTCCGAAGGCCGGAGCATGATTCCAAGGTTCGGAGTATCATTCCGAAGAGTCGGAGCATGATTCCAAGGGTTGGAGCATAATTCCGGGATCGGAGCATCATTCCGAAGATCGGAGAATCATTCCGAAGAGCGGAGCATGATTCCAGGGATCGGAGCATCATTCCGAAGAGCGGAGCATGATTCCGGGGATCGGAGCATCATTCCGAAGATCGGAGAATCATTCCGAAGAGCGGAGCATGATTCCAAGGATCGGAGTATCATTCTGAAGGGCAGAGTATGATTCCAAGGTTCGGAGCATCATTCCGAAGAGTCGGAGCATCATTTTGAGGGTTGGAGCATAATTCCGGGATCGAAGCATCATTTCGAAAAGCGGAGCATGATTCCACGGATCAGAGCATCATTCCGAAGAGTGGAGCATGATTCCAAGGTTCGGAGCATCATTCCGAAGAGTGGCAGACATTCTGACCGAAGCATAATTTCGATGCAGAGGTTGATTCCCAGGCGAAGCATAATTCCGACAAGGAAGGCAAATATTTCGAGGCGAAGCATTGATTTCGACACGGGGTACATTCCGAGACGGAGCATGATTCCGGCACAGAGCTTGTTGGCTGACTTGATTCCGAGACGAAACATAATTTCGACAGGGAAGGCAGGTACACCGAGGCGAAGCATCATTTCGACACGGGGTGCATTCTGAGACGAAGCTAGATTCTGGCGCAAAGCTTGCTGGTTAACTTGATTCCGAGGCGGAGCATAATTCCGACGAGGAGGTCGTTGGTTGATTCCGAGCCGAAGCATAATTCCGACAGGTAAGGCAGGTACACCGAGGCGAAGATTGATTTCGACGCAGGGTACACTCTGAGATGAAGCATGATTCCGACACAGAGCTGGTTGGTTGATTTGATTCCGAGGCGGAGCATAATTCTGGCAGGGAAGGTAGATATCCCGAGGCGAAGCATGATTTCGACATGGGGTAAATTCTGGGACGGAGCATGATTCCGCCATAGAGGTTGTTGGTTTGATTTGATTTAGGTTGACATCAGCATCGCTACACTGGAATATGGTACCATGAGCGAATCATCATTTGCCATGAGTGGATTTGAAGATTTCGGTTTTTGTTTGGCATCTGCATTGCTGCACTGGAATAATACCAGGAGCAACTCATTATTTGCCCCGAGAGGATTTGGGAATTTATGGCTTAGGAGGCAGGTTTAGATCCCCATCACCTAAGGCTTTTCAATTTTATGGGCCGTAAGGGTCCCATAAAAGTATTTTCTCCCTACAAGTCGAAAGGATCTCGCAGGTGTATTTTCTCTTTAGGAGTCGTGGGGACTCCTAAGTGTGTTAATCCTTTGTGAGCCATAAGGATCTCACGCGGGAATTTTCTCCTCACAAAGTCGAGAGGACTTTGTGAGTGCATTTCATCCCTTTTTCACGAGTTTGCGCCTTTTCGGGTTTTCACAAACTCGCCGGTGGTCCTGCTATTTTTACCCACGGAGCCCTTTCGAGTTTTCATCCGTGCCCATTTTGCTTGTGGACATACCAATTTATTTTATTTTATTTTATTTTGGGGGGGACTTTGAATGTGGTCCCACCGGTAGGACCTGGGAGAGATTGGGATTGTTTTACGCCCGTGGATTGTATACGGTTTTGCAGGATGTATGATCCAGACCGTAGGGCCGGAAAATTTTCGGGACTTTGTTGGCGTCTGCATCGCTGCACTGGAATATGGTACCAGGAGCGACTCATCATTCGCCGTTGGGGTATGGAAGTTGGAATTTGGTTGGCATCTGCATCGCTGCACTGGAATATGGTACCAGGAGCGACTTATCATTCGCCACTTAGGGATTGGGGAGCGATGGCTTAGGAGACAGGTTTAGGTCCCTATCACCTAAGGCTTTTCAATTTTATGGGCCGTAAGGGTTCCATAAAAGCATTTTCTCCCTACGAGTCGTAAGGATCCCGTAGGTGCATTTTCTCCTTAGGAGTCGTGAGGACTCCCAAGTGTGTTTTTTCTTTGTGAGTCGTAAGGATCCCACGAAGGTTTGTTCTCCTCATGTATCGTGAGGACACATGAGTGGATCTTCCCAATGGAGCATAATTCCGAGGGCGGAGACCAGCCGCGTAACTGGTGATTACGGTGGGGCATGGGCATGGTGAGAATTATTTAAGCCCGTGGATTGTATACGATAGTCAATTTGGGGACTGACCGTAAGGCCGGAAGAATTTTGGGAAACTGGATTTTGGTTGGCGTCTGCATCGCTGCACTGGAATATGGTACCAGAAGCAACTCATCATTCGCTGTTGGGATTTGAGTTTCGGACGGCGTCTGCATCGCTGCACTGGAAAATGGTACCAGGAGCGACTCATCATTCGCAGTTTTTTTTGTTATTCACCGCGATTGCTCTTTCATTTCAGCTTTTCTTATCGCGAAGGTCGCGATTGCCCTATCATTTCGGCTTTTTATTCACGGTTGCCCCATCATTTCGGCTTTATTTTAATTTTTTTTATTTTTACTCGTTGATTTTTATTGCGAGTTGCCCCATCATTTCGGCTTTTTTTTTATTTACACATTTTTATATACACACACATTTTTTTACATTCCCAGTTTAACGACTTAGAGGTTGACTGTTCCCAGTTTAATGATATGGTGGTCGATTGTTTTCAGAGAAAAGCAGATGTCTGAGAGAATCGGTTTCACGAAGAACTTCGGTCTCCATTTGTATGAAATTGGCGGTCACAGCTGGACTGTTTGTTAGCACGCCTTTAGACAGTTCTATCTCTCCTGCCTTGTATTGCTTTTCGACCCAATCTTTGAAGACGAAACAATCCTCAATGGCATGACCTATCACTCTGTGATAGGGGCAGTATTCGGGGTCGTCGGTCATATTCGCTTCTTGCGGTCTTTTTGACTCTGGTAGTTGTAGACCGTTCCTCAGGGCATCTTTGAATATTTTATGGATTTTATCCCTTCTGAAGGAATATACCTTGTCCAGCTTCTCTTTCAGTGGAGATTCTCCTCCCTCTCCGAACACTGGCTTCTAAGGCTGGTTAGCACTAGGCCCGCTCATCTCTCGCTTATTTCGGTTAGCCGAAGTGTTGAAAGATTCAGAATCGTCAGAATTTCCGCCTTTGCGATTATCGTCATTTCGGTTTCTCCAGGACCTATTGTTATTTTGGGAATCCGAGGAGGACTCTTGCTTTGAGCGCTCCAGCATCTGAACTCTCCTGGTCAGCTCTTGGAATGTTTTGAGACCCGCGGTGCATAGGAACAGGGCCATCCAATTGTTGAGATTTCCGACAAGGAGAGTGACAGATTGGTCCTGCTCTATCGGCGGTTCACATTTGACGGAGAGATTGCGCCATCGGGTTATAAAATCCGTGCTGCTTTCGTTGTTCTTTAGCTTGGTCCTTACGAGCTCGGCAATGGTGATCTTATCGCTGACGCTCATGAACCTCTGCCGAAATAGAGACTCCATTTGGACGAAGGTTATGACGGAGCCATCTGGTATGCTCGCGTACCAGTCGAAAGCAACATCGGCTAAGCTATTAACGAACTGGCGGAGGAGAAGCGCATCATTGCCCCCAGTATTCCCGCATGAGACTTTAAAGTGGGCGATGTGCTGATTCGCATTTCCCGTCCCATCGAATCTTCCAAATTTAGGGATGACATAGCCGCTAGGAAATTCTACCAGATCATACCGAGCAGGATATGGTCTCCCGCTACTGCTAACATCTTTTTGCGCTTCGGCTTCAGCTACCAATGATTTGACTTTGTTGGCGACCAAATCCATGATTTGATCTTGAGTTAGCGGGCTACTGTCATCGGTAGCCAAGACATTTTCCGAGATAGGATGCGACTGACTTTCATGTGGTCCGCCCACCTTTGGATTTGGGGGAATAGGCGTCGACTACCCTGGGACACCGTTTCCCGGTTCATGAGCAGAGCCCTGCGCTTGATTGGGCGGCTGAGAGGCAAGCTGGGCCGTGAGCTGTAAGACGACATTTGTCAAGTCATCAGTTTTTGAGTAGAGCTTGGCCCTCTCCTTGTCTTTGTTTCTAAGCTGTTTTCGGAGCTCCTGGAGAAGTTGATGCTCTGCGTTCTTAGGATGGAAAGTTGGCTCATCTTCGCTTTTTGAGCCCGACTCCTCGTGAACTGAGTGATCTCTCTGCCTATCAGCCTCACTGGGAGGATTTTCATCACCCTCCGGAGGATGCTGGTCTTAAGAAGTGATAGCTATATTCACACCAGGTTGGATTTGAGATGTGGTAGCCCCGTCCTTGCTCTTGCTGCGCATGCCCACCATATAGACAGTGTGGACTACATATCCAGCCATCTCTTTATCTTTGGCGGGGTAACCCTGTTCCTCGAACCTCATGAAGTTCAGCCTAGCAGGAGCCCTAGCCCTTTTGTTGGCTCTGTACCTGAGCCTTTTCTGTCTTAGCTTCTCAATTTTGAGGGCTTGGTGGGCATCTGTTTCCTGGGAAGCCACCGTGAGTCAATTAGCGGGGAGTTTAGAGAAGACACCCGATCTAGCAGTTGTCAGGGGCATCGTCGGAGCTTGCTCGAGACGCCCTATTTCTTTGTTGGTGTTGATGGACTTGCCCCCAGCTGGGGCCAAGGAGAGTCGTTCAAACACCGACTTGCATTTGAGTTGGGGCGCCTTCGAGACCACCACATTTGGCCTCTTGTCTTTCGAGACCGGTTTGTCTGTCACCGGGGCTTAAGGAGCTGGGATGGCGTTAGCTGACACGAACAGAATAGAGCCAAATGGTAGCGGCGGCTCTTCCCATTGTCGCCCGAGACTGACCGGAAGGACCGTCCCGGCATCCATCTTCATCGTGTAGAAGATGGGAGCTGAGTTCATCTTCGGAGACACTGTTGAAAGGTGATTGCTTGAAAATTCTGCATGAAAGAGCATTATTTTAGTATAATTATAGATATGTATATTGATTGAGTTCGCATGAATGCTTAACCCGAAATATGGGAGGAGAGATTGGGTCCCACCGGGCGTGCCAGAATTTATAGGGTGTTTTTCGTCATCCCATTGAAATGGGAATACGCGCGCGCTTGTCAGGCGCATTACAGATTTGTCACGTCCCGAAAGTACGGAACCTGACCGGCACTTAAACTACGAAACGTCTCGAGGCGTACGTAATCTAAGTAAGCCGAAAACCCAGAAATCCAAACCAAGAAAAGTAGTAGAGTGAAGGAAAAACCAATTTAAATCAAGTAGTTTGCAACATACGCCGAAATATGCATTTTAAAATCACAAGTCTTTTCTAAAAATTTTGGCAGAGTTTCCTTTGTAAAAACTGACCCCAAACGAGTACAAAACCTGATAAAGCATATACAATGAATAAAGGCATCCCCAAGCGGGAGCTAGCTCTTCGTCAATCGACGGTCACAACCACGCAAGCAATATAATATACAACGCCGAAAGGCGAAGATCACAACAGAAAAGGAAACTCAAAACAGCATGAAATCCATAGAAATACAACGAGCGACTCTAAGGTCGAAAGAATAAACAACACTGGTCTCTATATGAAATAAATACATGTTTGGTTGATGGAACTTCTAGATACAACTGAATAATAATATACAAGGTATAATGATGAGTACGATATAAGCGAACCCACCTATTAGCAAGTCACCCGGAAATGGAAGTAGTGCCAGCAAAGCCGTAATGAAACCTGTACGGCAAAACTTGCAAGAAACTATAGCACAACGGGGGTGAGTTGCCAACTCGTGAGTAGAAAAATATCTACGAACAGAAATCGCATGAACAACGCAATCCTAGGTCCAACGATCATAATATATATAATCCTCAATTATATAACCTGCAGCCTATAGCAATGGCTAGGGTATACGTCTAAACAGCTGTAATACCAATTGCCCGTGTCAGTGCCTCAGGTAGCAATATATCATATGGATGAGGTGTGAATGCATGAAAACAGAATACATGAGAACGAAGAAACTGTTTTCATAACTTAGTGAGATTTCTTTTGTATAATTAAAATGAGGTATCATAATGAAATCAGCATAAACAGAGTCTAGTATCGACACAAAACATAAATCTCAATCTCAATATCTCAGGCTCGGTACCTCAATATCTCAAAATATCAATGTCTCAATCTCACTGTCTAGGGCGCCGTCAGTCTAGACCGGCCCCTAATATCCATCACAAGACCACGAAGGTATCCTCCGGATATCCGACGCGTCAGGTAAAATCACCGGTCGGTAGTGCTCCCCTGCCAGGCTCAACGCCATCATCTGCGACCTTCTCGTCCCGGGGTACCGCACCGGGTCCACCATGTACCCGAAACGGTTCATCCAACTCCTCGAATCGGGTCTCGAAATCCATCAGCAAACTCATGGTGGACGACTCATACATCATGGGAAAACCGCACTTTTCATTTAAAAAGAGAGAGAAAAGAAGCGTATAAATGTTTTTGCGGTTTTTCCCCAAATCCAGGAAATCTCATGAAAATCCGAATCCAAATCATCAATAGCATGTAAACAGTGAATATAGGCATAAAAATCCATGAATGCGGCATAACAGTAAATAATAACATGCATGAAGTAGCAAGTAATAACTATAATGTCTAAACTAGCATATAAGGCAAGTACACTAATATCATGTCTAACTATTAGCTAACAACTATGTCAATGAAATAGTATTTTCTAAAGTGTTCGTGACATGGCAATTACCGATGAAGATGTGTGTGAGCCGGCAAGTAAGTGTATGTCACGCCTCGCTTCCCAGAGTACGCAAGATTGGGCACGTGACATAGTCAACCATGCTACCTGTGGGTAGGAAGTATCCATCCACAGTCACATTACGGTTGTAGAGATATCAAGAACAAGATAAATAAACTAATCTAGCACATGTCCAAATCCATAATAACGAGAGTCAATAAACAATAAGTGCGGAAGCAAATGATCCAATACAATAATAGAAAGGTACGTCCCATAATGCGGGATCGCACCTGGAATAAAATGCAATAAATGAACTAACCACTATAGAACTCAAATCAGCCTGCTGGCTGAAGTACTCCTGCTCGGTCGGCGACAGTGGTAAAGAATCTGGGCCATGCAAAACCCAGACGTCAGCGCGTCATGTCAACCAAGTATATATTATGAACATGGTAATAAGCAATGCAGGGATAAACATGAATAAAGCAATATTATGAAACAACAGTGCAGGGTAACGTGCAGTGGGTAACTAAACTGTTCTATCAGGTTTCTACTCTAAAGTCTTTGAAATCAATTGATGAATCGTCGATGTAACTCAATAGTATCCCGTACATACCTGGGACCACGGCCACAATATTCTCGGCTGCAGCCGAGACATGCCGCTAGGCACAAAACAGGAAAGTGTACACTCGGTAGTATCCCGTACATACCCGGGATCACGGCCACAATATTCTCGGCCGAAACCGAGACATGCCGCTAGGCAAAAACAGGAATGTGTACACTCGAACAGGTAGTGAACTGTCGGGTTACAAGTCAGGTTCATCTTTGATTTCCCCATACCCCCAAGTTATGTATGTCAGGTCAGGTATTCAGTAGTCAAGGATCAATGCCAACACAGAATCAGGTAAAAGCAGGTCTGTCTGGATAGACAGCAGGAATGGTCCATGAGGACCCCAAGTCAGGTTGTTGGCATTAGGCATGAAATCAGGTAACAGGTCAGGTCAATATGTGATGTGATCGGGTGGGTGCTCACAACAGGTATATAGTCGAATAAGGAACAACAGCAGGAAATGAAGTAAATAACAGTTCATTTAATCACAATGGTGCATGAATATGGTGCAGTTGTATTATATTAACAGGTTCGAGCACCCTTGGGGTGCAATAGTCACAGGATGAAACAATATCAACAACATAAAGTAATGATGCTACGTGAATTTAAACTAAAGCATAATAATGGTCTCCTGGATGGTTTAACGAATAAAGCAAGGACGATCCAATTGGTTTAGTTAGTTAAATCATGGATTAATAGCATACCACTTAATTTCACGAACTACTATACTGATTTAGTGTTAAAGAGAAATGCAACCGTCAATTCTAGTCATACTGTACTATCGATATCACCTTCATTGTGTTGTTGTATTATATAATATGATACTTAAATGTATAGCAGGACTTGATCTTGTATTAGCATGTTAGAGCAAGTATTCGGATACTTGCCTCGACGGTTTCACAAACCGGAAAGCACGGATGCAATGTCTACAGAAAACACGAGACGGGTGCACGGACTACAGATCGAGTCCCAACAGCGAACAGCGGAACCGCACGGACCAGAGTACTTTGCTGGAGCGTCGGGTCCAAACGACGGCACGGTCGGAATCCAGCAAAAGTCAAAACGACGACAAGTTAGCAACCATACGATATACGTAAACAAGGACCAGCGAGGGGGGTTTAACCTTAAAGGAAAGTCAAGAGATGCTTACAGGGATGGCAAAGGTGGCAACCGTGACGGGTTCGACGGCGATGGGACGCCGGCGAAGCAGCGGCAACGGCAGCGAAGGCTGGACAGCTTCTGGGCTCGTTGGAAAGGGTGGTGCTGTGTGATGAGGGGAGGTAAAGGCCGGGTTCTGGTCGCAGGGAAGAGGAGGTGGTCGGAGGTGGCTCTGGTGACGACGGCGAGGATCGTCGGCACGTTTTCCGGCGACCCGGGGATTGGTGCTAGAGTCGGGCTCGGGTTCTGGTGGTGGTCCGGCGAGGGGAGGAGGAAGACGACGACGAGGTCGGGACGAGGGTGAAGGGAGGAGGATTCTGGTGTCGTCGGCGATGGGAGGCGGCGGCGACGGCGAGATCTGCGGCTGGTGGTGGCGTCGGGGGTTGGGTGCAGGCGCGGAAAGAGAACGGAGGAAGGAGGTAGGAGCGCGGTGAGGTTGTGGAGGCGAGAACGGCGACGGCGAGGTCGCGGAGAGGTCGACGGCGGCGGCAGGAGATGGCTAGGGTTAGGGTTCGAGGTTCGCGAGGGTTTTCTCGTGGAGAGAAGAGGAACAGTATGCATATATAGGGATAGAGAGAGAAAGATTTATAGGAGAGAGAGAGGGATTAGTGAGAGAGAGAGAAGGAGAATAGAGAGAGATAGAGAGAGACGAAGAGAGAGAGAGAGAGAGAGAGAGGGAAAGGGAGGCCCACGAGGGATTTAAATCCCTCGTGATTGGCTGAGGGAAAAAGGAAATTTTAAAGAAAGATTTAGAGGAAAGATTTTAACGTTAATAGAATATTTTATGGTTTAAAAAATATTAAATTAAAATGGGTATTTCGGCGCTAAATGAAACATTTCCAAATCGCGCCCGGGTTGCGCCCAAATGTTTCAAATTCAAATTATAGGATTTTAAGCGAGGTCCAAATTTTGAAAAGAGGTGTTTAATGATTAAAATGCATGCCCCCAAGTCGGACACTTGCACGCGCGCGTAGTCGTCCAAACTTGCCCGTTTCACCGAACGGGACGAAATCTCGACGCGCGGACGCTACCACGCGACTAGTGGCGACGAGTAGGCCAACATGGATATTTTTAATTTCATTTTAGGTGTTAAAATTTGTTATGTGCCAAAATGACTTAACCGGTTAAAATTTAGCAATAAACACCAAACAATCAAAATAATTGAAATGAGCAATGTATAACACTCAACTAGTAATAGAAATAGTATTATTGGGCTCGGGTGTTACAGTATACGTGGTACATACGCATCATCGGTAACGGTGCTGGTGTCCTAACAGCATTATATCAATAACGGTATATGAATCACAAAATAAGTATGCGATGCGGAGCGAACAGCAATAATATGCGGGAGCTGAATACTAAACACAATGATAACTAATCTGCATTTAATATCATATGAGTCATACAGCTACACTAAACTATAGGGCTGAGCTAACAGGCTAACTGAAGGTAAGGAAACCGCCTAACATCTGAGTCGATACATACATATATATATATATATATATATATATATATATTGGTCGGTGATCCCGCCTCGATAATATCACATCCGATACCATATCTATAATCAGATATTCCCAAGTCAAGAGTGCGGATCAAACATCAATATATAGCTCGTATGTAAATCCGTCGTACGGCATCCCAAATCTGGGTACGGGTCAATATCACATTCATCATACTATTCATTTGGTATCCTCTTTATCAAATATCAAGATCCGGGGTACTGACCTACGTCTAGTACAATACTAATATCATCAATATAATCATGATCTGACTACTGATCGATAGTCTCGTACAAACCGATATCATCAGCACATATCATCATAAAGAAGTATACATCGCTCAATGCGACCCATTATAGCTATCTTATCATATCTTATCTCATGTCTCGATCACAAGTCGACTATTCTATGTATATCACCATTCACATGGTATCGTCGTCCAAAGATCCGCTATAATATCATGACGTATCCCAAATACAAATGCTGCCATATCACCGATCTCACGGTCTAAAATCAAATCTCATCGACTCACCTCAAATCCCAAGTACTATCCTCAAATCCAGTATATGAACACATAGTCTCATACCCATGTGAGCACATAAATATATAATCCCATATATGCACATATGAAAGAAGAATGTATGCAAGTATGGGTGTGTGTGTATGTGTGATCCAACCACTGCTATAGGGTTTCGCAATACTAAACCAATCCAATCACACCTAGAATCCATCTTTATCATCGATAATCTCAAACAAAAGATAATCAAATATATGTGTGTATACGTATTCGTATACATCACCACGAACTGCGGGGGTGCTATACGCCATCCACCCGACTTCTCCCCGTAGATATAAATCTACTCACCTTGCTTCTTGTGTGCCGATGCCGATATCGCCATCTTTATCTTCAACGCCTCGACGTCACGTGGGGTACCTATAAGGATATCACAAACGCTAAAGCACATGAAAATCAAATCGGAAACCAAAACGGCATACGCTACGCCCATAGGTAAAAACCTATAGTCTCGCATGCAAACACGATCAATAATCCTATGCCGTTGACGTTCAAACGCCACCCGACAGAAATGAATCACCAAATACCAAAGTCCATGCTAAAACAAGTCGTAAAACAACGCACCAACACAAGAAAACTACCCCAGATTCTATCCTAGATGGAATCAGTCAAAATTGCATATACCAAAGGTCAAATTTACTGGAAATTGGGCCCTGAAGAAAAAACGAGGAGGTTCCAACCTGCTCTGGCCGCAATTTGAGGACAGAAGGGATAAATTGGCAGCCTGAAGAAGGAGTTAGGGGCTAAGGCTTTGGGTGGTGGTTCCTAGGTGTCTGCACATCTTACTGTCAACCCAGAATTATTTTCAGGTGGATCGGGTGATAGCAGATTTCCAAAAACAGTTACAGAATTACAGTTTTTCCAGATATCGTTTCTATAAATCCGTATTCTGGGTTTTAATCTCTAGTTTTTTCCCTTGTAACATCCCAACAGGGGTTGTAGTCCCTAACTACACCTCAATTCACCTTTGATTTCAAATCAAACCCTAAACCCTAACTTGAATTTTCCATAGTCCATCAAAACACACAATAACGACATGAAACAAGTATGGATGCATAAGGAATCGAAATACTACTCTAAGGGTGCAGAAATTACCTTCTTTGGCAACTCAAGAAAATTCTTGAGTTGCTCAAAGTCCTCAAAATCATCTCATTCTTGGTCCGATACGTTCCTCTCAAGCTTGTGAACAATTTTTGTGAAGTGGGAATGGGATTTTGGAGTTGGATCCATGGTGTTTTTGGGGATTGAAGAGGCAGGAAGTGAGAGGGAAAGGGGGCAGGAGCAGCAGCAGCTCTCATGAGGGAGAAGGAGAGAGAAATGGGATGGTGAAATGATGAGGGTCATGGTTCAAAAAGAGGGTTGACCTAGTCTTTCTCTCTCTTCATCATACTTTCACTTTTTCTTTTCTTTTCCTTTTTCCTTTTCCTCACAATGGTAACCCTAAGCAACCATACACCCACAACATGCAAGAAAATGTAACAAGTGTGGAAAAATGATATGTGCACATTTTTGCACAAAAATGCTAAAAACCCGATTAGCAATTTTTAATCGCGATTAGCACTAAAATAGCATATAACTAATCATAAAAACTTAAAATGGCGAAATTCCATAAAATACCTTATTTTAGAATTTTCCATAATTTTTCCAAAATTTTTCCCATTTATCGGTATTTAATTATACCGAAATATTAAAATATTCATTAAAAATTAATATTAAATTATAAAAATTCCCAAAAATAATATTTTATTTTTGTTGAAATGTTACAAGATTCCCCCTGCTTAGGGTAGGCTGGGGTTTATTGATTGTGGGGATCCGAATCTCCGGCAGCCGCGGACTAAGCTGCCGTTAATTACCACTCGCATTTTGAGCGAAGGAACCTCCGATTAACGGATTAAACTGGTCATGCGAACTCAATATGCAGTGCGTTGGTGTGTGTGTTTTTTTTTTCCATTTGTTAAAAAAAAGATATATATATATATATATATATATATATATATATATATATATATATATATATTTCTATATAAAAAAATAAAAATAAATAAGTAAATAAATATTTAGAGAATTTTTTTTTAAAATTTATTATTTTTTTAATTTTAAAATATTATTTATAATTTATTTTTATTTATTTAATATTTTTATATTTTTTTTAAATAAAAAAAGGATTAAATAAAGAAAAGAAGAAAGAAAGAAAAAAAAGAATTTTTTTTAAAAAAAGGGGGGGAGAACATGGGCTCCCATTCAACGGGAGCCTCCCCTCACATGCTAGCATGTGAGGGGGGGTGAGGGGGTCACATGCTAGCATGTGACCCCTTTGCATGTGAGGGGAATCACATGCTAGCATGGGGGGGTCACATGCTAGCATGTGACCCCTCACATGCTGTAGGCAAAAGGGCTCCAGATTTTTTATTTTATTTTATTTTTTATATGGAATTCAACTCCAAAAGATTTAAAAATAGAGTTTAACTTCAAAAAGATTTTTATTGTGGAGTTAAACTCCAAAAGAATTTTTATTGTGAAGTTAAACTCCAAAAGAATTTAAATGGAGTTGAACTCCGAAAGAATTTTTATTGTGGAGTTGAACTCCGAAAGAATTTTAAATGTGGAGTTGAACTCCGAAAGAATTTTGTATGAAGTTAAACTCCTAAAATTATTTAATGTGGAGTTAAACTCCCAAAAAAAAGATTTTTACTATGGAGTTAAACTCCAAAAGAATTTTTGTAGTG
Source organism: Agapanthus africanus (assembly GCA_030015575.1). Lineage (NCBI taxonomy): Eukaryota > Viridiplantae > Streptophyta > Magnoliopsida > Asparagales > Amaryllidaceae > Agapanthus > Agapanthus africanus. The sequence continues at coordinate 22,092,250 of JASDDO010000022.1, forward strand.
GAGTTAAAATCCAAAATAGTATGTGAGGGTCACATGCTAGCATGTGACACATGCTAGCATATGAGGGGGGGCCAAAAGGGCTCCCATTAAATGGGAGCTCTCCCCCTCACGTGTTAGCATGTGATGGGGGCAAAAAGGCTTCCGAAAATTAAAATTTTATTAATTAATTAATTTTTTTTAATATTGTTTTTTTTACATGGAGTTCAACTCCCAAAGAAATTTTTTTGTTGTCAGAAGTAGGAGTTAAACTCCAAAAAAAAAAAAGATTTTTATTTTGGAGTTAAACACCAAAAGAATTTTTGTTTGTGGAGTTAAACCCCAAAAGAATTTAAATGGAGTTGAACTCCGAAAGAATTTTTATTATGGAGTTGAACTCCGAAAGAATTTAAAATGTGGAGTTAAACTCCGCAGAAAAGATTTTTACTGTGGAGTTAAACTCCAAAAGAATTTTCGTAGTGGAATTAAACTCCAAAATAATTTTTCTGATGGTGGAGTTAAACTCCAAAATAATTTTATTTGTGGAGTTGAACTCCAAAAGATTTTCTCCTTTCTCCTTTGAGAAGAAACCCAAAATGGGTTCTCTTGAAATTCCGAGATCTAGATCTTGGATGATAAAAAAAGAGACCATTTTTCTTCTCTTGATGAAGTTTTGGGAGGTGGGTTTATCGTAAAACTTTATTTAGTTTTTTTTTAAAAAAAAGAGAGCTAAGCTCTTGATTTATTTGGAAAATGAAATGGAAGAGGAAGGATTTGAAAAAGAGAGAGTGGAGGCACAAACCCTAGTTTTTTGGGGAGAATGAAAATTGTATCTTATTCATCATCATGTTGCCTCTTATAGGCTTACACATTTACATGTAGCCCTTGGGCTTTACAAAATGGTATTTTGCCCATCCCATATCCCATGTGCATTTCTTTTGCACATAAGCCATGGGCTTTACAAAAATTGGGCTTTATGCCCATTTTACTTACATTCATGCCTAAATAATTATATCAAAATTATTTATTACATGACTTTTTATTTTGGCATGGAGGAGGGTCGGACGCTTCATGTTCGGACTCGACCTGGGCATGGGCCCACTTGATCTGGGCTTGGGCCCACCTGGCTTGGGGTTGACCTTGACTTTGACTTGGTCAACCGGGGTGCAAATTTCAACCCCAACAGCAGTCACACTAGTGGGAGCTGGGTAGTATATAAGCACATCCTATACAGGTCCCTAGTCGTAGGATTATCGAGACGGGGCATCGATACTCCACAGTAGACTAGTGTATAGGCTTCTCATCCCAGCAGGGGAGATGGTCTGTTCCACAGCCGTTAGTACGTCGTACTGGAGATAATGTGCAAGTGCTCATTAGGTTATGAATACATTAGACAGAACTCGTAGGGAACTGTTGGTGGGTATTATACCTATCGTCAAGTAGCAGTTCCCATGTGACATGAGTACAGCTTAGTCCGTCAACTTGACACTGCTATTTCGCCTCGAGTATGTTCCCACTGTACTTTGATTACTATTCTACCACGGCTCAAAGGAGTCGTGCAAATAGGTAGTAGTTGGGTGCAGTCCCGAAGCACTTGGAATCAGTGGCGGTTAGATAGGATTCGTCTCTCCCGGTATTGGGGGTTGATATCGCGCTGTGTTTGAAAGGACATTACACAAAGTCCTTGGCCAAGGCAAGCGAGATTTACTGGTAGGTACTCCAGTAGTTTCTCAGGGTGTACTGGGCTATATTCCGACACGACTTATTGTGCTGTTAGGGATATGACGATTACCGCCCTCTAGGCCCGATATGTGATACTCTTAGACGAACAGACCGGACTGTACAGAGATTGTCACAATCAGGCTCAGTAGGAGTTCGGATGAGTTAGCTCATCGGCCTTCTTATCGACATCTACCTGGGAGCCGTTACGTGCAGCTAGTACCGCTTGCGGCTTGTGGTTAAACCCATTGCCAGCGTAGTGTTGAGTCTTTAGAGTCCCACATAGAGAGTTTCCCTGCACCGGGCAAAAGGTGTAGAGGCCGTATGGTTTTACGGCAGGGCTTCGATCACTTACGTGTACTTATACACATATGATGATCGGGCGGATAATACTAGTGGGCTTTGGTTTAAGCCGGATTCTAGTATTATATTGATGGATTTATTTCGTCTCTTAGTAGTCGTTTTCTTCGGAATACGGATGCGGGTATGTATATACGGATGAGGGGCATTCTCGTAATTCATCCGGATTGGCTTCTAGAAGGGGGACACCTATTAGGGTTTTATTCTTTTTGGATTAAACAAAATGGGTGGAGGAAATGAGGTGGATTTGAGCATTAAAACTAGCATGGCTACTTGGTGACTCATGGTCATGAGTCACCACAAAATATTTGTGAAGAGTTGTAGATATTTTAGTGTGATTTTTATCTCACAAAATATCTCATATTCTTTATTCTTTCAAGAGTGGACAGCCAAGCTTTTCTTGAGCTCATGCTTCACTAGCTTTTCCTCAAGTCTTCTTCTTCTTCCTCTAAACCCTAAAAGCTCTCATGTGTTGAGAATTCTAGGGTTCCAAGAGACAAAGCACTCCATCTTCACACTCTACACATTCTAGGACTTCTAGTTTAGCGAACAAGAAGCCATAATTACCTTGGATTTGAGGTAAGAGCTCGGACTATAGACTCTCGGGTGGACCGTCTTTGACTCGAGGAGACCTCGAGGTTGCTATGATCCGTTACGATCCTTGGAGCCGACGACCAGTGGAGGACAGCGATGAAGACCCGAAGGACTTGAATCGTGAAGTATAACTTCGTATCATAGTAGTTAAACCTTATGTAGTTTGCTAGCTATGATTTATGTTCGATCCTTGGTTCTAGTCGGTGTTGCGAACCCCGTAAAAATCATTTTTTGCAATTTCTGCCTTCCCGCGAACATGTGGGGTGCGTGACATCGACTTACAGGTTCAATACCCAACTACAAAAGAATCAGACCCGACTATCCCTAAATCATATGGCTCTGATACCAAACAAACCCTTTCATGACCCGCTTCCCAAGATATACAGACTACGGCACGTGACAGAGCCAACCATGCTACCTGTGGTTAGGAATCATCCCTCCACAGTCACATTACGGCTGTCTATCGGATATCAAGAACAAAAATATAAAATCTATCTAGCACATGTCCATTTGCCACAATAAATAAAACCAAGAAAATGCATAAAGCGGAAATGAATCAAATCCAATAAACAACATTTGAATTATGTCCCAATATGGGCTCACATCAAAAGAAATAAAACTACGGAAATAAACTAAACTAAACATCTCTAAATACACGTTCAATTTCTCACTGCTCGGCTTGATTGCTAAACTATTCTTGATCTGCCTGCAATAAAGGTATAGGAACTGGGTCATGCGAAACCCAGACGTCAGTGCGTCATAATATCAAATAACAGTGATAATCAGGATATAACGATATAAGTAAACATGAATATAAATAAGTAACACAGGTGTAAAATAGTGAGGTGTATGTATGTGATGTATGATGTGCAACCTAAAACTGTGCTTCTAGGTTATATATTCTAAAAGTCTTTTGAAATCAATTAATATAATTCTCATCGTAACCCAATAGTATATATCCCGTTCATTCCCCACGGGACCACGGTAACAGTATTTATTCCGCAACGCCCGGAAAAACGGCAAACAAGTAATTATTCCGTAACGCCCGGAAAAACGACAAACAAGTAATAATATCCTCTTGAGTTGCGTTTCGGTTACATTCTTGATTTCCCCTTTTCCCCCAGCTTTGTGTTCAAGTCAGGTATTGCCAATATAGATCTAATACCAACACAGGCTTAAGTATGTACAATTCTTGTCTATGCAGACAACAAGTCACGTCCGTCAGGACAACACGTCAATATTGTTGGCATTAGTAATAAGATCCAAGTAACAAGTCAAGTAGTGTGTCGTGAACATGTCAAGTGATGCATATCAACCAAATAGATACCCAATGTGAAACTGTAACCAGTATCGAAACACGACTAATGCAAGGATGCATATGTATCTATCTATAATAATCATTATACGTTCATGATGCAAACTAAATAACATGTACTAATGTAATAGTATTATGATATCATGATGTTCCGGTATGCAACTAGATATGCTATTGTCAGTACGGATACGAACGGATACTGTAAAACTGTAAATCGGTAATAGTTGCTTAATAATAAAACACATGTACTATTTTTATTCATATAGATATCAATATAGTAACATAGCGTTGCAAATTAAACTTGCCAGATCGGATCTCACAACGGGATACGAATGCTACGTCCAATGTCGGATAAACGTCACTGTTTTGCCCAATCAGAGCAAAGCTCTGTTCGAATTCAAAATTCAAATCTTTGAAGCAGAGCTTCAAATCCCGCGCGCAGCGCCCAAGAAGGCGCGCCCAATCAGAGCAAAGCTCTGTTTAAAGGAAGCAACGCTTCAGCTACGCTGCGCTCTGCGCTGTGCGACACGTGTCAGCGCAGATGCGCTAGCGCAGATGCGCTAGCGCAGTTGCGCTGCGCTCTGCGCTGTGCGACACGTGTCAGCGCAGATGCGCTAGCGCAGTTGCGCTGCGCTCTGCGCTGTGCGACACGTGTCAGCGCAGATGCGCTAGCGCAGTTGCGCTGCGCTCTGCGCTGCGCGACACGTGTCGTGCGCTGGGGCATCTGCGCCAAACTGAATTAAGATTTTTATGAAATCTTTTCTGTTCTTTCCAGAACTAGAAGACTTTCTTCGGCCTTTGGATCAAAGATCCAACGGCGGGAAAACTCCCAAAAATCATTCAGGAAAGATCCCGTTAACAAATTCAACAAATTTATGGGGCACTATAAATAGGACCCCAGACCTCATCAATAAAAGAAAAAAAAGGGGGGGAGGAATTTTCTCGAAAAAATCAAGAAGTCTAAAGAGAGAAAAACTCCGAGAAGAAAAAAGGTAAAGAACCTTTATAAGGTAGAAAAAAGGCCTTCTAATAGATCATTGATCTAAAAATAAGATCAATGATCTTTTGATAAAAAAAACAGTGCTTTGCACTTCTTGTGAACCTTCGGTTCTGTAAAAAACAATAAAAATAATAGAATAATAAAAGAATAGTGCTTTGCACTTTTAAAGAACCTCTGGTTCTTCGAATAAAGAAAAAATTTATTTTTTCTTTGATCTAATTTGGACGAAAAAATTAAACAGTGCTTTGCACTTCCCTTCTTGAATCTAAAAGATTCTTAGTGCTTTGCACTTCCAAGTTGCGCCGTTGCGCTCTTAACAGAGCGCCACGTGTCGGCTATAAAACCACTTGCGCTGAGCGCCCTTAAGATAGAGCTTTGCTCTCTGGAATTAGCGCAACTCGCTGAGAGCGCGCCACGTGTCTGCAGCGCAATAGCGCAGCGCAACAGCGCAACGCGCTGCGCTAGTGCGCTTGCACTCATGAGAGCACGACACGTGTCATCACCATATGGACTTGCGCTCATTGCTTAGCGCAAAGCGCAGATGCATTAAAAAGGGCCAAGCCCAATTAAGAGAAGGCCTAACAGGCTCAATAAAGCGCAAATGCATTATTTTAAGGGGCAGAGCCCAAATTAAAACAGATGCTTTGCATCATTTATAAATGGGCAGAGCCCAAACAGAATCTCCAGAATGCTATGCATTTTACAAGGGGCAGAGCCCAAATCAAAACAGATGCTTTGCATCATTTATAAATGGGCAGAGCCCAAACAGAATCCCCAGAATGCTATGCATTTTACAAGGGGCAGAGCCCAAATCAAAAACAAATGCATTGCATCATTCATAAATGAGCAGAGCTCAGAATAAAGTGATGCTCTGCAGAGCCTAAATGCAATACATTACTTAATAAAGATGTTGAACTGGACTTACCCCAATCGTGGCCATAAGTCCTTAAAGTAAATTGACTGAGCAAAATGGCTCTCCTAAATCAACTTACATCCGGTTCGAGGGTACATCTCCGAACTCCTTTGACATTTGTCGTTGTAATTCCTCAACGACGTCAAAGAGGTGACGGGTCCCATCGACCGCACATCGCTATGGACTGTGGGGTCCTTAAACTCGTGGACCGAGACGTCCTTAAACTAAGAACGGACCGAGATGTCCTTAAACTAATATCGGACCGAAACGTCCCTAAACTAATATTGGACCGAAACGTCCCTAAACTAAAAAATCGGACCGAAACGTCCCTAAACTAATATCGGACCACCACGTCCCTAAACTGGCGATGGACCACCACGTCCCTAAACTGGAATATGGACCACTACGTCTTTAAACTGGCGACGGACCGAAACGTCCCTAAACTAATGATGAACCCCCACGTCCCTAAAACTGGCGATGGACCGCCATGTCCCTAAACTGGTACAATAGGGCCCAAATGCTCCTTTGTTGGATCTAAACGGTCCCGCCTAAGTTGATCTTAACCCCAAATACGGTTAACGTGTCCTTAGACATTTAAATAAACAATAAAACTCCAAATTAACTTTGGTTCAAGGGTACATCTCTGAACTCCTCAGACGCCTGTCGTTGTAATCCCTCAACGACGTCAGAGAGGTGACGAGTCCCGACGGCCGGATAATTAAATCAATCATGATGTTAAGTTGATCTTAGTCCAAAACAAGACTAACGTATCCTTAACGAACGTTTAAGTCGATCTTAGTCGCAACGCGACTAATGCATCCTTAAACTAAAAACACCAAACCCAAATCTAAGTAAATACGGATTTGGACTAATCCACGTCCTACGGGCGACGGCATTACTCAGTCTCCGTATACAATCCACGGGCAACCATAAACAAAACAAACATACACGACACGAAGTGAAATTCTGGAGTAGGAGAAAGTTGTTACCGCGATGCGGTAGCGTAATTAACTGCAGGGGCTTGCGCCTGCAGGGAAGAGCGTCCCCACAATCAAAAACCCCTCACCCTGAGGGGGAATCTGACGAAGTCTGCTACATCGGCCGCATCCGTCTAAACCTCCGATACCAGGCGCCATAAATCAACTTGGCATCTTCGGAGAGGTGGACGGATCAAACCAAATAGCATCTGCCCCGAACCTCAGGCTACGGACGCGAAGTCCGGGCCGTCTTTCGGAGGGGAACAGATTCTGGCACGCCCGGTGGGACCTCTTCCTCTTTCCACTCCACACTTCGTGTGTCGTCTTCGCGAACCAATCGCGGTTTGTTAAATGATTGCCTTCGGATTTCAAGTTGCTAAGATTTGGTCTTTTGTTTTGTACAGAACTCAAGCATTCAATGGCCACCAACTGCACTAACTGCTCGAAGTGCAACTGCAACGGACGCTCCACCTCACCTAGAGGTATAGCATATGGGCCCCAGGCGGCTTCCTTCCTGACACTGCCGGTAGGCCAGTTGACTCAGGCCACCACCGGCTTGTTCTTCGGGACCATGGTCCCACCTACAAGCTTCTCGGCACCGATACCCGCACTGGAAGCAAACAAGAAGTCGGTGTTCGACCGGCTCACTGCTACTCCGACCCCTGTCAGCGGGTCGCCTGCTACTGGACCAACAGCCTCCGTTTTCACCAGGCTGGGCCAGAACTATAAGGTGGCTGTCCCAAAGAGGGCAACGGCCGCTGCTTTGGAAGTCGTTAAAGCGGCTTCTCCTATCAGAGAGTCAGTCTTCACAAGATTGACGGTTCCTACTCCTCCCCCAGCTGGTCAGAAGGCGTCGGTCTTCGATAGGCTGACATCAACAATTACCCCACGCTCAAACAAGGGGCAACAAGAAACCATCTCAATCTCCGAGCCAATCCCGGCGGCTCGTCGTGCGCGACGTCGCCATTGGCAGAGAGTAAGGAAAGCGGGGGGCAACTCCCCCTCAGGGCTAACCCCACCTGCTCCAACGGTGGAAGTCGATGCTGCTGTTCCAACTGGGAACAGCTTCGAAATGCTGAGGAAGGTGAGAAAGAACTCCCCGGTGGCCACATTAAAAAGGTCTCCTCCATCCATGGAAAAAGCTCCGGAGATGAAACAGGAACAGCCCCCTCAACGGCTGTCAGCGAAAGTTTATAAAGTCTGGCGGAGGGTTCAAGACTTCGTGATTGACTCAGACCACTTCCGTCGCCAGAACAGGGCAAGGGTGAAAAAAGACAAAAATCGCCCCGCCAAACAACAGGGGGCAACAAATGCTAGGATGCCCAATTCAGCGGCTCCTTCAACCTCAAAGGCCCATAAAAGGAAGAGGCCAGAAAAAGCTCCCATGACGCTGACAAAGTCTAAGAACGGTGAACCTAAACGCCCCAAGTCAGGGGGCATCACAGTTCATACAGTCTATATGGCTTCGGGGAAAGAAGAAAGTCGTACTTCTATGGGTCACCGACCGCTTACCCGGTCAGTGACCAAGTCTCAGGAGCAGCAACAAAAACTCCAGGAGATGATGACTACCATGGCTGCACTCACGGGGCCAAAAGAGAATCCTGAGACGTCCTTAGATGAACGTCAAGAAGAAGAGACCGACGCCGAGTTCCTTCGCCGAATGCTCGAAAAAAGAGACCAAGAGGCTGCCGAACAAGCAGCCAATATACAACGCATGGGCCTTCTCTTCCAGGATATGATAGGGATGATGATACAACCAGAATCCCCGACTGAAGAACCCCCGACCGTCCTTGGGGATGATAGGGGGGAAACATCAAACCCTCAGCCCGTTCTATCGACGGCTAAAGAAGACACAATCTCTAAAACAGATCTGGACGAATATATAGCCCAGCAGATAAAAGTTCATCACGCGGCCGAAGCAGCCGGCCACGTTGTAAAAACGGGGCGGCCATATCCGGGCTGGTATGACCAAATCAAATACCCGCCGGGTTACACAATTCCAAAGTTTCATGTCTACAAGGGGACCGGCAATCCCCATCAACATGTTGCCCAATTCAGGGCGCTTTGTGGTAACACTGGAGGCGACGACAAGCTCTTGCTGCGCCAGTTTGTTGGAAGTTTATCAGATACAGCTTTCGAGTGGTATTCCGAGCTCCCCAACGACTCCATTAAAACCTTCGCTGAGATGGAGCTGCTCTTCACCCAACGCTTTGCAAGCGCCAGCGAACGTACTCCGATGACGGCGCTGATTAACGCCAGGGTAAAGCCCGGCGAGACATGGGTCCAGTACGCTATACGGTGGCGTAATTTATGGTCTAAATGTGAACAGCGTATAGAAGAAGCCCCTGCGGTGGGAATGTTTGTTGGAACCCTTGATCCACAAGCAACCATTTCGCAGTTTATGATGTTCTTCAAGCCGACTTCTTTCCAGGCTTTGATCGACAAATTGGCGCAGATGGACCAGATGGGCCATAAACCCCCTCTCCCGAAGCCCGACTCTCGAAACGACAAAGGAAAGGGAAAAGCTATCATCGTCGCTAATGCCCAACAGCAACCGAACGACTCGAAGCCGGTTGCTCGTCCAAATAACACGCGCCCGTACGTACCCCTTGAGGACAGGATGGGACGTGCTTACTCCTTCCCCCGTGATAAAACAAGGAGGTTATTTGAGCTGGCATTGCGCAATAGGCTTATAAATCTGCCGGATCCAAAACGTCCGTCACAACCAAGTGACGTCAACGATCCTAATTACTGCCCTTATCATAGAGTGCTAGGACATCCGATCGAAGACTGTTATGTGTTCAAAAATTGGCTCGAAAACCAGTACCGTCAGGGCAAGTTTGCGCTATCCGACAAATGGAAGGTGAATCCTCCGCAACCCCACACCTATAAGGGAACGAATACGCCAGGGGCAACATGCTCCGTCATTGAAGAAGCTCCCTGGGAGGTTGTATTATCAGCCAAAACGAGGAGAATGCTGAATGATCTGCAGACCTGCCCAGCGGTCAAGTGGAAAAACCCCTTGGAGCCGCAGGTTATTGAGGGGATGTTGAAACCACGTCCGACTCCGAAGGCCGATGGTGGTAGTTCAAGCGTTCATAACCAGCCGTCAAAATCTTCGAAAAAGAAGAAGAAGAAATCTAAGAAGCCCGTGAAACCCAGCGACAAGCGGACGGACTTACAGAAGCAGATTGACGCACTGGACGAGTATAACCAAAAGGCGCGAACTCCCATTACGCTCCAAGATTTCCTTGATCACGTCTTTCAAAAGGAAGATGAGGAAGAAACTTCATCGGATGAATCCGACGGAGATGTGGCAAGCTGTCATATGATCTCTCACTCGACCTCGAACGATGAGGGGACTTCTGGCACCAAAACGCCGGGGGCAAATACTGAGTCAAGGGTTCCGGAATTATCAATAGAAATGATTGACGCGTTTCTTAGTGAAGCTCGATTGAAAAGTAAAGCTGATCAAGAACGCGAGACGGCGATATTCGAAACGGCCAAGCGCCAGCGGCTTGAGGGAGGAGCTGAGATGATCCCACTGGAGAAAAATGCCTCCACCGCTGACAAAAGCCAATTTAAGATAAAAAAGAAGTTCGCCAAGGCCATATCGATGGGCATGAAGCTACCACCCTCAGAAGAAAAAGTTACTAGCGTGGTAGAAATGCATCCCTCTTATTGCTTATATCATCAGAAGGTCTCACATTCTACCCAAGAGTGCAAAGCGTTCGATAAATGGTGGCAAGGATACGTTGCTAATCAACAACGCTTTAAACGGGAAAAGCGCAAGGTTCGTCGGGAGCAAAGAAACACGACCAAAGTGCTTGAAAGAACTGCCGGCAACTGTCACATGGTTAACACTACCAGGTCACAAGTGCCCACGTTTGGGAGCGACTCTGATGAGGAACTAGAGATTGCCCCTCTCTTTAAAGAATCAACTTCGGGAAAAGAAGAAGAACCGAAGTCTTGCGAAAATATACAGTTGCGGAATCGGACACTGCCTGAGAAGAACCTCGGACCCTCGAATAGAAAAGATAAAGGGAAAGAGAAGGTCTCTGAAGACATCACTTTAGATGACCAAGTCGCGGAAGAGTTAACCGCCAAAAATCCGCCAAAGAGGAGTAAGGTGGATTACAATGTCTTAGCGCATCTGAGGAAGCTACCCTCACAACTCAGCATCCTCGATGCCTTGTTACTATCAAAAGAGGCGAGAGACTCTTTGATTAAGGCGCTACAAGATCCGGACCAGTTCCAAGCCTTCTTGGCCGAAGAAAAGATGAAAGACGAATTGGAAGAAGTACACACAGCCGACGTGGCTTTTGGTGATGAAGACCTTCTCCTCGGGACGTGTGAACACAATCGCCCTCTTTATGTCTCAGGATATTGCCATGACATAAAGATAGGTAAAATCTTGGTCGATAACGGATCGTCCGTCAATTTACTCAACGTACGAGTGTTAAAGGAGATTTGCATGAGTGTCCAACACCTCGCCCGAGACAAGATCACTATCTCCGGTTTCGACTCTCAATCCTCAAAGACTCTCGGATCTGTGATATTGACGTTACGCTTCGGGTTGCTCGTCACAGACATTAAATTCCATGTTATAGATGCCAAGACGTGCTACAATGCTCTGCTCGGCCGACCATGGCTACACGAGTACAATATCATCCCTTCTACACAGCATCAGTGCATGAAGTATTCCAGGGATGGCCTCGAGTACACTGTGGCCGGAGAGTTGAATCCGTTTTCCGTGAACGAAGTTCGCAAGTATGAAGATGCCAAATACTTCTTGCCGAGCTTCGAAGACACGGAAAGGTGTCACAAACCAGAGAACAAAACTAATGCCACCATCCCTGTCTTCGGCAGTGACACCGAGGAGGAGGATATAATTTATTCAGGTCCATCCCAATCTGCCAGGACAGAACCATCCGTTCCTTCGCTGATCTTCGGTAGTGATTCAGAGGATGAAGTTCATGCTATATTCCCTGCTCGGCCTTCGATACGGATTTCCGCTGATGAAGAGCGAAGTCTGCAGATAACCATGGTGCCACTTGAGCATTACAAAGAACTGGATGCACTCGACACCAACAGCGTAGAAGAATTGCAGACATTCTATATCCCTCCCGGACGAAGAGGCGAGAAGGCAATCTTATTCTACCGTTCTGAAGAAAACAAAGTAGAAAAAGAAGTTTGGCATGGCGCGGATCCCACGCTCGACAGGCTTCAGCCTATCCGTCTTCCCCGATATTATACCGAAGGTTTGAAAAAACTGCTAAAACGCCAGGGGATGTCCTTCACACAGACCGTTAGAAAAGCCAAATTCTATGACAAGGTCTGGAACATTCCCGGGACCCAATGCAAACTGCCTAACGGGAAAGTAGAAACCAGAGGGCTTGGGTACATCCGGCCAAAGAAGCGAGAGCTAGTAAACAGCTGTTATGCCATGTATGACTTCGACGAAGAGGCGGACGCTCAATGGGAGGACGCTAATCCTGAGCCAACAAAAGTTCCTGATGCAAAACCGCCCAGTCCATCGTCCGAAGACCAGATGAGCAAACTTATAAGGGATGCGAGTCAAAAAGCCCGAGATGATCACGATCGTGAAATGGCAATCTATGAGAAAGCTAAGACACAGCGCCTCCTCCAACAGGCAGTAAAGAACGAAGATGCCGCTCCTTGTCAACCTGCTACAAAAAAGGTTCGACGCGAGAACAAAAACAAGTCGAAAGGCAAGAGAGGCGCTCGACAACTACAAAGCAGAGCTAAGAAGCCGCGCATCCGAGAATCGAGCGTTATTGACTTAGCCCTCGGGAAGAAAATGGGTCGAGCATACTCTTTTCCTCGGAACAAAACAAGGAAAATATTCGATCTCGCTCTAAAACATCAAATGCTTACGTTGCCAGAGTCTAAACACCCTGAACAAGCAGGCGAAGTCTCCAACCTGAAGTATTGCTTTTACCATCGAGTAGTAGGGCATCCGCTTGAAGATTGCTTCACCTTTAAGAATTGGGTTGAGGACCAATACCAGCTTGGCAAATTCGCGTTGTCTGATAGTTGGAGGGTAGCGCCGCCGCAAAAGCACGAACCCGAAAATACAAGAATAAAACCAACTCCGCATTGGGATTGGCAGAAAATTCGCACCTGCCATGTGATAACGATATTAAAAGAAGGGTCCGAGGACATGAACAATCTCCCTTGGTGCTTTGAAAACGGCAGCGACGAGGTAATCTCAGAATTTCCCCCAGCTCCGAAAGAACTGGAGGACGGAATACATACCACTGCAGATAATCTCAAGAAAATTGAGTTGGGGACGGAAAATGACCCGCGACCGACATTCATCAGCGAGCTGCTATCTGAAGGAAGGGTGGCTGCGTTAAAGGATGTGCTTCTACAGCACAAAGATTGCTTCGCGTGGAACTATTCCGAAATGCCGGGATTAGACCCAGAAATTGCAGTACACAAGTTGGCGATATCCCCGGACATCAAGCCAGTCAAACAAGCGCCGAGGAGAATGCGACTCGAGCTTGAGATGAGTATCAACGCCGAAGTCAAAAAGTTGATAGACTCTGGCTTCATCCAGGAAGTCCAATACCCTGAATGGATCGCCAACATTGTCCCGGTGATGAAGAAAAATGGGACAGTGCGCATATGCGTAGACTTCCGGGATCTCAACAAAGCCTGCCCAAAAGATGACTTCCCAGTGCCAGTCACCGAGCTGATGATAGACAACACATCCACTCATGAGGTTTTCTCCTTCATGGACGGCTCATCGGGGTATAATCAAATAAAAATGCACCCGGAAGATCAGAAGCACACAGCCTTCAGGACTCCTCTTGGTATATTTTGTTATAAAGTGATGCCCTTCGGTTTGAAGAACGCCGGTGCTACTTATCAGAGGGCCATGACGAAGATCTTCGACGACCTTATACACGAAATCGTTGAATGCTATATCGACGATCTCGTGGTTAAAAGCAAATCATACGAGGAACATCTCGAGCATCTGAAGACTGTATTTCAACGCCTTCGGCAATACAACTTGAAGATGAATCCTCTTAAATGTGCGTTCGGGGTTTCCTCAGGCAAATTCCTGGGATTCGTCGTTCGACACCGAGGTATTGAAATAGATCCGTCAAAGATCAAAGCGATCATGGAAATGCCTCCGCCGAGGACTCTCAAACAGTTGCGGTCTCTCCAAGGGAAACTCGCGTATATACGGCGATTCATAGCCAACCTTTCAGGAAAGTGCCGTCCTTACAGCCACCTGATGAAGAAGGGAACCCCATTCGTTTGGGATCAAAAATGCCAAGGCGCGCTGGATGAGATCAAGCAATATCTGCAAAACCCGCCGGTGTTGGCTGCTCCAGTTAAGGGGAAGCCTCTTATTCTTTATACAACCGCCCTCGAAGGTTCTTTAGGCGCATTATGGGCACAAGAGAACGATCAAGGGAAAGAAAGAGCACTCTACTACTTAAGTCGAGTCCTGCTGGGGGCAGAAAGCAACTACTCTCCCATTGAAAAACACTGCCTGGCGTTGATCTTCGCAATAACAAAGCTTAGGCACTATGCGTTGGCGCACGAGGTCCGTCTGATTTCAAAAGTGGACCCTCTTAAATATTTAATGTCAAAGGCCATATTGACGGGAAGACTCGCTAAATGGGCCCTGCTCCTGATGGAATTCTCGATAACGTATCAACCTCTCAAGGCAGTGAAAGGCCAGGCCATCGCCGACTTCCTCGCTGAGCATCCGATACCCGCCGATTCTCCTCTGAATTGCGATCTTCCAGACGAACATGCGTTCGATGCGATCGACGGTGATAATATCCGATGGGAGCTTTATTTCGATGGAGCATCTTCCATGAAGAAACGTAAACAAAGTACCCCTATAATTAAATCAGGGGTAGGACTCATCTTTGTAACTCCACAAGGAGGGATAATGCGCTACGCGTTCTCCCTAACGGAGCCGAGAACAAACAATGAAGCCGAATACGAAGCTCTGATAGCAGGCCTCGAGATCGCCATTGACATGGGAATTGAAGATCTCCTCATATACGGCGATTCCCAACTGGTCGTTAGTCAAGTAAACGGCGACTACCAAACGTGCAAACCGGAATTGGTAAAATACGGTGAAAAAGTGCAGCAACTGCTAACCCAAATTCCCTCTTACACTTTGGAAAGTATACCGCGCGCGGAAAACGGCAAAGCGGACGCACTGGCCAAACTTGCTAAAGAATTGGCTGACGAGAACCTCGATGACGTTAGAATCGTGATACAAAGCCGTCGAGTGCTCGCCCCAACAGAAATATCTCCGAAATCGTCTGAAGAAAAAGGAGCGAAAGAGGAGACAACCTTGCAAATAAAAGACAGGGAAAATACCGAGGATTGGAGAGAAGTCTTCATAGATTACTTCAAGTTCCACCGAATACCTGAAGAGGCGTCCACGCGACATCAGCTCACGAAACGAGCTCTGTCTTTCGCCTTCGTCAATGATACTCTATACAAGAGGTCATTCGACTCTCTGTGGTTGAGATGCTTAGGACCTGACGAAGCGAGAAGGGTCGTCCAAGAAGTTCACGACGGACTCTGCGGTTCCCACCAAGCAGGCCCTAAGATGAAGTTGAAGATAAAGCGGATGGGCTACTACTGGCCCACGATGATGCAGGATTGCCTCGAATATGCGAAGCAATGTCATTCATGCCAAATTCATGGGGACTTCATCCATCAGCATCCCAATCCACTACATCCGACAATGGCTAGTTGGCCATTCGAAATGTGGGGAACTGACATAGTCGGTCCCATCGAACCAGCATCGTCAAAGGGACATCGCTTCATCTTGGCGACGACTGATTACTTCTCCAAATGGGCAGAGGCGGTACCGTTGAGGGAAGTGAAGACGGAGAACATCCTCCATTTCTTCAAAACGCATGTCATATACCGGTTTGGAACCCCGAGAAGAATCATCTCTGATAATGGGCCAGCCTATCGAAGTCATAGAATTAGCCGTTTTGCACAGCAGCACAATATAGACTGGAGATATTCCTCAGTTTATAACCCGCGAGCTAACGGTCTAGCTGAAGCCTTCAACAAGACCTTGACGAAGATCATAAAGAAAACAGTGTCACGAAATAAGAAAGATTGGCACGAAAGATTGCAAGAGGCTCTTTGGGCATATCGGACTACGTTTAAAACGGCCACAAACACAACGCCATACGCGTTGGTATTTGGGATGGAAGCAGTACTCCCTCTCGAGATAGAATTACCCTCTCTACGAGTGGCAGTCCACTACGAGCTGACAGACGAAGAAAATGCTCACCTTCGGTTTGAAGAGCTTGACGCCCTTGATGAAATCCGGCTTCTAGCACAACAAAATCTGGAAGCCTATAAAGCAAAGATGACGCGCTCATATGAAAGATTGAGCCGCCCGAGGACATTCCACCAAGGCGAACTCGTGTTAGTGGTCAAAAGGCCCATGATCCCCAATCGCGCCAAGCGAGGAAAATTCGAGCCAAACTATGAAGGTCCTTATATCATTGATAAAGTCTACCAAGGTGGGGCCTATCTACTCATGGACATGCACGGTGAAAGGCCTTTCAGGCCAATAAACGGACGCTTCCTAAAGAAATACTACGCTTAATAAGCCACAGCCTAGGTCAATGGTAGATGACGACGACTATGTCCGCTCGCTATCTTCCTAAGCTCAAGCTTTATAAGTAGTAGCCAACCCTCTCAACGGTGGACCGGAATGTCTTTAAACTAATAGCAGACTGAAAACGTCTTTAAACTAATACTGCGGCATCCTGAGGCTGACAAAAAAAAAAAAAAAAGCCCATAACCAGAATGGGCACGGATGAAAACCCGAAAGGGCTCCGTGAGTAAAAACAGCAGGACTACCGGCGGATGTTGTGAAAACCCGAAAGGGCGCAACTTCGTTAAAGAACCCTTATGGAGTCCTCTCGACCCTGTAAGGAGAAACCACCCGCGTGAGATCCTTACGACTCACAAAGGAGCGACACACTTAGGGATCCCCACGATTCCTGAGGAGAAAATACACTTGCGAGATCCTCACGACTCGTAAGGAGAACTCTCTTATGAGACCCTCACGGCTCATAGGATTTGAAAGTCTTAAGTCACAGAGACCTAAACCTGTGCTTAAGCAAACCCCCACAAACTTCCAATATTGCCCTACAAGTGGCTCAATACTGACCCTTGTATACAATCCACGGGCGTGAATAAACATTTCCCTAACTAAGTCCCATCTGAAACTAGGGATATGCTTGCATGATAAACAACCCTTGTAAATCCTCTCGACTTACAAGGAGAAAGCCCTCCTGTAGGATCCTTACGACTTACAGAAAAACAAACACTTAGGGATCCTAACGACCCCTAAGGAGAAAATACACCTACAAGATCCTCACGACTTGTAGGGAGAAACACCTTCAGGAGACCCTTACGGCTCATGAAGTCAAAGCCTTAGTCGACAGGACCCTAACCCTGTTCGCTAAGCCACCTTCGTTCGACATCGACGGAAGCAGATGATGATTCGCTCCTGGTAATATCCCAGTTGCAGCGGTGCTGATGCCGAAATCGGTGTTCAATTTCAGGTTGACGGCGAAAGCCAGTAGACCACTCATGCATACGAAATAGCCGAAATGATAGGGTAACTCGCAATAAAAAGCAGCAAGTAAAATGTATGCATGCAAAATAGCCGAAATGATTGGGCGACTCGTAATAAAAAGCAACGAGTAAAAATAAAAAAATATAGCCGAAATGATTGGGCACCGCGAAAAATAGCCGAAATGTTTGGGCAATCGCGACCTTCGCGATATAAAAGCTGAAATGATAGAGCATCGCGGAAATAAAATAAAACAAAAAAAAATAAGAAATGATAAAACTTCGGCCCTACAGTTAAGATCATATCGATCCCTGTACGCAATCCAAGGACGTAAACAAAGAAGAAACCATACCTCCCCAGCGGATTCCGTCAAACGACGAAACCAAGCCTCAACGGTTCATTTCAACCGAAGAAGCCAGTGACTTCAACGGCAAACTTCTCAACTCACGGATACAAACACTCCTTGACGAGAGCCTTCTGATCCGCGTCGACCCGCAGAGCCACCAGTGTCTCCGTAGGAACCCTCGACTCGTTTCAAACCCCAAGGACACAAATAATCCTTGGCGCTCGGGAAACAAATAATCCCGGCAAACTCCTCAACTCACGGATACAAACACTCCTTGACGAGAGCCTTCTGATCCGCGTCGACCCGCAGAGCCATCAGTGTCTCCGTAGGAACCCTCGACTCGTTTCAAACCCCAAGGACACAAATAATCCTTGGCGCTGGGGAAACAAATAATCCCGGCAAACTTCTCAACTCACGGATACAAACACTCCTTGACGAGAGCCTTCTGATCCGCGTCGACCCGCAGAGCCACCAGTGTCTCCGTAGGAACTCTCGACTCGTTTCAAACCCCAAGGACACAAATAATCCTTGGCGCTCGGGAAATAAATAATCCCGGCAAACTCCTCAACTCACGGATACAAACACTCCTTGACGAGAGCCTTCTGATCCGCGTCGACCCGCAGAGCCATCAGTGTCTCCGTAGGAACCCTCGACTCGTTTCAAACCCCAAGGACACAAATAATCCTTGGCGCTCGGGAAACAAATAATCCCGGCAAACTCCTCAACTCACGGATACAAACACTCCTTGACGAGAGCCTTCTGATCCGCGTCGACCCGCAGAGCCACCAGTGTCTCCGTAGGAACCCTCGACTCGTTTCAAACCCCAAGGACACAAATAATCCTTGGCGCTCGGAAAACAAATAATCCCGGCAAACTTCTCAACTCACGGATACAAACACTCCGTGACCAGAGCTTCTATGACTCACATCTTGGACAGTAAGGATTCAAAACTTACTCCCTGAACAATGGGACCCTGCAAGTCAATCCTAAATGGTCTCTTGCATACTATCCACGGGTCTCACTCTCTGAAGTCGATTCTCGACAAAGAGGGAAAACAACCGCTTACGAGCCCTCTCGACTCGTAAGAGGGAGAAATTCTCTTGTAGGATCCTTCCGACTTATGAGAGGAAACCACACTTAGGAATCCTCACGATTCCTAAGGAGAAAATTCACCTGCGAGATCCTTTCGATCCGTAGGGAGAAAAGTCTCTATGAGACCCTCACGGCTTATAGAGTTGAAAAGTCTTGGGCAGCAGATCTGAACCTGCGGCCTAAGCCATCGTTATTTCTTAAGAAGGTCGGGATACTCGTCCCAATTGTCCGTCAATTATGGTTATCAAGGTGGCGTACTGATTATAAAAGAAAAGAAAGACAGAGAAGTGACACAAGACATTACAAAAAGGTGTATCTTTTATTTATAAACTTGATCAAATACAGGATACATTATGTCAAAGGATAAAAAAAAAACATACATATACATTCTTTAATCTATAAGTACGAATGATACAAAAATGGATAGCTACTGAGGAGGAAGTGTCTTTAGTAAGTTCACAAGCTGCTCTCTCACTTCCTTCAGCACTTCCTCTCGGATGACAGCCGCGGCCACCTCCGCCTCCACCTGAGCCCGTTGTTGCAAGGAAGATGAAAGTTGCTCCTCTACCGCCTTCTGGGCTGCTTCCTGGCTGGCTGAAGCTCGCTCGACAACGTGAAGTTTATGCCTCAATGATAATCCTTCGGAGAGACATTGCAGGAGGCCCTCAAAGATAACCTTCAGCCGTGCAGCATTGGCCTCCACCCGAGCATGCAGTTGAGCGGACCTGCTCGAAGCATCATCACGCTCCTTGCGCCTTGAAATGACCTCTTGTTCGAAATGGCGGAAGTAAGAAGCGCTCTGTTCGATCCACGCAGTCCTCTGATTATTGGCAGCCACAGTCTCGGGAGTGGGACGCAACGACTCCAATTGAAATAGGCAACCCTCGATCTCCTTACAATGGTTAACCCAGGATGCAATTATGCTCTCATTATGAAAGTTCACGAGCACCGCTAGCATCGGGTTAACCACCATAGCGAAGTCGGCGGCAGATGTAGGAGCTTCAACATTGAGTTCCTCGACATAATCACTTAACATGCGCAGACTGTTCGCAGCGCCCTTTGAAGACAGACTCCTCAGATAAGGACCCGCCGGCATTGTGACGCGAGGTTCGAAGGACGCCGAAGCCAGAACGACAGCTGAAAGAAACGGGATGCGATCAGTTAACAATGCAGAAAATAAAGAGAGGAAAGTTACCAATATGATGGTCATTGTACCAGTTAAGACAGGTGGCAAGGTCGGAAGGGTTGGTGGTACAGCTGAGCTTTTATCCCCTTCTTCAATCTGTAGCACTGCAGTTAAGGTGAGAAAAAGAGTTTAGAGACAATTCCATCAATAAAAAAAGGGGGAAAAGAGAAAGAGGAAAAATGCTGACAGAAATTATACTTACCGACGCCACCAGGGGAAGAAGCAAGCTCAGATGGGAAGGAGAAATATGGGAGCAACATCTGATGAACATGATCAAAAAGCGCTCCTGAGAACACAACAGGATGACTTTAGTACGCGAATTAAATATCTAGAAAACAAGATTAATAAAGTGTAAACACATACCTTCCAACATCTTCGAGGGTATGAGAGAAGGTTGAGAGGTGACCACCGCCAAAGCAGTCGTTGAAGGCGCTCCCTCGAGCAGTGGGGCATCAGCACTAGCTGCACCTACATTACGAAAAGGCGAACTTG
Source organism: Agapanthus africanus (assembly GCA_030015575.1). Lineage (NCBI taxonomy): Eukaryota > Viridiplantae > Streptophyta > Magnoliopsida > Asparagales > Amaryllidaceae > Agapanthus > Agapanthus africanus. The sequence goes on from JASDDO010000022.1 coordinate 22,112,832, forward strand.
TCAGAAAAGGTTGTAAAGTAAAGAAAAGTAGCCACTTAGGGTTTACCTGAGGAGCTCCCGGCGGAAACAGAGGCAACTCCCTCCTCTACCGACATGAGACCACCGCCCGTGGCCTCGTCACCCGACTCGATGGGGACCGTCGTCGTGCTAGCCAGACCTGGGGACGGCGGAGGACCGTAGACGGGGAGGGCTATGACTGGAGTATTGCCAGATTCCAGAGAAGGAGCGGTTGGCTCATCCTCGGGAATCATGGCCGCCTCACCCACTACTCTCTCAGGTTCAGTAGCTGCGGTTGTATCGTCTACCATCGCCAGGGGACCGCCGACCTCGAGCGCCTCAGCCGCCACCACCCTGGACTCAGCTATAATGATCATATCATCTGCCCCCGCTTCAGGTTCGGCATCAATGACCTTCTCAGTGGTAGGCCCCTCGACCTCCACTCCAGGCTCCGTGGCCTCAACAATGTTACCTACTGTCGGCTCGAGTTCGACAGGCGTCGCCTCCTCCGTTCTCCTCGGGTCAACGGCTTCCGCCTCTCCCTCGATCAGACTTGGCCCTATAAAGATAAGAGATATAAGGACCAATGACATTAAAACCCTTATAACAAAAAACTCTGAGAGAAATGTTACCTGAAGCGGATTTGCCGTTTGCGCTCCGAACTGCTCGCGCCACCTCTCTACGGGCGGTAGATAGGGTGACAGGGGCCTCTTCAGAGGGAGTATCAGCGTGAGGGGCGGCGCTGGGTCCCGCTCCCATGGCCAGGGCAGCCCTGCGTGCCTTCGCCTCACGCCTCAACCGCTTCCTCTCGTCCCGAGCGGTTATGAGGGACCTCTGTGACGCCTCCCTCAAAGCATCATCATCTTCATTCAGGGAAGCCTCCAAAGCCTTTAGGGCATCTCTCATCGGCTTTTCAAGGCGAGCCCCCTGCAGTGTCCCAGAGGGAACAGGAACATCGGCCGCCGGCAGAACATCTGCGTCGCTAGGAGGAAGCGGCATTGAGGGCCCTACAATTAAATGGAAAGGTTAGATCGACCATAACGCAAGAAAAATGAAAAAATTCGATGAAGTCGAAACTTACTAAGGCCGACAGACGCCCTGGCACGTTCCTCCTCATGAAAGGTCTTCAGAGAAGCGGCAATAGCTTCTTCATCAGTAACGCCTGTTAGAGGAAAAGAGAGAAAAGCGTTAACCAAAAATAATGAAATAAGGAAGAAAATACGTTACAGTAAAGAAAGAGTGACTAGTAGTTACCTGATTGCGCAAGCTTGACCAGCCACGCATCACGCTTCACCAGCCATGCCGAAGCTCTGAGAGCAGCTTCCAAATCTGTATCGTCTGGCGGCGGCATCACTAATCCCGCGTTAGTCCCATATTCGAGCAGACCCTCGGAATAAGGAGCGTGGGGTTCCTGGCCGAACGCAACGTCCGCGGCGAAGAGCGATTTCTTTTTCTTTTTCCCTCCAGCCCTAGGCTCACGGGGAAGCGACTTACGCTTGGCAGCCGCTTTGGGACGACGGGTCCCGATGTCCGCACCCGCGCCAGACTCCGGCGAGGGTACAACCACTGTTTCCGCCTGAGCGCGGGGTGCAGGAGATGCATCCGCGATATCGGGGAGCGGTAGTTCATGTGGAGGACTTCGTGCGCGTGACGGTCTATTCCCAGCATCTTTTAAGGGAGCGACTATTGGAGTCCTCGGCACCAGAGGAGCGCTGCGATCGCTACCTGGAGGTGCACCCTTACGGTCGATCAGCAACCGTCTTTCCTCTTTTATGACCGCTCCCGTCGAATGACTATACCATTCGGTGTATACCCTAAGGAGACGAGGAGCACAAGACGGCTCACTGATAAAGAAGTGAGAGCCCGTGTTTAGACGCATGAAGTGATGCAGCGCCCTCTCTATCCCTTCTTCGTTCGCAGTAGGCTCCGATAAAAAGGCCTCTAGCGGTACCCCTTGGTTATAACTCAGCTGCTGAGCGAAACGATGCGGGTTGTATCTCATGAAAATCGCTCCCCCGTCTTGCCTAAACACCAAAAAGCCCGGTCTAATAGAGTATAAGTGAAGGGTCTCCCGGGCCGTTAAAATCGAAGCGCCGTCCTTGAAAGTGTCTTGCAATGGCCGCACTGCAGTAGCAGACGTTTTTCCAATGGTAAGCACCTTGTCAATAAAAGACACACCGGCTCCAACGGTGTGGGAACGAAGGAGTAAACTCCTGGCATCTCGCGGCGATGGATTTACGATTGATGCACCAATCAACTGTAAAAGGCGAGGGAAAATGCACCTTTCGTAGAATGAGGGCCTTTTGTGCATGCCGAAAACACCTGCTGTATGTAATTCAAGCCACGACATGAAGTAGTGCATTGCGAAAACCACATGCAACGCCCCAGGCTCATTGGCATCTGCCGCTCGGCTAAGGCCATGATATAAATGTGCCAAGCCGGCGATCCCGACGGCCACCTTTACCCCGATAACCATCCGGTGAGCCGGGTAAAAAACAGAGGGCCGCATGCGGTGAGAATGCGTTGGAAGTGCAAACCAACTCAACCAAAGCCCAAGAAATCCCAAAAAGAAGGCCTCCTCGTCCATCTCGGGGGCTGCAACTTCCGCAAAAGACATTGTTGAAGAGTTGGGAAGAAAAAAGTCCTTCTGATCTATGTCTCTCGCTGGCAGGTTATCCAAACCTAAGCCGAAAGGATCCTCAAGGTAAGCAAACTTGGCAGTCTTCGCCGAAAGGACGTTTGGATGAAGGAACCGAGCAATAAAATCCTCAAAATTAACTCCACGGCTTCCATGCTCAACGAAAAGATTCTCATAGATGTTCAACACCTTAATCAGACTTGGAAACTGATGTTGAACAGCGTTCTCTGGCGTGAGCTCCCTTACCCTCGGCTTAGCCCCATAGATGTACTCGTCCGGCGGGAGCAATTCCTCATAATGTTCCCCCATAGCCGGTAGGCCAGACACCTCCGTAAATTCTTCCAGCGAAATAGACACTTCCCGATCCATGGCGAGGAAAGTATGAGTAGGAATATTCCACTGCTCCAAGAAGGCCTTGAACCACCAAGTAGGAAGCGTAGGATACTGGAAGAGAGAGACGTAGACTGCGGTGTACAGTCCTAGCCTTATCAACTGCGACTTCCTCGTCGACAGGATATACCGGGCCCATGGCAGATAGCCGACCGGGTGGCGGAGGATCAGACCAAGGTTATATGATTGCCCCCAAGGTCTCGCCTCGCCCTGACAGATACGGCGCCCTAGGATGTCCAAAACCATCGGACGCTGGACCGGGATGGCATCTATGGCCGGATGAAGAAAACCCTTCGATGTCCAATCTGTCATCTCCGCGGCATACTGCACCGGGGGTGGACTGGCGTAGTGAATCGCCGTTATGGGCTCTGACGGCACCGCACATGTGAAGCTGCGCCGACCCATAATAATTTGATTGTACCACGACCCCCAAAGATGGAGACTCTTATACTCCGGGTCGTGCGCCTTGATCATAGCCAGAACCTCACGATCCAAAGGCGCCTCTGGAAACCCCTCCTCTGAGCGGACAAACGGAAATGAAGTGTCTTCAGACATAATCGCTGCAAAAAGAGCAATGTAGCTGTCAGTGTTGTAATCCTAACGCTTGACACTGAAAAAAGGAAATGCATTAATTAAACTAAAAATCAAAATTAATTAAATACACCGCACCACAGTGCAGTGAGTAGGGGACCAAAGGGACCCACAAAATCTGGATGACAATACGTCAGTTAATAAAACAACCTCATCATTGGATGAGATTGTCAGTTAGTCCCCAGGGGAACATTCCCATAATAAAAAAGGGGGAAAGAATCACTAGAGACAAGGAAGAAATCTCCTCTTTCAGAGCAAAGCTCTGTCACAGAATGACACTTGTCAAATTCTGATCTCAAAAGAGTAAAATTCTTTAAAAAAGGGGCTTAGCCCTGTAACATTCAAAAAATGTGTGTTGAAAATAATTTTAAAATTAAAATTTCTAGAATCTCGAAAGATCCATGAAAACTTACGAAAATGTTCTTTGCCTTTCAGATCTAAAAGATCTGCATTTGATCCAAGAGCAAAGCTCTGTTCATGGGTTAAAACCCATGAAAGATCTCTGTGGATCTGTAAGTTCTTGTAGAGCAGAGCTCTGTTTATGAAACCCCAAGGGGGACCTCTTTGGATCAGAGGATCTGTAAAAGCCAAGCTCTATTAATTAATTAAAATATTTAATCTGAGATTAAGTTTACCTAAAATTTTCTAACTTAGAAAATAAGAGCAAGGCTCTAAAAGTTCTGGAAACGAGAGCAAAGCTCTGAAGTCTTAAGCAAGAGCAAAGCTCTGGAAAATCAAAACCTTATGGTGAGATTTTCTAAGGGTCAAACGCCCTATTTATAAGGCGCTTGCGCCTCTTGAGATTCTCCCTTGATCCAACGGTCAGGAAGGTGGCCACCGTTGCACTCACGTGTGCGCCACGTGAGCGCAACGGTGGGGGGGCATTTATTTCGCCCAATCAGAGCAAAGCTCTGTTCGAATTCAAAATTCAAATCTTTGAAGCAGAGCTTCAAATCCCGCGCGCAGCGCCCAAGAAGGCGCGCCCAATCAGAGCAAAGCTCTGTTTAAAGGAAGCAACGCTTCAGCTACGCTGCGCTCTGCGCTGAGTGACACGTGTCAGCGCAGATGCGCTAGCGCAGTTGCGCTGCGCTCTGCGCTGTGCGACACGTGTCAGCGCAGATGCGCTAGCGCACTTGCGCTGCGCTCTGCGCTGCGCGACACGTGTCGTGCGCTGGGGCATCTGCGCCAAACTGAATTAAGATTTTTATGAAATCTTTTCTGTTCTTTCCAGAACTAGAAGACTTTCTTCGGCCTTTGGATCAAAGATCCAACGGCGGGAAAACTCCCAAAAATCATTCAGGAAAGATCCCGTTAACAAATTCAACAAATTTATGGGGCACTATAAATAGGACCCCAGACCTCATCAATAAAAGAAAAAAAAAGGGGGGAGGAATTTTCTCGAAAAAATCAAGAAGTCTAAAGAGAGAAAAACTCCGAGAAGAAAAAAGGTAAAGAACCTTTATAAGGTAGAAAAAAGGCCTTCTAATAGATCATTGATCTAAAAATAAGATCAATGATCTTTTGATAAAAAAAAAAAACAGTGCTTTGCACTTCTTGTGAACCTTCGGTTCTGTAAAAAACAATAAAAATAATAGAATAATAAAAGAATAGTGCTTTGCACTTTTAAAGAACCTCTGGTTCTTCGAATAAAGAAAAAATTTATTTTTTCTTTGATCTAATTTGGACGAAAAAATTAAACAGTGCTTTGCACTTCCCTTCTTGAATCTAAAAGATTCTTAGTGCTTTGCACTTCCAAGTTGCGCCGTTGCGCTCTTAACAGAGCGCCACGTGTCGGCTATAAAACCACTTGCGCTGAGCGCCCTTAAGATAGAGCTTTGCTCTCTGGAATTAGCGCAACTCGCTGAGAGCGCGCCACGTGTCTGCAGCGCAACAGCGCAACGCGCTGCGCTAGTGCGCTTGCACTCATGAGAGCACGACACGTGTCATCACCATATGGACTTGCGCTCATTGCTTAGCGCAAAGCGCAGATGCATTAAAAAGGGCCAAGCCCAATTAAGAGAAGGCCTAACAGGCTCAATAAAGCGCAAATGCATTATTTTAAGGGGCAGAGCCCAAATTAAAACAGATGCTTTGCATCATTTATAAATGGGCAGAGCCCAAACAGAATCTCCAGAATGCTATGCATTTTACAAGGGGCAGAGCCCAAATCAAAACAGATGCTTTGCATCATTTATAAATGGGCAGAGCCCAAACAGAATCCCCAGAATGCTATGCATTTTACAAGGGGCAGAGCCCAAATCAAAAACAAATGCATTGCATCATTCATAAATGAGCAGAGCTCAGAATAAAGTGATGCTCTGCAGAGCCTAAATGCAATACATTACTTAATAAAGATGTTGAACTGGACTTAGCCCAATCGTGGCCATAAGTCCTTAAAGTAAATTGACTGAGCAAAATGGCTCTCCTAAATCAACTTACATCCGGTTCGAGGGTACATCTCCGAACTCCTTTGACATTTGTCGTTGTAATTCCTCAACGACGTCAAAGAGGTGACGGGTCCCATCGACCGCACATCGCTATGGACTGCGGGGTCCTTAAACTCGTGGACCGAGACGTCCTTAAACTAAGAACGGACCGAGATGTCCTTAAACTAATATCGGACCGAAACGTCCCTAAACTAATATTGGACCGAAACGTCCCTAAACTAAAAAATCGGACCGAAACGTCCCTAAACTAATATCGGACCACCACGTCCCTAAACTGGCGATGGACCACCACGTCCCTAAACTGGAATATGGACCACTACGTCTTTAAACTGGCGACGGACCGAAACGTCCCTAAACTAATGATGAACCCCCACGTCCCTAAAACTGGCGATGGACCGCCATGTCCCTAAACTGGTACAATAGGGCCCAAATGCTCCTTTGTTGGATCTAAACGGTCCCGCCTAAGTTGATCTTAACCCCAAATACGGTTAACGTGTCCTTAGACATTTAAATAAACAATAAAACTCCAAATTAACTTTGGTTCAAGGGTACATCTCTGAACTCCTCAGACGCCTGTCGTTGTAATCCCTCAACGACGTCAGAGAGGTGACGAGTCCCGACGGCCGGATAATTAAATCAATCATGATGTTAAGTTGATCTTAGTCCAAAACAAGACTAACGTATCCTTAACGAACGTTTAAGTCGATCTTAGTCGCAACGCGACTAATGCATCCTTAAACTAAAAACACCAAACCCAAATCTAAGTAAATACGGATTTGGACTAATCCACGTCCTACGGGCGACGGCATTACTCAGTCTCCGTATACAATCCACGGGCAACCATAAACAAAACAAACATACACGACACGAAGTGAAATTCTGGAGTAGGAGAAAGTTGTTACCGCGATGCGGTAGCGTAATTAACTGCAGGGGCTTGCGCCTGCAGGGAAGAGCGTCCCCACAATCAAAAACCCCTCACCCTGAGGGGGAATCTGACGAAGTCTGCTACATCGGCCGCATCCGTCTAAACCTCCGATACCAGGCGCCATAAATCAACTTGGCATCTTCGGAGAGGTGGACGGATCAAACCAAATAGCATCTGCCCCGAACCTCAGGCTACGGACGCGAAGTCCGGGCCGTCTTTCGGAGGGGAACAGTCACGATGCAACTACGCGCGCAGGACTGGACCCTGCTAAACAATGACGTGACGAGATGACTAGGCTGGACGATGACGGTGATTGGGTCATCCTGATCGTCGGCAATGTGTGCGACTCCGGCAAGATGGCCGGAAAGATCAAGAAACAAGAAAGAAAGAAAGAAAGGAACAAAGAAGAAGAAGAAGAAGAAGAAGGAGAAGGAAAATGGGGCTGCTCGGCTCTGGGTTCTGGGGACAGAGGACCGAGGAGAAGATGACGGCGGCGATTGGTTGCCGTCGGCGAGGTCTTGTTAGTTATATGTATGCCCTAGAGGCCATTATTATACATGCGATGTATATTATAGTGTATGCTTGGACATATATAGGGAGGACTTTCTTGCTCGACATGATAGTATGCTATCTGGTTGCTCTTTATCTTAACATGTACACTTATTGTCTCTCTATTACATGTTGATAAAGCCCTTAGGATGAGTACTTGACTACCAGGATTATGATGCAGATCATACTAGTGGGGCAAGGGTAGTCGGTAAGTACATCCTTCAAATGTTCCTAGTCGTGGGAGTATCGAGACGGGGCATCAATATTCCAGAGTAGACTAGCGTATATGCTTCTCGACCCATATGATGGGCGATGGATGATCCCATATCCATTGGAGTTTGACATCATAGAAGGTATACGGGTGCTCAGTGGAGACTGGGTACACTGAACGGACTCTCCGAGAACTCCTAGATGGTATTATACCTATAGCTAGATAGCAGTTCTCTGGTGACACTGGTACAGGTTAGTCTGTCGACCCGAGATCGTCATAGAGTCTTGTGTGATTCCCACTGTGCTTTGATTTCCACCTTACCACGTTCAAGAGATCGTGCAAAACGGTGGCTTTTGGGTACAGTCCCGAGTCACATGGAGACAATGAGCGATGAGAGGGGATTCGTCTCTCCCAGTATTGAGGGTTGATGTTGCGTGTTCTCCGCCGAAAGACACGACCGGGACGTTGGGACGTCCGGCCTGAATTTTGGAGGCAAATGCTATTTGGTGCTATCCGTCCACCTCTCCGAAGATGCCAAGTTGATTTATGACACCATGTATCGAAGGTTTAAATGGATGCGGCCGATGTAGCAGACTTCGTCAGATTCCCCCTCGTTGAGGGGTTTTGATTGTGGGGACGCTCTTCCCTGCAGGCGCAAGCCCCTGCAGTTAATTACGCTTCCGCATCGCGGTAACCACTTTCTCCTTCTTCAGATGGTCACTTCGTGTCATGTGTGTTTGTTTTGTTTTTGGTTGCCCGTGGATTGTATACGGAGACTAATTTATGTTGTCGCCTATAGGGCGTGGATTAGTCCAAATCCGTATTTTCTTAGATTTGGGTTTAGGTTGGGTTTAAGGATCGTTAATCTCATTTGAGACTAAGATCAACTTAAACGTTTATTAAGGATACGTTAGTCTAATTTTAGACTAAGATCTACTTAACAAGATCATTTAGATCCAACAAAAGAGCATTTGGGCTCTATTGTTTTAGTTTAGGGACATTGTGGTCCATAAGTTTAAGGACCTCACAGTCCATGGTAGTGTAAAGACATCATAGTCTGTAAAGTTTAAAGACATCATAGTATATGAGTTTAAGGACCTCACAGTCCATGGTAGTTTAGAGACATCATAGTCTGTCAAGTTTAAGTACATTATAGTCCATGAGTTTAAGGACCTCACAGTCCATGATAGTTTGGAGACATCATAGTCTGTCAAGTTTAAGGACAGCATAGTCCATGAATTTAAGGACCCCACAGTCCGTAAAGTTTAAGGACATCATAGTCCAGTTTAAAGACGTCATAGTCTGTGTGATTTCGGTTCCACCGTCTGGGAATGCACCAAAAATTATTGGTTATTGGGACCCACCACCTCTCTGAAGACGTTGAAGAATTACAACGACATGTATCAGAGGTATGAAGAGATGTACCCTTGAACCAATATTGGTTGAAAGGCTCTGGGAATTACTTTGAATGCCATTTGAGATCAATTTTTAAAGACCTGGGTATAATTGGAGCTCGGGTGTTGACTTTGGGAGACTTGGCTGATTTGGGCTAAGGTTAGCCTCTCGTAGTGTTAAACACCAGTGTATGCTCAGCGCTCACGTGCTCCCACGTGAGGCGCTTGAAGTAGTGTTAAACACTGAGAATTGAGGCGCTCACATGGGGTCACGTGAGGCGCTTGAAATAATGTTAAACACTGAAGATTTGAAATGCTCACGTAGGGTCACGTTAGGCTCTTGAAATAGTGTTAAACACTGAAGATTTGAAATGCTCACGTGGGGTCACGTGAGGCGCTTGAAGTAGTGTTTGTTAGTTATATGTATGCCCTAGAGGCCATTACTGTACATGAGATGTATATTGTAGTGGATGTTGGGACATATATAGGTAGGACTTTCTTGCTCGACATGATAGTACGCTATCTGGTTGCTCTTTATCTTAACATGTATACTTACTGTCTCTCTATTACATGTTGATAAAGCCCTTAGGATGTGTACTCGACTTGCAGGACTATGATGTAGATCATACTAGTGGGGCTTGGGTAGTCCATGAGTACATCCTTCAATATTCCTAGTCGTGGGAATATCGAGACGGGGCATCGATATTCCAGAGTAGACTAGCGTATATCTTCTCGACCCATGTGATGGGCGATGGATGATCCCATATCCATTGGTGTTTGACATCAGAGATGGTATGCGGGTGCTCAGTGGAGACTGGGTACACTGAACGGACTCGCCGAGAACTCCCAGATGGTATTATACCTCACGTCAGATGGCAGTTCTCTGGTGACACTGGTACAGCTTAGTCTGTTGACCCGAGATCGTCATAGAGTCTTGTGTGTCTCCCACTGTGCTTTGATTTCCACCCTACCACGGCTCTACTGAGTCGTGCAAACAGGTGGTTTTTTGGTACAGTCCCGATTCACATGGAGGCAATGAGCGATAGGAGGGGATTCGTCTCTCCCGGTATTGGGGGTTGATGTTGCGCTATGCTCGACTGGCCATAACTGGAAATCCCTGGCCAGGGTTGCAGTGATTTACTGGTAAGTGTTATCAGTAGTTTCACGCTTGTTGTGGACCTTACATCGGCATGACTTATCAAGCTACTTGGGTCTGACGTTTACCACCCCTAGGCGAGATATGCGACATATCAGACGAACAGACCGGACTGTGCGGTAAGTGTTACAGATTGGATTTACAGGAGTGTGAGCAGGCTTGCTCGTTGATCTTTGTTTCCCCCAATCAGAGCAAAGCTCTGTTTGAATTTCAAAAATTCAAAATTTGAAGCAACGCTTCAAATTCCTTGCGCTGTGCGCAACGCGCCACGTGTCAAAATCTGATACGTCAGAGCGGCGCCCAAGGCAGCGCGCCCAATCAGAGCAAGGCTCTATTTAAAACAAAAATTAAAGGAAGCAACGCTTCAGTTGCGTAAACGCTGCGCTGCGCGACACGTGTCAGCGCAGTTGCGCAAGCGCTGCGCTGCGCGACACGTGTCAGAGCAAACGCAGTTGCGCTGCGCGACACGTGTCAACGCAGTTGCGTTGCGCGACACGTGTCACGCGCTGGGGCGTTTGCGCCAAACATAATTAAAATTCTAGTAAGATCCTTCTGTTCTTATTAAAACAAGAAGATTGCCTTCTGTAAAACAGAAGCCCTTAGATCAAAGATCCAACAGTGGGGAAAATTCCCCAAATCACTCAGAGAATGATCTCTTTAACAAACTTAACAAATATATGGGCACTATATAAAGACCCCTAGACCCCAACTCAAAAGATCATCAACATCAAGAAACATCAAGAACTTCAACGCTGAAGAAACTTGAAAAGAAATTCAAGAAAAAGGTAAAAAACCTTTAAAATAGAAGAATTTTTTTATTAGATCATTGATCTAAGAACAAAATCAATGATCTTCAATATAAAAAAAAACAAATAATAATAAGTGCCTTGCACTTTTTATGAACCATTGGTTCTCTGAAAACAAGAAAAACTTGTTTTCTCTGATCTAAATTGGATCAAAGAATTAAACAGTGCCCTGCACTTGTAAAATTTGCACTGTTGTGCTCTTGGGTTGGCGCAAGCCACCAGAGAGCGCCACGTGTCAGCACCTGAACCACTTGCGCTATGCGCTTTTAAGATAGAGCCTTGCTCTTTAAAATTTGCCTCAACTCACCAGAGCGCGCCACGTGTCAGCAGCGCAAGCGCAGCGCACTGGCGCAGCGCACTGTGCTTGCGTGACACGTGCCATCACCACAAGCGCTTGCGCTCAGTGATTGACGCAAAGCGCCTGACAAATGCACTGCATTGTTTACTGAAGGGCCAGGCCCAAATCAAAAAGGCCTAGTAGGCCAAAATAAATTGCAATGCAATAAAAGGGCAGAGCCCAAACGAAATTGATGCTCTGCATCATTTATAAAAGGGCAGAGCCCAAACAAAATAAAACGCAATAAAAGGGCAGAGCCCAAGCAAAATTGATGCTCTGCATCATTTATAAAAGGGCAGAGCCCAAACAAAATAAGAAATGCAGTGCATTATTTAAAGAGGGGCAAAACCCTAGCACAGGCCTAATAGGCCAAAGACAAATAAAAGCGTTGAACATTTTTTCAACTGGACTTAGCCCAATCATGGCCGTAAGTCCTCAAATTAAATTGACTGAGAAAGACCGCTCTCTTAAATCAATTTACATCCGGTTCGAGGGTACATCTCCGAACTCCTCTGACTCCTATCGTTGTAATCCTTCAACGACGTCAGAGAGGTGACGGGTCCCGACAACCACATATCAACACGGACTGTGGGGTCCTTAAACTCATGGAGTTATGCGTCCTTAAACCAAAACACGGACTTGTTTCCCCCAATCAGAGCAAAGCTCTGATTGAATTTCAAAATTCAAAATTCGAAGCAACGCTTCAGATTCTTTGCGCTGCACACAACGCGCCACGTGTCAAAAGCTGATACATCAACGCAGCGCCCGAGGCAGCGCGCCCAATCAGAGCAAAGCTCTATTTAAAGCAAAATTAAAGGAAGCAACGCTTCAGTTGCGTAAGTACTGTGCTGCGCGACACGTGTCAGCTGTCACGACCCGAAAGTACGGAACGTGACCGACACTTAGATTACGAAGCGTCTAGAGGCGCAACGTAACCTAAGTAAGCCGAAGCCCAGAAATCTAAACCATATAAAAGAAGAAGAAGTAAAAGAAAACATGAAGAAAAACAAGTTTAAAAGTATCAGCAAATTTTCCCAAAAATTTCGGCAGAGTCTCCTCTGTAAAAACTGGCCCCAAACGGGTACAACAAGTACAATATACATAAACAATAAAAAGCATTTCCAAACGGGAGCTAGCTCAAAGCCAACAGGCGGAAACAACCACAACCAGCACAATAATATGCAACGCCAAAGGGCGGGGCTCAAAACTCAAAAAAAAAACAATCCACCAAATCAGAATAATACATGCGCGACTCTAAGGTCGAAATAAATAACTGGTCCAATAAACTTATCAAGTAATACAAGTTTGGTTGATGGAGCTTACTAGATACAAATGAATGAATAAAAATACAATGGTGGTTCAGATACAAGTGAACCAACCTACCGTGCAAATCACCCTGAAGAAAAGATGTGCCAGCAAGCTACCAGGGAAACCTGTACATCGAACCTGTAATAAAATTTGGCACAACGGGGGTGAGTTGCCAACTCGTGAGCAGAAGACATCTACGAAAAGAAATCGAATGCACGACGCTATCCTAGGTCATAATAATACACTATTATATCCAAATCATCTAGTAATAGCAAGGTAAAACTACGTGTAAATGCAGATACTCCGTGCTCGTGTCAGTACCTCATATAATACTATGTCATATGAATGGATATGCATGCATCATGAATATAAAATAATCAATCCTGAAATCCAGAAATATCTGTATAAGAAATCTTTAGCTGTCATCATAGTAAAATGTGTATAGGAATCTGAAATCTCAACAATGAAATCCATGGAAATCCGTGTCAAGTATCGACACAAACATGTAAATCTCAAGTCTCATAGTCTCAATACCTCGGGCTCCGTCAGTCCGGATCGGCCCATATCATCAAATCTCACGACAACGGTCGGTATCCTCCGGATATCCGCCGCGCCAGACATCACCGGTAGGTGGCCTTCCCTTGCCAGGCTCATCGTCTACAACTCGATCTTCTTGCCCCGGGGTACCATACCGGGCCCACCATGTATCCGAGACGGTTCATCCACTCCTCGAATCGGGTCTCGAAATCCATCATAAAACATGAAATCTCATGATGGACGACACATACATCACGAGAAAACCGCATCTTATATTTTAAAAAGAGAGGAGGAGAGAGAGAAGTTTTTATATATTCTTGCGGTTTTCCCCAAAATCCAGAAATCTCATAGAAATCCAAATCTCAAAATCATGAGTAAGTAAATGATAAGTGTCGGCATATGCCCCATAATACTGCATGATAACATGAGAATATGAATGCATGAATGTCTAAGTAATAAATGCCATGTCTATACTAACATCTGAGAGTAATCACAATATTATATATCGATCTAGTTGCTAGCTGATTCTATCAATAAAAGATAATAAGATCTAAAGTGTACGTGACATAGCAATTACCGATGATGATGTGTGTGAGCCGGCAAATAAGTGTGTGTGGAATATGCGCATCATCGGTAATGGTGCTGGTGTCCTAACAGGTAAGGTTTATACTGATTATAGTAACATATGTAAGAACATGCACCATGATGATTACAGTATGAATGTGAAGACAGATATGCATTATCCACTCCTCTGCGATATACGAGTGCAACTACCACTATATGAATCGAACCTAAACTAGTGTCCATCTAATCTCCTAAGGAACTAAACCTAGAAAACTAGTCAATAAGAAACAAGAGTCTACCTAAGGTCTGAATCAATATCTCTAATAGTCGGCGATCCAGCCTCAATAGCGTCACGTACGTAGTACGGCTTCCTCGAATCCAGAGTGCGGATCAATCATCATATCTATGCCTCGTACGGTAAAATCCATCGTACGGCATCCCAATATCGGGGTACGGGTCAAGTATCTCCTAGGTGTCTCATCATTCGTATAATGTCATCATCAACACATCTCATGATCAAGGTGCTAAACTGTAATCGCATACATCAATCATATATCATTGCCATCATAATATGCATCATTAGTTTATCCTCAGAAATATCATGTCATATGTATCATATTGTGATTAAGTCATACTGATATCATATCGTCATCAAGTCACGCCTATATGATATCGACGCCAGGTCACACCTATGTGATGTCGTAATCAAGTCATACATATATCATATCGTGATCAGTCACAAGTTACAGTCCGGGTACTATTTTAGAGTCCCATGTACCCCAATATCATCACCACCCATTATAATTTATGTATACATGTTCATTATCTCATTCTCCAATGATCCGCTAACACTTAATACGACTGTATAGCCAAGAATCATGGCATCAAGCCCAGTTATACTGTTTCATCATACCTCGGATATCATATCACATCAATGAATCCCATATACGTGTTGTGTATATATATATATATATATATATATATATATATATATATATATATATATATATATATATATATATATATATATATATATATATATATATATATATATACCTATACCTAGTTCTATATATATATACACATATACGTATACACCATGTCGAGTTTCAGTGTGTGTGTGTGTGTTTCTATCTGAAACCTACGAACCTCTTCCAAGGTATTCATCCTCTGGTATGGTTTTCCTAAATCAGTCTATTCCAGCCTAGGGTCATTACCAGGGTCCTACTCATTAAGAATCTAGGGTCACGTCTGGTATCTTAATCACAATAAGTACTATTCCTATTCTACGTTGCGGGGGTGCTAAACGTCATCCACCCGACTTCCCCCCGTAGATATGCATCTACTCACCTGGTCCATGTCTGCCGAAGACGGTGTCGCCATCCTCCTCTTCATCGCCCGCAGTCCACGTGAGGGTACCTAAACGCAAACATATAAATAGTATCGTAAACTGAATCACATACAAAAGTCAAAACGACGCAAGGAACCAGCATAGGTTAAAACCTATGCCCTGTTCACGCAAAAGAACCAAATATCGCTCGATATCGGCGTACAAACTCCGATGGATCGAGATAAACATCAACAAATAACTCGTAGTTTTAAAACTCATTACTTATATTATAAAACATGATTAAATCCATCGAAACCCTAAAATCCATCAAATCGCCCGGTTTCGTAAAACCGAAAATGCCAATTTACCGTTTTTCTTCAAAACTTGACATTTAAATGAAACCAATAGTTATAAAACTCATTAAATAGCATAACTAGACTATACAAACCATTACTATATTTTTATTACACAAATTTGTATAAATTTGAAATTTCTAGTTTGCAACCTTTGGTAATTTTTAATATCTTTCAAGCAAAATACCACAATTCACTTCCAAACTTGATTTTGCATATATTAAAGTGTTAAAACACATCAGGAAACCTTAAGAATGAGTTAAATCCCAAACTAGATTTTTAATACAACATTTTAAATTAATTTTTAAAAACCTAGTTAGCAATTTTGCATAATTATCACCATTTTTAAACCAAAACTTAGCAACTAGCAACTAGATATGTTTAGTATTCCATTAACATGTTAATCTCCTCATTAAAACCAAAAATAATTGATAAAAATTCTCACTAGAATTTTATCCCACATATATACATATTCTACAAAAATCTAGTTTGCACAATTTTCCCCAATTTTGACAATTTTGAAGTAACACATAATAATTAACAATTAGATTAAATTTTCCATGACTTAACATGTTAAACTATATCTTGTAATCCTAATTGAGTGATAAAAATCCCAACTTAGCTCAAAACCCCTTCTCTTGAAATTTCAAGTTTGAATATAGAACCGTGATTAAAAACCGGAATTAATTAATTTGAAGCAATTAACCTAAAATTAAACACTAGGGTTAGGATTTTACCTCCATAAATTTTTGAGACCTAGCATGAAATCTTAGCCTCCCAACTTGCACCTTTGCTCCAAGATCCTAACTAGGTTGAACAAAGAATAATTGGATAAAGGTTAAAGGATGAATTTGTGAGACCTTGTATAAATTTTTGATAAATTTTGAAGTGTTTTGAGTTGGCACAAATGGGGAAATGGGGGAAAAATGGCTGCAGTGAGCTCGGCCAGATTAGGATGAGGAAAAAAAAGAGAGAGTGAATTGTGTAGATAAGTGTAGAAACCTCCCATCATTTCACATATTAACCCTCCTTTAAAATTTTCTTTTCTTTTGATTTTTGAAATGAGAATGAAATAAGAATTTGTGAAGAGAGAGGGGTTTCCTGCATTGCTTTCAGCCAGGACATGGAGATGAGAATGTGTGGGTGAGTGTGGAGTGTTCTAAGCTAATAAAAGTATACATGTGTCTTTTGCAAATAAACCCCTTTCTATTCCCATTTTACTTTATTTTAAATTTCCATAGTTGCAACCCTAGAACCTACTAGAATTTGGAGTTAACTTGCTAAAAAAAATTTATGTTACAGTTAGATTTTAAGTGGGCATGGCTCATATGTGTGTAATTGGCCCAATCAAATTTGTATTTACACTAAATTCACCAAATAAGCCTCTTTTCTTCGATATTTTCTAATACCGTTTAACAACTTCATTTTAATTCAAAAACCACTTGTTAAAATTTTGTTTAATGTATTATGATGCACAAAATTTGTTTCAACTCATTCCGGTTTGTAATTTTCCCTAATTAAATTTATTAGTGACGGCTTAAAATAATATTAAAATAGTTAATTTCGGAAAAAAATTCAGAAATTTTGAAATCTCACCAGTGGCTCAAAACACCAAATACTAGCAATTGCATAGCTAGACTATTTATATTTAATTTTAAAATAAACATATTTTTATTTTGACTTTTTACAGAAAACCCCCTTATTTTCCCGATTTTTCCGAAATTTCACCAGAACGATTTTCAAGGCGTTACATCAGCGCAGTTGCGCTGCGCTTTGAAATAGAGCCTTGCCCTCTGAAACTGGCGCAACTCACCAGAGCGCGCCACGTGTCAGCAGCGCAGCAGCGCACTACGCTTGCATGACACGTGTCCTCACCACAAGCGCTTGCGCTCTTTGATTGGCGCAAAGCGCCTGACAAATGCAATGCATTTCTTTTGCTAAAGGGTCAGGCCCAAATCAAAAAGACCTAGTAGGCCTAAATAAATTGCAAAGCAATAAAAGGGCAGAGCCCAAGTAAAATTGATGCTCTGCATCATTTATAATGGGCAGATGATTGACACGAAAAAGTGTTTTTGTAGTTAACCGCAATCAGAACGGTGTCGCGTGTAGCTAGACCGAGATGAGTACGGGTCGTCCTCTGGGAAACGTGGAACCTTTTATTTTTACTTTAGATGTGTTGACAAAGAGGGGAAGAATAAAGAATTTTGTGAAAAGTTTCTAGATCTACTTTAAACAAGAATGTTAAATATAGATCTAGATTATTTTAGAGATTTAAATAATATAATAATAGGGCTTGTAGGGTTCGTTAGGATTTAGTAGTTATGGACGATTAATTAAAAGTTACCATTTTTATCCATTAATAGATTTAGAACTAGAACGACGGTGATGCGTGTAGATTAGGGTTTCTGGAGGGAAA